>CM053034.1:171147862-171747862 GCA_028564925.1 Lithobates sylvaticus | reverse complement strand
GGCAGTGGAGGGCAGCATGATGAGAGGGGGGGCAGTATGGGGGGACAGCATGATTGTAGAGGGGGGGGCAGTGTGTGGGGACAGCATGATGGGATAGGGGGCAGTGGAGGGCAGCATGATGAGGGGGGGGGCAGTGGAGGGCAGTATGGGGGAACAGCATGATTGTAGAGGGGGGGCAGTGTGTGGGGACAGCATGATGGGATAGGGGGCAGTGGAGGGCAGCATGATGAGGGGAGGGCAGTGGAGGGCAGTATGTGGGGACAGAATGATGTTAAAGTTCTTCTGCAATAAATCCTATAAAAGACATCCCCTGAATTGTCCCTGTGCTTAGGGCTGTGCTTGTGTGACTGGCAGCCTCTGTACTACATTGGAAGACCTGGGTATATTCTCAGCAGCTCCTTCAGGGAGGGGGGGGGGGGGGCAGGATCTACACTTAGGATCCTGGCCGAATTGACTATTAACAGGCAAGCTGGCTACAGGTATTAAAATAAAAGCCTGAATTAGAAAAATTGGGGTTTATACAAAAATGTTGAGTATACACATTAAAACAAATTGCACATAGGCCAATTCTGTAAAAGTAATTACTGTATCTTTTAATAATCGTATACATCTATAGCTATCAAGTGGCAAGGCTATACTTTTATAACTGTTTAAAAGTGAAGAAATACAGATTATTGCAGAGGCCTATTCTTGACTGGTTGTCGTTAAAATTGAGCATCCCTTTGTAAACCTTCCTTACAGGATGATTGTTGCATCACCTTAGTGGGATTCAAAGGAAAACACTGATCCTGTCAGCTATGCCGCATTATTTGGGAGACGGTCCTCTTGTCTGACAGAATGTAGACGTGAAATCGCTGAAAGAACAAAGCTTTCATCTGACACCACCTTAAACTAATTATCTCACCTGTAAGTCTATGTATAGAACTGAAAATGGTGCACTGCTAGACAGTTTTGAGGATCGTAGTTGAGCATCACCAGAGTAACAAATACAGGACCAAGAAATTACTACACAGAAAGATTTTACGTTTAAGAGGTATTATAAAAAAGTTACTTTGCTTTTTTTTTAATCTATTCTATTGCAACATTTTCAAGAGGCTTCACTGCTTAGAATGGCTCTCAGAGGCTGATAACGTTCGATGGAATTTGTAGGCCAATAACAGCTGGAGTAATAGAGGTTGTCTACCTTTATTCTATAGGGCTAGACAGATACTTTTGATGACCATCAATAATAGTAGTAAAATCATGAAGTGTAACTCCACTTATGTTAAGGAAAAATAAAAAACATTACAATTCCATCTGTATGGTCTGTGTACATTGCAAGGATTTTAACCAAATATGTGTTGATGCCTACCCTTTTCTGTTCTGAAGAAATAACTGTTTGTTTCAATATGTCCTTTCCGAATAAATTCCTGAATGGGAGGGTCTGGGTTCATTATAATCACCTGGTGAAATCTCAGTGTTTAAGGAGGAGCTCTAGTCTTCCCCCCAAAAATGAATATAAGGACACTTACCTGCCCTTGGCTCTAGCGATGTCCTCACCCGAGCCGATTCTTCTGCGCTGGCATCTTCACTAAAGGGAACAGGCAGTGAAGCCTTGCACGGCGATCTGAGCAGAAGTTCGCCCCCCCCCCTCCTTCCCCCACAGCCTTCTGGGACACATAACAGGTCCCAGAAGACTGTGGGACCAATCACAAAGCGCATCGCAGCTTGAACTTTGTGATTGGTCCCACAGTCTTCTGGGACCTCTTATGTGTCCCAGAAGGCTGTGGGGGAGAGAAGGGGGGTCGAACTTTCACTCAGATCGCCGTGGCAATCTGACCAGAAGTGGGGGAGTGGGTACCTGTCAAAATCAGGTCCCCCTCTCCAAAACAATTAATATGCCCAATGTAAAGGAGGAGGAGGGAGAGCAGAAATGTCCCTATTCACACTTAAGTGTAGCACATCCAGTCAATGCTGAGGGTTTTTAAAGAGTGAAGTATCATACAGGAGCTTCTTGGAGCAGTGTTTGGCCCCTTGGATTTCTTTTATGGAAGCATCTAAAGCTCATAATACACCTTTTTTGATGTTTTTTCACACTCTCAAGTCAAAAGGGCGAAAAATTTGGGGTATGATGTCACAGCCCCTGCCTCTCTACCTCATCCAATCAGCGAACACTTTGCATTCATTCAGCAAACACAAAAGCATCCCCAAAATGGCCCCCCATGTCAAGTGGCTGACCTCCTGTGTTCAGAATGCAGCAGAGCAGCCACCTAGAGTTGTCACCTCATCCCTTTAAACCCAAACACATATGAATTACACAGGTTCTGAGGCTAATTTAATGCAGATAAGGCACCAAGTGAGTTTAACCACTTGCCTACTGGGCACTTACACCCCCCATTCCGGCCCAGGCCATTTTTCAGCGCTGTCGCACTTTGAATGACAATTGCGCGGTCCTGCTACACTGTACCCAAACAAATTTTTTATAATTTTCTTCACACAAATAGAGCTTTCTTTTGGTGGCATTTAATCACTGCTGGGTTTTTTATTTTTTACAATAAAAAAGACCAAAAATTTTGAAAAAAAAATGTTTTTTACTTTTTTTCTGTCAGTAAATTCTGTAACTAAGTAATTTTTTGCCTTCACTGATGTGAGCTGATGAGGCGGCACTGATGGGCACTGATAGGATGAACTGGTGGGCATTGATGAGGTGGCATTTATGGGCACTAATGAGGTGGCACTGATGAGGAGGAGGAGGGGCACTGATGGGCACTGTTAGGTGGCACTGATGGGCACTGATAGGCGGCACTCTTGGGCACTGATACGCGGCACGGATAGGCGGTACTGATGGGCACTGATCGGCTCTCCTCGCCACACACGTTGTCAGTGTGAGGCAAGGAGAGATGATTACCTGCATCTCCGTGTTTACATGTGACCGGCTGTGATTGGACAAAGCCGATCTCATGGTTAAAGAGCCGTAGACACGGCTCTTTACAGAGATTGGGGTCACGCCGTGTCCTAGCAACGCAAGAGTGACCGTTCTGGGATGCCGTCATATGATGTCGTACCAAAACGAGAGCTGCACCTCCCCACTGTCATTTGACGGTGGGCGGGCGGCAAGCAGTTAATTACCACCTTAATCAGTCACAGAACCTGTGTAATTATTATTATTATTATTATTATTATATTATACAGGATTTATATAGAGCCAACAGTTTGCGCAGCGCTTTCCAACATAAGGGTAGACAGTACAATTTCAATACAAATCAATACAGGAGGGATCAGAGGGCCCTGCTCGTTGGAGCTTACAATCTAGAAGGGAGGGTCAATTGGAACAAAAGGTAATACTGTGGGGGGATGAGCTGATGGAGAAAATGAAAATACGGTTGTTATGTGTGGGTAGGATATGCTTCTCTGAAGAGAAGGGTTTTCAAAAAAAAAAAGCTAATAAAGTAGGAGATAAGCGGACAGATTGGGGTAAAGCATTCCATAGGATTGGAGAGGCTCTGGAAAAGTCCTGGAGGCGAGCATGGGAGGAAGTGATGAGGGAGCTAGAGAGCAGGAGGTCTTGAGAGGAACGAAGAGAACGAGTAGGTTGGTATTTACAGACTAGGCTAGTGATGTAGCTGGGGGCGAAATTGTGGATGACATAATTAATTAATTAATATGTGTCCAGGTTTAAAGGAATGCGGTGGCAACCCTAGAGCCACCTGGCATGGGATCTGGAAGCAAGTGGAGATCACTGGAATAGCGGGGTCTACTTCAGAGATTTCCAGGAGCATTACCCCCATTTGCTATATGTATAGTTACATTGGTGGAAGCTATACTAAATATCTATACCTAGAATTCCTATTTAAGACTGTGTTGTTAGTCCTACTGAAAATGTTTAGCGGATTTTCTAGTTACATAGGTTGAAAAAAAGATACAAGTCCATCTAGTTTAACCAATAGAAATAAATGAATAAATAAAAAGAATAAATTGAAAACCACTACATACCGAATCCTACACCCACAATTGATCCAGAGAAAAGAAAGAACACCCTATATTATGCATGATAGTTCTAATAACAGATCTGAGGGTCTGAACAGAACTCTTTGTCATATTACAAAGTTAAGTCACCATGAGTTTGTGCCTTTGAAACTACCGGTCACAATCAAATCTTATTTGAAGGCATTGTAACAAATGTGTACGGAGCTAACAAGAATGAGCACACTCGTATATCGATGCTCCGCAATTACCTCTCCAGAAATTGCGTTCTTCCAAGCTGTTAGACATCGCTGTGCTCTCCTCACCCACGTACATCTTGTGTGATTATAGAGTTTAGGCAGAGACTCAGCCAAAAGATAACAGTGTTTGTTGTGTTGTACTTAACTGTGTCACTTTTCCAGAGATGCAACCAATTGTGTCAGCCTTGTTCTCATGAGAGATTAGTCAGTGGCTTGAGAGAATGGGGTCACTTTGATTAATTGATTGATTTATATCTCCATTTTTATAGTGCCAGCGTACCAAATGTATTGCTGGAAACACGACACAAATCTGTTCATTTCAGCCCCTGTCACCATCCAAGCTTAACGCTTAATAACATTTCTAGCGCCATCCTACAGAAAAGTCATTCTGGTCAGATGGGAGTTGACATACCTGCAGGTACTAGGTACTAGGAACTAGAACCTGGAACTAGAACCTACAACTGGAAAACTACACAAACACAGAGGTAGGGATGAACTTAAATGCTGAACTCTATTATGCAGCAATCTACACTTTATTGGGTACTGTGACGAAACGTCCCTACACTCCGCTTGAGTGATTTCGTCATATACCACTTCCTCCCAGTCTGAATATAGATATTAGATATTCCAACAGCTCCCAAGCTTAAAACAAGACGACACTTGTTTAGTGCTAACGTGGACTGATTTATTAGAACCAAAATGACAAGTATTTATAATACAGTAGAAGAGGAGGTCCCCCATCATATTACTCTAACAATACACCTGTAACACATTAACATGAGCTAATTAACTAATCCCTTTAAACAGCTGATGTGACTCTGTGCCCATCAGGATTTCACTACAATTCAGACTTGTTGTCACCGAGCTTCACACAGTAGATTATATATTATCATAAGTACAACCACAAGACATTTTGTCCTAATAGCAGGAGCTCCACTAGGAGTTGGCCCGTCTCCTACATTGTACAGCGGACAATGTGATCAGCTCTCTTAATTAACATCTTGAGTTCAACAGAATCAACAAACTAAGATTAGTCTTTACATATATCCTGGGAGATATTGTGGATAAATATTACTTACTTACATTTTAAGTAATCCAAGATATATTTTCTAACTCACCCTGTACCAGGATGGCACAGGGTGACTTAGACATAAGAGTTGTATGGGGAGCTGAAATATGGGTTTCCCAACCTTTCCAAGGGATTCTGGGTTTCACGTGCCCTCCCGTCACAGGTACACCTTGCTAGTACCGGGTTGGACCCCTATTTGCCTTCAGAACTGCCTTAATTCTTCCTGGCATAGATTCAACAAGGTGTTGGAAACATTCCTCAGAATCCATATTGAATCCAGATCCATATTGACATGATCGCATTACACAGTTGCTGCAGATTTGTCGGCTGCACATCCATGATGCGAATCTCCCGTTCCATCAGATTCCAAAGGTGCTCTATTGGATTGAGATCTGGTGACTGTGGAGGCCATTGGAGTACAGTGACCTCATTGTCCAGTGATGAGATGATTGCAGCTTTGTGACATGGTGCATTATCCTGCTGGAAGTAGCCATCAGAAGATGGGTACACTGTAGTCATAAAGGGATGGACATGGTCAGCAGTAATACTCAGGTAGGCCGTTTAAACAATGCTCAATTGGTACTAAGGGGCCCAAAGTTTGCCAAGAAAATATCCCCCCCCCCCCCCACACCATTACACCACCAACCTGAATCGTTGATACAAGGCAGGATGGATCCATGCTTTCATGTTGTTTATGCCAAATTCTGACCCTACCATCTGAATGTCGCAGCTGAAATTGAGACTTATCAGACCAGACAACATTTTTCCAATCATCTATTGTCCAATTTTGGTTAGTCTGTGCGAATTGTAGCCTCAGTTTCTTGTTCTTAGCTGACAGGAGTGGCACCCAGTGTGGTCAGATATCCAGTGTGGCCCTTCTGCTTCAAGGTTCAATGTTTTGTATGTTCAGAGATGGTATTCTGCATACCTTGGGTGTAACGAGTGGTTATTTGAGTTACTGTTGCCTTTCTATCATCTTAAACCAGTCTGCCCATTCTCCTCTGACATCTATAAGGCATTTTCATCCACACAACTGACACTCACTGGATATTTTATCTTTTTCGGACCATTCTCTGTAAACCCTAGAGATGGTTGTGCATGAAAATCTCAGTAGATCAGCAGTTTTTGAAATACTCAGACCAGCCTGTCTGGCACCAACAACCATGTCACATTCAAAGTCTCTTAAATCCCCTTTCTTCCCCATTGTGATGCTCGGTTTTAACTTCAGCAAGTCGTCTTCCTCACGTATAGATGTCTAAATGCATTGAGTTGCTGCCATGTGATTGGCTGATTAACAATTTGTGTTAACAAGCAATTGAACAGGTGTACCTAATAAAGTGGCCGGTAAGTGTATATTTTTTACTCCCCATCCCCTCCTGCTGTACAGCTTTCTGCCCTTTTCTATCTTAAAGCGTATCTACACCAAAAAACACAAATGTAATGCATTGCACATTGTAGCTTACCGGTCCTTAGATGGCATGGTTGCATCAGTTTTAGGCTTTTATTCTCTTTATTTTATCCGATAATCCTGTGAATAACACAATTTCTGTCCCCGGATGGCTAAATTAATTTTTCCACTGTATATTTGGAGGGAGCCATGATTGTTACACAGCTTACTATTTGGTCAATGATGTCACCTAAGATCCCTAACCGGTTTGTTGACATATAAAGCGGCTGACCAGGGATCTGTCATTTGTGACCAAAGTAGCAATGGAGGGGGTCAGGTGCTGAGTTGTCATGATTGATCGACAACTTGCTAGATGATGTATTTACATCAGGGTATATCTGTTTTTATTTATTTCAAATAAAGGACTTTTTTCCTTTTTGTAGGAGGTTTCATTAACTTTTTAATGTTTGGGGGGAATAGGTAACAAGCAATACTATGTACCCTGTACTTATACCTCTAAGGGGTGGGTGGATTTATTTTCCCCCATCCAGCCTTTGTTAAAGACTGGTGGCCTGGTATGGTTCGGGAGGTGGGGGGGGGGGTGGGGGTAGGGCGAATTCTGGCTGCCCTCTCTTTATTGACCACCCAGGCTCCATGCCAGGAAAATGGTCTGGTTTGAATTTAGGGGAACCCTACAGCATCCCCTCTTTTTAAGCGATAGTACACCCAGGAAAAAAACTCTCTTTGAAATAAAGTGCCCATGGATATCTGCCCACCCCAGGGTAATAAGTACATGGTATTAGTACTCCTCATTATTCAGTCCCAAAAAAGTAAAATATAAATAAGCAAACAAAATCCCCTTAAAAAATGTGTGCTTTATCCAGGCATGCCAGCTTGGGTGGCCATCTTGAAGGAAACAAGGACCTCAACCCTACATCCTGTCCCCAAAAAGGGATGTGGGGGTTTGCGGAGTTGGGGACTTTGGAATCTGGAAGCCCCCCATTAGAAAAATAGTTACACCCTTAGGGGAATAAGTGTGGGGTATCTATTGCGCCTCGTTACTCCCAAAAATTGTTGAAAGTCAATAAATAAAAAAGTCCTTTATTTGAAACAAAGTAAACAATGTCCTCCAATTTAAATTCAACCTAAACCACGTCCTCTTAGATCCTCGTAAATCACGATTGCCCACTGCCCAAGAATGCTTACTTGATGACACAATGACCCTCCACAGATCTACACTTACCTTATTCTCTATTCAATTCTTCATCTCCTGCCATGACAATCAGTTTTTGGTTCTATTGCTCCATTGGCAGGGCCATTAAAAACATTACTATGTGGCTCTATGCAATCTAGTTAGGCCCCTGGCAGCAGCTATGATTGAAATTCCCTGCAGCCCAGGTGGCATGTCTATGATGGGCAATAGATCTTGTGGGAGCCTGGGCATCACAGAGACAGGAAGTGTGCCTGCTGCAATGCCCTTTAATGAAAATTCACAAGCACACAGTGGAGAGGAGTGGCGGTTTTCCACCAAGCATTGGTAATCTATAGAAACAGATAAAACTGGAGGTATACTTCAAATAAAATCTAGAATATCCTATCTAGCAAATAACAGACAGCCTTTCCATAGGAATGAAGTTCTTCCCTGCATGAGAAGGAAATAATAGAGACTGAGCTTGTTACACTATGCATTATGCATTTCAGTAATTCACAAGTTAAAGAGGAGCTCCAGGCTCCTTCAGAAAGGATACCGTAGCTGCAAAATTTTAATATTAGGACACCTACCTGTCCTGGAATCTAATGGTGTCTTCACCCCAGCCGATTTTAAAATCGACTATCGGGTGCTGCTGCCACTATTTTGGGTAAGGGAAACTGGCAGTGAAGCCTTGCGGCTTCATAGCTGGTTTCCTACTGCACATGGGCAAAGCATGCTGCGCCTTGTAAATGGCCCAGTGGCAAGGGAAGGAGGAGGGGGCCGAACCTGAGTCAAAACTGAGTACCAGCTCCCCCCTCTCTCCCGAAAGGTGCCAAATGTGGCAGCGGAGGGTGGGAGGAAGCAAACATGTAGAGCTCCGCTTTAACATGATGCACAGTAGCACCAGCGCTTAGAATTGCAATACCATTTTATGGCTCGCCAATGAATCTACATCACAAAATGTATTTGTGTGTGACCCATCTGTGGCAGGCTGTATTAAAAAAATCATGCATGCCCAATTTGAGTGCATTAAGAAACTTCAGCAGCTTAACACATGTTTGGCGCTTGTGCATTACCACGACACAATGGTTTGAATGGCTCCTAAAACTTGCAGGTGCTGGGAGGAGGAGTATTTGAAGGATAGGGCAAGCCATAGACAGAGCAAACTTATTTCCTTCAGGCTCGGTTCACACTATTGTAAATTGGATGCGGTTTTCCCCTTTCACATATCGCCGCTTGCGGCATCGGTGCAAATTTGCACAGGAGTCCTGTGCATCTTTTGGTCCTTTTCAGGTCTGAATTCAGCCAAAAAGTCGTGCTGAAATAGGATCTGACACGGTGAACGGGGACACACCAGACCCCTGCTGTGAGCCGCATGCGAAGATAGTGTGAACCCTGCCTCAACCATGGGTTGCAGGTCAAAAATGTGCTCAATTCCCCCACCAACACAGACAGTGTTGACAGGGAAAACCGTCTCTGCCGGGAGAACATAGTGATTATTGCTGGAGGTTATAAAGCCAGCCATAGACGGTTCGAACCTCAGCCAGACACTTTTTGAATGAAAAGAGATTTATTGTCTCTTAAACAGAACTGAGAGAGAGGGATAGGGCTAGGACACCCTTAGGTAGATGCAAAGATAATTAGCAGACTCTGAGACTTCTATAGGTAGACAGCTTTGCAGGTGAAGGCCTCCAGACGGACACCACTTCTGTATAGGTAGGACCGCTGTCTTCTATGGCAACAATCTTGTAGCTGTTACTAAGGGTAAAGGTATTCAACTATCTGCAACACGAAAAATTCTCTCTACCCCACACTCACTCACTGTGGGTCTTCACTCAACGAGCTCCCAGTCTCTCTCACTAGACTTCAGATCCACTAGCCACTGGATCCCCTGAGCTCCTCCACTGTAGCACTCAGTATCTTCCTCACGCTTCACCCCCACTTCACTGCTGGGTCCCCGGCTTGGCACTCACAGATACTCTTCAAGCTTCACCCCTGCTGACACGTTAGGTCCCTGGCTTGGCACTCCACAAGTGCAACCTCTGCTTTCCCGTTGGGTCCCTGACTTGGCACTTGCTGAAGTTTTCCCACTTCTTCACTGTCCCCGGCTGGCGAGAAGTCTGCTCTGGTACTGGCCTCAGCTTACTCACAGTGATCTGCAGTAGCAAAGTGGATGGTCCCTTAGCGGCGACAACTTACCCTCTACCTCCAATGACAACTGGTTCCCCCCGGTCGGTGGAAACGTTACTTCTGGACTACAAGCCCGCAGTCCCAACTCTATGCTGCTTTCCTGCTTCTGGTCAGGCCCTCAGATAGCCTAGCAGTGAGATGTCCCCGGGATAGGGCTTAGATTTCTGGCCTAGCAGCCCAGGGCAATACAACACACGTCCACCCAGACAGCGGTCCAGATGGCACAGAATCCCGATCACCTGACTCCACCCAAATAAATAGGTTCTCCCAGCAGGCCAAGGGACCCAAGAAAATCCCTGTCCATTGTCTGAGACACCCCATTCATTCCTAATCTGTCCTTGTAATGCCCTTGTCTTATCTAATGTCACCAGATATCCGGCCATTTAGCGACAGAAGAGAGAAGTGAGGCAATTCCAGAATTTGGGCGTAATCAATTTACCTCCTAACAATTGACCAATCCAACTATCATTTGGTAAATATATTTAATAGCAACCCTGCCTAAACATCAGGGTGCTACATATGGCTGGCCTTAAAGCCACTAGTGATAATCGCATGTAAAATTCAGCAGGCTGGTTGTACCCAAGTTGATCGATCAAACAACTTGGGTACATTCAGCCTGCCAATACATGGTTCGAACCGGCCGAATAACGAACCGTCTATGGCCAGCTTAATTGTATTAAAAGTACAGTTATCATAAGACAACAAAGAGTGAATATAGTCTAGGTTTTCAGTGAGAATTTTCTTTGAGGTCATATATAATTTTTTTTGCATCAATTTCACTTTCATCTTTCTAGGAGCTCAAATTAAAACCCTTTTCTTGTGTGCTTGCTGCTCTTTTTAACTGAGTGACATGGCAGGTGCTTGACAAACTTGTTCCATATTCATCTATCCGCTGTTCCTGCCAAAGCCTATTATCCGCAGAAAGAAAGTTTGGGATTAAGAGGATTCTGGGTTATTGTGTGAGACCCTGCAAAGCCAAGCTTCTTAAGAGACCAGCTGCTTTGCTAGAGTCTGTCCTGGTCTCCCTGCAGTGTCTACACTGACTGTCGGAGCTCCAAGTAGATGCAGAACCATCTTGAACAAAACTTGTGCTCCAGATAGAAAACAGTGTATCAGTCTTTGTCTCCAGCTGGTGATATAAAACGCCACTCAGACACCAGCTGAGCCCATCATATCCTAAGCATTTTTTTTTTTTTTTTTGACACAGCCCATCACGTCATCTGTAGTTGACTTCTAAGAGCATTATGTTAGTAATCCCTTCTCTGGTAGCCAGTTATGGTTACAGAGGAGAAATAATATTTTTTCAGTACATGTGTAACGTGGGAGCAAGCACTCTTAATTTCCATGTCTGCAGCCTGCTGGTAAGTAAGAGACTTCTGTTCACAGACGCAAGGATAATGGCCGTTGTGATTATCAATATAATTACACTGTCTAATGATACAGAACCCATAAAATTTGTCTGGTTGCAGATTCCGAGTATGAAACTATGCTAGTTTTGGCATAACACATCCAGTTGAGCTGCTCCGTAATCTTTAAGCTTCATCGTTGTCCAAAAATGTTACAATGTTGTCAGGCACAATGCAACAGTCTGCCGCTCTCTTCCTTTAAAAGAAAAGACAGGGCTCAATGGAGGAAGCCAGTGCTGCGGGCTTACTAACTCTTTAATGTGACCACAGGTACCGTTATCCATTCCAGTGTACAATGTGTACACAGTAGACATTTTGGTCCGAATTGAAATCCGGAACACATTTTTCATCATTCGGAAATTCAGATGAATCCGAATATCCAAATTACAATAGTAACGGATTTAAACGAATCCAAAATAATGGATCAAAATTTCAGACGAATTTCAAATAGTTTTCGAATCGAATTTCTGAAGAGAATAAAATAGAATAGAAAATAAAGGAATAGAATAGAAAATATGATAATAGACTAGAATAGTAAATAAAAAATAGAAAATAAAAGAATATAATATAATAGAGTAAAATAGAACAGAATACAAGATAAAAGAATAGAAAAAAAACTAGGGGAGAGAACCTCTGGGGGAATCTAAGATGGAAAAGGAACTGGGGGTCCTAGTAGATGACAGGCTCAGCAATAGCATGCAATGCCAAGCTGCTGCAAGCAAGGCCAACAGAATATTAGCATGCATTAAAAAGGGGATTCACTCCAGAGATAAAACTGCAATTCTCCCACTCTACAAGACTCTGGTTCGGCCACATCTTGAGTATGCCGTCCAGTTCTGGGCAACAGTCCTCAGGAAGGATGTGCTGGAACTGGAGAGGGTCCAGGGAAGGGCAACACAGCTAATAAAGGGACTGGAGGACCTCAGCTATGAGGAAAGACGACAAGCATTGAACTTTTTATCTCTGGAGAGGGGACACTTGAGAGGGGATAGGATAGTAACGTCCAAATACCGTACTGGGACCCTGGCTTAGGAAAAAAATATTTCTGTGAAATGGAATTTGAAAGACACGCGGCCATTCACTGAAATTGGAAGAGAAGCGGGTAACCTCAAACTGCATAGAGGGTTCTTTACTGTCAGAGTGGTAAGGATGTTGAATTCTCTTTCACAGGCAGTGGTATCAGCAGGGAGCATCAATATGATTGTGCAGTATATAGAGGGCGCTTTGAAAAATAAACTAGAAAAATGCATACATATACAGATAAATGAATCGACTTAATTAATGTAATGGCATAATAGCCAACCGTGATTAATGTTTGAAAAAGTGAATAGTCCCAAAACAACAGTTCATATTGAAATTCTTCTATATAGAAAATCTTCCAAAGACGTAGTGTGTAGTCCTTCACCAAGCAATAAAACAACACCCAAGTTTAAAAAAAACTATTAGATGGGCACCTTAACGATCACAACATATAGGAGTATACAATGTACTATTGACATAAACACACGCACTCTCACACACCACAGGTTGAACTGGATGGACTTGTGTAAGTACCGTATTTATCAGCGTATAACATGCACCTTTTTCCCCTTAAAATCGCGGGGAAATCGCGGGTGCGTGTTATACACCGATCCCCGCCTTTCCCCGCTGATTGTGAGCGGAGGAGCGAGCGCCGCTGATATCTATACATAGCCGAGTGTACTCGGCTATTTTCGCTCAGTCACGCCCAGTCCCGCCCTATGATGGACATAACACAGGGACTGGGCGTGACTGTCAGCGGAGCTATCCAAGCCTAGCCGAGTACACTCGGCTATGTATGTATATGGGCGGCGCTCGGCTCCGCTCACAGTCACGCCCAGTCCCTGTGTTATGTCCATTATAGGGCGGGACTGGGCGTGACTGAGCGTAACTAGCCGAGGATAGCCGAGCACACTGGGCTATGTATAGCTTTTAGCGGCGCTCGCTCCTCCGTTACACTACAAGAGGAGCCGAGAAGAGCCGAGATACACAGGACCAGCTCTGTGTATCTCGGCGGTGCCATTTTCAAACTGCAGTGACACTGACATGTCACTGCAGTTTAACTGCAGCCTGGGCAAGGCTGCAAATGACACTGACAAGGATGCAAGGCTGCAAATGACACTGAGAAGCTGCAAATGACACTGAGAAGCCTGCAAGGCTGCAAATGACACTGACAAGTGTGCAGATGGACGCTGTGCAAGGCTGCAGATGGACACTGATAAGGCTGCATTAATGGGCATTTAAATGTAATTTTATTTCCTTATAAAGTTTTTTTCCTTAAAATTTCCTCCTAAACTTGGGGTGCGTGTTATACGCCAGCATGTGTTATACGCCGATAAATATGTAACTATGTAAAAAAAAAAATAGAATAGAAAATAAAAGAACAGAATAAAATAGGATAGAAAATAAAGGACTAGAATAGAATAGAATAAAACTTAGACTCTAATAGAATATAAAAGAAAGAATATAACCATCTTTTGAAATTATAATTTCAAATAGAATACATTTTAACTATTAGAAATGTTCAATGGTACAAGACAGGGGTGCCCACTCTCTCCCCTTCTATTTGTGCTGTTGTTGGAACCCTTGTTGGTGACTAAGTGTCACGTACCTGGTGGTGCGAGCCCGAGATTGCAGGGAGAGGCCTCCCTTGCGTCTCCCACTCCTGGTCCCCTGGTGTGGGAACAGGGGAGACAGGAGTGAGGAGGAGCACGGGTGCCTGGCAGGATCAACAGACCGGTGGGAAGGAAACAGGTTAGCTGAGCAGGCAGGATCTCTGAGAAGCAGGTTCACAGGTAAACTGGATAGCAGAGCTGGCAGGATCACAGGAAGCAGGCTCACAGGTAAACTGGATAGCAGAGCTGGCAGGATCACAGGAAGCAGGCTCACAGGTAAACTGGATAGCGGAGCTGGCAGGATCACAGGAAGCAGGCTCACAGGTAAACTGGATAGCAGAGCTGGCAGGATCACAGGAAGCAGGCTCACAGGTAAACTGGATAGCGGAGCTGGCAGGATCACAGGAAGCAGGCTCACAGGTAAACCGGATAGCGGAGCTGGCAGGATCACAGGAAGCAGGCTCACAGGTAAACTGGATAGCAGAGCTGGCAGGATCACAGGAAGCAGGCTCACAGGTAAACTGGATAGCAGAGCTGGCAGGATCACAGGAAGCAGGCTCACAGGTAAACCGGATAGCGGAGCTGGCAGGATCACAGGAAGCAGGCTCACAGGTAAACTGGATAGCAGAGCTGGCAGGATCACAGGAAGCAGGCTCACAGGTAAACTGGATAGCGGAGCTGGCAGGATCACAGGAAGCAGGCTCACAGGTAAACCGGATAGCGGAGCTGGCAGGGTCACAGGAAGCAGGCTCACAGGTAAACTGGATAGCAGAGCTGGCAGGATCACAGGAAGCAGGCTCACAGGTAAACTGGATCGCAGAGCTGACAGGAACCGGACAACGGCTTGGCAACAGGTTCACAGGTAAGCTAGGATAGCAGAGCTGACAGGAACTGGACAATGGCTTGGCAAACAGGTTCACAGGTAAGCTTGGATAGCAGAGCTGACAGGAACTGGACAATGGCTTGGCAAACAGGTTCACAGGTAAGCTTGGATAGCAGAGCTGACAGGAACTGGACACAGGAAACGGAACCACGGACTGGACTGGAACCAACAGGTGAACAGGCTCGTTACAGAGGGTCAGACTGCAGACTGGACAAGGCTGAACAAGGAACCAAAGTTCATCAAAAGTCAGGTAATAGATCTGAACCAGGGCAGGGTACAATGGATCAGGCAGGAGGATGGTCACTGGAAGCCGGGGTCGGGTACAGGCAGAAAGCAGGATAGTCTTAATGGCAAGCCGGGTCAAAGGAACAGGTATAACAGGATCAGGTTTCACTTTACTACACCACAACGCTGTAGAGCAGACAGCAAAGACCGTCTGCTCAAGTCAGGCTTAAATAGGCCGGCTGGTGCTAACTAGGGCGCGCGCCCGTCTCCCTGTGCGCGGTTGTGCACGTGCCCGCGCCCGGGCGCGCATGCGCATGCGCAATGGAATCTGAGGGCCAGGACGGCCCGGGTTTAGATTTCTGGCAGGATCTTCATGACACTAAGGGACGGCGCAGATATAAGGGGAGTGAGAATAGGAGCGGAAGAACATAAAGTGGCAGCATATGCAGACAATACATTGTTCTATATTACAAACCCTAGAATATCACTCCCAACAGTGGTGGCCCATCCATTAGGGGCACCCGGGCGCCGCCCCTTCTATCCATGACCGCCACCCCCTATTCATGCGTTCGTCCCCTTTCAGAACACCGGGCGCATGAATTACAGTGGCAGGGGTGTTTTTTTTTAAGCATCTAATTACAGCCAGAGGCTCTAATAGTCTTCAAAATAGGGTGGGCTCAGGGCGCAGAGCGATGTGCCATGAGCCCACCCAGGTGTGGCAACAGTAAATGAATATTCGCTGTTGCAACACTGATCCTCCTCCTGGCCAATCGTGAAGCGGGTCTGATACCCGTCACCCGATTGGCAGAAAGGATAGGCGATCCTATCGGATGCCTAGGAGAAGGGGAGGAGATACATGGCGGAAGCGAGGAGGAGAAGACACATGCCCGATGCAGCCTAATGTCCACTGATGCCTGGATCCCCGCCTCTGCCTGATGTGCCCGCCCATGCCCCAATCCCCACCGGCGCCCATGTGCCCAGCCATGCCTGCCACCTATATGGAGTAAGTGCCGGTGGACTGGCAGACAGCGCAGAGGTGTGTTTGAGGTGCCGTGGAGGGTGGTTGTTTCCCGCCCTCCCAAACTAAAAACCATCAGCCGCCACTGACTCCCAAATTTGATCATGAAATTAAAAGAATATAGGGAAATTTCAAACCTGAAGATAAACCCAGTCAAGTCGTAAATTTAAAATTTGGGATTAGATAAAGAAGAGGAGGCAGAACTAAAATATCTGGGGATAAAAATAGCACCATTGCTTAAAGACCTCTAATGGATGGGTAGAATAAATGTGGTAAAAATGGTAATACTGCCGAAAATTTGATACAAATTTCAAATGCTACCAATAGCATTGCCTCAGTTGTATTTCAAAACAATGAAGTCAATAACTATGAAATATGTGTGGCAAAACAAGAAGCCAAGAATACAGTTCTCGATGTTATGTAAAGGGAAAGCTCAGGGGGGAATAATGGCACCAGATATAAAGAGATACTACCACGCTGTTATTTTAACAAGAATGATAGAATGGACAAAAAGAATGTGGATAAAAGATGGGTAGAGGTAGAGAACACAATAAATGGAATACACTTGTGTAGCGGTGCCTCCGTAAGGGCTGCTAATAGACTCTGTACCCCACTGATTACCTCGAATCTCTGCCAATCCTCCCTTACCTCTGACACCCTGGGTTCCGTCATCTCACCAGCTGTAGTAGCAAATAGAGACTCACACAGTATTAAATAAACAGTTCAAATACTTTATATCAAAACACAAGATACATATATATCTCAACTTTGTCAGTTCATAAGAAACACTCCTGAACACACCACTGATATAGACGCCACAAAAATATAGAAATTTGGAGGGAAACACTCATGAGTTGATGAGAAATGTATTAAAGATCTGGGACACGATTCACAGAAAAGTAAAATGTGAATATAACTCACCTTTAATAGCACCCAAAAGCACAAATTCTTTTTTACCGGGAAAAAAAGAAAACAAAAAAAAAGAATACATTTGAACTAGAATAGAAAATAAAATAATAGAATATAATAGAAAAATTTAATAATAGAATAGAAAATAATAGAATAGAATATAACAATATTACTGTTTTTCGAAATTCCGAATAGAATAAATTTGAATTTGAATAGAATAGAAAAGAATAGAGTATAATAGAAAAAATAGAATCGAAAATAAAACAATAGAATAGAAAAAACAATAGAATAGAATGGAATAGAAACAACCATCCTCAAAAATTCTAATTTGAATAGAATAAATTTGATTTCTAATGGAATTCAAATGGAATTAGATTTGAATGGAATTTTAAAAATTTGAATCGATTCGAATAAACAAAACAAATTCTGAAAGATATTAAAGGTGACATATACTGCAGAGGAAGTGCCCCAAATAAAGGCTGAACGCCTAGGGTTAGCCACTGGTTTTGTCTGTAGGTTCCTTGCAGCTGATCATTTCCTTAGTCAAAGAATAAGTACAACAATATAGAACCCCCAGAGAGCCTCCCCCTACATTAGGTTTCCCAGAGAGCCTCCGTTTACATCAGGGTCCCCAGAAAGCCCCTCCTTACATCAGGGTCCCCAGAGAGCCCCCCGTACAACAGGGTCCTCAGAGAGCCCCGCCTTACATCAGGGTCCCCAGTGAGCCTCCCTACTTACATCAGGGTCCCCAGAGGGTATCCCCCTACATCAGGGTCCCCAGAGAGCCTCCCCTTACATCAGGGTCCTCAGAGAGCCTCCACTTACACCAGGGTCCCCAGAGGGCCTCCCCTTACACCAGTGTCCCCAGAGAGCCCCGTCCTTACATCAGGGTCCTCAGAGAGCCCCTTCTAACATCAGTGTCCCCAGAGAGCCTCGTCCTTACACCAGGGTCCCCAGAGAGCCCCCCTTACACCAGGGTCCCCAGAGAGCCCCCCCTTACACCAGGGTCCCCAGAGAGCCCCCCCTTACACCATGGTCCCAAGAGAGCCTCCCCTTACATTAGTGTCCCAACAGAGCCTTCCCTCTTACATTAGTGTCCCCAGAGAGCCCCTCCTTACACAGGGTCCCCAGCTAGCCCCTCCTTACACAGGGTCCCCAGAGGGCCCCCTCTTACATCAGTGTCCCCAGGGGGCCCCCTCTTACAACAGTGTCCCCAGAGGGCCCCGGCTTTACATCAGTGTCCCCAGAGGGCCCTGTCCTTACAACAGTGTCCCCAGAGGGCCTCGTCCTTACATTAGTGTCCCCAGAGAGCCCCCCTCTTACATTAGTGTCCCCAGAGGCCCCCTTCCTTACACTAGTGTCCCCAGAGATCCCCCCGCTTACATTTGGGCCCCCAAAGAGCTGACTCCCCCCCTTGCAGAGGTTCCCCTGTACCTGGCTGGTGGAGGTGGGAGGCGGCGAACGGCAGCTATATGGTGTTCACAGGCAGGGGGATCTCCCTGGGGCTAGTAGTTCTATCTCCGAATGTATACAACAGAGAGGGGAGGGGCCTCTGACCCAGGCATCATCAACAGTGCAGGGGAGATGCTGGGTCTGGGGGCCCCCCCACAGCTCTGGGACTGACTAACCATGCCTTGTTTCACACTGTGTCCCCATATAGATGTCCCCCATGTTGGTAGAGGAGAGATTTCTTCCTTATGTCAGACCCTACCCTTTGATGACTGATAAGGGATTTTAAATGATTAAGAAGCAGCACGGGAAAAAGGTGACAAAAGCTCAGATCCACAGAAAGAACATGGTAGGAATAAGGAGATCCTTGTAAAACAGGTTCTCAGGTACAACTTTCTTTTCAGCTCTCATAGGAACAATGAGCAGCAGTGTAGTAAAAGCACCCACTGTCAGAGCGGATGAAGGTAGTCCAAATTTTGTAAAAATACCATCCGTTAGAGGTAGGGATGAAATTGGGCGAGTTCAGATCCTAATCCAAATCTATGTGAGTGAGTTCACCAGGAAGCTGTCATTGTATTGGGCCAGCCAGGGCATTCCCCGGATGGCAGATGTATGTATACAAGGGACACCTCGGTGGTTGGTCCAATACAGTAAAAGATTCTGGATGGGCTTGCCCAAGTGGGTTTGGACTATGGTCCGAATACGCCCAAGCTTATCAATAATCAGAGGCAAGAAGGTAGGATATGCCTTACGTGATCTCACACTGCAGAACTGAAACTGTCAGTCTACAGTAATGCCGCGTACACGCGATCGGAATTCTCGTCGGAAAAAGCTCTGATGGTTTTCCCGACGGAATTCCGCTCAAACTGTCTTACCTACCCACGGTCACACCAAATTCCGACCGTCAAGAACGCGGTGACGTACAACACTAAGACGAGCCGAGAAAAAATGAAGTTCAATGCTTCCGAGCATGCGTCAAATTGCTTCCGAGCATGCGTAGGAATTTTGCGCGTCGGAATTGCTACAGACGATCGGAATGTCCGATAGAAACCGTTTCCATCGGAAAAATTGAGAACATGCTTTCAAATTTTTGCTGGCGGGAATTCGGCCAGCAAAATTCCGATGGAGCCTACACACGGTCGCATTTTCCGATGAAAAGCTCTCATCGGTCTTTTGCTGACCGAAATTCCGATCGTGTGTACGCAGCATAACAGGAATGCCTAGGCGCTGTAATGTCACAGGAGGAATTCAAGGCAAAAGATAGAATTTCAGGGTACTGTTTAACCCCAATTAACATTACTAGTCATTCCCTATATGAAAACACATCTTTACCTTTAAATTTGATCTCCAACCACTAATATTGAAAAGATTAGAGATTAGAAAAATGTACAGCTTTTACTTCGCCAAAATGTCATGAAAACATTTCTCTCCATTTAAAACAATACTTTTATTTTATATTTGCTTTTTGAAAATGCTATTTTTTTTAGCCCTGACAAAAAAAAATAAAGAAACATTGCAACAATTGCATTGTCCCAAATTTGTTTAACCACTATTATATGTCTAAATAAATGTTATATATTTTTTATAAACTTTGTTGGTATAATTGGGTACCGGAATAGTCCCCCTTTTTCCCTACTAGTCAATGCTTCAGGGTACTCTTGGAGTAGTCCTTGTAATAAGTATCTACGGTACTTGTCTTCTCTATACAATTATGGGATGATGGTGATGCTTTTTAAATAAAAATACCCCTATAATACACAAGCTTAATGTATTCTAGTAAAGTTAGTCTGTAAACTAAGGTCTGTTTTGTTAGTTTTTAGCAGTAGTTTGTTATTTTATAAACTTGCAGCAGGCCGTGGTCATCTTAAGTGTGGGCATCTGAAGCCAGACTGTATTTCTTCCTGGATCTCATCCTTGCAGATCTCGTATATGCTCAGTGCAGCATAAGCAGTGTAATAGGTTTCAGGTCAGGTTTCAATAGCAACGGCAGTGTCAGAGGAAGTTGCTGCCCCTTCCCAGGAGGCATTGCAAACAGGAAATGATGCGATGGGCCGCGGCCAGGGAGGAGGAAGTGAAAAATGAATACAGCAGATATACAGTCTGTGCTGAAAAAAAAATAAAAAAAATATCCAATTTGTTTACAGTGCACAGTTTAGTGAGGGATGCTGAAGAGTTGTAAAAGTGGGTGGAACTCCACTTTAAGTAAGCATATTTATAAAGCAGTGACATTCTCCAGACATTCGCTGCAATGTCTGGAGATACAACACCAGCAAGATACACATGCGAGGGCGCATTCATACTGCTGCACACACTCGTGTTAAGCCCCATACACACGCTCGGATTATCCGAGGACCAGGTCTGTCGGATCATGTCCGTCATACTTTGTCCGATGTTGGTTTTGCGTACACACGGTCGGACAAAGTTGTCGGAAAATCCGATCATTCTGAACGTGGTGACGTTTGTTGCCTACGACGGGACTACGTAGAGGCTAGTAGCCAATAGCTTTGGTCTTGTAATGTGATCTGAGCATGCGTAGCACTTTGTCCGTCGGACAACAGTACACACGATCGGATTTGGTGTGATCGGACCGTGTTGTCGGAAAATCTATCCAGCAGGAGATAGGACTTTGTCCGTCGGACAATCCGACGTACACTGTCCGATGGTGCATACACACGGTCAGATTTTTCAACAACATTGTCCGATCGGACAGAATCCATGCTAAAATCCTACCGTGTGTATGGGGCTTTATTGTGTGTTGCATTGAGGCAGCTAATTCTTTTGTATGGGCTGCCTAGTGCACCAAAAATGTGTAATTAGCATTTTTGGCATGGCGCATGTTTAGAAGGTGAAAAGGCGCCACATCACATCATTGTGCATTACCATGTGTTGCGGTGACGTGCGTGTTACTGCAGCATAATAGTGCGACAGCCCTCAAATATTTTGTGAATATAGCATAAAATGAAAATAACAATTCTCATAGAAGCATATCGATTTTGCAAGATGATCTGCTGGAATATATTCAGTCTCAGTGTAAATCTGAGAACGTTATAATGTAGATTTTATTTCCTCTAAACATCTTTGCCATGTAATGTCCATCATGCTGTGCTCCCTCTCCATCTCAATCGTATCCATTAAAACCTTGGGCCTTCTTTGTAATCTTAATGAGCCCTTTGTACCGAGTTTGTCTTTCACAGAGACTGATTTTGTTCGCCTTCTCCCCTGCCCTCTCATCTTTGTAAAATCCATCTCTTTTATGACTTAATGTTGCCGAGGAGTGCCAGAAAATGCACCCTCAGCTGCCAGGGGAGCAGGAAGATGGCAGCCTGGAGAGCCGGCGTCTTCATTTTCCACGTCTAAACATACTGTGCTTTTATAAATCACTTGCTTGTCTGAAAAGAGGAAAACTTTACCTTTCCTATAAAAGAGGTGAAATGAAGTCTGTGCGCTACAAGGAGAATTGCTGTGTACTACAAAACAGTCTTAATCACCTTTGTAGAAGGGATTCTTAAAGAGACAATGCCCATTCAGGATGAAGGGACTTTATAAAATGACCTTCTGCACCAGTTATACTCACCCTACCAGTGTTCCCTGCCGCTCATGCCTCCGTCCCAGCCAGCAACAGTGCCCTTTGCTTCTGGGTATTGGGACATTCTTGGTTCTAGCAGCCAATCCCTAGGCCCAGGCGCTGTCACATGGGGGAGTGACATCACCACTTTACTTAGCATTCAACACCAACACCTTGGATTTCGGTCTGGCTGCAGCAGAGGCAGTAGCTGTGGGGGAAGCTGTGGTATAGTATAATGCAGAAGGGGCACTACAAAATCACTTTCTCTTTGCCTTCCATGGGCAAGGTGACATTGCCAGCCACCAGTGGGTTTATAAAGAATGTAAATATTCAGTTTTTATAGCTAGAGCCTGCAGCTAGAGTGAGCTTGTCCCAAGTTTGTCCTCATTAACATAAAATGCAATAAGCCTCACAAGCAATGGTGGCGGCGGCACCCGAGAGCCGATGGAAAAATCTGGGCTGGGGTGAGGACAACGTTGGATTCCAGGACAGGTAAGTGTCCTAATATTAAAAGTCTGACTTTTAATTTTTTTCTTAAAGCGGGATTCCACCCTAAAGTGGAACTTCCGCTTTTCGGAACCCTCCCCCCCTCCGGTGTCACATTTGGCACCTTTCAGGGGGGAGGGGGTGCAGATACCTGTCTAAGACAGGTATTAACACCCACTTCCGGGCATAAACTCCCACGGGAGTTTACGCCACTTCCTGTCCCGGCGCGCTGTCTGCCGGGACACACACGGGTCCCAGCGGACAGCGCGGACGATTCTCATTGCGCTGCGTGACTCGCGCATGCGCATTAGGGAACCGGGAAGTGAAGCCGCAAGCTTCACTTCCTGATTCCCTCACCGAGAATGGCGCCGGCAGCAGCAGAGAGCCGAGCGATTGATCGGCCTCTGCTGCCGACATCGCTGGAACCTGTGACAGGTAAGTGTCCATTTATTAAAAGTCAGCAGCTGCAGTATTTGTAGCTGCTGGCTTTTAAAAAAAAATTTGCAGGTACAGTCCCGCTTTAAGGTGCACGGACCTCCTCTTTAAGATGGGTAGAATTTTTAACTAAAATTCTTATGAAAAATGTTCTAAGAATGTTTGTTTGTCTTTCTTATCATTAATGGGTCAAATTTACATTCATTTTTGACCGCAGTGACAAGAAAATTGCATGGAGCAGGTTGGAAAATTTTAATCGAACAAATTCATTTCTAATACCGCGTTCACACGAGCGGATTTTCCGTTGGAAAAATCTTGGATGGTTTTTCCGACGGAATTCCGCTCAAGCTTGGCTTGCATACACACGGTCACACAAAAGTTCTCTGAACTTTCGACCGTCAAGAACGCGGTGACGTACAACACTACGACGAGCCGAGAAAATTAAGTTTAATGCTTCCGAGCATGCGCCAAATTCTTTCCAAGCATGTGTACGAATTTTGTGTGTCGGAATTGATACAGACGATCAGAATTTTCGATCAAAACTTTTTCCGACTGAAAAATTGAGAACCTGCTCTCAATCTTTTGCTGGCGGAAATTCAGCCAGCAAAAGTCTGATGGAGCATACACATGGTCGCATTTTCCGACCAAAATCTCTCATCTGTCTTTTGCTGGCCGAATTTTACGATCGTGTGTACGGGGCATTACAGTGTATGTGGTTTCGTAAAGTCCATTCATTCCAAAAATTAAATGTTAAAAGCAAACAAAATCTCTTGAACGACATTCGAATGTTCTGTGAATTTTCGTAAGACTTTTCCTGTTCCTGTTTCCATGTTCATTTGAAATTCTGTCTATCTATGGTAAGCTTTAGAGACAGACAGTCTGAAAGAAAACAGCTACTGCTGCACACTCTCGCAACCCACAGTGCTCTGGGAATCCTGTCTCACAGCTACATTGCATTGTGTATTAAATGTTATAAAATAAAATGTTATATAAATATGAAAAATGTTAATATAAAATGTATAATCCTAGAACAAAATTAAAATAAAATTGACCCAAAACCATTGATGTTCCCCGGGCGTCCTCTATCAAAGCATTTTCAGATCTCAGTTATGTGACATGTGAAGTAATAATTTGTCTTGTTTTATCTGCTCCAGCTGGGGTTGGGAGCCGGGTTCTGCAGCTGGCGATCATTACGAAGCATGTTCTCCTTCAGCTGTATTCTACAAACTGGCAAGTGCTGCCGTAAATTATTTAGTACTGTACTGTCTGCTGTTCAGTCCTCTACAATATACATCAAATAATTCTTTCAGCGAATGGATTCTAATGGGACCTTGAAAATAAATTTATGTAAACAGGACTGATTATGTAATGGGAGTTCACACGACTGTATCATTTTGTTGATGGTGTGAGAGACAGATCAGGCTTATCTAATAAAGGAGTGCAAAGTGCAGCTGCAAGATGTGAAGAACATTATCTCACAGCAGTCAGTCGCATTTCAGTCTACAGTAGTCACTGAATAAGAGATGAATGTATGTGGTTGCCATGGTTTACTGCATTCTGCACATAGCGATTTCATCTCTTCATTAAAGTGGAACTTCTAGCAATCCACTAAATATAATGGGAATTGTTATGCATGCCATACCATGCATCTAATCTTATAAATTCAGATCCTCCTGCCAGACAGCTCAGCAAGGTCCTGCATCTCCACTGCAGCAATGTTTGTCAATCACTCAACACCCTGCCACCTGCTGATTGGCTGGTAAAGGCACAACACACCAATAAGTTGTCATTCTGCTCACTCTGTTCTCTTCTGATTTCAGCATGCTCCCTTTCAGCACATGTGCATGTAGCAGAGCCCGATAAAGAGGACCTGTGCACTTTACTTCATAGATAAGAAGATGCAGTATATTATGATTTGTACACATTATTTTCAATGTATACATGTCAGATTAGAGATGGGAATGAGGGACACCTATTAGCAAAAGTATGTAGGTTTAGGACACGCCCCCTTAACCACTTAAGGACTGGAAGGATTTGGCCCCTTAATGACCAGGCCATTTTTTGCGATACGGCACTGCGTCACATTAACTGACAATTGCATGGGCGTGCAACACTGTAACCCAAACAAAATTGAAGTCCTTTTTTCCCCACAAATAGACATTTGTTTTTTATTTTTTGCGCTATAAACAAAAAAAGAGCGTCAATTTAAAAAAAAAATATATATATATATTTTTTTTTTCTATAATAAATATCCCCCAAAAATTAAATAAAAAAATGTCTTCATCAGTTTAGGCCAATATGTATTCTTCTCCATATTTTTGGTAAATATAACATGATTTGTTTGGCCAAAAGTTATAGCGTCTACAAAATAGGGGATAGATGTATGGCATTTTTATAATTTAGTTATTTTTTACTAGTAATGGCGGCAATCTGCGATTTTTAGCGGGACTGTGACACTGCGGCGGACAGATCAGACACTTGTGACACTTTTTTGGGACCAGTGATATTTATACAGCGATCAGAGCTAACAATAGCCACTGATTACCTAAAATTGAGAGCAAGTGGTGGGCCTTATATGAAGCACACAGCAACACAAAAGGAAGTCAAGTGACTGGGAAATACTGTATATTCATGTTGTATAATCTAACATACTAAATGGGTATATAACCTCCAAAAGCATTTGATCATTTACAACATAAGTTACATAATAATCCGCAATCATGGAACAGTTGTAGAAAGGACAATGGATACACTTTTATAAACATAAGTAAATTAAAACCAAAACAAAAAATGAGAAGAGGGGAGAAAAAAATAAAAAAATTAAAAGAAATAAGCATAATTCATATACTAAATGATTATAGACATGAATAAAACCGTAGAGATTATAAATTGCTCCATGGTAGAATGGTAGTAAAATGTAAGGCTTGGCACGTTTCAAGGCCTTATAGCCACTCATCAGAAGCATAAATCATGGAAGAAACCATCCGTTACGCAGATACAGATGTAGGTTCAATATGCAACCTGGTAATAAACCTTTATATACACATTTTTTTCCTTTATTTGCCTAACTAAAATCAATTATGCTTTTGACCATTTAGAATTAATATTTTTTGTTTTTAGATATCTTCCATGGCAAACATGGCGGCCGCCAGCCACGAGCATATTAAGAAGCATATAGCTTCTTAAAATGGCTGGCGTACAATGACAGATATTTCCGCAACCGTGCCAACCTGCCGCAGTATAACTGTGGCGGCTGGTCAGCAAGTAGTTAAAGGAGAATTACACCAAAAAAAAAAAAAGATTAGTTAAATCCACAAGTGTTTTTTTTTTTTTTTAACCGCTACTATTCCTTTATATTGGTTATTGAATTTACTAAAATGAAGGACAAATGAGAAGGAAAGAGGTACAGACGGACTTTTTTCAAAATCAGGCACATTTCTTCGAAGTCAAGGACAGTTGAGAGCTATGCTAAATGCTGTGACACTTTATGGACAATATTTTGTAAATCTTTGTCAAAGATACGCACCATGGAATGAATGTATTTTGATGTACCATTGTTAGGTAAAAATTATTTTAACCACTTCCAAACCGCCCACCACACATATACTGTGGCAGGGCGGCCTGGCTCTGCAAAACGACGTACCTGTACACCGTTTCGTGCATGAGATACTATATGCGCGCGTGCCGCCAGAGGAGCATGCGGGCAGGTCTGCCGGCAACCTGCGATCGCTCCACAGAGAGGCAAAACAGGGCTAACACTGAGATCTGCTGTTCCTAGTAATCAGAAACAGCGATCTCTGTGTTGTGCCAGTGAGCCCATCCCCCACACAGTTAGAACACACCCAGGGTTACCCCCTTGATCTCCCCCTAGTGTTAACCCCTTCCCTGCCAGTGTCATTTATACATTGATCAGTGCATTTTTTTTTATCACTGATCACTGAATTGGTGTCACTGGTCCCCAAAAAGTGTCACTTAGGGTCAGAATTGTCCGCCGAAATGTCGCAGTCCCTGTAAAAATCTCCGATCGCGAGATTACCAGTAAAAACAATAAAAAAATATTAAAAGTCCCTAAATCTCTCCCCTATTTTGTAGAAGCTATAACTTTTGCGCAAACCAATCAATATACACTTATTGGGATTATTTTTTACCAAAAATATGTAGAAGAATCCATATTGGCCTAAATTGATGAAGAAATTAAATTTTTTTATTTCGGATATATATATATATTTTTAACCACTTCAGCCCCGGACCAATTGGCAGGCAAAGGACCATTGCGCGATCGTACGACGTGGCTCCCAAACGAAATTGGCGTCCTTTTTTTCCCACAAATAGAGCTTTCTTTTGGTGGTATTTTATCGCCCCTGCGGTTTTTATTTTTTGCGCTATAAACAAAAATAGAGCGACAATTTTGAAAACAATGCAATATTTTTAGCTTTTTTGCTATAATAAATATCTCCAAAAAATATATAAAAACATTTTTTTTCCTCAGTTTAGGCTGATACGTATTCTTCTACATATTTTTGGTAAAAAAAAATCGCACTTATCGATTATTGATTGGTGTGCGCAAAAGTTATAGCGTTTACAAAATAGGGGATAGTTTTATAGCATTTTTATTAATATTTTTTTTTTACTAGTAATGGCGGCGATCAGCGATTTTTAATGTGACTGCGACATTATGGCGGACACATCGGACATTTTTGACACATTTTTGGGACCATTGTAATTTATACAGCAATCAATGCTATTTAAATGCATTGATTCCTGTATAAATGACAGTTGTAGTGAAAGAGTTAACCACTAGGGGGAGGGGAGGGGTTATGGGCTGTGACGTGTGTGTGTTTTTTTACATTAGGGGGCGGGGCTGACATCTGACGTCATTGATCGGCTTTCCCGATGACCGGGAACAGCCGATCAATGACAGGCAGAGTAGGAAGCGCAGGGAGAGGTTTGTTTACACAGACCTCTCCCCGTTCTTCAGCTCTGTGACCCGATCGCGGGACACCAGCGGCGATCGGGTCTGCTGGTCCCGCGGCCGGGGTCACTTAGCTCCCGACTGGGTCACGAGCGCGCCGCTGGCGGCGCGCGACCCACGGGCAGGCATTTAAAGGGCCACCTACAGGTACGTGATTTTGCCTGCCTGTGCCATTCTGCTCACGTATATATGCAGTGGGCGGTCGGGAAGCGGTTAATAGTCGCTCTTTTTTTGTTTATAGCGCAAAAAATAAAAACCGCAGAGGTGATCAAATACAACCAAAAGCTCCAGTTGTGGAGAAAAAAGGAAATCAATTTTGTTTGGGTACAACATCGCACGACCGCGCAATTGTCATTTAAATTGGCCCAGTGCTGTATCCCAAAAAATGGCCTGGCCATTAAGGGGATAAATCCTTCCGGGCTGAAGTGGTTAAAAAGGACCTGAACTGTGTAAACTGTGCCAATATTGCCAGGTGCAATAGTCAGGGCTGTGGATAAAGGGGTTACCACCAGCCCTCCCTTGCGGGGCCTCGCCCAGCAGGGGGACCCAGGCGACATGGTGAATTGGATGTGGGCAGGGATGGTGATTGGCTCTGGGGAGGGCAATTACTGGAACCAATCACCTGTATGACTCTCTCTGCAGCAGGTAAAAGCTGGCTTCTTCTCCTCTCCCTCATGTTCGCTTTCAGCTGCTTCCCTATGCACCATACGTTTCCCCCTACTGTCCAGGCCCCCTGTGTGCCCCCACCCCAGGAATGCTGCCAGGTTTTCCTACTCTCCTTCCCACTGGCAGTTGCAAGCACACAATTGGACCCTGAAAGATGGAGAGTGGGGTCATATTTACCAGCCCCTTCCCTTCCTGAATGAACACAATGAGTAATCGGTACTGGTCATCACTGTGTTCATTTATAACTGAAGCATTGGCTGTATGGGGCCCCATGTCTGCTTGTTTGTATGGGATCCTAGCAGCAGCCCTGTGCATAATCACTGTTGAAGAATTGGTGGCATAGAGGGAAAAAAACTGTCCATGGCCGGGCCAAGCGGTAAAACCAGCTATTTTCACACCGTCAATATATGGCGTTCTATAAATACCTTGCTGTAGAGGAAGGGAAGTCTAGCCTTTAAATTACAATGATTTATAAATTAAATTAATCAAATTAAATTCAAAAGGAATTTTTAGTGTTTTGTATATGTACATTGAACTAGCATAATGTAAATATTAATGTCAATGTCTGTTATAGCAGAACTAACCCCTCTCAATTAACATTACCTATTTTTAATTCTTATGCTGCTAGCCTTCGTAAATAGATAGGAAGGTATATTATATTTACTTGATTTAAAAAGAGAAAAATCTAATTTCTTCAGTTACTTCCTTGTTTCTGGCCTAGGCCAAAATGATGTCATACCTCCCAGCAGTCCTCATGGGCATTTTGTTTTTCCTTTCATCTGGAGGAGAGGCTCTCAGTTAAGCACACCCTCTTGCCTCCATGCCTGACCTAAGGGGAGATGGATTCCTGGAAGTAAATGGTACATAAATTATTTGCCCTTACTCAAGATGGCAGTGGCTAGAAATGCTAGGTGGGTGTTTTTCAAAGTGATTTCTCAACAAAATAAAGCCTGGAGACATGGATGGGTGAGTTTGTGTTGAATATTCAAAATGAATGAAATAGTGTTTCTCAGTTTGTGGCGCTCAGGATACAGTTTAGTTCTGCTTTAACTCTTTTAAATAATATGTTACCATTTATAACTGCTTGTATGTACAAAGGCACATGTATGCCACCTTAATGATTGCGCTTACTGTTCCAGTCTCCCAATCACTTATTGCCTAATTGCTAACTTTCTTCTCTTGTTTAGATCTAGCTGACTACGTATGCTGAGGACGAATAATACTGGCCAGCCAAATGTAAATTCATATTTTTTGTACATACATTTTTTTAGGTGCATTCATGTTTGTGTAGCAAGTTAAGGCCGTAACCACATGGATATTGTTCAGCTTAGTCATATAAAAAAAATATAAAAAAAAATTATAAAAATATATATATAAAAAAACAAGGAGGGCGCACCGACCTTGTGCATTACCAAAGATAACATTTATTTAAATAATAAAAGCAAAAGTCATACTCACAAATGAATGTTTAAAAAGGCTTAACATTGCTCCAAAAATTTGGAACTGTATCATCTGCAACCTGGACCGGGTGTTGAGAGGAACCAGATGGTATCACGAATGGCTTGCGCGTTACGAGCCGTTATCGCTGAGGCTCTGACGAAGAGGGTACTCCCTCGTAACGCGTAAGCCGTTCGTGATACCATCCGGTTCCTCTCAACACCCGGTCCGTGTTGTAGATGATACAGTTCCAAATTTTTTGAGCAACGTTAAGCCTTTTTAAACATTTGTTTGTGAGTATGACTCTTGCTTTTGTTATTTAAATACATTTTATGTTTGGTAATGCACAAGGTCGGTGCGCCCTCCCTGTTTTTTTATGTTTCAGCTCTAAGGATAACCATTGTTCTGAGGAGGGCAGCAAGACCTATGACTTTTCACTCGCTATCCTAAGGGTTGACTACACCACTCACATATGGGCTAAGCACCTGAGTGCAGGAGATTGCTTTGTGTTTATTGTTTAGCTTAGAACAGGGGTCTCCAAAGTGCGGCCCGAGGGCCAGATGTGGCCCTTTTCTAGCCTTTATCCCTTACTTGGGGCACTAGTCCTCCCAATGACACCAACAAGGTACTATTTCTTCCACTGATACCAATGATGGGATACTATTCCTCCCACTGATAGGGAGTCACTGTCTTCCTCCTACTGACCACCAACCCTGAAGCCATATTTATTCTCACCGATGCTGGGCCCAGGACATTTTCTGCTCCCACTGGCCACAATCCGGCCTTCCTAAATTCTGAAGGACAATAAACTGGCCCTTTGTTTGAAAAGTTTGGAGACCCCTGGTTTAGAAAAAGGAATCTGAAGAGCATCAGACTCGTTGAGCATTCTCAATGCATTTAGGATGCTTCAGATAACTTTTTTGCAAGCTTTGATGCACCTTTAACATGCTAGAAGTATGGAATACCAATCTTGATTATCAGAATTCAGTGGATGTTATGTTATACGAAAATAACAATTTTGCTGTGCAGTGGGTACTTGTTGAAGAATACTCACCATCAGGAATAAGCAGCTGAAATAGCCTCATGCATTAACCACTTCAGCTCTGGAAATTTTTACCTTCTTCATGACCAGGTCATTTGTTGCTATTCGGCACTGCGCCACTTTAACTGCTAATTGCACGGCCATGCAACGCTGTACCCAAACAAAACTTAATGCATAGGATGCATTAAGGTGAAAAAACACGAGGGTTTACAACCACTTTAAGCAAGTGTTCCTGGGCACATTTACATAATTACCTTTGTCTCCTCCACTTACCATCCAACCCGGGACAAGGTATAACTTAATCTGAGCTCTCCAAGCCTCCATCTTCACTCTTTATCCGCGCTTCAATGCGCTTTTCTTTTCTGGCTGGACATGCTCAAATTCCATCCTATTGAAATTCTTCACTATTAGGTTATACTTGCAACTTTTTGGTTTAAATTTAGTCTAATGCTCCACATATCGGTGTATTGTATTAACTAAATATTTTATATTCTAGCAAAAATAATTGTAACTTTACTTTTTCTGATACTTGACTGGCTGTCGGTGCCCGATCGCCCCTTGCTGGCCCTCATGCTATGGCGGATTACTGTGGTGAGGCATGGAAGGGTTTAATGGAAAAGATCCAATTCTCGCAGAATGCAGCTAACATCTCTGATGATGAGCTTGACAAATCATTTATGAGACTTCAACGCCTTCTGGAAAAAAAGGTCCGTGTTTTCTGGCATAAAACTTATTTTGATAAATATACCACTAACCAAATAGTTCCGTGGGGTCTTAGAGTACAAATTTTCCCAAACATTAAAAAGATCAATGATACTCTCAAATCAGCTTGGGGATTCAACTTACAATCATGCTCTTTTAGCATGATCTCACTAATGTGCAAGCAATATGAACATGAGTTAGATCTTCTGGATGCAGCCATAAGTTCTTGGCATGACGACCATGCCCTTTTGGTTTCATCCACCAGATTCATAAAAAGAGACAAACTACTGCGCACCCATTTAGAAACCTATACCACTGACATCATCAACATGAAAGAAAACAAATACCAAAGATATAAATCTTCATATGACAACAACTATGCATACAAATGGCATGACCCTCCTGCACATAAATTCACATCAAAATCACAAAACTTACCTACACAACCGAACACTCATGACAACCTCCTTTTCATCTAGCACATCCACTATTTACCAAGATCTGTCACACGATCGCAATCTTAAGAAAAGAAAAGGAGATAGATCATCTCTATTGGATAATCATATTCGCACTCCCATACCCACACCTCAAGTTCTTTCATCCACTTCACGGCTCAAAAACATAAAAATTTCTACACCTGCCGCACAAACGCCTCCTCTATCATCTAATTCACACGCGATCACCACTGCTACTTTATCTTCACTGACCGCGAGACGCGGCAGTGAACCTGTGTTGCCTTCAATGTTTCCTCAAAATGGTTCCACAACGGACCCTAAAATAGCACCCATTTTTTTAGCATTAACCCCGGACACGTCACCTCACCCGACTTAGCAGTCCTCCCCACCATCCCTTCACATTCTGTAGGCCCAGATGTTCTGAATTTATCTTCTACTCCACTAACCAACGAACAAGAAAAAGTCCTACAATTAGGACTGACTTTCTGTCCATCCTCAGACTTTGACAAATTTGAATTCATTAAAGATATCCACTTGTTTGCTCGTAAGCTAATATATAAAGTCCTATATGACAAATCTACCACCAATTCCATCGACCCTGCTACTATTCCTTCTAATCAAGCGCCTACATTTGAAGAAATGCAGGCAATCGATGAACTTATGGCTCTTTGGGAGGAGGGAGCCATCGATGCCGACGAAAGCGATGCGTCGCTCTCCGTCGCCCTCGGTGCCTCTTTCCCCCCTCCAGCTTCTTTTAAACCTAAATCTAAGAATTTTCCAGCATTGTCCACTAACCCCAACATTTCGGCCTTTGTCCAACAAACCTGTCTTGCGATTAAAAATCTTCAATATACCTCCTTTGGTCAATCCAATCTTTCACAGGAGAGTTTGCGGGCTTTAACATCCCTTCAAACTCATCCTGACATTGTAATCAAACCAGCCGATAAGGCGGTAATGTTGTGGTCATGGACATCAAAGCTTACGAAATTATGTGCCATAATATCCTCGACAACCGTGAATGGTATCGTCCAATTGCTCTGTCACTTATAAAAAACTTCTCTCACCAATATGATCAATTAATTTTCCATGCTTATCAGGCCACTGTTATTGACCTTAACACCTGGAACTTCTTGAAGATTAATGAACCTACCATACCTACTTTTTATGCTCTACCAAAAATCCACAAATCAACCATCAATCCCCCCGGACGCCCTATCGTGTCCGGTTGTCATTGCTTAACTGAAAACGCGAGTACGCTTGTGGATAAATATCTCTCACCTCACGTTTTATGTCTACCTTCATATGTCAGGGACACACTTCACCTTCTAAAGCTACTGCAAAACATGACTTTACCTCCAAATACATGGCTTGTGACCTTGGACGTTGAATGTCTCTACAATTGTATTCCGCATGATAGGGGTCTAGATGTCATTCGTGACCTCCTCCTTGAACGCGGACCTCAATTTGATAGATATGCCAATTTTGTGTTGGACCTTCTCAAATTCATTCTTACTAAAAACCACTTTATGTTTGGCAATTCCCACTACCTCCAGGTGCAGGGCGTGGCTATGAGGACCAAGTGTGCGCCCTCATATGCCAATCTGTACCTGGGGGGGTGGGAACAATATCTCTTTTCACAACTAACTCCCACTCACAAATCATGTATATTACATTGGTTCAGATATATCGACGATATCTTATTATTTTGGTCAGGCCCACATAGTGATCTAGACCAATTCTTTGAGTCCTTAGGCATTAACAATTTCAATCTTAAATTTACTTTTGAATCTAGTCAACGGTCTGTCAACTTCCTTGACCTAACTATTAATATTGATAATTCAGGGCGGATAAGCACGTCCCTATTCAGAAAACCTACAGCCGGCAATACCATCTTACACGCGGAAAGCGCTCACCCTCAATCTTTACTCAACAGTATTCCCTATAGCCAATACCTTAGGATCAGACGCAACTGCACCTCTGACGCTGATTTCTACAAATCCTCCAATGAACTATACCTTAGACTAATCAATAGAGGCTATAGTCGTGCACTTCTCAAACGATCGTTTAATAAGGTCAAAAAACTTGACAGACTTCAACTGATTCACAACTCTAGAAACTCGACAAATACCCAACCTGTCAGACTCATTACCCACTTTTCATCTATGCACACCCAAATACGTGAGGTTGTAAATAACTTTTGGCCCCTATTACGTGCTGACGCCACAGTCAGCAAGTTTATTGGCTCACGTCCTGACATAACCTATAAAAGATGCCCTTCACTTCGTGATCGCCTTACCAGAAGCCATCATGCTCCACTAACGACTCAGATTTGTCGTGACAATGGCACATACCCTTGTGGGTCTTGTGACATGTGTCAATATGTTACAAACTCCAAGGTTACTCTGTTACCCAATGGATCCTTTCATGAAATTCCTCACCATGTAAACTGTAGAACAATAGGCGTTGTATACCTTGCCACCTGTACCTGTGGATGCTTTTATATTGGTAAAACCAAACGGCCCTTTCAGGTCCGAATACGTGATCATATGAAACCCGTTTTAAAACGCATCACCACTACAGCCATTAACAGACATCTCGGTCTAGCACATAACTTTGATCCTCAACACATATGTTTTTCAGCACTTGAACATGTCGAGACACATGTGAGAGGAGGTGGCATTAATGAGAAACTCTTGCAACTTGAAACGAAATGGATACATAACCTTAATGCTGTTAAATATCCAGGTTTGAACGAATACATAAGTTTCAAATCCTTCCTATGATTATCTGACATCTTATGGTTTTTCAAACCTACATCTTTTCCAGTTATCACTGGGCTATTTACATTAGCTTACTTACCTAGTTATACTCATTGCCATCTATTGATCCCTCCGTGCTGCACTCTGGGTCCAGGCTGCTGCGCCAGCTTGGTTACCTCGGGGCGCTCGGGCAATGTTACAGCTGTTCTTCATGAATTATTGTATGTCTGTTTAATTCTTATGCATATTTTGACTTTAGAACTATTACTTTGTTTGCTATGTACACACCTCAATCAAATGAATTATAATATATATCCTTACTTGCCGTACCCCTGGTCCCCGCTGTTGCGTCAGCCTGGTTACCTTGGGGTGCTCGGGCACCTTCACAGCTATATCTTATATATTATTGTACGTTTGTATAGTTTTTTATTTCATTCCTTGCACACCCATTTATAAGTTGACCTTGTTGTGCGTTTATATATCTCAATCAATTGCATCACTTTTCAAAGTGACTATCCTGACCTTCTGGGTTCCTATCATACCAGAAGACTACTAAACATATCATATCCTTCTTGGTCTCATGTGAATTTACCTCGGTCTACTTCATACTTTTTCACTATTTTCAAATATACGTGGTTGCCATTTGTGATTAGTGTTCAGAGTATGCCCGGCAGGTGCACCTTCATGCCGCCCCATAAGGGGCCCCATCAGCAATGGGGCAAATCGGGCCCTGGCCCCTTCTTCCCTCCCGCCTCATAGCCTGCCGCTGTCTCCCCCTTTCTCCCACATACCAACCGTGTGGCACAAAACGTGGCCCGCTTTAGTCCTGGTTACCCCACCTTCGCTGCTTCCATCCCTGGTCTTTTCTATTCCCTATTGCATTGGAATTTGTTCGGGCACCCCAGGGCTGCGATCTCACGATCACAGCCCGCCCAGCCTCTTTGCCTTCACATCTCCCTGATGCTCCACTACCATCTGGTATCTCTCAGCTCTGTTTCCATCTCCTTTCCTTGGAATCATTGGTCATCCACTCTTTCCATAGGAATCAGCACATTCGTTTTCTGGACCTATGTTGCTTGATACCCTCAGTACCCCTCTTGTCCACTGGAGGGCTCCTGAGCCTGGATCTATCTCGGTGCGCGCGCGCAGAGCGGCGCGCGCATCCACCGGTCCCAAAGCATCTTGGGAATTGTAGGCAAACACGCCGGCGATTCTGCGCATGCGCAAATGGCCCTTTTGCCCGCCGCCTCATCATGGTTCACCACGATCAGGTGTGGAGGGCCTATAAAGCCTGCTCAGTCTTCACCTTTTCAGGTGATGGACACTGGAGCGCCACTCTTGCTGGGATCTTTGTCAATGTAGTTATTATACTCTTTGTTCCTAGTCCTTTTTCTTTTTTTTTACATCTTGTTCATATTTTGCAAGTATAGTCTTACAATTTATTCATATCCTTTAATGGCTTTTATTCATAGCCACTGGTCTCCGGTCTTTTGATCAATTCTGAACCAATGATAGCAGACATCTGCTCACTTTTTTCAAACAGTCTGGCTTCAAGCTTCTAGCGTTCAGCTTATTCTACAGACATATTATCTGCAGGTGAGCTTCTTTACTCCCTACCTTTACACACGCAGTCTTGCAATTTACTTACTTTAACTCAAATTACTGTTTCTTGTTGCCCCATCAGTGGCCTGTCAACATCTTCACACAAGACTTCCCCAGGATTATCTTTGTTTGGCGCTCCATATATATGATCAATTCATTTTATAGCGGTAAGTTTCTGTAAAATTTAGGCCATGTTAGCCATGCATGGCAAATCAACTTGTTTGATTCGCCATTTCATACTTTGTATTACTATCCACTATATTTTACCAGGCTCCCTTTAGGCCTTCGACAGTTCCTCGCATCATGGGAAACTGCACTTGACCACACCAGCGAATCTAGTGGCTGTTCCAGTGGCTTAGGGGTACGTTTTGTTTGCCCCTTTGGGGGACTCCTTGGGACCAGCGCCGGGTGTTTGTGAGCATGGGAGGGGCTTTGTGGCTTTGGGGAGACATGTTTGGTGTAGTCCTGCGTATTAGATTCATATGCACTGATTGAGCTATATAACTAACTTTTTGTTTTTCAATTTTCATAGACTTCTTTCCGATTTGGTACAAAACTACCCATTGACCCTGAAGAAGCCATTGTATGGCGAAACATGTCGGTCAGCTCTTTCTAACAGCCCCATTGTACCCAGGATCTACTTAATCCCTGTAGACCCTTTTTATCCTACCCCCACTTATTTTTGTATCCTTTTGGTCCCCCAGCCAGCTCTGAATCCCCTGCGCCCCCATTGCTTGCCGGGGAGTTGATATGACTGGCGGACCAATTCTGATGTATCCCTTTTTTCTTTATTGTCTGTATACTATATTTGTTGTCGACTTTGCCTTTTAAATTGATTATTAATAAATTACTTTGTTAAAATTTCTTCTCAAAAAGTTGCAAGTACCATTTTTGTTCATTACCGCTATAGTCCCCTATTCCTATTTCTGCTCCTCCACTTACCATCCAACCCGGGACGAGGTATAACTTAATCTGAGCTCTCCAAGCCTCCATCTTCAACCTTTGTCAACTAGTTCAGAGTGATCCCTACTTCTGGACTTATCTGAGGAGAGTTCTGTGGTCAGGCACAGTTTGTTGTAGTAAACCACACAGGACCATAAGTCTGCATTCACACCTGAGCGTAGCGTTTTCAGGCAGAAAATTGTGCAAATTTACCGCAATTTTGCAGCGTTTTTTACCGCAATTTCGTTGCTTTTTTTACGGCATTTTGCCGCGATTTTGTGCAGGGCAAAAGGTCACCAATGTAGAAAGAAGAAAAACACCCAAATCTGCCCGATTCGAACGACAAAAAAGGATCCGGAACTTGCTTGAGCTTCAGGCATTCGGCTTCAGGCTCCATTGAGAATAATGGATTTTTTTCCCCTCTAGCGTTTTGTAGCGTCAGGCTTCAAGCTACAAAACGCTCAGGTGTGAATGCAGCCTTAGTCAACCATGCCCAGGACCACCTCTTCCAAGTGGTCTTGGGCATGGGACGCTTAGCTACTCCTAGGCACGTTTTGGAACACTCACACCAACAAACTTGACCAAGGGGGTGTACCATGCTTGGAAACACCTAAAACTGCCAGTGTGAGTGAACCCTGAGATTGCCAATTACCATGAAGAACCAGTAGGGAGTTTTCAGAAGACACATGTTGGCTGTAGAGTTTTGCTGGATAAGCTGAGATTTGAAAACAATCAGAAGACGGCGCACCAGCCTTCCTGAGCACTGAAGAAAAGGGCACGTCCCTCAAAAAATCAGCTGCATCCTACCCAATGGTTATGCATCTGGTGGGGATTTGTTCTTTGTAACGCCTGTGTTTGTTGTTTCTCCTTTTGTGAGTATAATGGTTTTACTTTATTTTTTTTAAGAGTTATACAGCTTTGCACTAGGTTGGTGCACCTTCTTATGTTTTTTTTAGCCCTGGTTTTTCGCAAATTCAAGAGGGCAGCAAAGCTTTAGTACACACATTGGTGGTTCCAGTTGGTGGAAACCTACAGTGGTCCATTTGGGTTGTCCAATGTGGAAGACGTGTCCATTTGCATTCCATGAAGATTGGACTGCCAGGAAGATTTTCCTACCTGTAGCATGGAATTTTTTTGCACAAAAGTTGATATTTGCATATCAGAGCCCCTGGAATTTAGGGTATGTATAGTGCTTAAGGTGCTGTTGAGAGGTATGTAGAAGCACCCTAGGGTGCCTGTGCTTTATGCAAGAAGCCAATAAGTTTACTTACCATACGTTTGATGACAGGTTTACTTTAGATAAGCTCAGTAGTGCTTAGAGGAGGTCTTCTTTAACGAGGCCAAGTGTATTCTGGTCAGATGTTTGAGAGCTGTAGCAAAATTGCTTATAAATGTTTTAAACCAGCCATGATATATCTAAGTGGTCAAAGAAAGGCAGCATAATTTCTAAACCCTTAGCTTATTTTTAATTTATAGTCCTTGGAAAAAGAAAAAAAAAGAGAAGGCCCAATCATTTATGTGCCCAGGCAAGAGCAATACATCTCTATAAAAGAACGGTGATATATTCTTGTTTCCAGTTTAATGTGCTGCTCGGTGCCCCCATGCGTTCTGATTCATTGGAGAGCAGCAATCACAGCGACAGTGGCTGTTCCTCAGTTTTCATCAGCGACAACTAAAGGCCAATTCAAGGTTGTGGTGGGTCATGAATCTAACACACAGGCTGATAGAACAATTTCCCCTCTGCTTGACGCTATCTGCAGGACGCAGCGGGAATAGTCGTTCGGCTTTACAGAAGTTATTTATATTTGCCTTCATTTTCTTTTTATTGTAGCCGAGAGAGAGGAAGCGCAGTATATTTTAGGTCAAGGCTAGAGCACAGCAAAGCCAAATTATTTGGTGAGGGAATGGAAACTAGAGGCCTTGAACTGGTTATTCATGCCATCAGCATCGGAGTCAAATGCTTTGCGGTGCATTTTGAGCACGGTCTGCTGTGCCAGTCTCCGTGAACCTGACAGCCACTGTATGTGGGACAATAAAGTGGCTGTTTTTTGTTTTGCTGGAATTATAAATGATCATGTAACAGATGTTAGACAATGACACAACAAGGGGTGTATTTAAAAAAAAAAATTTGCAGAGCTATTCGTCCTGTGAAACAGCATTTATGTACATTTTCGCTGTTTTAAACGGGGTCAAAAATAAGTGTTATTGGGCTATTTTCTCTCCAGGTCAAATGTTATCCATAGATTTAATCAGGAAAATAATGCATTATGGCCACTGGATGGAGCTGATGCTCATTGGAAAAAAAAACTAAAAATTTACTAAGATCGCCAGGTCTATCTAGTGTACATAATGCAATATTTTTCCGATTCACTCTATGAAGAACATTCGACCCGCAGAAAAAAAAAGGCTTTATAACATTCATTATGCCCCCATTAACACAGAATGAATGTACATGTAGTTTCACAGCACAAATAGTTTTATAAATATACAGAATAAGCATGAAGTCGGCAGACACCTTTTGTTAAACACAAATATAGTTCCAGAAATATTCTTCTCCTGTTTAAAAGAGCAGGATCATTTATCCCCAGTTTGGTGGGCAGAAGACACCAATCTCACATGCTCGCTTATACCTGGAAGATGCCGGTGATGTATCGAATACTGTCCCCCGTCATATAGTGTCCGCCCTGTACTGCGCTTGAGCAGTACGGAGGACAAGGAAGCCTCTGAAGAAGAACGCCGCCTGCGCCGTGAGTCCAGGTTCAAGCCCCACTATCCAAGTGGACATAGAGTTAGAATAAAAAATAGCCGAGCGAAGCGAGGCCATGCCCGAAGCATAGCGAGCGAAGTGAGCCCGCGAGGGGCCCTGTTACTATGTGCTACCCTATGTCCACTTGGATGATGGGGCTTGCACCTGGACTCAGTGCGCAGGCGCCGTTCTTCTTCGGAGACTTTCAGAGTCTCCTTGTCCTCTGTACTGCGCAAGCACGGCGCCTGCGCAGTACAGGGCAGACACTATCCGATGGCCGGACAGTTTTTGGCAGAACACCGGCTGTAGTGGAAAAAAGGAACGTACAGACCTGGCGGCGAAAGGGTTAAAGCCAGCAGCAACCACTAATTGCTTGATGATCGTCAGCCCCTCGTGTTCCTGTGCCATGTGTATCCTGATCTTGGACCTCCTGTTACCGACCCGGCTTGCCTTTTGACCTGATTCCTGCTTTTGACCCCTGGCTTGAACTTCTGACTTGCTCCTGCTTGATCCACTGTGTTTGACCTCAGCTAGACTCACCGACTCTGCTATTACTTGTTTACTCGTGTATGACCCAGGCTTGTTCCAGTTTTTGCTACCTGCCTATGCTACTGACTGATACACTGTGTATGACCCTTGGCCTGGCTTCTGCTTCCTGCTTTGCCCTGCTCTACAGCGCATCCTGCCTGTTCCTGCTGCCATCCGGTGATCAGCTCTGCAGACTACTACAACTGGCAACCCATGCTTCTTTGGGCACTGAATCCCCTGTATCTTACCTCCAGGGGTGTTCTGCACTTAGCCGCAAGGGGAGCCCTCTCAGCACTTTGGCCTCTGACCAGGTACGTCACAATTGCACAGCAGAGGATGTTTGGCTTCAGACCCTCTCTGCCATTGGCTAAAACTTTCAGGAGGGAGATAGTTCTAAATCATTCAGTTGTGTGTCATTTTCAGCTGAAAGGATAAGTTCACTTTTTTAAAAAATAAATAAAAATGTGCATCTTTTTGCAGGTTAAAAAATCACATGGGGATACACCCAATGAAAACAGATAATTAAGTCTTGAAATACTCAGATCCCACACAACATATCTGCTTGGGGTTTTCAGCTTGTTATCCAAGCCAGCCAACTGCTTGTATTCACCTTGTTTAATCTGATGTTCTGGGAACACTAAATTGTCAGTCACGTGAATGCACAGGCAAGGTGTTCTAAATCCTGCCCACTCTAAGATCCTTCTTGCTTCTGAAGAAGCAATATAGAGGACATTGCACTACCCAAAGTCGTGTATCATCGAGATACATGTGATCTTGATCTTTCAAGTGACTAACAAATCGCAAGTCCTGAAATAAAATAAAAGTCTTAAGCAGGCCATACATGGTCGAATTTCGAACTAACTTTCTTTTCAAAATCAGAAAGTTTTTTTTTTTTTGTGATCCGATTGTGCCACCATTGATTTTCAAAAATTCGGCCGACCAAGCCTTCAATTTCACCTCATGTTGCTACAGAAAAGAATTTTCGTGGCCGGGAATCTTCTTTTCTCTCTGTAAATTTTCTTTTCTTATTACATTTCTCGCACGATTCTCCCATCATTGATTCGAAAATCGTTTGTTTTTCCAAAAAATTTCCATCTGGTCCGATTCCTCAAATTTGATTTCCGCACGAAAATCGGCTGTCGCTGCAGCCCACTAATGGTGCGAAATTCATACGAACATTCTTAGATACGATTTTCGAAAGAAAATTCTTTCGAAATTCGAACCGTGTATGGCCGGCATTATAAAAGTTGAACAGTTTGTATCACTTTCTCCAGATGAGTAGCCTCTAATGGTCCCTTCACATCTCCTCAAGTCAGGTGCAAGCCCAGCTCGCGTGCTGCACAATGGAAGGTAAGGAAGATCCGGATGGCTTCATTCCAACAATCCACTTTTTTCGGCATGAACATTAAAACCAAATGTCAGATGGAACAAGTACAGAGGGGGGCAAGCAGATAGCCACGTTTTGTGATGGAGTCAGCGCTTAATAATTACCACGTGAAACGCATCTGCCTGCCTGTCCCCCACTGTACTTGTTCCATCTGTCATTTGGTTTTAATGTTTATATCGAATAAAGTGGATTGTTGGTGTCTTCCTTATCCTATAAGAGTTGGATGTAGTTTATGTCCAAATCCTTTGAATTCCCATGGTACTGTTGACCAAGGGCCATAATTCTGAAACATATTTAATCTGTTTAGTGAATTTAACTTATTTGTCTGTTAATTACAGAATACCTAAAATGGTTCAACTATCCTGGATGTCAGGAAACAGAGCTGGGTGACATTGGCTGTATTTGGTGGGGCCGATCACTAAGCGAAAAAAGGTGCATGCACAAAAGTGTTTAAAGAAATTGAAGAATGAGGGTTTTGTAGAGGGACAATTGCAGTATGCTTTCCAGTGCATTTAGCTTGTTTTTGAGACACTTAAAGTGAAGTGCCAACAAAAAAAAAAAAATTAAAAGTCAGCAGCTACAAATACTGCAGCTGCTGACTTTTAATAATCGGACACTTACCTGTCCCGGGGTCCAGCGATGCGGGGGAACGAGACCCCCCCTCGTTCCCTGCTCCGCTCGTGGCGCCGGCATTCTTAATGTGGGAACCCAGCTGTGGCTTTACAGCCGGGCACCCACTGCGCATGCGCGAGCGGCGCCCTGCGCCGTGATTCAACGCTCACTCATCTGGGACACATGACAGGTCCCAGATGACTGTGCGGCGCCTACAGGAAGTGACGTTTAGCCCGGGCAATGAAGGTGGCAGACTATGAGGGACCCCCTAGCAACAGGCATTTAGAGGTGAGTAAAAAAAAATTTTTTTTCCAATTATTTATTTTTTCTTTTTTTTATGATTTTTAAGCCACATTTTTTTTTTTGGTCGCAACCCCACTTTAAAATAATTCTGTCCTTTTTTCAGAACCACTTCTCATCTGATTTTGACCAGATTCTGAATTGTTTCTTACTTGTCTCGAACTGGCTTTGAGCTGCTTCAGCATTAAAACTGATTTAAATGAAGAGCCCTAAGGGGAGCATGGTCACCATTAACTCTACCTTCCTTTAAAAATGTGACACACTTGCATTAACGTATAATGATTGCTTAGTCAGGTTATTTCCCACTCCCTCAGAGCTCATTTTAATTATGTTTTCCAGGGCCATTTCAAGGGCTTGGCAAATAAGGTGGTCACTTTTAGCCCACAAAACCAGGAAGACCCCTTCAAGCACATCAAAGTCAAGTCAAAGTGGCAGCAATAGCTGGAGTGCTCAGCCAAGTTCCCACACAAACTTTTCTGCAGTCTTCAGTGGAGGGTTTACAGGATTTACCAGTGATAAAGTCTGAAATGATCATGGGCTTAACCACTTCAATACTGGGCACTTAAACACCTTCCTGCCCAGACCAATTTTCATCTTTCAGCGCTGTCACACTTTGAATGACAATTGCGCGGCCATGCTACAGTGTACCCAAATAACATTTTTATAATTTTTCCCCCACAAATAGAGCTTTCTTTTGGTGGTATTTGATCACCTCTACAGTTTTTATTTTTTGCTAAACAAATTAAAAAATTACCGAAATTTTTTTTAAAAAAATATGTTTTTTTTTGTTTCAGTTTCAAAACTTTGTAAATAAGTAAGTTTTCTCCTTCACTGATGGGGCTGCACTGACGGGCACTGATAAGACGGCACTAATGGGCACCGATGAGGTGGCACCAATGAAGTGGCACTGATGAGGTGGCATTGATAGGCACTGATATGTGATACTGATAGGCGGCACTGATAGGTGGCACTGATGGGCGATACAAATGGGCACTGATAGGTGGCACAAATTGGCACTGATAGCTGGCACGGATTGGCATGGATAGGCAGCATGGCTGGGCATGGATAGGCGGCACGGATGAGCATGGATGGGCACTGATAAGTGGCACGGATGGGCACTGATAGACGGCATTATATATTTTTTTGTACTGATGGATGCCAATCAGTGCCAAACAATAATGCATGCCAATCAGTGATGCCCATTGTGGGCACTGATTGGCATCCATTGTGGGCACTGTGTGTCATCCCTGGTGATCTAGGGTGGCATACCTGGTGCTGGGCATCCCTGGTGGTCTGGTGGCATCCCTGGTGGTCCAGTGTGGGCATCCTCGGGGGGGCTGCACTGATAATCAATCAGCACAGACCCCCCTGTCAGAGGAGCAGCCGATCGGCTCTCCTCTACTCGCGTCTGACAGACGCGAGTGAGGAAAAGCCGATCACTGTCTCTTCCTATTTACACTGTGATCAGCCGTGATTGGACACGGCTGATCACGTGGTAAAGAGTCTTCGTCGGAGACTCTTTACCAAGATCGTAGTTGCGGGGTGTCGGACTGACCCCGCAACAACGATCGCTGCGATGCACGCCGCCGAGGGCGCGCATCGGCTCAAAATTCTGAGGACATCATATGACGTCTGGTCAGGATTTTGAAACCAGTTTGCCGACGTCATTTGCCTATAGGGCGGGCGGCAAGTGGTTAAGCAGCCATCGCTTAACCACATCCGGAAGATTTAGCCCCCTTCATGACCAGGCTATTTTTTGCATTACAGCACTGAGTTACTTTAACTGACAATTTCGTGGTTATGCAACGCTGTACATATGCTCTTTTTTTCCCCCAACAAATAGAGCTTTCTTTTGGTGGCATTTGATCACCTTTATTTTTTGCGCTATAAACAAAAAAAGGCCGACAGTTTTGTAAAAAAAAAAAAATAACTGTATTTTTACTTTCTGCTGTAAAATACATCCAATAAAAATATTTAAAAAAAAAATCAAATTTCTTCATAATTTTTGGCCAATATGTATTCTGCTACATATTATTTGGTAAACAAAAAAATCCCAATTAGCGTATATTGATTGGTTTGCGCAAAAGTTATAGGGTCTACTAACCGTGATATATATATATACATACTGTAGCGGCCACACATTTACAAGTGTGTGCTATATGTGGAAATTTTGTTTTTGTCCCTCAGAACAGTAAATGGGGTTCTGCGGGTTAATTGTACAGGTTTACTTCGGCATCAGTTTGGCTGGGCTGTACTAGGGTTCTGCCTGATCATGGATCATGACAGGTCAAGAATAAAGCCTGGTTGGATGTCTTAAGTATCAGTCTTCCCCGGAACCAATCAGTGGGTGCATCTGGCCACGCTGTGTAGTCTGGGGAAGGGTACTTAAGGTGCTGAAGTCACGTGTTCAGGGTTCGGCCGCAGTCCTGCTTCCAGACCGGGGTAGCCCCGCGAGGGGTCCCAGGCCCGGGAGTGTTTGATGGCAAAAAAAACTGTCCAAACTGGGTTTGATTAGAGACATTCAGTGGAGTCAGCAGTTCAAGGTGCCTGAAAGGGAGGGACAGATGTGTCAGCAGAAAAGCAGAACCTCCCCTTTTGGGTGAAGTTCCGAAAACCCCTTGTGTGGGAGTCAGCCTGTTGATTTTGCCAGAAACGTATAACCTGAGAATCGGTTACATTGTGGACCGCTTCCCGACCGCCCCCACTGTTATAGCTACGTGGCCCTTTAATTGCCTGACCGTGGGTCGCAACCCGGTCAAGCTCCGTGAATTGACCAGCGGACCCGATCGCCGCTGGTGTCCCGCGATCGGGGACTGAAGAAAGAGGTCTGTGTAAACAAACCTCTCCCCGCGCTTCCTACTCTGCCTGTCATTGATACATCGGGAAAGCCGATCAATGACGTCAGACGTCAGCCCCCCGCCCCCTAATGTAAAAAAAAACACACACACGTCACAGCCCATAACCCTCCCCCTAGTGGTTAACTCTTTCACTGCATGTGTCATTTATACAGGAATCAATGCATTTAAATAGCAGTGATTGCTGTATAAATGACAATGGTCCCAAAAATGTGTCAAAAATGTCTGATGTGTCCGCCATAATGTCGCAGTCACAATAAAAATCGCTGATCGCCGCCATTTACTAGTAAAAAAAAAAAATATTAATAAAAATGCTATAAAAAACTATCCCCTATTTTGTAAACGCTTATAACTTTTGCGCAAACCAATCAATAATTGCGATTTTTTTTTACCAAAAATATGTAGAAGAATACGTATCGGCCTAAACTTTTTATATATTTTTTGGGGATATTTATTATAGCAAAAAGCAAAAAATATTGCATTTTTTTCAAAATTGTCGCTCTATTTTTGTTTATAGCGCAAAAAATAAAAACCGCAGAGGTGATCAAATACCACCAAAAGAAAGCTCTATTTGTGGGAAAAAAAAGGACGCCAATTTTGTTTGGGAGCCACGTCGCACGACTGCGCAACTATCAGTTAAATCGACGCAGTGCCGAATCGCAAAAAGGGGCCTGGCCCTTTGGCTGCCAATTGGTCCGGGGCTGAAGTGGTTAAAGTGGAACTTCACCCAAAAGGGGAGGTTCTGCTTTTCTGCCTTGTCCCTCCCTCTTTTACTACGTTTGGACAGTTTTTTTTTTTTTTAGGGGGGGGTGGGTACCTGGTTTTGACAAGTAATCGCCCCCACTTCTGGTCGCATTGCCACGGCGGATCCACCAGAAGTCCCCCCCCTCTGCCCGCAGCATTCTGGGACACGTCACAGGTCCCAGAAGGCTATGGTACCATTCACAAAGTGAAACGCGTCTCTTGTCTGCGCAGTGGGCAGCTTTATGTTATTGATATTAGGAGAAGGGACAAGTTCTGTTGTCCTATCTTGTTCTTGTTGTTCTGACACAAAAGGGCAACTGAGAGTTGTCATTCTAGGACTGGAACTGTGTTACTGGCAAAATCACCTTGTGACAAAAGTAATGAAACAAATGAAAACTGAAGCAGCCATCTGATCAGAGGACTAGTAAGCTACAATATATCACATGTTTGTTATTGGGATCAAATATGCTGTAAGGAAAACTGCAACTGAATAAAACAAACCAGCCCACTAATCACATTGAAGTAGCCTAACCCCTTCTTGCCAAGCCCTGGCAGCCCTTTAATAGGATCTGTATACCCGGAGGCAATCATGTGACCAATTTGTCTGTCACAGTGGTCACATGATCAGGAGCCAGCCCTGCTGGATGTCTAGCAGAGTTGTCTTTGACAGTTCCGTTTCTGTGCTGGGATTGCCCAGTAAACATACAGAAACATCAGATGCCCAATGATGCATTTGTGCAGCTTGTGGGCATTAAAGTCTACCTTTTTTGCTTCTGCACATACACTATATTGTCCAAAATATCTTGGTATGCTGACGCCTTAAGAGTGCCCTTCACTGGAACTATGGGGCCAAGCCCAACTGCTGAAAACCAACCCCACACCATAACCCCCCCTCCACCAAATGATTTGGACCAGTGCACAAAGCAACGTCCATAAAGACATGAATGAGCGAGTTTGGGGTGGAGGAACTTGACTGGCCTGCACAGAGTCCTGACCTCAACCCGATAGAACACCTTTGGTATGAATTAGAGCGGAGACTGCGAACCAGGCCTTCTCGTCCAACATCAGTGCCTGACCCCACAAATGTGCTTCTGGAAGAATGGTCAAAAATTCCCATAGACACACTCCTAAGCCTTGTGGACGGCCTTCCCAGAAGAGTGGAAGCTGTTATAGCTGCAAAGGGTGGGCCAACTCAATATTGAACCCTAAGGACTAAGCCACCATACACCCGGTCGGAAATTCTGACGGAAAATGTCCGATCGGACCATGTTGTCGGAAAATCCGCCTGTGTGTGGGCTCAATCTGACTTTTTCCGTCGGAAAAAATTTGAGAGCAGGATCTCAAATTTTCCGACAAAAAAATCCGATCTGCCTTTCTCCGATCGTGTGTAGGGTATTCTGACGGACAAAGTGCCACGCATGCTCAGATCAATTTTCTGATCAGGTGATATTTGGTACCGCAATAATCCCCTATTCTATCCTCGCTCACTTCCCTATTAATCTACTCTGGGATGAGGTACCTTCTTAAGTGAGATACCCCGGCCCACCTTCTCCATCAATTTATGAGACCAAAGCTATTGGCTAATAGCCTCTACCTAGTTCCGTAGTACGCATCGCACGTCACCACGTTCCGAATGATCGGATTTTCCGACAACTTTGTCCGACCGTGTGTGGATGCAACACCAGTTTCGGACAAAAACCGTCAGAAAAAACAGACGGATTTTGTGGTCGGAATTTCCGACCGCGTGTACGGGGGCTCAGACTGGGAGGCCATTAAAGTTCATGTGCTTGTGTAAAGGCAGGTGTCCCAATACTTTTGGTATTATATTGTATGTGTTATGTGGGCAGCAACAGATTGAGACCTAAGACATATGGGGGTTGCCTTTGCTGGGGTTCTTCTGAAACTGCTAGAAACCTGGCTGTCCCTGGGCTTCAGCAATTTAGGTGACTGACCTAAAACAATCCTACAGTTTGTGAGTTGTGACGTTATGTAGCGCAGGTGGCAGTTACTGCGCTTTCCTAAAAGAATGGCACCACAATGCACATAATAAGGTATGTTGAGTTGTGTTGTGGCAAGGTGAAGTAAATACTCACAAAGCCCACATCAAACTTACAAAAAGGGTCCCATTAAAAGACCTATACATGTATATTTGATGCCGCCATGTTGATCCATGACCATAATGAATGCTGTGCGAGGTGAAGCTTGCGATTTCAGCAGAGTGATCCAATCTCTCTATTTTAATATACACTCATTTTTTATGTGAGTTGGAGACTGCTGCTATTCCCCATGACTGTCTTTGACAAGGAGGTCTGCCAGTACAGCTTCACAAACACAGGCAATCAGCCCTTAGAGGACGTTTTGGAGTCAATGACTGTGATATGCTTAAATCCACAGACAGATTGTATTTCATGAGAAACACATGTGCCAAGATTTGATCTTTAGAAAACAATATAGTTGCAGTCTATAGGGAGCCAAGAAGCAGGTATCTCAGAACACTTTGAAAGCCAAATATATGAACTAGGGAGAATATCTGGATTTTTTCTACCTTGTTATCTAACTTCTATCCCTGGCAATAGATAGACAGATGTCTCACCAAGAAGAGTTGACAGAAAGACAAGTACCGCGTTTCTTATATTTTCTGGGAACTGCTGTGGTAATCCACAACTTGGCTAAAGGTCAGAAGAAGGCTAAAGGTAATTAACACATTTCTAGTGCTGCCACGCACAGGCTTTTCAACTTGACCCCATCCTTGCCTAATCATGCATTGCTTTGGTTGAATTGCCAGTACTTGGCCTTCTATGGTCCTCCTAAAAGTGCTTTCGGCTAGACTGGGAGTACTTCTAATTTGGGATTATCCAATAAAGCATTGTAAAATGTTCCTCCTGAGGAAGTCTCCCAAAGCCAAAATATGTAGGGCGGGGCTACTGCGATGCGACACCATTACGTAATGGGATAGACATACACGTACATGGAACTGACAGTGTGGTGTGTAGTTCCTGGGACAAGATTGGGAGTTTTATCTCTAGTGCTGGACGAGCATTAATATATTTTAAATGTTCCTACTGTGTGCTTTTACCTTTTAATAAAGATGGTTTGCGAGATGATGGTTTCCCTCTTCTGCTTTGTTTAACATTTTGTTGCAGTCTGTCTGGATGTCCCTTAGGAAGGACTAATGCCTTGGTCAAGCAGCGGTGTACACTATATTACCAAAAGTATTGGGGCGCCTTCACACTATGTAACCTGGGGGGACAGGTTGGTGGTACAAAGCTCCCTGGGATAAGCAGTCTTTCAGGCACAGATACCAAATCCAGTGAGGTAGTGACAAACAGTGCAGTGTTTATTGGTGATATATACAAGTCTATATACAGGTGCTGTACAGTGTTTCAGAAAACAAACAGAACAAAAATAGTCAAACAAAAACCTAGCAGTGTCTCGGCACTAACTACACAGTATATACAGGCCCCAACTACAAGGCCAAGCAAGCCTACAGTTTGTCAGCTTCCACAGATACAGCCTAACAGCTTTTTACCAACCTTTTTCTCTCACAGACCAGTGTTGTCTGTGTTTCCCAGGCAGAGAGCGAAGGCTGTCTGTCTCAGGTGAGTTTAAATTGGCCTGGGGGAGAGGACCCAAGATCATAACTGGATCGTGGATCAGAGATCCCTGAACGTGTATGAGAGGAGCCTAGGAGACATATAAACCCAAAACTGGACTTTTCCTGGCTCTCTCTGGGAAACTCTGCTACATATCCTCCCCCCTTGTTTCAACCCCGGGGTTGGAACACCTGTGGCCCAACAGGAGTGAACACAGGACAGGGCATCTAAATTCCCCATCTCAACACCTGGCCTGTGTTTTACAGTGAAGGAGTAATCCCGTAGAGCCAAAAACCACCGGTTCACCAGTCTATTAGTCTCCTTCTTTTGGGCCATCCATTTTAGGGGAGCATGGTCAGTTATTAGCTCAAACTGGCGCCATAACAAATAGTACCTTAGTGCATCGACAGCCCACTTTATGGCTAAACATTCCTTTTCAATGACTGCATACTTTTTCTCATGGTCATTGAGCTTTCTGCTTAGGTACACCAGGGGGTGTTCTTCCCCATTGTGTACCCGTGACAATACATTCCCCCGATACCAACATCAGACGCATCCGTCTGAACCAAAAAATATTTGGAGAAATCGGGGGAGTACAGCACTGGCTGTGCACAAAGAGCCTTTTTCAAGACTTGAAATGATTCCTCTGCTACTGGGGACCATTTCACCATTACTGAGTCTTTCCCTTTCGTAAGCTCCGTTAGTGGGGCAGCTATAGTTGCAAAATTTGAGATAAACCTTTTTTAATACCCCGCAAGCCCAAGAAAGGCCCTGACCTGCTTCTTGTTTGCAGGACGTGGCCACCCCTGAATGGCTTCTATTTTATTCACTTGAGGTTTTATGACACCACGGGCAATAGTGTAGCTCAAATACCTGGCTTCCTCAAAACCAATGGCACATTTTTTTGAATTTGCTTTAAAACCTTCTTTGAAGAGGGAATCAAGGACAGCCTGGACACGGGGCAAGTGAGACTCCCAGTCAGTGCTATGTACCACTATGTCGTCTAGATAGGCTGCTGCATACCGTCAGTGAGGTCTTAGGGTCCTGTCCGTGGCATTTTTTTATATTGAAAGGAACTCTCCGGGGTCACAAATGCAGTCTTCTCTTTGGCGCTACCAGTCAGGGATATTTGCCAATAACCTTTTGTCAAGTCCAAAATGGTCAGATAGTGGGCCTTGCCAAGTCGGTCTATAAGTTTGTCTACCCTGGGCATTGGGTATGTGTCAAACTTTGTCACTGCATTAAGCTTTCTGAAGTCGTTACAGAACCTCCACGTGCCATCCGGTTTTGGGACTAACACGAAGGGGCTAGACCAGTCACTATTGGACTCCTCAATGACATCTAGCTACAACATCCTTTTAACTTCATCACTGATGTCCTTTCTTCTAGCTTCGGGAATTCGGTAAGGTTTGAGCTTGACAAGGACCCCATGTTCAGTAATTATATCACGCTGAACTGCTGAAGTTGTGCCAGGTAACTCTGAAAATTTCTCTCTATTCCTTATCAGGAACTCTAGCTTCCTGTTTTTGGGAATACGGGAGGGTGTCTGGAATTGTGACCTCAGGGATCAGAGGGAACTCAGTACCCTTAGGCGTTACCGGGAGGGACCTGCAGTTAATGCCAGTCTATCCTTCCAGGGCTTTAACATGTTTATGTGGTAAATCTGTTAGGGCTTCTTTTTACCTGGTTGATATACTTTGTAATTGACCTCCCCAACTCTTTCAATTACTTTGAAGGGACCCTGCCACTTAGCCAGGAACTTGCTTTCAACAGTGGGAACCAACACCAGGACTTTAAACCCGAACACACATGAATTACACAGGTTCTGAGGCTAATTTAATGCAGTTAAGGCACCAAATTAATTTAATTACCAGAACCTCAGAACCTGTGTCATTATTATGTGGGGCTTGTTTGACCTTAGTAGAGAGACCACTTCTCCACAGAGAGCATAGATCCTTAACAGCATGCTGGGAGGGGACAGGCTTTCTAAAGGGGACAAACTGGCTTTGCACACCTTTTATTTTGATACATGTGGAATGTATTTAGTGAATTTAATCTGTAACAGTGGAGTAAGTATAGGGGTCGCTGAGGTCCCCATGCCGACCGGGCCCCCTGTATACCTTGATAGGAGGAGCGACAAGGGCGGCTGAGACATCAGCCGAACTGTAATCAGCACTGCAGGGAGCTGGTCACACTGATTTGACCTAAAGTGAAAGCACAGTGTGTACTGTGCTCTTTGTCTCCCCTTACAGTGCAGTACCCGGCAGGAAGAAGTAAGGTAAAGCACTGACGATTTTTAAAAGGCTATCTGTATATATGTGTGTTTATATGTGTGTGTGTGTGTGTATGCATGTATGTATGTGTATGCATGTATGTGTGTATGTGCATGTATGTATGTGTGTGCGCATGTAAATGTATGTAGGTGTGTGTGCATGTGTTTATATGTGTGTGCATATGTGAATTTATATACAGTGGTGTGAAAAAGTGTTTGCCCCCTTCCTCATTTCCTGTTCCTTTGCATGTTTGTCACACTTAAGTGTTTCGGAACATCAAACCAATTTAAACAATAGTCAAGGACAACACAAGTAAACACAAAATGCAATTTGTAAATGAAGGTGTGTATTATTAAAGGTGAAAAAAAATCCAAACCATCATGGCCCTGTGTGAAAAAGTGATTGCCCCCCTTGTTAAAACATACTATAACTGTGGTTGTCCACACCTGAGTTCAATTTCTCTAGCCACACCCAGGCCTGATTATTGCCACACCTGTTCACAATCAAGGCATCACTTAAATAGGAGCTGCTTGACACAGTAAGGTCCACCAGAAGATCCTTAAAAGCTACACATCATGCCGAGACCCAAAGAAATTCAGGAACAATTGAGAAAGAAAGTAATTGAGATCTATCAGTCTGGAAAGGGTTATAAAGCCATTTCCAAAGCTTTGGGAATCCAGCGAACCACAGTGAGAGCCATTATCCACAAATGGCGAAGACATGGAACAGTGGTGAACCTTCCCAGGAGTGGCCGGCCGCCCAAAATTACCCCAAGAGCGCAGCGACGACTCATCCAAGAGGTCACAAAAGACCCCACAACAACGTCCAAGGAACTGCAGGCCTCACTTGCCTCAGTTAGGCTGCTTTCACACTGGAGCGGTGGGGGCGCTGGCGGTAAAGCGGCGCTATATTTAGCGCCGCTTTACCAGCGTTTTAGCGGCGCATTGCGGCCGCTTGTGGGGTGTTTTTACCCCCCGCGAGCGGCCGAAAAAGGGTCAATACCGCCCGCAAACCGCCGCTATTGCGGCGTTTTGCGGGCGGGTTCGGCACGCTCCCCCATTGTTTTCAATGGGACCGGGCGCTATAGGAGCGGTAAATATACCGCTCCTATAGCGAGCCAAAGATGCGGCTTGCAGGACATTTTTGAGCGTCCTGCAAGCGCACCGCTTCAGTGTGAAAGCCCCTCGGGCTTTCACACTGAAGGAACAGCAACAGCTGTTTCGGGTCGGTTTGCAGGCGCTATTCTTAGCGCAATAGCGCTTGCAAACCGCCCCAGTGTGAAAGGGGCCTTAAGGTCAGCGTTCATGCCTCCACCATCAGGAAAAGACTGGGAAAAAATGGCCTGCATGGCAGAGTTCCAAGGAGAAAACCACTGCTGAGCAAAAAGAACATCAAAGCTCGTCTCAATTTCTCCACAACACATCTTGATGATCCCCAAGACTTTTGGGACAACATTCTGTGGACCGATGAGACAAAAGTGGAACTCTTTGGAAGGTGTGTGTCCAAGTATATCTGGCGTAGAAGGAACACTGCATTTCAGAAAAAGAACATTATACCAACAGTAAAATATGGTGGTGGTAGTGTGATGGTCTGGGGCTGTTTTGCTGCTTCAGGACCTGGAAGACTTGCCGTGATAAAAGGAACTATGAATTCTGCTGTCTACCAAGAGATCCTGAAGGAGAATGTCCGACCATCTGTTCGTGTACTCAAGCTGAAACGAACTTGGGTTCTGCAGCAGGACAATGATCCTAAACACACCAGCAAGTCCACCACCGAATGGCTTAAGAAAAACAAAATGAAGACTTTGGAGTGGCCTAGCCAAAGTCCTGACCTGAATCCTATTGAGATGTTGTGGTATGACCTTAAAAAGGCCGTTCATGCTCGAAAACCCTCTAATGTAACTGAATTAGGACAATTCTGCAAAGATGAGTGGGCCAAAATTCCTCCAGGACGCTGTAAAAGCCTCATTGCACGTTATCGCAAACGCTTGGTTGCAGTTGTTGCTGCTAAGGGTGGCCCAACCAGTTATTAGGTTTAGGGGGCAATCACTTTTTCACACAGGGCCATGATGGTTTGGATTTTTTTTCACCTTTAATAATAAACACCTTCATTTACAAATTGCATTTTGTGTTTACTTGTGTTGTCCTTGACTATTGTTTAAATTGGTTTGATGTTCCGAAACACTTAAGTGTGACAAACATGCAAAGGAACAGGAAATGAGGAGGGGGCAAACACTTTTTCACACCACTGTATGTGTGCATTTATATATGTATATATATACATATATATACAGTATATGTGTGTATGTTTATATATGTTTGTGTGTGTGTGTTTACATGTATGTAGGCATGTTTAATCCTGACCCCCTATATGTGTACAATCAGAACTGATTTTTTTTTCTTCCTTGTTCATAGTACCACAAAAAAATGCTGTTCCTCTGAAAAGCGATCCATGCTGGGCTTAGCACTATATAACCATATAGTGTCACCAAACCCCCGTATTTTTTGAATATGTTCAGGTGTTTTTAACTAGCCCTGCAGGAAACGTCATTCTTGAATGTGTGCGCTGTAATATGTTCGCTATTGCTTGTTGGTCTTATGGCAGCACGATCTTGAATTTAAACGCATTGGTGAGTGCTTCCCAAATATGTTTTTGTATGTTGTAATAAACCCTGACCAGGTTTTTTTGGGTTAGAGCACCCCTCCCCCTCCTCATTACCTCTTATTTAGTAACCACCAGTGTATAGGAGGAATCCTTTCAGTTCTCCCACAGAGAGGAGTTTGGCTCCCATGGTTGAGACGCAGGATCTTTCATTCTATTACTAGGGTAGGACCCACTAATTCGGGGTACTTTGTCGCAGTAAGTGGGCTTAGCACTATATAACCATATAGTGTGACCAAACCCCCGTATTTTTTGAATATGCTCAGGTGTTTTTAACTAGCCCTGCAGGAAACGATATTCTTGAATGTGTGCGCTGTAATATGTTCCCCATGGCGACCGGGCCCCTTGTATACCTTGATAGGAGGAGCGACAAGGGCGGCTGAGACCGATTGTCAGCCGAACTGTAATCAGCACTGCAGGGAGCTGGTCACACTGATTTGACCTAAAGTGAAAGCACAGTGTGTACTGTGCTCTTTGTCTCCCCTTACAGTGCAGTACCCGGCAGGAAGAAGTAAGGTAAAGCACTGACGATTTTTAAAAGGCTATCTGTATATATGTGTGTGTGTGTGTGTGTGTGTGTGTATGTATGTATGTATGTGTGTGTGTGTGTGTGTGTGTGTGTGTGTGTGTGTGTGTGTGTGTGTGTGTGTGTGTATATATATATATATATATATATATATATAGTGTATGTAGGCGTGTTTTAATCCTGACCCCTCTATATGTGTACAATCAGAACTGATTTTTTTTTTCTTCCTTGTTCATAGTACTACAAAAAAAATGCTGTTCCTCTGAAAAGCGATCCATGCTCATCATTTTTCAGAGGCATTTGACAGCCGGTAAAGAGGCAATATGTTGCCTCCTGACTGCCTGTTTTAACCCCTTAAATGCATCATTGCTATGCTGCAACTACATGCAATGCACACAGTTGCGGGGTGGTTGCAGTGCAGCTCCATTCACCTAGGGGTATATTTCAAGGGTGCCCTGACTGGAAAAGGATTGAGAAACACTGGCATAGAGGAAACTATCTCTCCATTTTCCTCCTGCAGCCGCTGAATGCCTGCGGGAGGGAAAGGAGAAGCAGGGGGAAATGGTTCCTTTATATGCAGCCACCCACTTGTGACCGGGTGCTGTTGTTCCGCCACCGGGCTCGGAGTAAAGGGCCCAGTCCGGGGGTCAGGGGGGCCCTTCATGGTTTCTTGCATCTGGGCCCTGAAGATTCTAGTTACGCCACTGATCTGTAAGTTTAATTAGGCTTTCAAGGAATTGGATCCAGAAGGGGGAATGTACCTCTAATGCTGCGTACACACGATCGGAAATTCTGCCAGCAAAAGACCGATGTGAGCTTTTGGTCGGAAAATGCGACCGTGTGCATGCTCCATTGGTCTTTTGCTGGCGGAATTTCGGCCAATGTTCTCAATTTTTCCAACGGAAATTCCAATCGTCTGTTGCAATTTCGACGAAATTCCTACACATGCTCAGAAAAAATTTGACGCATGCTCAGAAGCATTAAACTTATTTTTCTTGGCTCGTCGTAGTGTTGTATGTCACCACGTTCTTGACGGTCGAAAGTACAGAGAATCTTTGTGTGACCGTGTGTATGCAAGCCAAGCTTGAGCGGAATTCCGTCGGAAAAAACCATCCAAGTTTTTTCCAACTTAAAATCCACTCGTGTGTACACGGCATAAGTGGAACCAGTCCATTGTTCCGGGTTCCGGGTTCTGAGCACAGATGCACAAATTCCACCCTGGCCTCCCTAACAAGCCTTCACCTTCTTGGGTTGTGCTCTGTATCCTCAGACAGGTGTTAGAGGAGGCATAAAGGGAGCTAGTGATAGAAAATACAGGGCAGACATCCAAGCAGCCAGATGAAAATAAACTTCATGGTTATTTCAAACACCGGGGACTTGAAAGGAAAGCAAAGGGAAGAAATGACAAGTGTAAAAGACCTTTCAGAAGGGCAATGACATCATGGCTGGGAACTTGTAGACTGTGACCCACAGCTTAATCCAGTCTCAGACAGCTGGTGTACAACTGCCGCAGTCCCATCACAGCAATCACACCGCACAATGTTATGCAAGCGTGAATTTACAACTGGACTTTATTCCCCGTGAAATTACACCATTGAAGCCCCTCCCCCAGCTTCTCCTAGACACACTGCAAGATCTATGGGTCCTGTACATGGGAAACGCTATAGAGAACATTCTAAGGTGCAATAAATATAAAAGAGTCACCCATGACTGGTGAATACTGGAGAGAAAATAGTTTAAAGTGCATGTGTAGCCCAAACTTTTTCCAAGGTCTGGATACAGAAGAAAAAATTCTGGTAAAATCCCTGCCAAGTTAAAATTTTTTTCTGTCTATGTACTATTAGGGAAAATATGCCTTTTACTTCCTGTCCCAGAGACGCAACAAATTCTATCTTATGCTGCATATACACGGTCGGAATTTCCGATGGAAACAGTCCAATGGGAGCTTTTCATCGGATTTTCCAACCGTGTGTATCAGTCTTTTTCTGTCAGCATTCCCGACGGAATTTGGATTGAGAGCACTGCTTCTATCACACAAGCTGATCTAGGAAGAGGGCGGGACTTTTGTCACAGCGAGGCCAAAGTTATTTACACTGATTTCCGAGACACAGCGGGGGATGCCTGCTGTGTGTAATCCAGGCACTGACCGTAGTGAGGCTGCGATTATTTGCACTCTAAGTCTGCGGTTATGGGCACGGTGAGGCAGCAATTATTGCCATGGTGAGGCTGCGATTATGGGCACAGTAAGGCTGCAATTATGGGCACGGTGAGGCTGCGATTATGGGCACTGTAAGGCTGCGATTATGGGCACTGTAAGGCTGTAGTTATGGGCACAATAAGGCTGCAATTATGGGCATGGTGAGGCTGCAATTATTGGCATGGTGAGGCTGCGATTATGGGCACTGTAAGGCTGCGATTATGGGGATTGTAATGCTGCGGTTATGGGGACGGTAATGCTGAGATTATGGGCACGGTAAGGCTGCGATTATGGGCACGGAAAGCCTGCAATTATTGGCACATTGAGGCTGCAATTTTGGGCATGGTGAGGCTGCAATGATGGGCATGGTGAGGCTGCAGTTAATTGGGGGGGGGGGGGTTTCAGCGGTGGCGCAAAACCTCCCTGAAATTAGTTTTTGCAGGTTGGGATGTCTGCAACGGCTCGTGGGATCGTGCCGACCTGCTGCGCTATAATGACGGTGGCTGGTCGGCAAGTAGGCTGTGCTTACCTTTCCTGGATCCCCCTGTCTTGTTCAGCTACCAGACTCACTGGTGATTCCTGGGTGAATTTTTACTTAAATTACCACTTTTGGGCCTGGTTTTCGTCTTCTCAGGCAATGAACGATACATTGTAGGGGGGGGGGGGGTCTGTCCCGTAGTCCTGAAACTGCTAAGTATTTCTCAGGGTGTCTGGTGACTGATTAGGGCAATGGGGAGTGCGGGCTATAATTCCCTATGGTCCCTCCTTTAAAGTGAACCTGTAACTTTGTCTAACATGTGCCACATACAAGTTCACTTTCACAAAGCTGAATAAGCAATGTGGAATTTATTTTTAAAAAGTAATTTTGCCTCGTAGGGCCTACTGTAAAGGGATGTCCATCTGATAATTTGATATTGCGAGGCAGGGCAGTGAACTCATAAATGATCTAAATAGCTTTAATTACATATCTTGTTCCCTTGTGCTTATACAAGCTTTTAAAGTATCAATTATGTGCCCTGGGAAATGCTGGAATTTTGCTTGTTGTTGAAGTGCAGCACTCTTTGTGTGCCGGCCTGGATATGGGAAGTGCTGGAGAACATAAATGCCTACACATACCTACACAGGCTGATGTCTTTATTCAACCACACCAACTATGTAACCAGGACACTCAGTGCAACAAGGATAAAGAATCTACAGAACTGCAGTTCAATCATTGACAATCTTAAGCCCCATACACATGCGCGGATTATCCGAGGACCAGGTCCGTCGGATCCTGTCTGTCATACTTTGTCCGATGTTGGTGTTGCGTACACACGGTCGGACAAAGTTGTCGGAAAATCCGATCATTCTGAACGTGGTGACGTTTGTTGCCTACGACGGGACTACGTAGAGGCTAGTAGCCAATAGCTTTGGTCTTGTAATGTGATCTGAGCATGCGTAGCACTTTGTCCGTCGGACTACCATACACACGATTGGATTTGGTGTGATCGGACCTTGTTGTCCAAAAATCTATCCAGCAGGAGATAGGACTTTGTCCGTCGGACAATCCGACGTACACTGTCCGATGGTGCATACACACGGTCGGATTTTTCGACAACATTGTCCGATCGGACAGAATCCATGCGAAAATCCGACCGTGTGTATGGGGCTTTACATGGATTTGTGGATCTGGTTTATGAAAGAATCTCACAGCAGAACTACTGAATGATACAGTGGAACCTCAGATTACGAGCATAATCCATTCTATGAGAATGCTTGTAATCCAAAGTACTCGCATATCAAAGCGCGTTTCCCCATTGAAGTCAATGGAAACAAAGATAATGTGTTCCGCATTGACTTCTATTACATGCAATACCGCATGTGGCCAGAGGTGGGGGGGGCACCGGAGAGCCGCAAAATTTTTGGGGACAGCTCGGCTGAACTCGGAAAGGCTTGGAAACACTCAGGAAAGGAGTATTTATGAGTGTTTCTGAGACTTTTCAAGTCATTCCGAGTATTTCCGAACGGCTCCGAACTGTTCCGAGTGTCCCCGGCGCCCCCACACCTCTGGCCAAATGCGGTACTGCACCACCCATTAGCTTGACTTCTGCTCGTTTTGTAAGACAACACTCGCAAACCGAGTCAGAATTTAAAAAAAAAAAGTTGCTCGTCTTTCAAAAAGCTTGTTAACCGCGTTAATTGTAAACAGAGGTTCCACTGTACTATCCTTAAAGTGGATGCAAACCCTCACATATACCCAGTGAAGTGAACAGCCTCAGATGATACACATCCATGAAACAAATGTCCCTACATAAGTTTTACATGTATATCTGCTGTCTTCAGCTTTCTATACTCTTCAGAAAGCACACACCGTGTTAGAAATGGTTCTTCTGGTTTCAGCAATAGGTGTGGTGTCTGGGCATACACTGTGTGAGCTGATTTGAGGAAAGGCACACCCTCCCCCCCTCCACATAGGCAGAGAAATTAAGAAACTTGCAGAGCTGTGCTGTGAATAGACAAGCTCTCTAATAATCTATTTATAGCACCCACCCCGACACAAATTTTCAGCTGCTTTTATCTCCTGTGTCAGAGAACCTGTCAGAAGTTATCATGTTGATAACAGAGGACTGGAGCAGCAGAAAGACACAGTACTTAGGGCTTTGGAGGGAGATAAGTAAATATTACAGATATATGAATGGGGTTTACATCCACTTGAAAGCAGAATTCCACTTAAAGGTGGAAGCTCTGCTTATCTGCCTCCTCCCCCTCTGGTGCCACATTTGTCAAAAACTGGTACCAGTCCCTACTTCTGGGAGACCTTGCCGCAGGAAGGTTGGCCCCCTTCCTCCTTCCCCCCGCCGCCGAGCAATTCAGAAAGCCCAGCATGGTTGATGCATGCGCAGTAGGGAGTCAGCTGTGAAGCCGCAACACTTCATTGCCGGTTTCCCTTACAAGGAAAGGCGGCAGTGGTGGCAGCACCCGAGAGCATTTATAACTGCTGACTTTTAATTTTTGGAGGGGGAGGGGCTGGAGCTCCTCTTTAAGGGGAAAACCGTACTGAAGTAAAGCCCAACTGATCTTTCAGGTTAAAGCAACTAAATACATTCCAGCATAGGTGTGCCCAGCCTATTGCATTAGGGTGTGCACCCCAAACCTCAAACACACATGCCTTTCTCTGCAGCCTCAGCTGCAATGGACAGTGAACAAATGGAAAGTGCTCTGCGCTGAGCGGCTTCCTGTTCATTCACAAACCGAAGCATAGTAAACACAGTTTTGAATGGACACAGTGAGTGAGTATGTTTACTGTGTTCATTTAGAAGGGGAAGGAGCCGGTAAATTACATATTTACTACCCCCTTCCCCCAATCTCCATTCTGAAACATTCCCTGCAGCATCTGGGAGGAGAGGAGGGAAGCCAGCAGCATTGTGGGGTGGGTGGGGACAACATGGGTAAGGGAGGTAGCCCAGGCAGTAGGGGGAGTCTGCACCACACGTAGTGATTAGGGTGTGCCCAGGCACACCTGGCACACTCCCTGCACACGCATATGCATTCCAGGTGCATCAAAAGGAAAGGTGCTGAAAGTCTAAAGGCCCCTTTCAGAAAGAGCCCTTTTACACTGGGGCCGCTCGAACGTTAGCGGTAAAGCGCCTCTCTGTGTGAAAGGGGTCAAAGGGCGGACTCCATCCCTATCAGCAGGAGATTCGCTCACAGATCCCCTTTGGATCAGAGCAGAGCAGGAAGATGACACATCCATGTCTGCAGTGTTTATGCAGTGCGGTCACGGACAGAGCCCACTCCACTGTATGGGCAGACAGCAGAGTCCGTTTACACCCAACTACCCTCTGATTCAATCTGCCTAAACGGAAGAGGACGTATGCCCTTCCGTTTTATTTTCAGTGGCCCAAATCAGGCCCAGAGGTAGGCGGGTGTAAAACGGTCACAATTTTGTTTACACTCGCCTGTCCGTAGGGGTGAATGGACCATCTGAGCAGGTCCACCTGAACGAGCACAAGCATTGGGGTGCCATTCAAAATTAGCTGCGCAAACTGTTGGCGCTAAAGAAATCCTGTATAATAATAATAATTGCAGCGCAACATCACAGGCATGGTGCAATACTGCAACGTGATGGTGTGAAGAGGCACTAGGGCAGGGTTCTCAAACTGGTGGCCCTCCAGCTGTTGCAAAACTACAAGTCCCATGAGGCATTGCAAGGCTGACAGTTACAAGCATGACTCCCTCAGGCAGAGGCATAATGGGACTTGTAATTTCGCAACAGCTGGAGGGCCGCTAGTTCGAGACCCCTGCACTAGAGCCTCATACACACGATCGGATTGTTGGCCAACAAAACTGTGGAATTTTGTCCAAAGGGCGTTGGCTCAAACCTGTCTTGCATACACACGGCCACACAAATGATAGCCAACAATTATGAACGTACCCTGTTTCCCTGAAAATAAGACCCAACGTGATTGTCGTGATGGCTTGAATATAAGCCCTACCCCCAAATAAGCCCTACCCTGTTTCCCCGAAAATAAGCCCTACCCTGAAAATAAGACCTACAAGTACTTTAACTAGGGCTTATTTGGGGGGTAGGGCTTATATTGCAGCCATCACCGACAATCACGCTAGGTCTTATTTTTGGGGAAACAGGGTAGTGATGTACTATGTGGTTTTTCAGCTCTTTAGTGCCACCCTTTGGGCTTCTTCTACTAATTTCGTGTTAGTAGACGTTTGGTGAGTGTTGATTCGCACTTTTCTTTTTGTGCTTTTCATTTTGTGCTTTTCAGTTCATTTCTGAACGGCCTTTCGTCAACCAGACATGTTGCAGAATCGGAGGAGATAACGTGTTATTTATTATTGGCCTTGGAGTTATTGCTTTGACATAATTTTTTTGGTTGAATAATGATTTGATTTGGTATATTTTCTATATTTTGGATGCATAGAATGCACGTTTTGGTTAAGTTCTAGTTTAAGCATGTCTAATTGTATTTGTTTTATTTTTTTTTAATGCACAATAATACTTGGCTATGTGTTTTACTTCAAAGGACAGTTTGGGAGTAGGCAGTTACATTTTAAAAAATACAATGTAAAATTGACAAGGGACACCAACATAGTTGTATCTTTGATCTTAAAAACTACGGGATAATGGTGTTGTGGTAACTTGCCCAAATAATAATAAAAAAAGCATAATAATATTATTCTTGCTATCACTAGAATAAAAAAGCCTTTGGAAATTTGTTTGCAATAACTCCATCAGTATCACCAGCTAAGCAGCTTCATTATTATCCCATTAAAGAAGAGGAGAATTGTGCGCTGCATTTCGAGATTTCATAATTTGCCGCGTCACGAATGTTAATTCTCCATTACGAACGCTAGTTTACAAGACCGACTGCTTCTGGCTCGTCCTTGCTTCCGAGCATGCGTGTTTGTACTTTGGACTTTTGTCCGACGGACTTGTGTACACGCAATCGGAAAATCCGACAACAGACATTTGTCTGCGGAAAATTTGAAAACCTGCTAGCCAACATTTGTTGGTGGAAAGTCTGACAACAATTGTCCGATGGAGCATACACACGGTCGGATTTACTGACAACAGCCTGTCATCGAACATTTCCAGTCGGAAAGTCCAATTGTGTGTACGGGGCTTAAAGTGGAAGTAAACCCTCCTATCATTTTCAGCCAAGGAAGCTGCCATCTTGGTCTCTGTCTAATCTTCAACTGCCATGATGCTGCACATGTGATCAGTTATGACTCCAGCCATTGGATGGTTCGACAGATTGGTTGAGAGCACAACCATTGTGACAGCTAGCATTCTACGGCATGCCGTGAACGTAACTTTTTTTTGAAGCCATTAAAGCGATGGGTTTACTTCCGCTTTAAGACTTTTTGCATAGATTCTTAAGACTGGGAGTTCTCTCCATTGATACACAAGAGAATATTGTTACCCCTCCACAAAGGTTTTTTCCACTCTGCAGTTGACACCTGCTAATACAGCCTCTGACTGCACACTGCTTACTGGTAGTAGCCCCCATCGATTTGTGTCATTGGGTTAGGCTTGATATTCTATCACAAAGAACAGCTATTCAATATCTTTTAGCAGTAATAGAAATTGGCTTTATGTTAATTGCATGGACCTTGATGTAAATAGAACAAAATGGAAACCAATTCTCATGCAGAGCTAATCAATTCTGAATTTTCTCTCAGATCATTGCTGCCAAAGGAACGGAAAAACAGCAATCAGACTTCTACTAATTAGACAGAAAATTGACTTCTTCAAGGCTTAGCTAACAAACTTTTGTAACCTAAAATCCAAACAAAACTAGATTTGGCTTAATTGTTGGTAAGACTTGAAGGTTTGTAAACAGCAAAGGGCAAAGCACAGTCATAATAAGCAATCAGAATTACCAAGTAAATGGGGAAAAATAAATCATAAAAATGTCTAGAAGTTTTACGCATTAATAACACAGTGCCACTTTAAATGATGGCATGGTTCACATGACACAGCAACGGTTCACCTAATTGCCTTTCCCGTAGTTCCTCTAATGCTCTGTTCAACCTCTGTGGAGAAGAACAACACCTGATATGTGTGGATATGGGGGAGCATATGACCCCTCAGCCTCTTGAGAGCATGACTTGAAGCTTAAAAGAACATGTTTGGTCATTTTTTTTATAACCTCTCCTAGCGCAGCCCCAGTATGCATTGCATACTAGCCCATTATGTGCCACTTACCTGCAAATGAAGCATGCGATGTCCCCGCTGGTGGCCTGGTGGCCGCATCCATCTTCACCCTTCTTCCTTCCCTGGCCATGGACCTCGGCTTTGTGACTGGCCAGAAATCGCGCCCTTTCTTCAGTGTGCATGCGCCGATGACATCGGCACAAGCGTATATGGTAAATATCTCCTAAACCGTGCGTGTTTAGGAGATATTTCCAGTAAAAGTGGTGTACCAGGGTTTACAACCACTTTAAGTAACTTTAGAAGTATGCATATATAAATTTCCAATATGACACAACTGCCTTAAAGTGATTGTAAAGCTATGTTTTTTTTGTTTTTTTTAAATAACAAACATAGTATACTTGCCTCCACTGTGCAGTTCGTTTTGCACAGAGTGGCCCCAAACACTGACTTCTGGGGTCCCCCGGCTGTGCTGGTAGCTCCTTCCCGCATCATATAAGCCCCTAGGACAGGGGTGCCCAACCTTTTGAAGAGCGAGGGCCTCCTAATCGACTTGGTAACCGGTTGCGGGCCACAATGAGCGGAGCGGGTGCATGGCAGCCCACTCTACTTTTTTTTTTTTTGCGGATCGGATTGAAGGTAGGCGTTTGTAAACAGACACAAGTCCATTTGCATCTGCTACTCCTTAGAGGTGAATGGAGGGTCCAATTGGGTCGGACTGACCATGTGAAAGGGGCCTATGGCTCAGTGCAGGTAACCCTCAGGTGCACTGCTCTGCACCTGCGGATTAGTTTGAAAGCAACCACTGCAGAACAGATATGCCCATATATACACTGTGATTGTAGTAATAAACTTACTATAAATAACAGTATTCTATTCTATTCCATCCCAGAGCAGGAGGACACGGGCCACATCAGAGGGCTCCGCGGGCCACTGGTTGGGCACCCCTGCCCTAGGAGAAGTGCTCTCCCAGGGGGTTACCTTGCGGGCGGGCTCCCGAGTCCAGCATTTGCGCCTGTAGAAGCAGAATGCCGGACTCGGCCCCCGCCCCCCGGGTCATTGGATTTGATTGACAGCAGCGGGAGCCAATGGCTGCGCTGCTATCAATCTATCCAATCAAGAGCCGAGACAACGGCAACAGGGGAAGAGCGTGTCTCCGGCGTGAGAATTACGGGGCTAAGTGTGAGTAAACCAGGGGGGCTGGGGGGTCGGTCAGTGTCAGAAGTTTTTTCACCTTAATGCATAGGATGAATTAAGGTGAAAAAACATGAGGGTTTACAACCCCTTTAAGGCCCATAAACAGGATAAGAATATCAGATACAAAAATAAAAAAAAGTGCATTCTGAGCGATCACCCGATAATCTATTTGTTAGTACACAGCTTTCGATCACAACAGTGCATGCGGAAATAGCCAAAGGGACAAGCATGAAAATTGTTCTTGTGCTTGAACAGAACAAACTATTTTCATGTAATTAGCATAGTGTTTGTACGAAAAAATCATGTGACCAAGACCATGCACGCTCAGAAAGGAAAGAATACATTACAATACATAACATTACATTATTTCCAAAGTTGTATTCTGTCTTGTGAGTTTTTGTAACTTTGGTACCCTATTGGTTTTCGAAATGAGACTAGAATGTGAAATAATCGTTTGTCAAATATTCTCATTGTGTGTAATAACTTTAAAGAAAAGCTCTACCTTTAGAAAAAAAAAAAACAACAACATTCCTATCCAGAACCACAGTGAAAAACCAGATGCATTTGGGCAGTTTGCTTGTCCTGTTAGGGAGATTTCCCCTAACTGGAGACAATATAGGAAGTGAGAAGAAATCTCCTCTCTTAGGCTGACCATACATATAGTTTTGTTTGAAATTTATCATTTTAAGAACGTTCATATGATTTTCAAATTTTCAAATTTTAGGTGCATTTGCTTTTTACTGCAGTGATGAGAAAATTTGAAGGAGCGGGATGCAAAATTTTTCTCGAACAAATTAATTTATAACAAAGTGCCAAGGATGCTTGTGACATTATTGACCTAAAATGGTCACATGGCCATTTTGACACATGCTCCTTTGTGTACATGCAGCTGGGGAACTTCCCACTCAAAGCTCATTGGCCCAATGCTGACAGCTGACTTCCAGGATTGGACCAAACCCAGGCTCATGTTCTGCCAAACAGCACATTGGTCCAGAACTAAAAGCTGACTTCCAGGGTCAGACTGAACCTGGAGCCGAACCCAGGCTCATCCCTAATGGACACCAATACAAATAGAGGGGACAACACACCAGTGAAACCTTCACAAAAGTTCTAGCCCTATCCGGCTTTATCTAACCTGAAAAAGTTTTTTCTTTTATTATACTTTTAGTTCACTGGTCCTTTAAAAGGGTCTGAATTGATAACTGTCCTCTAGGAATCAATAAACACTCTCTGAATGACATATAGCTTTTGTTCCGTTGCCATAGGCAGTCTTTTAGATATATATTTGTAACAAATTACTTCTTTTTTTTTACACAGTCGCTACTTTCATTTTTATTCAAGTTCTCCACTGAAGACCAAGAGGATAATTAACGTTAATGTTAATTGGTTTTATACATCATTTTTCATTCTAATATCTCACTTGAGCGAATCAGAGAGCTCTTAATGAATGTTTTGTAGAAAGTGACATATGTCAGCAATTTTTGCAGGTAGTCTTTGAAAGCCAGACAATTGACTGCCACAGAAATGTGTTCTAAGACTCAATGATGTAGTCTTATGATCATTCTGTCTGTAGCAGCCAGATATATATTCGCTGCATTTTGCATGGATGCTGTCTGGGGGCTCAGCTGCCTATGAGGTTCTTAATTACTTAGCGGTTTAAAGCGGAAGTAAACCCATCGATTTAACAGCTTCAAAAAAAAGTTACCTTCCCGGCATGCCGTAGAATGCTAGCTGTCACATTGGTTGTGCTCTCAACCAAATTGTCAAACCATCCAATGGCTGGAGTCATAACTGATCACATGTGTAGCATCATGGCAGTTGAAGATTAGACAGGCCAAAATGGCAGCTTCCTTGGCTGAAAATGATAGGAGGGTTTACTTCTGCTTTAAACTAAAAAAAGGACCCTGTTGCCAGACCATTCATTTCAAAATTTTTCCCATGGCATTATGTGCACGCTTTTCATATTTTATGCATGGTATTTACCTACAAAAACTTCCCTTGTGTAGATCAGAAGTCCTGAGACTGCTGCTATCTTGGATGTGCGGTCAACAGCCCGAGCACACTCAGAGGTATCAATCAAGTAAATAAAGTAATAAGACACTCCCAAAACAGGGGACCACTATGACATCACAGGAAGGGGAGGGATTTGGGCTGTGCTAGGGAATTGACTTTTCCTGAATAGGTCAAAGCTGCTGGCTCAAAGGGACATTGCAAGTGAATAAAGAAAATCTTTTGGAAAAGAAAAAACGATGCAAGAAAACATTTGAAATACTTGACTTTTCTGTGCTTTTTCAGGAATTTTTTTATGTTGGTGACAGTGTCTCTTTAACATCTTGTTAACAACTGCCTTATCTGTAACACATGGAGATCACTATGTTGAAATTGTTGTGAGTGCCAAGAAGAAGTTAATCTCATTCTACTAGGTGACTAAAATTTCACATATTACATGTAGCACATCACACCTCTTTTTTATATAAAAATAATCTTTATTACATACAGTGCCTCATACCTCTGTATGACAAGCAGTGTCTTACCCCTCTCCTATTTGCTGTTATATGTAGCTCCTTGCATCATACCTCTTTCCTGTTACACGTAGCATTTCAAGCCTTGTCTTTTTGCCTTTGCATTACATGCAGTGCATCATAATTTATTTTACATCTACTCAGGAGCCACATCCACATCCAATCTGTATCCAAGTCTCACAGCCCTAACCTCCGCAACATTTCAAAAATACGCCCATTCACAACCTCACAAAGCTGTTAATTTACTCCCTTGGTATTTTTTGCCTCAACTATTGCAACTCCCTTCTTGTTGGCCTACCTCTACACTGGCTGACTCCCTCATGATGCTGCTGCTAGAATTATCCAACCATTTTGTGGCGGCCGCCCTTCTCTACAATCTCTCCACTGGCAATAATATTCAAAATACTAACTACAACCTACAAAGCCCTCCACAGCTCTGTTCTGAGCTACATCATCAAACTCATCTCAAAGTATCGCTTAAGCTGTCCTATTCACTCCTCCCAAGACCTCCTGCTCTCTAGCTCCCTCATCAAGTCCTCCTATGTTTGCCTCCTGGACTTCAGAGCATCTCCTACCTCTGGAACTCCCTGCCCCAATCTGTCTGACTATCTCCCACTATATCCCCCTTTAGGTGATACCTGAAAACTCATCTCTTTGGGGAAACCTATGCCGCCGCTACTTGTAGGCAGGCTCCTTTTTGCTGCACTAGTTAGCGGCTGACCCAGGCTGCAGGGGAAGGGAGTTTAGTGTGTGTGCTCAGTTCCTGGGCTTTTTGGATCCAGCCAACTTGTTAGTAATATCAAAAAGGGAGAAAGAAGGCTGGGTTTGGGACGGTCGCTGGCTTTTTGACAACTCTCATGCTGTGAAATCGTGTGGAGGAGCCACTGGGGTTCTGGAGATTATCCAAGCATAGGAAACGCCAAAACTGACTATTACCTTGCAAAGGTATGCCTCGGCAGCCATTCAGTTTTAGTTAGGGTTAGAAATGAACTCACATTTCATATGGCTCACATTGAATTGTATCGCTGAAGAACTTTTACGTAAAGTTGCATCATTTGTTTTGAGCCCGGTCTGAAGTTATTCATAGGGGTCCATGTTGGTTCTGGCATGTCAAAAGAACCAGGGTCTGTAAAGAATAAAGAGATAACAAGCTCAGCTACTGCAAAAGGGTTAACCCTTGGCAAGGCAAGAGGGAGGAATGTAGTTGCTAACAAGTAAACAAGTATTAGTTCAAGACACAAAGCAACCAGTCGTTAGGCGTGGTACCTGGTAAAGGTGAAAGGTCCTGCAGTAGCGAGGGGGGCGATGTTCTGGCTCTCTCCCTAGCAGTCGGCTACCAGTGGCCACCAGAATTGGACCCACATTACGGAGATCCGTGGCCTGGTCACATGTGTACAAAAGTGAAGGAGTTAATAAGTGCATGCACGAGATCTGCACTAGGTGCATGGCGGGACCCCATTCTGTTACTGGGAGAGAGGTAACAGGTACGCTGGACAAGGGGAGAGGGCATGGGCTCAGACCTGTCCCTCCTAATGCAACCTACATTAGGTTACAGTGTGTAGTGGCATAGGATAGTACTTTCAGATGAATTCTGTACTTTTACTGCACAGTGTGGAAGCTCATCTCTAAGTCGGGAACTGCCTTAATGTTAGACTTTTCACATGACCACAGTCTCTGCCTGGGTCTGGGCATTGAGGAGGGCGCTCCGAGCGAAAGGTACCACCACATGCAGGACAACCTGACCCCATCCACATACAACTCATCCCTACACAATACTTCTTAGTATCGCTTGCCCCTCCCTTTAGACTGTAAGCTCTCAAGAGTAGGATCCTGCTAATTTTCTTGCATTAAGTTGTATTGTAACTGTACTGCCTCCCTTTACTTTGTAAACTGTGACATAAAATTGTTGGCGCTATGTAAATCCTGTATTATCCACTTGCTGACCGCTCCATAGCAGATATACGCGATCCTGCACTTCTGGGTATCTGGAGTGAATGCACACCGCCGACGTTTCCCTCCCACTGTGATTTTACACAGCGGGAGCTAATCAGCAGTTCCCGTGGACCAGATGTCCGCCGGCAATCGCTGATCATTCTATACACAGGAAAAACAGCAGTCTGCCTATGTAAAGAAGGCAGATTGCCATTCTGTCAGTACAAAAGGCATGGATCCTGTGTTTCTGTAAAGCAGAAACACTGATCCATGCCTTTCACTTCATGTTTCCCCGAAAATAAGACCTACTGTGATTTTCGAGGAGGGCTGCAATATAAGCCCTACCCTGAAAATAAGCCCTAGTTTAAGGTGGTTGTGGGATCCTGGAGTGCACTGAATTGCAGTATTGTATGGTGTGGACTGTGTTGTGTGTTTCTGTGATCCATTTATGCCAGGTACACTGACCTCCCGCTGCTATCCTCCTCTCTTCTGCCAGCTTTTAGCAGGGCATCTCAGGCTCCCCTCCCTCTTCGGTGCTCAGAGCGGAGAGGAGTGCTCCGGTGGGTCACGGGAGCGGCACTGTGAGATGGTGTTTGGCGCAGGTGGATTGCAGAGACATGCACAGTTTTCATTGTATAGTGCTGTAGTGCTGTGCATTCTGGAGATTTACAACCACTTTTACTCGGTTCCACTGACCACTGGGAATTTCTGACAGGCAGGGAGGGAGATGGGGAGAGAAGACAGCACATTGATAGCCCTACCCCGAAGATAAGCCCTACTGGGTCTATTATTGACAAAATTATTATAAGACCCGGGCATTTTTTGGGGAAAAGTAGTAAAAAGCACTCCCCCCCTCCACTACACTGAAACATTAGCTAGGCATACATTTAACCCTTTGATCACCCCTGATGTTTAACCCCTTCCCAGCCAGTGTCATTAGTACAGTGCATATTTTTTAGCACTAATCACTGTATTAGTGTCACTGGTTCCCCCAAAAAAGTGTCAAAAGTGTCAGTTAGTGTCCAATTTGTCCACCGCAATATCGCAGTTCCACTATAAGTCACTGATTGCCGCTATTACTGGTAAAAAAATAAATAAATAAAAATATTGCATAGTTTGGTTTGAGCAAAAGTTATAGCGTCTACAATCAATATACGCTTGTTGGGATTTTTTTTAATAAAAATTCATAGCGGAATACATATTGGTCTAAATGGATGAAGAACTTTGACGTGTTAAATTTTTTTATTAGTTTTAGAGCAGAAAGTAAAAAACATTTTTATTTTTTCAAAATTGTCAGTCGGTCTTTGTTTATAGCGCAATAAATAAAAAACGCAGAGGTGATAAAAAAACGCCAAAAGAAAGCTCTATTTGAGGAAAAAAAGGACATACTTGGGTACAGCATTGCACGACCGTACAATTGTTAAGTTAAAGCAATGCAGGGCCGTAACACAAAAAATGGCCTGGTCAGGAAGGGGGGGGGGGGGGCTAAGTCTTCTGGTGGTGAAGTGGTTAAAACAACAATATTTTACTCTTCTTACATAATATTTTTCTGTACAGCTCTCTGTAAGTTTTCCCCTCTAACTTTACCTAGGTCATTTTGTGTTGTTCAGCTTTTATCCAGTTTAATTTGCCATAATAGAGCCTATGCTGAACAATAGTACCCATATATGAATGGACCACGTTCCAATACTTCACCACTTAGCTAAAGTACATATTGTGCTACCCAACGAAACAGGGAACAAGTGCAAGCTTTTGTTATGGGAACAGACGCATAATATATTACTATCTTCTGCTCAAAATATTGTACTAACACCGCCAGATGACGGCAGAAACCTTGGCTGGTAACCTTGACTTTCCATTTAGTTTGATTATCTTTTAATTGCATTATCTTATGTGAAGTAGACTAGTAATTGAAAAAAGGCTATTTAGCAGAATCAGGGCCCTTTGCTGCTCTGCGCTGTTTGCTTTTTATTCAGATGTAAATTTCCTTGTGTGTTATTGAAGAATGGAAAAGTAACTGGCCAAATGGAGATGTCAGGAGCAATTTCTGACATCCGTCGGGAGTCATAGTACTGGCTGCCAGCTCGCAACTTGTTAGCAGGTTCGGGAGAAGTGAGAATTAGCCGAGTGAGAAGGGGAGATATGGGAGGTGAATAGGGGGAACTTAGCCGGATCCTCGGGGTACAGGCCGTGGCGGTGAAATATCAGCCCGCAGTCAGCTGAAATTGTGTGATGGATGACTCCATCACTTTCCGTTTGGAAAAGTCAAAATGAAGGATGTTATGCAAATAGGGAGGATGGCATTTTGTTCCAGGAGTGAATGTAATTCATTAGTTAGATCTCATGGCTGCATATTACAATTTGTAGTAGGCAAATGATTTTAAGATCACCTGCCTGAGAATTTTTTTTTACTTTTTTTACACTTGTATCTCGTTTTTCAGTTGGTTTTCTAACAATTATGTAAACCATAAGGATAAAAAACTCTTAATAGCTTCCTTTTGGTCAGTTACAGTACTTTCACACTGGGGCGGTGAGGGCAACGGCGGTAAAGCGCCGCTAGTTTTAGGCCCCATACATACTATTCGATTTTCTGCAGAATTTTGTCTTCAGATTTACCAAAACCATGTAGTGCAAAGGCCTGCCTGATTGCATACAAATTGAAACTCTTATGCCGTGTACACGAGAGCAAAAGTCAGATGAACGCTTTTGGTCCGAATCTGCGACCGTGTGTACGCTCCATCGGACTTTTGCTGGCGGAATTCCAGCTAGCAAAAGTTTGAGAGCATGTTCTCAATTTTTCGGTCGGAAAAAGTTCAGATCGAGATTACCATCCAAGATTTTTCAGACGGAATTCCGCTCAAGCTTGGCTTGCATACACACGATCACAAAAGTTTGCTGAACTTTCGACCATCAAGAATGCAGTGACGTACAACACTACGATGAGCTGAAAAAATTAAGTTTAATGCTTCCGAGCATGTGCCGAATTGTTTCCGAGCATGCGTAGGAATTTTGAACGTCAGAATTGGTACAGATGATCGGAATTTCCGACCGAAAAATTGAGAACATGCTCTCAATCTTTTGCTGGCTGGAATTCCGCCAGCAAAAGTCCGATGGAGCATACACACGGTCGCATTTTCGGACCAAAAGCTCTCATCTGACTTTTGCCGGCGGAATTTCTGCTCGTGTGTAGGGGGCATTAAGGTTTGACCTCATATTATATGGTTTTGGTAAATCTGAAGGCAAAAATCTTCAGAAAATCTAATAGTGTGTATGGGATCTAAGCAGCGTTTTACCGTCATTTTAGCAGCGATTTTCTGACGCTAGCAAAGGAGTTAATAGCACCCATGTAGCCCTGCTGTTGAAGCGCTTTGTATGCACTTGGGCAGTGCTACCCATTCATTTCAATTGGCGTTTTAGGAGCGGTGTTTCACACTGAAGTGACAGGAGAGGCACTTTACAGTCGATATTTTTAGCGCTAAAACGCCTTTAAAATGGCTTTAAAGTGGAACTAAACCCATTGATTTAATAGTTTAAAAAAAACAGTTACATAGACTAAACTGTCAAACCATCAAATGGATAGAGTCATAACTGATCATATGTGCAGCACCATGGCAGTTGCAGATCAAACAAGGGGGTAAGATGACTGAAAAGGATACAAACGTTTAGTCTCGCTTAGAGCTGCACGATTCTGGCTAAAATGGGAATTACGATTTTTTTTGCTTACAATAAAGATCACGATTCTCTGTGTAACATCATCATCATACACTATACAAAAAAATTGGGCAAACTTTACTGTTTTTTTTTTTTTTATTCATTGAAGTGTATTTTTTCCCAAAAGATTGCTTTTGAAAGAGCGCTGTGCAAATACAGTGCGACATAAAAATATTGCAACGACCGCCATTTTATTTTCTAGGGTCTCTGCTAAAATATACAGTTGTGCTCATAATTTTACATACCCTGTCAAAATTTATGATTTCTTGGCCATTTATTATCAATCAACTGTGTTTACTCTTTTTAAATCATAATGGCAACAGAAACGACCCAAATGACCTGATCAAAAGTTTACATACCCCAGTTCTTAATACTGTGTATTGCTCCCTTTAACATCAATGACAGCTTGAAGTCTTTTGTGGTATTTGTGGATGAGGATCTTTATCTTCTCAGATGGTAAAGCTGCCCATTCCTCTTGTCAAAAATCCTTCAGTTCCTGGAAATTCTTGGGCTGTCTTGCATGAACTGCACGTTTGAGATCTCCCCAGGGTGGCTCAGTGATATTGAGGTCAGGAGACTGAGATGGCCACTCCAGAACCTTCACTTTATTCTGCTGTGACCAATGACAGGTCGACTTGGCCTTGTGTTTTGGATCATTGTCATGTTGGAATGTCCAAGTACGTCCCATGAGCAGCTTCCTGGCTGATGAATGTAAATGTTCCTCCAGTATTTTTTGATAACATACTGCATTCATCTTGCCAACAAATTTGACCATTTTCTGTGCTGTGCATGCCCCTCTTACCCCCACCCTCAGCTCTGCCCCTGTCCCACCCCAATAAAAGTGGGCATAGAAAGCCTGCAAACAGTTTGCTGAAGACAAGCAGACTAAGGACATGGATTACTGGAACCATGTCCTGTGGTCTGATGAGACCAAGATAAACTTATTTGGTTCAGATAGTGTCAAGCGTGTGTCGCAGCAACCAGGTGAGGAGTACAAAGACAAGTGTGTCTTGCCTACAGTCAAGCATGGTGGGGGGACTGTCATGGTCTGGGGCTGCATGAGTGCTGCTGGCACTGGGGAGTTACAGTTCATTGAGGGAACCATGAATGCCAACATGTACTGTGACATACTGAAGCAGAGCATGATCCCCTCCCTTCAGAGACTGGGCCACAGGGCAGTATTCCAACATGATAATGACCCCAAATACACCTCCAAGACGACCATTGCCTTGCTAAAGAAGCTGGGGGTAAAGGTGATGGACTGGCCAAGCATGTCTCCAGACCTAAACCCTATTGAGCATCTGTGGGGCATCCTCAAATGGAAGGTGGAAGAGCGCAAGGTATCTAACATCCACCAGCTTGTGATGTCGTCATGGAGGAGTGGAAGAGGACTCCAGTGGCAACTTGTGAAGCTCTGGTGAACACCATGCCAAAGAGGGTTAAGGCAGTGCTGGAAAATAATGGTGGCCACACAAAATATTGACAATTTGGACATTTTCACTTAGGGGTGTACTCACTTTTGTTGCCAACGGTTTAGACATTAATGGCTGTGTGTTGAGTTATTTTGAGGGGAAAGAAAATTTACACTGTTATACAAGCTGTACACTCACTAATTTACATTGTAGCAAAGTGTAATTTCTTCAGTGTTGTCACATGAAAAGATAGAATAAAATATTTACAAAAATGTGAGGGGTGTACTCACTTTTGGGAGATACTGTATACACTTAAAGTAGCTCAGACTTGACCTTAGCTCAGGTATATGTGTTAGTCTATCTGTGCAACAATGCAATTTCCAGCTGTGAGCAATAGGTGTGAACCAAGCTGTCAATCACAGCCTGCACTGACCCAGATCCTGCAGTACATCTGGAAGCTGCTGGATGTTCACTCAATCAGCAATGTATGTTCCTTACGCAATGTACGCAGTCCTGGGATAAGATAATCATTACAGTATGAGGATCTTGATGTCTGCTCTGATCCCTGGTCTTCAGAAAATCTCAGGCATGCCGCTTAGCGCTGCGTGAAAACAGAGCAGTCAGATGGCCATTTAACCATAAAGTTACTGGACACCATTGCTTCATGCAGACTTCAGAGGTGCGCTGTTTATATAACTGAATATGACCATTTCTTTTGGTATCACCAGTTAGATTAAACCTATCAGAATGGAGACCAGTTAAAACGTATGTAAACCCTCACCTTTTAAAACAACTTATTCAGTTTCAAATAGAAATGAAAGGCAAAACATTTGTGTATAGATATAAAAAAATAAAAAAAAATAAAAGCACATTAATATGTTTTGCCTTTTTTATGAAGTTTTCATAAACTTTTCATAAACTTTTTTTATAAAGTGATCACATTACCTCTATTCTCATCAGCACAGAGAGGTGGGGGAAGTGAACCAGCAGCACACTGAACTTCCCAGTGAATAGCTGTACAGTTGGGATGTGTGAACAGAAGTCTGATCACTGGAGGAGAGCAGGCTGAGTTCCCAGCACAGCTAGAGAACTGACCACGCTGTGTTCTCCTACGTGTGGTCAGTTTTTAAAAAGGAAAGCAGAGTGACTAACAGGAACACCAGGGATTTTACACAAAGGAAGCAATGCAAACAGAACAGGATACGTTTTCATACTAGTACATGGTACAGCAGACACATATCAGGAACAATATATGTTGGGTTTACATATTATTTACGCCTAGAAGAGTGCCTGAAATACAAGCTACAAGTATGGTAGATGCCTAATCTTAGGTTACAAGCCCACTCATTTAAAACTGACTTCCAGGTATGACAGTTTTTACATTTCATTTGTCCAGCTTGGATGTAAGTATTTATGTCCCTTACCTGTGAGATCCCCCTGGAAGTCGGAAATCACTGTAGTAGGCACCCCTACTCCAGTGAACTGCACTAGATTCTGGGTCCCAAGCGACTGGCCTGCTGCATTGTGAACAAAGGAAGTTGCTCACTCAGCATGGGGCCATTTAGGAAAATCTTTGCATTCTCCTAATAAATGCAAAGCATTTTCTAATTGGATAAGGTGGGGTTCTGACATCAAGATCTTTACCTCATCCAAACAGAGAATACTTTGGGGTTTATTTACTAAAGCCGGAGAATGCTAAATTAGGCTCACTTCTGCAGATAAACCAATCAGCTTCCAGGTTATATTGCCAAAGCTTCATTGAACAAGCTAAGGTTAGAAGCTGATTGGCTACTGGGCACAGCTGCGCCATTTTTAATAAATCTCCACTTTTGCCTTCATTTAGAAAATGAAAAGTGGTGTCTGATTGGCACCCATGCTGAGATAGCAACCTCCTATGTTCATTAAGCAGCAGTGCACCCACTCGGCACAGTACCGGCAAGTTAATGGTAATCACTGTAGTAGCGCAGTGATTTCGAGTTTTCACTGGAACCAACAAGCATGGTACATCCATTGGCCAAGCTGGATCAGTGTAACTTTGTAAAAAATTGAAAAGAAAGAACCCGCGCTATGGAAATAAGGAATATGTAATAATATAATAAGGCTGCTGCTAAAGTGAAAGGCGAAAGACCCCAATATATGCAAAAAATTAAACTCAGCGCTGCTCCTATAGCTTAAACCAGTATAGTATTAAGCAATCCTATATCAACATAAGCAATGTCATGATGAGGCTTAACGACATGGTATAAAGTGCTCAGTGCAAATACAAAGTGCAAATATATATATATATATATATATATATATATACCATATATATATATATAATATATATATATATAGTGCAATCATATAAAGTCCATCCAATATGGAGTGCTGAACTTGTAAACAGTTGCAGTGGCGGTTGACTATTGACTGGTGACTATTCGTGCTCCCGTCCTGGGTCCCCACTCACCAGAAAAAGGCTGCAAGTACCCCTGTATCTCCAGATCAGCATCTCCCGTCACTGGTAACGAGATCGTATGGACACTACATAGGGATAATTCCTATCTTCCACCAGTATAATTAAAACATATGGATATCCTGGATCCTTCCCATCTTTCTCAGCGATCAGGCATCCATAAGGATGTATGACAATGGAGGGAAAAGCTTATATATAGTGTAATACTGCGAGGATTAATCAGAAAATCCAAAAGAATTACAGTTACATCAAAAAACTTTAAAACGTGCAGAGAAACGCCGCCTTGGCGTGCAAACAATAGTCACTAGGTCTCCTCATCTTGACGCGTTTCGCCCATCCCACTGGGCGTCATCAGAAGCTTATAAATAACTGATCTGGAGATACTAACAGGCGTACTTACAGCCTTTTCTGGTGAGTGGGGACCCAGGACGGGAGCACGAATAGTCACCTGTGAACCACCACTGCAACTGTTTACAAGTTCAGCACACCATATTGGATGGACTTTATATGATTGCAGTTTATATATATTATATATTTTTTGCACTTTATATTTGCACTGAGCACTGTATACCATGTCGTTAAGGCATATCATGACATTGCATATGTTGATATAGGTTTGCTTAATACTATACTGGTTTGAGCTATAGGAGCAGTGCTGAGTTACATTTTTACTTTTTTGTAAGTAAAAAATTGCCATACCTAGAATTCAGGGTGAAAGCTGAAATGTGGGCAAAAACTTTATTGGGGCATTAGCCGGATACCAAAAAAAGGACCTCTAATGATGGGGGCCCCACTGGTGGCTGCTGCTTCTTTCTTTAACCACTTCAATACCAAGGAAGTCATATGACGTCCTTGACATTGAGTGGGGATATCTGAATGACGCATAGCAGCTACAGGCATCATTCAGATATCAATCTTTCCGGACGGCGATTCTGTACACCATAAGAACGATCATAGCGGCAGTTCCGCCTCTTGATCGTTCTTATAGGCAACGGGAGGGAACGTCCCCCCCCCATCCGGTGCTTCTCCGGACTCTCCCGTGCCATCGGGGGCCCGGAGAAAGAATCGCCCGCCGCCGGATGACGAGCATAGAGATTTCCGGTGACCAGATGGTCACCAGTCATCTCTATGACCGTCGGAGGCCCGGGCGCGACGTTATGACGGTCAGCATGAGATCGGTGAATTTTTTTTTTACTAATCTCACGCTTCCCAGCCTGGAGGAGAGATGTGGGGTCTTATTGTCCCCACATCTCTCCATAAAGAGGACCTGTCACATACATTCGTATTACAAGGGATGTTTACATTTCTTGTAATAGGAATAAAAGTGATCCAAAATTTTTTTTTTTAAAGTTAAAAATAAAAAAATTTAAGTAAAAAAAAAAATAAAAAAATAATAATAAAAAAATTTAAAACGACCCTGTCCCCGGTAGCTCGCGCTCAGAAGCGAACGCACACGTAAGTCCCGCCCACATATGTAAACGCCGCTCAAACCACACATATGAGGTATCGCCGCGAGCTTTAGAGCGCGTGCTACAATTCTAGCACTAGACCTCCTCTGTAACTCTAAACTGGTAACCTGTAAAAAAAATTTAAAGCGTCGCCTATGGAGATTATTAAGTACCGAAGTTTGGCGCCATTCCATGATTGTGCGCAATTTTAAAGTGTGACATGTTAGGTATCTATTTACTCGGCGTAACATCATCTTTCATATTATAAAAAAAAAAAAATTGGGCTAACTTTACTGTTTTGTTATTTTTTAATTAATGAAACCGTTTTTTTTCCAAAAAAAAAGGCGTTTGAAAAATTATTGCGCAAATACTGTGTGAGATAAAAAGTTGCAATGACCGCCATTTTATTCCCTAGGGTATCTGCTAAAAAAAACATATATAATTTTTGGGGGTTCTGAGTAATTTTCTAGCAAAACAAATTATGATGTTTACATGAAGGAGAATAGGCCCGGTATTGAAGTGGTTAAAAATGTTACTTACATGCAGCCTCTGATGGTGATGTCGCTGCTGAAGTTCTGGTGGTAAAACCGACAATCGTAACTGCAGCACAGTGATTACGTTGGCTGCGAAGCTCCCCCATTCAGAAATCATTTTGTATTCTTTTCAAAGAATACAAGTACATTTGAAAATAAATAGGACATTTTCTGAATGGAGGAGCTGCATAGCAAACGACCAGCTCTACCTCATCCCTGACTGTTAGTTTCACCACTAGAAGATCAGCAGTCACTGTCAGGAGCTGCATGTAAGTAATATTCTTCAAAAGAGAGGCAGCAGCCACCTGTGGTGCGTTCATGATTAGATCTCATATTTGGTATCATTGCACGCACCACACTGACACATGGACCCAAAAAATGAGACATTTGTCAAAGATCAGAAAGTTATGAACCTGAATGTCAAAAGGTAAAGACTGTAAGACCATCTCCAAGAAGCCTGATGTTCCTGTGACTACAGCTGCAAATATTATCAAGACGTTTAAGGTCCATGGGAGTATAGCCAATCTCGCTGGCTGGAAAACCAACCCCTGATTGAACAGAAGGATAGAATAAATAGCACATGGACAAGTCACAATTCTTCTGGGAGAACGTTCTTCAGAAAGGGGAGATAAAGCTGGAGCTTTTTGGCAAGTCAGCTCTACGTTCACAGACTAAAAGAATTGAAGCATTCAAATAAAAGACCAACATACCTACTGTGAAACATGGAGGTTTGTGATGTTTTGGGGCTGCTTTCCTGCATCTAGCAAGGGGTGCTTTGAAAATGCACAGAGCACAATGAAATCTGAAGACTATCAGAGAATTCTGGAGTGAAATGTTCTACCCAGTGTCCACAAATTTGGCCTGATTATGGGTCCTTCAACAGGATAATGACCTAAAAGCACCCAAGAATAGCTAGGAACAAAACACTGGACTCTTCTGAAGTGGTCTTCTATGAACCCTAAGACAGCTGGAAGACAGCAGCAAGAACTGTAGTAGTAGCAGCAACTACTAACGTAAAGTGATTGTAAAGATTAGTTCGTTTTTTTAAAATAACTAACATGTTATACTTACCTCCTCTGTACAAGGGTTTTGCACAGAGTGGCCCTGATCCTCTTTTTCTGGGGTCCCCCACAACGTTTCTGGCTCCTCCTCTTCTCAAGTGTCCCCACGGAGATCCGCATTTAATGGGGGTACTTGTACGGGCACACTCCGGTGTCCTGCTGCTGCGTCCATTGACACAGACAGCAGGACTCGGCCCCGCCCCCTGGCTCCCATGTCACTGGATTTAATTGACAGCAGCAGGAACCAATGTCTCCTGCTGCTATCAATCTATCCAATGAGGACCCGAGACAGTGGCTGGAGCTGCTGTGCTTGTCCCTGTCGCTGGAACGATTGGGCTCAGGTAAGAAAAAGGGGGGCTCTGAGGGGGGGGGGGGGGGGGGGTGCTGCAGCACAAAAGGTTTTTCTTTTTTTTAAAACCTCTTTAATTCTCCGCTTTTACAGCAGTCCCACAGGTATGGAATATGTATCATTACATTGGTTGAAGCTAAATCAATGTAACTATGCAATAAAAACCCATACCTGCCCATACATGCATAGATATTTTTTTTCTTTTTAGTCTGCAGGCTGAACGAAAAAAATCCAACAGATTTCTCCATCCACACTAAACAGTGTGGATGGGCAAATCTCCTCTGTGGAATATTGTAATACTGATAACTGATATCTGTGGTTGTCAGTTACTAGAACAATGTGCCTGCAAGTGACTGGATGTAAGCGCTGATTGGCCAACAACTTTCTACTCAGCTACTGTAGAAAAAATTGCTTCAACAATCAACTTTTTTCATGTTGAGTGTTGCCAACAGCGTTACCAGCAGAAGGAATTCCTGCCGATTCAGCAGGAATTTTAATCCAAAGGGCGTTGGCCAAATCTTGTCTTGCATACACACGGTCACACAATTGTTGGCCAACAATTACAAACTTAGTGACGTACTATGTGGTTTTTCAGCTCTTTATCGCCACCCTTTGGGCTCCTTATACTAATTTCGTGTTAGTAGAAGTTTGGTGAGTGTTGATTCGCATTTTTCATTTAGCGCTTTTCAGTTCGTTTCTGAACGGCCGTTCGTCAACCAGACATGTTGCGGAATCGGAGGAGATAACGTGTTATTTATTATTGGCCTTGGAGTTATTGCTTTGACATGATTTTTTTGACTGAATAATGATTTGATTTGGTATAGTTTCTATATTTTTGGATGCATAGAATGCACGTTTTGGTTAAGTTCTATTGGCAGATAGCATGTCTAATTTTTATTTTATTTTTTAATGCACAATAAAAAAATTGTGTAGAATAATACTTGGCTATGTGTGTTTTACTTCAAATGACAGTTTGGGAGTCGGCAGTTTAAAAAATACAATGTAAAATTGACAAGGGACACCGACATAGTTGTATCTTAAAAACTACGGGATAATGGTGTTGTGGTAACTTGCCCAAATAAAACATAATAACATTATTCTTGATATCACTAGAAAAAAAAAAAAAAAAAGCCTTTGAAAATTTGTTTGCAAAAACTCCATCAGTAAGCTTCATTATTATCCCATTAAATAAGAAGAGAATTGTGCGCTGCATTTGGAGATTTCATAATTTGCCACGTCACGAATGTTAATTCTCCTTTACGAACGCTAGTTTACCAGACCGACCGCTTCCGAGCATACGTGTTTGTACTTTGGACTTGTGTACACACGATCGGAAAATCCGACAACACACATTTGTTGGCGGAAAATTTGAGAACATGCTAGCCAACATTTGTTGGCGGAAAGTCTGACAACAATTGTCCGATGGAGCATACACACGGTCGGATTTTCCGCCAACAACCTCACATCCACTTTGTTTTTATTTGTTCCTTACCAATTACATTTTTCTGAACATTTTCTTTCACTTCTTATATTTTGTATCTGTGTGTTAAACAGATAAGGCTTAGAACTAAGAATGCTGGGCCAGAAAAAGAAAGACAACATCGCCCTTAAAAGCCTACACTGACATATAAATTGTTATTACAAATGGAAACATATCAGAGGTTATGAAGACCTCATTTGTCCACACTGCTGAACACATTAATATTTCAATGCTTAGCTGGGTAGCCAAACACTGCCCCCTGCTGGTCACACTATAAAAATTCAACGGTTTTGGATGACTGCATTCATGTCTGAAAGGACATTGTGCACTATTTAATTCACCTGATAACTGAAGTTTTATGTATTTTACATTCAAACCATATGCAAACTAAAACCAAAATAATGACAGAGTGCAGAGCAGTGTAACTAACATTTCATTCAAAACATAATCCAATTGGCTGTGGTGGGAATACATTCTATTTTGCTTTCGTTTCCACAATTCACACCGAATAGCTTTTTAAAAGTATTAGCCAAGCTTTTTTTTTTTTTTTTTTTAAATAAAGCGTAGGGACCCTGGTCACATTTTTTTTTTTTTTTTTTTTTTTAGCTGTCTGTGTCATTGCTGCAGTGACGGAGCCCTCATATCGGTCATGATGCTATTATAAACAGGAACACAGCATTTGCAAACACTCATATGCCGAAATTCTGTTTACAATAGCCCTACATATACACAAGTACAATGGTACACAGCCATTCATGGTAATTTACAGGCTGTATTCTGCATCTAAGCTGCCTGAGCCGAGGAAGTGGGTGCTCAACCTGTGGCCCTACAGCTGTTGCGGAACTACAAGTCCCATAAGGCATTGCAAGGTAGACGGGTACAAGCCTGACTTGGAATTTCACAGCAGCTGGAGGGCCACAGGTTGAGCACCCATTTTAGTTACGCTGAATAGGCCCAGGCGGACCATGTACAAGGGCCCTTACAATTATCACCAAACAAGAATAGAAGTTATATCTTCTAATGGGAATGTCTGTTCCAGTACCATTCGTCTTTGAGGATATTTACCCTCACTTTGGAGAGATTTCCTTTTACTTCTTGTTGTGTCTCTGGGTCAGGAAGTGGGAAAAAAAAAATCATTGGCAGGGACAGACTGAAAAAAAAAAAAAATGGGGATTAAGGCTCCTTTCACACTTATACGACTTTTCCCACGATTTGGGACTGCAGAGTAGCATGACAAGTCGTTCCCCATGATTTCCAATGACAGCCATTCATATTAGTACGACTTCAAGTCGTTCCGACTTCAAAGTAGTCCCTGCACTACTTTGGTCCAATTTTGAAGCCACTTACACAGGCATTCCTTGAAATCGCGGTAAAATTGTGCAACTTTGAAGTCGCACAAGTGTGAAAAGGGGCCGTAGGCCCCTTTCACACTTGTGCGACTTGTCCTGCAACTTGGGACTGCAAAGTCGCATGACAAGTCCTTTCAGTTAGAGAGCTGGAGGAGTGTCAATGGCCTACTAGTTCAGTAATCCTATGTGTATTCTAAGTGCACGTCTGCAGCAGATAGGATTTGTAGTCCATGTTTTCATAATTCTCTGTGAATGAATGATGCAGCTGTGCAGAGTGGGGTTAGTCTTTTAGGCTGATTCACACTAAGGCCCCTTTCACACTTGTGCGACTTCAAAGGCGCGTGATTTTACCACGATTTTTGCCGCGATTTCAAGGAATGCCTGTGTAAGTGGCATCAAAATCGGACCAAAGTAGTGCAGGGACTACTTTGAAGTCATATTAATATGAATGGCTGTCATTGGAAATCATTGGGAACGACTTGTCATGCTACTTTGCAGTCCCAAATCGAGGGACAAGTCGTATAAGTGTGAAAGGGGCCTTATGTGAATTGGATGTGGATTACCGCATCCAATTTACATAGCAGGAGATTGTGACTGGCTCTCTATGGAGCCGGTTCACACATCTCCGCAGCGGCTCCGGTATGAATTGCACAGGAGTCCTGTGCGTCTTTTGGTCCGTTTCAGGTCCGAAATTCAGCTGAATTTGGGCTGAAATCGGACCTGAAACAGTGAATGGGAGACACACCGGACTCCTGCTGTGAGCCACTGTGTTCTAGTGTGAACCCAGCCTAAATGTCTTCTCTTGATTTCCCTAATTCCTCCTATCCTGACATAGCCCCGGTTCTCACTGGTGCAGTGACCGCATACGATTTGAACAGGAATCGCACCGCATTATTGTTTAACCACCTGCTGTATAGTAAAATGATGGCGGGCCGGATCCCCTCTTGTTCTGGGACGACGTCGCCCCAGTGTCATCGATCTCACACACTCGTGGGGCTGCGCAGCGCGGTGATCCGTGTCCCTGGGACATGACGCAACCTCGATTTCGGTAAAGATCCGATGACGCGGCTCTTTACCCATGTGATCAGCTGTGTCCAATCACAGTCGATCACATGAAAACAGGGAAGTGCTCTTAATCCACTCTCCTCGCCTCACACTGCAAGCCAAACAAAAATGCATTATGGTGTTGAAAATGATGAAACGAGCGGACATTCTATGAAGGCAGTGACCCCAAACCAAAGAGTGCAGGAGCAATCAGAGGACATCATGCTGTGGAGGAAGGCTGCCATAAGACCACGGCCCTTCAAGCATAGGGCAGTAGCTTTACGTTTTAACATCTGGAGTTTAGCAAGTTTGTAGCAGACCTAGTGGAATCATTTAACCACTTTCAGACCGGACCATTTTGCTGGCTTAAGAGCCGACCACTTTTTGCGATTCGGCACTGCGTTGCTTTAACTGACAATTGCGTGGTCGTGCGACGTGGCTCCCAAACAAATCTTTTGGTGGTATTTGATCGCCTCTGCGTTTTTTATTTTTTGCGCTATAAACAAAAAAAGAGCGACAATTGTGGAAAAAAACACAATGTTTTTTACTTTTTGCTATAATAAATATCCCCCAAAAATATATAAAAAAAAAAGTTTTTTTCCTCAGTTTAGGTGATACGTATTCTTCTACATATTTTTGTTTAAAAAAAAAACAAAAAAAAAAAAAAATCGCAATAAGAATTGATTGGTTTGCACAAAAGTTATAGCATTTACAAAATGGGGGATAGTTTTATGGCATTTTTATAAATTTTTATTTTTTTTACTAGTAAATAGATAAGCGATTTTTATTGTGACTGCGACATTATGGTGGACACATCGGACAATTTTGACACCTTTTTGGGACCATTGTCATTTTTACAGCGATCGGTGAGATTAAATTGCACTGATTATTGTAAAAATGACACTGGCAGTAAGGGGTTAACCACTAGGTGGCAGGGAGGGGTTAAGTGTGTGCTAGGGATGTGTTCTAACTGTAGGGGGGGAGTGGCTGTATGTTACACTACACTGATCAGCTCTCCCGATTACAGGGAGCAGAGATCAGTGACAGTGTCACTAGGCAGAACGTGGGGGAGATGCTTGTTTACATCAGCATTTCTCCGTTCTGACTCTCCATGAGACGATTGCGGGTATCCCCGCGGCGATTGAGTCATCGGGACCCGCGACCCGACTCACGGAGCTCGCGACTGGCACGCACGCGAATGGCACGTGGCAAATTCAAAGGGACATACCTGTACGCCCTTATGCCGGTCCGTGCCATTCTGCCGGCGTACATCTGTGTGTGCCGGTCGTAATGTGGTTAGGGGTTACTCCACTTTTGTGGGGGGAAAAAAAATAGCAAATAAAGAAAAAAATATAGCGCATATAATTGTGACACTAATCATTTTGTAATTGGATGTTATTAAAAATGACCTTTCATTTTCAATCTGCAGCCAATGTAATTTTCTGAGAATGCATCGCAATATGTCTACCTGGAAATTTCTGTACACAGAGTGTGTACTGACCACTCCCCAGAAATATAAATTTTTCACAAATTTTCCCAGAAGTCTGCCTAAAACACAAGATTTCAGGCATCCCTTGCAACAAAAAATGTAATTTTTTGTGAGATACTTTCAATAGGAACCAGTCTAAAGGGATGCAGGCCCAGCAGCTTTCTTCATTAGTGCCCTGCAGTTCCACACCTGACAGTTAATTATGAAACCCCTCCCATTAGACCCACTCATCACTGAGGCTCAGAGAAACACACATGGATTTCTTCGGAATAACAAAAAGGTGGGAATCTGCAACAAAGCTTGTTATCTTTGCAATGTACATCAATCACCCAGAGGCAGGGCCGGACTTACCATTGGGCTTGACTGGGCTCAAGCCCATGGGCCCGCCTAATAGGGGGCCCCGCGGAGATACATAGCCGAGTGTACTCGGATCGGCTTGGCTCACAGTCACGCCCAGTCCCGCCCTATAATGGACATAACACAGGGACTGGGCATGACTGTGAGCTGAGCCGAGAGGACCCGAGAGCCGCCGAGTGCTGCCAAGAGGACCTGAGAGCCACAGAGAGGACCCGAAAGCCGCCGAGGGGACCCGAGTGCCGCCGAGAGGACCCGAGTGCCGCTTAGAGTGACCCGGGAGCCACGAGAGCCGCCAAGAGGACCCGAGAGCTGCCGAGAGCCACCAAGAACCGCCGAGAGGACCCGAGAGCCACCAAGAGGACCCGAGTGCCGCCGAGAGGATCTGAGAGACGCTGAGAGCGACCCGGGAGCCGCCGAGAGCCACGAGAGCCGCCAAGAGGACCCGAGAGCCGCCAAGAGGACCCGAAAGCCATTGAGAGGACCCGAAAGCTGCTGAGGGGACCTGAGAGCCACCGAGAGGACCCGAGAGCCGCCAGGATACACAGGACTCCTAAACTTGGGGTGCGTGTTATACGCCGGCACGTGTTATACACCGATAAATACGGTATCCTATACAGAAGGTAGGGCCCGAAAGTGACTCAAGCCCAGGGGCCCCCACCACCCTAAGTCCTTCCCTGCCCAGAGGGGAATGTTTTTTTTTCTCAACAAAAGTGGAGTTAGGCTTTAAGTTTTATTATCCTATCTCTAGAGAAAATCATCAGTCACATACAGTATGTCTCCTCAAATACAGCCCAGTCAGACTGCTTGTTGAAGAAACCTTTAGTAATCACACAGGCAGAGGATTTTTTTTTTTGTTCGAGGAAACGACAAAGTAGCTAAGAAAGAGAATAGAGCCAAGAGTGGGGAAACTTCTGCTCTAAGGCCTCACACACACTGGACGTTATAATAACGGTATAAAAATGGCAGTAGCTTCGCAGTGAGTTTTTCAGCGTTTCTCAGCGTTTTTTAGCCTCTAAGCGTTTTTTTTTTTTAATCAGTGGAATCAAAACGGTTATAAAAAAAAAAGAAAACACTGTTGAGCTGCATTTGAGCATTTATATCTGTGTTTTTTGACAGAGCGTTTTTACAGCTGAAAAGCCTATGTGCACATGGACACATAAGATAACATGATGGGGAGTTCATTGACTGATAGAAAAAAAATGTCCGATGCCAAAAACAACAGCAGCTGTAAAAACGTCCAGTGTGCATGTGTGTTACAAGCCAATATATTTCCTATATTGTAAAGATATTTGCACTTTTTGGGTGATATCTATGGGGATCACCTATTGGACACCAGGATGCTCTTATGAGATTGGTATCTTTTAGGTGTCCAGTATAATTTCCCCCTATGGATATATGATAATTAATATACAAGTTTTGGCTTTGGATGTCATACGAGACATGTTCTTCATTTTGTGATATCTTTTGTTTTTTATAAAAATAAAAATAAATTTATTTCAATTTTTCTTATTGATATTTTTTACAATTAAATGTTCTTTATGAATAAAATAATATTTAATATACAATATTCTTTATTAATAAGGAAGAGAGGTTATGGCAGCATCTTCTTTGTTTATATTAATTACAGGTTCATGTCTGCCATCCTAGACTATCGTTAGGTCTAGCTACATGGAATATGCATAAGGTTAAACCAATGCCCTTATTGCTGGATGTTATATATATTTTTTAGGGGCTATTTACCTATTCAAATATAAAATGTATACCTGGGCTCGATCATCAGGACAGTTGTGATGTGTGCGACGGTGTGAAAACAATTGTGTGGCTGTTGTTCCCATCACTGTCTACTATGTCCCTTGGCGAATAGGTTTTTCTTCTTAGACTTCCCACAATCAAAATGGCGCGAACAGCATCAACTACTCGAGGCTCAGACCAAGGCTTGAGTGGGTATGTAGACTATTTAAACACAATTTCTTTCATTTAATAAAATACCACCCGGTTTTACCAATGGCGGTTCCACTTTATGTTTTTGGATTGGTATGAACACTTTCACCGAGCTGATTGCAGTGGCTGGCTGCTGATCGTTGGACACATCCATAGACTCCAGGAACGCTTGGCTCATCAGCTATCGGAGGTGCTGGGAGGATTAAAGCAGAAGTAAACCCATCGATTTAACAGCTTCAAAAAAAGTTACGTTCCTGGCGTGCCGTAGAATGCTAGCTGTCACATTGGTTGTGCTCTCAACCAAACTGTCGAACCATCCAATGGCTAGAGTCATAACTGATCACATGTGCAGCATCATGGCAGTTGAAAATTAGACAGAGACCAAGATGGCAGCTTCCTTGGCTGAAAATGATAGGAGGGTTTACTTCCGCTTTAAAGGCCCTGGCTGGGTATTAGCCACAAACAGCTTGTGCAGCTGGTGAGCTTACACTATGTGGTGGTGGTGGATTCACGCTGTCTTACAAAAGTCACGGAAGATTTCATTACACTGTTTCCACAATCACTTATCCACTTACTATTGGAGGATTCAAGGATTGTTGCTATATTTCACAGATTTGTATTCTTTTTATATTCACTCCCATTGGTTTATTCATCAAACATGGGACACTCACCATAAATAATTTTTTTTCCAATATATGCATTTACCAATTCATTTTTTTCATCTTTTTACGTTTTTGTTTTAATATATATTTTTTTGGATCCACTTAGACTGATCCATTCACTTGAACATTATTTGTTTACTTTATCAATTTTGCAATTTTATGAATGCATCTCTTTATGTTTTGTATTTGTGCTGCCATCTCATACTTGCAATACCTCCTAAACAAAAGTGAAGCTAAAAGCTGAAAAAATAAATAAATAAATAAAAAAGCCTCCCAAAATCTTCAGGTTCGTCAAGCGAGATTTGTCATAGACTTCTATGGAGGCTTTGAATCTTGTATCTGTCTCCTCCTTTAGTCAGCCACACCCCCCACCCCCAGTTAGAAACACACATAGGGAAAACAGTTAACCCCTTCCCTGACAGTGACATTTATACAGTAATCAGTGGGTATTTTTAGCTCTGATCGATGTATAAAAAAAAAAAAAACCTCCTCCTAACACGTTGAGTTGATGCCAAAGAGCTTGATTTTGGTCTCATCTGGCCACAACATTTTCACCCAGTTCACCTCCAAATCATTCAGATGTTTATTAGCAAACTTCAGATGGGCCTGTTTATGTGCTTTCTTGAGCAGGGGGACCTTGTGGGCACAGCAGAATTTCATTCCTTCACAGTGTAGTGTGTTACCAATTGTTTTCTCAGTGACTATGGTCCCAGCTGCCTTGAGATAATGGACAAGATTCTCCTGTGTAGTTCTGGGCTGATTCCTCACTATTCTCATTATCACTGAAACTCCACAGCTCCGGTCTAGAGCCCCAGACCGGAGGAAGGTTGACAGTTATTTTGTGTTTCTTCCATTTGCGAATAATCGTACCAAATACTTTTTTTCCCCCCCTCATACACACAACCTTAAAAACATTCATACCCATTGACATTTTCCACATTTTGTCATGTTACAACCAAAAAGACCAAAGTGGCACCTAATTGTGAAGCGGAAAGAAAATTATACATATTTTTTCAAATTTTCTTTACAAATAGATGTGTGAACAAATGTGGCGTGCATTTGTATTCAGCCCCCCTGAGTCAATACTTTTTAGAACCACCTTTCACTGCAATTACAGCTGCAAGTCTTTTTGGGGATGTCTCTACCAGCTTTGCACATATAGAGTGACATTTTTGGCCAATCTTCTTTGCAAAATAGCTCAAGCTTTGTCAGATTGGATGCAGAGCGTCTGAACAGCAATTTCTTGCCACAGATTCTCAATTGGATTTAGGTCTTGACTTTTACTGGGCCATTCTAACATGAATATGCTTTGATCTAAACTATCCCATTGTAGCTCTGGCTGTACGTTTTGGGTCATTGTCCTAAAAGGTGAACCTCCACCCCAGTCTCAGGTCTTTTGCAGACTAACAGGTCTTCTTTTTAGATTGCCCTGTATTTGGCTACATCCATCTTCCCATCAACTCTGACCAGCTTCCCTGTCCCTACTGAAGAAAAGCATCCCCACAACATGATGCTGCCACAACCACGTTTCACGTGGTGATGGTGTGTTCAGGGTGATGTGCAGTGTTAGTTTACCACCACACATAGCATTTTGCTTTTAGGCCAAAATGTTTTCGATTTTGGTTTCATCTGACCAGAGCAACTTCTTCCACGTTAGCTTCTCAAAAACTGCAAATGGGACTTCTTATGACTCTTCTTGCCACTCTTCCATAAGGCCAGATTTGTGGAGTGCATGCCTAATAGTTGTCCTGTGGACAGATTCTGCCACCTGAGCTGTGGATCTCTGCAGCTTCTCCAGAGTTACCATGGGCCTCTTGGCTGCTTCTCTGATGAATACTCTCTTTGCCTGGTCTGTCAGTTTAGGTAGACAGCCATGTCTTGGTAGGTTTGCCGTTGTGCCATATTCTTTCCATTTTTGGATGATGGATTGAAGAGTGCTCCGTGAGATGTTCAAAGCCTGGGATATTATTATTTTTTTTTAAAATAACCTAACCCTGCTTTAAACTTCTCCACAACGTTATCTCCGACATGTCTGGTGTGTTCCTTGGCCTTCGTGATGCTGTTTGTTCACTAAGGTTCTCCAACAAACCTCCGTAATTAAATTACACACAGGTGGACTCTATTTACCAATTAGGTGACTTCTGAAGGCAATTGGTTCCACTAGATTTTAGTTAGGGGTATCAGAGTAAAGGGGGCTGAATACAAATGCACACCACACGTTTCAGATATTTGTAAAAACTTTTGAACCATTTACAATTTTCCTTCCACTTCAATTCAAATTCCAATTATGTGTCACTTTGTGTTGGGTCTATCACATAAGATCCCAATAAAATATATTTATACACATACAGTACATCTCAGAAATGAAGGCTTACATCTCCCCATGTTTGCCTCTTTAAAGTGCTGCAAGTACAGAAAATTACCTGGTGATCCTGCCAGTAAGGCACTTGGCTCCTAACATTCTGTGATTGGTCAACACCACCATACCTTTGCTGCACCCAGTTCCCCTTTACTATATCACTATAACATAAGGCAGAGGTGTTTTGTAGTCCAGGAGAACTCCGGCAGGGCTGACAACACTGCTTTGGAGATAGTGTTGTCAGGAACTCAAAACATGGAGAAACATACAAAGAAACCAACCAAAGTACTATTACCAGGCTATTTTCAGTGTTGTAATAATTTGACTGACAATTACACATCAGACTGCAGATATGCCGCAACATAAAATGGTCAGGGGCAGTGGACACACTATGGAAGTCAATGGAGACTAGGGACACGTTTCATTAGACAGCGATAGACCAGATGCACATTACACGAGACTGTGCAAGATCACTGCTGGACAATAAGGCTGGCTTCACACTGGGGCGGTGCGGGGCGGCGACGGTAAAGCAGCGCTATATTTAGCGCTGCTTTACCATCGTTTTACCCGCGGTATGCGGCCGCTAGCGGGGTGGTTTTAACCCCCGCTAGCGGCCGCAAAAGGGTTAAAAACCTCCGCAAAGCGCCGCTGCAGCGGCGGTTTGCGGGCGGTATCCCCGCGGTTTCCCATTGATTTCAATGGGAAGGAGCGGTATAGGAGCGGTGAACACACCGCTCCTTCACCGCTCCAAAGATGCTGCTAGCAGGACTTTTGTTGCGGTCCTGCTAGCGCACCGCTCCAGTGTGAAAGCCCGCCGGCTTTCACACTGGAGTGAATGGGGCCGGTTTTTTTTCAGGCGGTATACAGGCGCTATTTTTAGGCGGGTCGGGACTACTGCCTGCAGGGATCCCAAGGATCGCCAAAAGTCCCAAAAGGCCACAGGAGCTTTAAAGAATTGTTTTTTTTTTCCCCTGTTATCAGCAGTTCTACACTATCATAAATGTGTGCAGACTAAACCCCTGTTCTTAACGCATATTGTTAGGTCAATTTGGTTGGTCGCTAGCTGGTTGGCAAGTTGGAACTTGGAAATCTCTTTGTATTTGAGATGCGTCGCCCTTCCTTGATGCAATAGACCACTTATAGGTGGGGGCAATGGCCACTTGTTTGTATTTTGATTATATTGGCCAGGCAACCCACTGACATAGTGCTATGTGCTGGGTGTTCAGTGTGCCCCTGTACCTTTAAAAAGGAGGGATGGGCTCCTTCCAGGTCCACCTGTTCTCATCTATCCATTAAAATACATGTGCTCTCATCGTAGAGAATCAGAAGTTAGTGTTAGGGACTACAAAAAACAGGATGCCTTGACGGGGCCTGTAGCTTATGCATGTTTTTGCAAATGTTTGCAGACTAAACCCCTGTTCTTAATGCATATTTTTAGGTCAATTTGGTTCGTCGCTGGCTGCGAAGTTGGAGCTTGGAAATGTTTGCATTTGTTTGACATACGTCACACTTTCAGTGCTCCTTGCTGCAATAGGCCAGTTAGGCCACTTTCACACTGAGGCGCTTCTAAACTGCCAGTAAAAACACTGAGCGCTTTTGTAGAGCTTTTCAGGCGCTTTTGAAGAATTTCCATTCATTTCAATGAGGGGAGTTTTTCACAGCCCTGCCAGCACACTGCCCTAGTGTGAAAGCGTTCATTGATTTTAATGGAAATAAGTTTTCGTGAGCTTTTTAGGCGCTGTTTTTAGCGTGAAAGAGCCTGAAAAGCGCCTCAGCGTGAAAGTGGTCTTATAGTTGGGGGCAGTGGCCACTTGTTTTTACTCCATGATTGAAGCCAGCAATAAAAAAAAATAAAATAAAAAAAATTTAAGCACATTCATCAATTGAATTTCTTTAGCCCCGATCTATATATACACACACACCCCTATGAAAGCATATTCCAAACAAAAATACTTTACAATTTTTTTCCATACTGAACTAAATTTATTTGGAAAATACCAAAAATAAATCCATGTTAAAAACATGAAATCAATTCATTTCTCAAAAACAGAAGTGGCTGATATTAGAATAAGATGGGCAAGAACAAAAACCAAATAAAAAAGAAGTATTAAAAAACAAAGAAAAGAAAAGAAAAGAAAAAACAGAAATCAAAAGCACACAAGTAGTATCCATGCGCTTAGCGTTGGCTTTTAAAGAGGAAGAAGTTTTATTGACCTTATCCCTCGGTCCCACAAACTTTTCTCTCTGTGTGACCAGATTCCTGAAGCGGCTTCTCTTCGGCGATCCATCTGTTGGTCGCACTTTGAGGTCATGTACAATACAGGACCAGCAGTCCTGTATTGTAAGAGAGGACTTCAAGGGTCCACCAACAACCTGAAGCACTGAAGGGAATAGAGCGCTGGCTGCCGGGGAAGTAAAGGGAAAAAAGGTAAACAAAACTAGTTTTTAAAAGTTCCCCTACAGAGAAACGAGCGGGACAGTTTTACAATTTCCCCAGCTATAACCGAACATTAAAAATAGCTGCGTCGATATTAAAAGAAAAAAAGGGGGGGGGTGCAGAGACCCAGAATTCATGGAAGCCCAAGGCTTTTTCCTGATCAATATTCTTTTAAACAGTCTTCAGCAACAGGGAAGTCAGCTCCGCTCCTGCGGAAATCTTCGCTGAACAGACTACAGTCTTATACCTGTAAATAGGCAGCAAGGCCCCATTTCTCACACCCAGTTCAAGCATGTTTATTACGGATAACTTCCCCTCCTTCTACTTCAATTTGCTCGTAAGCCCACTTGCGATCACACCTGCATTCCACACCGCACTTGTTAGAGCCGCACTTTCTGCAGGCATAGAAACAGCCCATACAGTCTTCATCCAGGCAATCGCACAGATCCATTCCGCTGGCTATGAGGATACCTCTATTGTCGTACACTTTGTTCTTTGATGAGGCTGATTGTCTGCAACATAAAAGAAGCACACCTGTCAGAACAATGTATTGCCTGGTAAACCAATACATCTATAGCCTTACACGAATATCTAAAACCATAGTTTTCCCCTTTTTATAATAACTTGAGCAAGACCACAATTGCATTTTCTAAGAATCTTACCGAGCAGCGATATTGGCTGTAGCTACTGTTTTGGTGTCCATGGGGGTCACTTAAGAAGAGTATCTGTGCACTGTATACTCACTTTGTTATATTTATTACAAACAATAAAATGTGATAAAGATGTGAAACCACTGATATTTCCTGACCATCACTGTTTATTGGTTTACCATGTATTTTGCCAATAATTTGTATGATGTTGCATTGCTTTTATTAACCTTTTTAATGCTCATTAAATCCTAGATGAAAAGTTTAGCAGTAACAGAATGCTTTCCTAATTACCTATAACTCCTTGGGGCATATTTATAAAACAGTAATTGTGACATTCACTGCAGGTGAATCTTCTTGGTGCATGTGTTTTGACCCCATACACACCACTAGACTCTGCAGACTCCTATTCCCAGATGCACCAAAACCGTGCAGAGCAAGGGCCTGACTGCACACAAATTGAAACTCCCAAGGCCTGACCACATACTATATGGCCCTGGTAAACCTGAAGACAAACATCCACAGAAAATCCAACAGCGTGCATGGTGTCTTAGACCCCTTTCACTTGCGTTTACAGACGTTATTTTAACAAAAAAGGAAAATAGGGTTTTGAACAGTTTTCTCAAAAATGGATGTTGATAGAAGTGGATGTAAACAGATGATCATCTGTCTAGATCCGTTTTTTTTTTTAATTTTAATTATATTCATATACAAAAACCAAAACATTAATTATATTTTTATACATCCCAAAAACAACAAATGTACACATTTTCAATCCCTTCCATAAAATCCACCCCACCATCTATTCTCATCCGTCCCATTTTCTCACGTTTCCAATTCTCCTAAATGACCCTTTTCACCTACCAACAATCTCTGCATATCTTTTCGCCAGCTTGAACTCCTTCCATCTACTCATAACCATTTCCATTTCCTCCTCTCCTTTATATCTCAGGTATTCCATTTTATAAGTATCATCTGCCCTACCGACCCATTCTTTTATTGTAGGGCTTTCTATTTCTAGCCAATGTCTTGGGATCAGACTTTTTGCCGCATTTAACAATTGCGGCATTATGGATTCTTTATATTGTTTTGTTGGTCTTTCTGTCCCAAGAAACAAGCACGTCCAGGGGTCTTCTGCCAATTCCCTATTTGTAATTTCTTTAAAATTGTATGATCCCTTTCCAGTATTTTTTAATTTTGGGACAATCCCAACACAAATGAGCCATCGTTCCAACTACCATACATCCCCACCAACAATATATTTGCATATTTTATCAGAGGTTCTATACCACCTTGTTGATAGTTTATAATTCATCTTGGCTGTTTTGAAGTCAACCGCGGATGCATGTACCAGTCTCAATTTTTCCTAAACATTGTTTATTCCCCCTTGGGCCCAATTCTTTTAATAGATAGATAGATAGATAGATAGATAGATAGCAGGAACTCCAGTCCATCCTCTGCCAACAAAATTTTATAAATCTGCGATATCCCGTTTTTTTTTGTACATACTGCTAAACAGAGGCCTTAAATCTTCAGCTGACCTTAATGGTTGTGGTAAGGTATTGACAAAGTGTTTCAACTGGAGGTACCGCCATTCATTAAATCACCAATATTTCTGTCTTGTGTTTTAATTCTTGAAAGGTGATTATTTTCCATCATATCCTTTAATTGTACATTATAGTGCTTTATCCAATCCCCAAATAATTTCCCTTTACCTGGTGTAAAATAATTAGTGTCTTTCAATGGTATTAGTGGATAATAATACAATGTATGCGATACCAAAACTTATTTTTTGGCCCCTTTCAACCTGAAAGTCACGTCCCTCGAAGCAATGGCTGTGTAATCTTGAGGTCTATGGACCTCAAGTCGCATCAAAGTCGGATAAAAATAGTGCAGGGACTACTTTGAAGTCGCACAGATACGGTACTCATTGTAAAACATTGGGGGTACAACTTGTGCGACTTGGGACTGCAAAGTTGCATGAGAAGTGTGAGAGGGGCCTTAAAAGGATTTTTTGGATAAAGTAGTGGGATGGTATGAACCTCTGAGGTTTTTATTGCCACGTCCCTGTTGAGGAAATTGACCCACTTCATTGGTCCTTGTAATTATTTCTCCAGTATTGAAAGAGATGGAATAACTAAAAACTTTTTGCATTACTAGTAAAAGGAATACTCCCACGCTATCACTGGAGGTTAAAAAACGATATATGTGTAAAACAACTGCTGCAAACACCGATAGGTGAATCTGTAAGCCGCAAGTGTATAATAAATGCTGCTGCGCTGTTGAACTGTAGTGTAAACAATGTATCACAAGAGAATGCAAAATAATGATGCTGAAAGCAATACTAGAGATGTGCACAAGGTGGCAGTATAGACCAAATGTGCAGATGCAAAATCTTCAATTAACGAATTCCTCACAAAAAAATAAATTAAAAAAAAAAAAAAAAAAATGTAAATAAATTATTTCCATCACAAAAAACAAAATGACATATATATATTATTTTTTTTTGGCAACAAAACCGTGGATTTTTTTTTTTTTTCCGAAGGATGTTGGCGCAAACTTGTCTTGCATACACATGGTCACACAAATGTCGCAAATTCCGAACATCAAGAACGCGGTGACGTACGACGAGCCGAGAAAAATTAAGTTCAGTAGCAAGTTCGGCTCTTCTGCTTGATTCCGAGTGTGCGTGTACTTTTGTGCGTCGGAATTGTGTACACACACTCGGAATTTCCGACAAGTGTTGTTGTCGGAAAATTTGAGAACCTGCTCTCAATCATTTGTTGGTGGAAATTCCGCCAACAAATTTTCTATGGAGCATACACACAGTTGGACTTTCCGACAACTATCTGACATCCAACATTTGTTGTCGGAAAATACTATCATGTGTAGGGGTGCAACGGATCGTCGCCGATCCGTGATCCGAACGGGCCACCCCGTTCGGATCGGCACACCCCGCGATCCGCGGAGCGTTCCGCGGCCTCGGCCTTAGGAAAGGCCGCGGCTTCGGCCTAGCTCCGGAGCGGCGGCGGCCATCTTTGTACACCCGGCGGCCTTAGGAAAGGCCGCGGCTTCGGCCTAGCTCCGGAGCGGCGGCCATCTTGGTACACCCGGCCACTGTTTACAATGTGATCGCTCCGTCAAATGACGGAGCGATCACTTGTAAACATACTCTGCATTTACCCAGCCAATACTCTGCATTTACCCAGCCAATACTCTGCATTTACCCAGCCAATACTCTGCATTTACCCAGCCAATACTCTGCATTTACCCAGCCAATACTCTGCATTTACCCAGCCAATACTCTGCATTTACCCAGCCAATACTCTGCATTTACCCAGCCAATACTCTGCATTTACCCAGCCAATACTCTGCATTTACCCAGCCAATACTCTGCATTTACCCAGCCAATACTCTGCATTTACCCAGCCAATACTCTGCATTTACCCAGCCAATACTCTGCGATACCCAGCCAATACTCTGCATTTACCCAGCCAATACTCTGCGATACCCAGCCAATACTCTGCGATACCCAGCCAATACTCTGCGATACCCAGCCAATACTCTGCGATACCCAGCCAATACTCTGCGATACCCAGCCAATACTCTGCGATACCCAGCCAATACTCTGCGATACCCAGCCAATACTCTGCGATACCCAGCCAATACTCTGCGATACCCAGCCAATACTCTGCGATACCCAGCCAATACTCTGCGATACCCAGCCAATACTCTGCGATACCCAGCCAATACTCTGCGATACCCAGCCAATACTCTGCTATACCCAGCCAATACTCTGCGATACCCAGCCAATACTCTGCGATACCCAGCCAATACTCTGCGATACCCAGCCAATACTCTGCGATACCCAGCCAATACTCTGCGATACCCAGCCAATACTCTGCGATACCCAGCCAATACTACAGTGGGGAGAGGATGTGGATATTACAGTGGGGGAGATGACGTGGAGATTACAGTGGGGACTATATGGTGGCGGAATTTTCACAGGATTTTGCAAATTCAATTATTATTTAATCATGTGTACAGGGCATTAGTCTCTTGGTGTGTCTAATGTATTGCAATCCACAGCTGCATTCTAGAGCATATACCGTCCCCTCTGTATGGCAGCATACAAAATCTCTCATCTTGTATGAAGTACCAGTACTTGTGCATTTAAATTTAAAAATATTCTCGTTGGGACGTTTGGTCCGTGTACATGCAAAACATCTTTTGCATGGGTAAAAACGTAAAGATTTTTTTGGTGTATCCAGTACATTTCTTACTACTCTATCCCAAATGGTGGGTGCTTTTTTGTAAATTAATTTGGGCTTCATGGGTAATACATTTTGAAGGTGTCTATCTACTTGTAGTATATGCCAGTGTCTCTTTATTATCTTCTCTATCTTCCGATACTGAAAATTATAATCAAAGGATAATAGGTACCAAGTCGGGTTGCTGATCTGATGGTATATTATCCCCGACTAGTTTAGTTCTATCCATCTCAGCAACTTCTGTTATTTGCTCTTCTATGAGCTCCCTTTTGTAGACTTTATTGGCAAATCTGTGTCTAATTTTTTTTTGAGCTTGGATCAAGTAGACTTTCAGGTTGGTACAATTTCGTCTGAGACGCATAAGCTGGCCCTTAGGTACATTATAGAGCCAGTTCTTATGGTGGCAGCTTTCCATTGGGAGACAGCTATTCTGATCTACATTCTTGAAGTGGGTTTGAGTGGTTAATTTGTAATCTTTGAGCGATTTCTAGGTCTAGAAAAGATATGACAGTTTCACTAATTTTCCCAAGATAACACTATAGTTCTGTTAATATTCCATTCATTTAGAAAATCCTCTAGTCTGTTACGATCTCCTTTCCACAGAATGAATATAGCAATCGATATATATTCTATATGCCATAAATTCCATTGGTGTATCAGTGAACATGGATTCCTTCTCCCATTGAGCCATGAGAAGTCCAGCCACATTGGGTGCAAATTTTGCTCCCATGGCTACTCCCCTATTCTGCTGGTAATAACTTCTCCCTCTCCTGGTACAGCGGTGGGCCGGCTCTCCCTCCCCCAAGGGGCAAAGTACTCTACAGGATGCCCATTATGCTGACTGAGATGCTCATTTGCTCTACTACATTGTAATGTCTAGTACACACGGTCGGATTTTCCGTCGCACAAAATTTGAGATCTGGATCTCAAATTTTCCGACAACGGATAAATTCCGATCGTGTGTAGACAATTCCGATGCACAAAGTGCCACACATGCTCGGAAACAAGCAGAAGAGCAGCACTGGCTATTGAACTTAATTTTTCTCGGCTCGTTGTACATCGCGTTCTTGACGTTCGGAATTTCCAACCAACTTTGTGTGACCGTGTGTATGCAAGACAAGTTTGAGCCAACATCCGTTGGGGAAAAAAAAAAAAAAACATGGATTTTGTTGTCTAAATGTGCGATCGTGTGTACGAGCCATAAGTGTTTTTAACTGCTTTTTTTTTTATGAATACTTAACCACTTTAATACTTATATTTTCACCCCCTTCCTGCCCAGGCCAATTTTTTCAGCGCTGTAACATTTTGCATGACAATTGCGCGGTCATGCAACAGTGCACCCAAATAAAATGTTTATAATTTCTTCCCCTCCACAAATAGAGCTTTTTTTGGTGGCATTTGATCACCTCTGCGGTTTTTTTATTTTTTTTGCGCTATAAACAAAAGAGTGCCAAGTTTGAAAAAAAAAAAAAAAAAAAAAACCTACAATAAGCGTATATTGATTTGTAGGCGCTGTTAATTTTAGCGCAAACCAAATAGGGGATAGATTTATGGCATTTTTATAATAATAAAAATGGAATGAGCGATTGCCCGGCGGACATCAACTCCTTGGTGACGCGGCGGGCGTGTGCACGCGCCCCCTATACCGATGGGAAGCCGAGAACGTCATACGACTCCCGCCCAAAATTGGAGATCCCATCTGCGGACGTCATATGACAATAGGCGGGGAAGGAAGTGGTTAATACTGCACTTAGAAGTGCCTTCTGTTTTTTTACTTTACACCTTTAAAGCCCCAACCCTTTTTTCTTCTATTATTAGATATGCTAAAAATTATAGACCCTTCATTTCTTTGCAAGTGGGCAAAGTTACAAAATCTGCAGTGGATCAAGTAATTCATTTTCCCCACTGTAAAACATGCTCAGAAAAGGTGAACTAAGCATTTTAAGTGGAAGTTTAGTCAAAACCTACTCTCTGCCACATTCTAAGCCTAATCTATCTAGCCCTGTAAAGAAAGAAAAGAAAAAAAAAAAAAAATAAAAAAAACACAATCACAAGTATACTTACCTGTTCTGCAGCCACTTCTGTCCGGTCTCCAGTAGCGGATGCCATGTGCAGGAGAGAATCGTCAACAGCTGTGAAATGCATGGGATGTGACGTCACCACTAGCACAAACACTCCCACACACACTGAAGCCGCCACTGACAGCTCAGCATGGGGACCGGAGCAGCTGCAGAACAGGCAAGTATAGATTTTTTTTTCTTTACAGGGCTATATAGTTAAGGCTTAGAATGTTGCAGAGAATAGGTTTAGAGTTAGTTAGGTTTTGCCTAAACTTCTACTTTAACAAATCTCCAAATCACCTTTCCCAACCAGGGTTCCTCAAGCAACTTTTGATTTTCACATAAGAACTGACACCATTGATATTTTTACTCATCTATTGGGGAGAGAGTCTCCTCACTGACCATCACCTGCAAGCTATTTTAAGGGGTTCTTCCTTGTTAAAACTGTTTAGAAGTTTAGAATTTCTGCTTTGAGCTCCATCTCTAAACACTTTACTTTGTGTGGTACTGCCATCTAGTGGAATAAATGAATACTTTAGATAAACCAAAATAACCTTTTACAATATTCCAGGCTCAAATTAGAAAGGTGCATAGGTTTCTATTTTTTGTTTTATTAATGTCAATTGAAATAAAAACACAATAGAAAACTGACAAAGTATACATGCGATTGTCATAACCAAAAGCAAAACTGAAATGTGTGCCTCAAGACTTGACTGATTTTGGGCATGTGTGGACAGGCTTTTGGCTTGCGTCGGTGGCATTAGTTTGACATCAATTTAAGATCATTGAGACAGGTGCATTTGACCCGCTTTGAACTGCTTGAAGTGGGTTTGGCATTACCATAGATGGGAATGTAAAACCCATCTGACTTGGGGGGGGGGGGGGGGGGGGGCGGTTGCATCTGCCTTAGCTGGCTCAGAGAATGGTGCATGTTGGCAGCACGGGGTACACAGCCAACTCTGATAACAGATACAGTAGTGAATAAGGATTAAGCCAATGTGTGCAGGCTGTACAGTGGAAACTACTTTCTGCCTCCCGGACATTATTATAGATTTAACCCAGTGAAAATGCACACATAAAGAGAGCGTTAACTGGACAAAAGAGGATATATGAGCTCAAACCTCTCTGATCCTGTGGGTGTGGACTTGGTTAGCCGCCTCTTCTCTCGCGCACTAGTTTCTGGGGTGAAATCCGTCTGTCGTCCTGGGTTGGAAAACTGCAATGATTTCAACGTTTTGGCTGATCGCCCCTGAATAAAAAAAAAAAAAAAATAGGCAAATGTGAATAAACAAATACTGGTTTGGACACTAAAAGCAAATTAAAGTTGAAAATCCTCCCTTGCAACGGGGCTGCCCCGGGACAGTAAATGTCAAGTGCTTGTTTAGGTGAAGGAGACAGAGAAAGGCATTTTTTGCCTTTGCGCTGCAAGACCGGTCCTCACAGCCTCTTCTCCTCCATGCTGTTGGATGCCCTCTGACTTCATTCAGGACAGATGACTTCAAGACAGATGTAAGGAGACTGAGGCACAGTCCACTGTCAGAGCATAGGGAGGCAGAAGATCCGATAAGTAGAACTGATATTCCTTGCAGTGCAGAGGCAGTCCTGCTGCAACCCCTTTCCAGCAGCACATACTTCCCTTTACTTCATTTCAGTCTTCCTCTGCTCTGTTCACCACCAGCAGCCCACAATTCCAGGAACTCATAGCTTATAATGGACTTAGTTTTTACTGCTGACCAAGCGGATCAGTAAGGGAGAGAAAGGAAGGTAAGAATGTGCAGCTGCGGAGGTAGAGCTGCACGATTAATCGCGGAGAATCGTTATCGCGATTCTCCTCTCGCCACAATAGCAACTCTGGATTTGAACGATTCTGACCATTCAAAGCACGCGCCTGTTTCTGAGCGGAGGCCATCGGAGCCAGCGTGAAACGTCCGACGTCTGCAAAGAATAATGCGATGGCGGCGGGGCGCTCCTCTTCCTGTGTGTGTCCGAGCATGTGATGTCAGCAGGAAACATGGCGGAGAGCAGGAGCAAGCCTGGGACTCAGTGCTTTGGAGAGAGATAACAAAAAACACTGCAGATAGATGTGTCCAGGTCAGATTTCATGAATCGGTTCACATCCACTTTAAAGAGAACTTCTTACTTTAAAGCAGCCATTGAGAAAGCCCCTCTGTGTCCACCTCAGCAGTGCAAATGCAAGCATTGCTCAGAATTGCTGTGTGCACGTATAGTAATTAATAATGCAACTTGTTGTTAATATCAAAGTGTCAATAAACCAGTTCAATACAAAGGACCCAGCAACACCTCTTCTGCTGCCTGTGTCACTAACTAATCACATACTGACGTTTCTTCAGAAACCAGATATGTTGATCTTTTGGCAGCACTTAGATGTTCCCCATGCTGGCCCCATGTCACTACAGGGCACAACATTAACGTAGGGGGGTTGGTGGGAGGAACCAATGAACACAGCAGGGTACCAGGTACTTAAAGCAGCCCCTTCCCTCCCAGAACCAAAAAACTAATTGCTGTCAAATAATTACAAATGAAACAGAAGTGCAGGTGTAGAATGTAACCTTCCAGTAAGTTCTAGGTAACCTCTGTTCTTTTCCAGACCACATGTCCAACAGTGTATACAAAATAGTAGAATAAGGCCCCTTTTCACATAGGCGGTCTGTTCAGGTCCGCCTGTCAGTTTTTTTTTTTTAGGTGGACCCGAACGGACGCTCCATAGACCTCTATGAAGAGTCGGATGTCAGCGGTGACATGTCCGCTGACATCAGACCCACTCCGATCCGAAAAAGTGCGACGGTGGAAAACCCTATTTTTCCCACCGGTCTGCGGATCAGATGACGACTGACTCTACAGTCCGTCATCATCCAATCCCCCATAGGGGAGAGCGGCGCTCTGACAGGTCCGTCCCTACACAGAGTGCAGAGACCGACCTGTCATCTTCCTGCTCAGCGGGGGTTTGACGGAGCGACCCCCCGCTGTGCAGAGCGGGCTCCGTACACGGACACATCCGTGTGAAAGAGCCCTAAGAAGTGTTAAAAATACACAATGAAAATTTTCTGCAGAATTACTTGCCTCTATTTGCGGTATATATTCCGACATGCAACCTAAAAATATATTTTCAAACCTACTTCTAATTAGAACAATACCCCATATTTTACTACATGCTGAATAGACAACACAGAGCAGTCATGTGTTTAACCCCTTTCCATCCACCCTGATGTCCCTTTAACCTCCTCCCACCCACCGTATAGTAAAATGACGGCGGGCGGGATCCCCACTCATTCTGGGACAACGTCATTTGACGTTGCGTCCTGATCATGGTAAAGAGAATACGACATAGGCTCTTTACCCATGTGATCGGCTGTGTCCAATCACAGCTGGTCACATGTAAACACGGAAGTGCTGTTTATCAGCTTTCCTCGCCTCACACTGACAAGAGTGAGAGGAGAGCCAATCTTCTCGCAGGGGAGACCTGTACAGTTAATCAGGGCACTGGTCATTAGTGTAGCCCCAGCAGTGATGCCAGTCAGTGACACCAATCTGTTCCACCTTTAAGTGCCGCCCATCAGTGGAGAAAAATTACTTATTTACAAAAACTTAATTTTTTCAAAATTTTTTGTTCTTTTTTCATTTTTTAAGCAAAAAATAAAAACCAGCGGTGAATAAATACCATCAAAAGAAAGCAAAAAAATTATTAAAAAAAAGCTATAAAAATGAAAAAAAATTCTTTACTTTCCGTTATAAGACATAGCCTATTACAACATTTTTATTTATTTTTTTTCCAATAAACGTATATTGATTGGTTTGCGCAAAAGTTATAGCATCTACTGGAATTTTTATACCAGTAATGACGGCGATCAGCGACTTATAGCGGGACTGCGATAGTATGGCGGGCAGTCTGACACATTGTGGGGACCAGTGGTCCTAATACAGTGATCAGTGATAAAAATATGCAGTCACTGTAATAATGCCACTGGCTGAGAAGGGGTTAAACATCAGGGGCAATCAAAGGGTTAAATGTGTGCCTAGCCAGTGTTTGTGCATGTATTCTTCTACATATTTTGTTAAAAAAAAAAAAATTCGCAATAATATTGATTGGTTTGCGCAAGAGTGATAGCGTCTACAAAATAGGGGATAGATTTATAGCATTTTTATTATTTTTTTTTTTTTTTACTAGTAATGGCGGCTATCTGCGATTTTTATCATGACCGCGACATTATGGCAGACACAGCGGACAATTTTGACACATGTTTGGGACCATTGGCATTAATACAGCGATCAGTGCTATAAAAAATGCATCGATTACTGTAAAAATGTCACTGGCAATAAAGGGGTTAATACTAGAGGGTGATCAAGGGGTTAACAGTGTTCCCTAGTGTGTTCTAACTGAAGGGAGGAGGGGACTAACTAGGGGAGATGACAGATCGCTGTTCATACTTTGTATGAACAGACGATCTGTCACTTCTCCCCTCAGAGAACCGGGAGCTCTGTATTTACACACAGGGCTCCCAGTTCTCGCTGTGTTACGAGCGATCGTGGCACTTGCATCGGTTCCAGGGGCAGAAGCGGGCTAGCGCCCCTAGTGGCTGCCATTGGAGCCAACGCAACATGATGGTGATTCGCCTGCCCGTGCCATTCTGCCGCAGTATTGGGGCTAACTTTAATGTTTCGTTTTTTTTTTTTTTTATTCATTGAAGTGCTTTTTTTTTTTTTTTTTTTTTTTTACAAAAAAAAAAAAAGCGTTTGAAAGACCGCTGGGCAAATACAGTGTGACATAAAATATTGCAGCAATTGACATTTTACTCCCTAGGGTCTCTGCTAAAATATATAGAATGTTTGGGGTCTACAAGTAATTTTCTAGCAATAAATATTGATTTTTAACTTAAGAAACAAGTGTCAGAAAAAGATTTAGACTTTAAGTGGTTAAACTACCTGCATTTACAACGTTTCATGTTAAAAACTTGACAGACTGCCAGAACGTTTTCATTTGACAGCTGAGTGAGCAGATAAGCCTCTCCACTTCTTATATGAAAGAATCGGCAAACTCTGCAATAGAGATCGTCAGGGGGGGGGGGGGGGGGGGGGGGGGGGTTGAATCGAGAGCACGATTTTTTAACTATTAATTGTGCAGCTCTATGCAGCAGGTTGGCACGGCTGCACTAATTGCTGCAATTGTACATCGGCTCTTTAAATTGCTATAGCAGGTCTGGTGTCCCCGTTGGCCCTGTCAGCCACCTGCGATCGCTCCACCGAGAGCCAGAATAGGGAACTGTCAGTGTAAACAGATAGATCCCTGTTCTGTCAGGGTTGGAGAGAGAGGGATCTGCTGCTCCTAATGATCAGGATCAGCATTCTCCCTCTTTATACAGGCAGCCCATCCCCCATACAGTTAGAAACCCCTTGATCGCCCCCTAGTGTTAAACCCTTACCTGCCAGTTTATACAGTAACCAGTGGCTATTTTTAGCTCTGATCGATGTATAAAATGTCAATGAACCCAAAAAAGTGTCAAAAGTGTCTGGTCTGTCTGCCACAATGTCGCAGTCCCGCAAAAAAATTATTATTATTATTTTTTTTTTTTTTTATAAATCACAGATCACCGCCATTACTAGTAAAAAAATACATTATAAAAATGCCATAAATCTATCCCCTATTTTGTAGACGCTAAAACTTCTGCAAACCAATCAATATACGCTTATTGCGATTTTGTTAACCAAAAATACGTAGAATACATATTGGCCTTAACTGATGAAATTTGTTGGGATATTTATTATAGCAAAAAAAGTAAATTTTTTTTTTTCAAAATGGTCGGTAATTTTTTTTTTGTTTATAGCGCAAAAAATAAAAACTGCAGAGGTGATCAAATACCACCAAAAGAAAGCTTTATTTGTGGGGGGAAAAAAAAAAAGGATATAATTTTGTTTGGGTACAACGTGGCACGACCGTGCAATTGTCAGTTAAAATAACAGGGCCGTGGTTAACTTGTAAGCAAAAAGTGTCAGAACCACTTTAACCATGGAAGGATTTGCCCCCTTAATGACCAGGTCATTTTTTGCGAAACGGCACTGTGTTATGTTAACTGACAATTGCACGGTTGCTTCCCCACATATAGAGCTTTCTTTTGATGGTATTTGATCACCTCTGCAAAAAAAAAAAAAAAAAGACAATTAAAAAAAAAAAAAAAATATATATATATATATATATATATATATATATATATAAAAAATATTATAAATTTTTTTTTAATATTTTTTTTTTTTTTTTTTAATGTATTCATCAGTTTATGCCAATATGTATTCTACATATTTTTGGTAAAAAAAAAAAAAAAAAAAATCCCCAATAAGCGTATATTGATTGGTTTGCACAAAAGTTATAGCATCTACAAAATAGGGGATAGATTTATGGCATTTTTTTTCCCATTTAGTTTTTTTTTTTTTACTAGTAATGGCAGCGATCAGTGATTTTTAGCAGGACTGCGACGGACAGAGCGGACACCTAGCTGACATTTTTGACACTTTATTGGGAACCAGCGACATTAATACAGTGATCAGTGCTAAAAATATGCACCGACATTGTACTAATGGCACTGGCAGGGAAGGGGTTAACATTAGGGGCGATCAAGGGGTTAAATGTGTTCCCCGTTTTTGTTTTTTAACTGTATGGGGGACTGTGTGACTGGGGAAAGACACAGATCAGTCTTCCTGCTTAGCAGAAAGAGATCTCAGTGTCATCCCCTGACAGAACAGAGATCTGCCTTGTTTACTTCCACAGATCCCCATTCTGTCTGTGTGGGGAATGATTGCTGGCCAATCGGAGTGCCCACCGAAGCTAGTGCACGAATCGCCGTACTGGTACAGCAATTTGCACAGCCAAATTGTGCATCTGCGATGGGTGGTCGGCAAGTGGTTAAACTGACTTCATTTATAGACTGGAATTTATCCCTTTACTCTACTCTAAAAAAACACAGACATACACCGCATCTCTTTCACACAGCGACGCTGCGCTTATTCATTAAGCGCAGCGTCGCTGTGTGAAACACGTCTACCCGTTTGCCTATCCTGTGGTGTTATTCATGTTATGGATTTTACAATAAAGCGATTCATCACTACCTCGGTGTGCAGTCATCCATTCCTTTCATCCAATATCAAGAAGGGGTTTGAATCGAGATCGCATTTTTTTTTACCGATTAATCATGCAGCTCTAGTTAAAGCGGAGGGTCACACAAAAATTGAACTTCCTCTTTTCAGAACCCCTGTCTAAGACAGGTATTTGCACCCACTTCCGGGCATAGATACCCATGGGAGTCTATGCCTCTTCCTGTACCGCCGCGCTGTCTGCTGGGACACGGGTCCCAGAGACCGCACGGGCCATTCTGTGCGACTTGTGCATGCGCAGTGGGGAACCAGGAAGTGAAGGCGCAACACTTCACTTTCTGATTCCCTCACGTGAATGGCGGCAGCAGCCGAGAGATTGCCGACATCGCTGGACTCCAGGAAAGGTAAATGTCCATTTATTAAAAGTCAGCAGCTGCAGTATTTGTAGCTGCTGGCTTGTAATAATTTTTTTTTTCCAGGTGGACTCCCTTTTTAACATGGGGGGGAATCAAAGGGTTAAATGTGTGCCTAGCCAGTGTTTTACTGTAGTGTAGGAGGTGCTTTTACTAGGGGAAGGCATGGATCCATGTCTTCCCTACTGACAGAACGGCAATGTGCCTTGTTTCCATAGCAGAACGATCAGCGAGGCGGACGTCGGATCCCGCTGTGTATAATGACAGAGGGAGTGAGCCTCTGGCGCTGTGTACTTGTGCCCGATACCTGGAAGTTAAAGCTGCACGACTAATTGTTAAGAATCGAAATTGCGAACTTTTTTCCCTTCACGATCTTCAAAACAGCATGTCATGATCTAACAAGTGCAGAGAGTTCTCACAGCTGGAGAAAAAAAAAAAAAAATCCTGCTAAGTTTTATTACAACACAAATAAGTAGAAACAAAAGTATCTTTTCATTCTTGTATCAAAGGAAAAAACTGTTTAACCATTTAGGCCCCTTTCACACGGACGGACCGTCTATCCGTTTTTCTTCAATCCGTCGACGGACGACAATGCATTCCTATGGGCAGACGGATGAACATCCGTCACCATCAGTTAACCTCCGCTTCCGTTTTTATCCATTTTTTTAAACGTACAAGGCTACGTTCAGATCCGTCAAAACGGATATTAACTGACGTTGACGGACATCGTCCGTCAACGTCCGATCCGTTAAGATCCGTTAACATCCGTTTTGTGTTTATCTGTGAACTCAACCTCTTAAAGGCACAGGCACACATATAAACGGAACAAAACGGATGAAAAAAACGGACGTAAACGTGTGCATTTACGGATGTAAGCGGACAAAAACGGATGAAAACGGACATTAACGGAACGGATGACGGATGAAAACGGATGAGACAACGGATAAGAACTGATACGTTTTTGACGTGCCTAAACTGACTGCGTCCGTGTGAAAGGGGCCTTAAAGACCAAACCTTTTCGGACATTTGTTGCTTACAAGTAAAAATCATTGTTTTCTGCTAGAAAATTACTTGGAGCACCCAAACATATATATATATATATATATATATATATATATATATATATATATATATATATATATATATATATATATATATATATATATATATATATTTTTTTTAGCAGAGACCCTAGAGAATAAAATAGTGGTTGTTGCAATATTTTGTGTCACACCATATTTGCACAGCGGTTTTTCAAAGCGATTTTTTTATTTGTATTTAAAAAAAAAAAAAAAAAACTGTAAAGTTAGTCCAATTTTTGGTATAATGTGAAAGATGTTACACCGTGAGAATCGTGATCTTTATTCTAAGCAAAAAAAAAAATGGTGATTCTCATTTTAGCCAGAATTTTGCAGCTCTGCTGTAAGTGCAGGATTATGTATACACGCACGCGCACACGTGACCCTGTGCAGCGCGGCCGCCCAGCAGCAGTAAATCTACTATGGGGTGGTTGGTGACTGGTTAAGGTGCACTAAGTGTATATAGATTATCCCTGCGCCACCAAAAACAGAAATAGAGCAAAGTGACTGCTGCACACACTGGGGCAAATATCTGAAGCCAAAGGTAGATTGTATTTAAGGTAGTGGTGCGCTGTATAGAACAATCCTAGATATGCTAGATGGAGCTAGCTAGATAGGCAGCAAAAGGTAGGTGTGGATAATGGTAAAGCCAAAGCGATGTCTGCAACCTGAATGGTTGCAGCCTTACTCCAGTGCAAATATCGCAAATTTTAAAAGAGAAAATACATAGTAAAACCTAGTGGTTAAAACTGACTAGTGCAGTGTGCACTGTGGTAAATGGAGGTAAAATCTCAACGAGTGTGATAAAGTGTCCAAGTGATAAAACAACATGAATTGATAATCTCAGTGAGTGTATAACAATGTGAAATCCTTACAATGAAATAGATGGATAAAGTGCAAAGTGCTGGAATAGAGAAAAAGAAAGAGAAAATGGACACTGATCCAAGTTTCAGCAGTGTCTAGGTGCTGAGGGTGAAGCCTAAGATTGGCTAGTGGTCCTCAAAAGTAGGTTATTTTGTGACAAAGAAGTTACACAAAAAAATGAAACTTATATTTAAAACCGGGTAAGCGAAGCTCCCTAAACATAAAGATGTATTCGGAAATCCAGATGGAGCATACTCCTAAGGTGATCAGTGCAAGTATGGGTGAGGGGAAACGTAAAAACTGGTTTCCTATTTAATCCAGTGAAGGAAACCAATGATATAAATAAATAAAACCAGTAATTTAAATAGATAGATCTGTGACTGTGTGGCACACACCGTATTCACAACGGTTATTACACAGTTGAAGTGATATAAGGTTTTAGGTGCAATGTGACATAAATTGAGTCCAACATAACAATAAAGTGCGAGTGCTTGATGGCTGTGTGGGACGGTAGGTGATCCGTGCGTTCTCCTTCGTGCAGAATAAGTGGATGGGTGTCCCCTTACCTTACGGCTGTAAGGTAACAGCGTGTAGCAGAGATCTTGTTTGGGTCCTCGGTCGGCGTTCCTGGTGTGCTGCCCTGGGTCCTACCCTGCCTATAGTATGCGGTCCTGCCTCTTTGAATGTGTCCACAGTGGGGGAGCTCGCCAATAGTATAGGTTTTTAGGGAAGAGATGAAGGAGACCTCATAGTGCAGTATTCCAGTATAAAACAGCGTTTTTAATAGTATACAAAAGAGGTACTCACATTTAGCAAATAATACAATGAGCGATGTAAAAACGAGCTGCGGGCTCGTATGACGTCACTTCCGGTGTCACAGTCCCTGTTGGCGAGCTCCCCCACTGTGGACACATTCAAAGAGGCAGGACCGCATACTATAGGCAGGGTAGGACCCAGGGCAGCACACCAGGAACGCCGACCGAGGACCCAAACAAGATCTCTGCTACACGCTGTTACCTTACAGCCGTAAGGTAAGGGGACACCCATCCACTTATTCTGCACGAAGGAGAACGCACGGATCACCTACCGTCCCACACAGCCATCAAGCACTCGCACTTTATTGTTATGTTGGACTCAATTTATGTCACATTGCACCTAAAACCTTATATCACTTCAACTGTGTAATAACCGTTGTGAATACGGTGTGTGCCACACAGTCACAGATCTATCTATTTAAATTACTGGTTTTATTTATTTATATCATTGGTTTCCTTCACTGGATTAAATAGGAAACCAGTTTTTACGTTTCCCCTCACCCATACTTGCACTGATCACCTTAGGAGTATGCTCCATCTGGATTTCCGAATACATCTTTATGTTTAGGGAGCTTCGCTTACCCGGTTTTAAATATAAGTTTCATTTTTTTGTGTAACTTCTTTGTCACAAAATAACCTACTTTTGAGGACCACTAGCCAATCTTAGGCTTCACCCTCAGCACCTAGACACTGCTGAAACTTGGATCAGTGTCCATTTTCTTTTTCTCTATTCCAGCACTTTGCACTTTATCCATCTATTTCATTGTAAGGATTTCACATTGTTATACACTCACTGAGATTATCAATTCATGTTGTTTTATCACTTGGACACTTTATCACACTCGTTGAGATTTTACCTCCATTTACCACAGTGCACACTGCACTAGTCAGTTTTAACCACTAGGTTTTACTATGTATTTTCTCTTTTAAAATTTGCGATATTTGCACTGGAGTAAGGCTGCAACCATTCAGGTTGCAGACATCGCTTTGGCTTTACCATTATCCACACCTACCTTTTGCTGCCTATCTAGCTAGCTCCATCTAGCATATCTAGGATTGTTCTATACAGCGCACCACTACCTTAAATACAATTAAGGTGCACTAAGCAGCAGATCGGGGTGTTTATACGCTGCAATGTTTTGCCTTATTCCTGTGCCAAAGTTGATCCAACTTGTATAGACCCAACATTACACAATCAAGCCAATCAGAAGAATCCATCCCATCTGTATCCAATCAGGGAGGCCCCTGTATTACATAGCTGATGGGAGATCAGATTGTATGCTTTGTGGTCACCTACCGACCTCCATGTAGTAGAGGCTCCTCTCTGATTGGACACATTAGGTAGTTCTTCATATTACAGATTTTTTTCATAAACGATGACTGTGGGACGTGTGAGAGCCAAATACTCCCCTCTACAATCACCTAGTACTGTCTGCCCAGCCTTATATTGCTCTGTTATCTCCAGCACAACTCTTCCTGTGACTGTACACTCCCCGTACCGCATACAACGTGCACCCTCCAGTGTTTTGTCACGGCCGGTGCCCCCACATCACCCCCTTCCTTCCTTCTCCTCACTCACTTTCGCCTGGGACTTCTTGCTCGGCATTCCCGCGTTACTCCCAGCGCCGTCCCGCGCCGCCGCCATCCACAGGCGCCCCGCCCCCTATAACGCGTCATCTCACACGCACACCATAGAGACGCACAGAAGGACAGATAGGCGGGAGGTTTGGAATGTTGGCGCTGTCTATGGTGCTGCTTGGAGTTTCTATGGTGATTCCCTGACACATGGCCTGTGCTATGTAAACAATGGTGTGCAGCTCATGTACAAAATATATGACTTTTCATAAACACCAAAACGTCCTAATAAGAAGAATGTGACTCATAAATAAAGGAGAATTAAAGGCAATTTTTTTTCTCTGGTTTTGAGAGTGGAGAGTGATTAGAACCCCTGACAGGTCCGCTACGCATCAAAAAATGTAACGAAAGTGATGCTGCAAACAAAACTGCTTATTGCACATACGCTATGCGTTCCAACATGGCCTCTAAACGTTTTAATAGGTTTCCTAATCTGACAGGACCACAAATCCCAACCTGCAAAAGTCATTTCAGGGAGGTGACGGTTCGCGCCGGCAACCCATCCAACCCCCCACCCCACGGCAAAATATTTTTTTAAATCACCTTTTTAATATTTTTCCACAGTGCTTCTGAGGAAGGGGGTGGGTGGTATGTGGCCGTGGACGGCGTCAGTAGTTTTTTTATTTTTAATAATTGTGTTTTTTTATTTTTTTTTGTGGGGGCCAGTGGACAGTGTCGGTAAGGCAGGGGAGAGTGGTGTCAGTAGTTTTTTATTTTATTTTTTAATAAAATTTTTTACAATTTTTTTATAATTATTTGTTCATGAACATTTTATTTTTCACAATGCTTTTTGGGGGCAGGGGTGTTGGCGGCACAAGATAGGACAAACACAGGATTCAGCAGCAAAGTCCTTTGAGCAAGCAGGGGTCCAACACAGGCCAGGCAGCAAAGTCCTTGCAAGCAGGGGGGTCAAACACAGGATCAGGGCAGCAAAGTCCTGTTCAACAACCAAGGGTTCAGATACAGATCAGATCTGGTAATCACCGGAGACACAAAGGCACTGAGCTGGTAAGACAGACCAGCAAAGGTGCCTGTGCGTCAGGCAAGCTTTTATAGGTGAGCAGTGGACGCTAATTGTGCCGCCCAAGAGCGCACAAACGGGCGCCAGTGCGCATGCGCCGAGGCGCCGGACCGCCGAGCCGAGTGCGCAGGCCCAGAGCGGGGCCGCCGCGCATGCCCAACGGAGAGCGGGCCCTCGCCTGCCCTTGGGTCCCTGACAATAAGGTTGTCACACTAAAGAAAAAAAAATAAAAAAAAAAAAAAAGAAAAAAGGGTTTAATTCCAGTGTTTTTTGTTGGTGCCAGTATTATTATTGTCCAGATTTGGACCGTGAAAAACTAAAAAAAAAAAATAAAAAAAAAAAAAATAAAAAAATAAAAAAATAAAAAAGGAAAATATTTAATAATTTCAGGTTTTAGTGTCCTTTTTATGTCTTGTCCAATTTGGACAGTGAAAAAACTTATGCAGGAAAGGAAATAAATGGGTTGGATATGTTTGCATTTCATCTTGATCTGGATGTCTTTTGTTTGTTGCTTATATATGTCCAACATAAATACATTTCCAACATTCCGATTCATTGCTCTGAAACAGTTTTTAATATGGTGCTCTCGGGTAGGTTCCCCTACAATCTGACCAGTGACCAGTTTAATAGGTTTCCTAATCTGACAGGACCAGAAATCCCAACCTGCAAAAGTCATTTCAGGGAGGTGGCGGTTCGCGCCGGAAACCCATCCAACCCCCCACCCCGCGGCAAAATATTTTTTAAATCACCTTTTTAATATTTTTCCACAGTGCTTCTGAGGAAGGGGGTGGGTGGTATGTGGCCGTGGACGGCGTCAGTAGTTTTTTTATTTTTTTAATAATTGATTTTTTTACAATTTAATTTGTTTCTTCATTTTTTTTCACAATGCTTTTTGGGGGCAGGGGGTTGGGGCAGTGGACAGTGTCGGTAAGGCAGGGGAGAGTGGTGTCAGTAGTTTTTTATTTTATTTTTTTACACTTTAAAATTTTTTACAATTTTTTTTATAATTTTTGGAGGGCTTTGGTGAAATTTCATTATATACACGATATATCTGCTCTGAAATAAAGTAAAAAACATAACAAATAAACAAACAGTGTGTATACGTGTATATATATATTGTCCTATGCTGTAAGGAGGTGTTTTTCTTAGGAAAATGGTGGCACCCGGCCGCAGACTCAACACAAGAAGAACATTTGTTCCCTAGCTTTTGAGAATTACTGCACCAATCATTCCCGGGAGATTGGGAGGCGCTTGCGGGTGTGCGGGAGCCGCCGCAGAAATGCGGGAGTCTCCCGAACCTCGCGGGAGACTTGAGATGTCTGCAGAACACAAAGGTGGCAGCGGACATCTTGTTACACCCAGGCAAGTGTTGAATATCACACTTATTTTAGCAGTTAACTCAACTTATATACTGAAATAGAATATTTCACCGCAACTGAGTCAGGGTGTCGAAAAATGTCCCTCGGCGCTGAGCAGTGCGGGGTGTACCAAGATGGCCGATGCCACCTTCTGACTGCAGACTTGTCGCTGCTTTTCAAATGCAACATCAAAACCAGACATCCCAACCTGCAAAAACTAATTTCAGGGAGGCTTTCAGGGAGGCTTCAAACTCATTTCAGGGAGGTGACGCTTCGCGGCAGCGCCGACCCCCCCCCCTAATAAAATGCACCCTTGCCAGTGCCAATTAAATGCAGCCTGATCAGTGCCATTAAACGCCTGATCACACAGCTGCTAGAGCCTGGGGTCTGGCTGCTGGGGTCTGGCTGCTGGGGCCTGGGGTCTGGCTGCTGGGGCCTGGCTGCTAGGGCCTGGGGTCTAGCTGCTGGGGTCTGGCTGCTGGGGCCTGGGGTCTGGCTGCTAGGGCCTGGGGTCTGGCTGCTAGGGCCTGGGGTCTGGCTGCTGGAGCTGGGCTGCTGGTCCTGGGGTCTGGCTGCTGGGGCTAAGGGTCTGGCTGCTGGGGCCAAAGGTCCGGCTGCTGGGGCCAAAGAGCTTGCAGCGCCTTACATCCGCCTGTCACTCAGCCATAGACAGAGCATCCGTATTCCATTCGGCCACTCGGGCTGCTCTGTCTTCTGTCTGTGGCTGAGTGACAGGCCCAGCCGGGAGATCGCCCTGCGCTCGCGGGTGTCCGGGAGCCCGCAGCCAAATGCGGGAGACTCCTATGACTCGTGGGAGACTTGGGATGTCTGCAAAACAGTGTCACATATTTCAGTATATAAGGTGAGTTTACTGCTAAAATAAGTGTGAAATTGAAGACTTGCCTGGGTGTAAGAAGATGTCCTCCGCTGCTGCCTTCGTGTTCTGTCAGACTAGGAAACCTACTGGAATGCATAGCAGCCATGGTGGAATGCATGGCGCATGCGCAGTAAGCATTTTTTTGCTCAGAACGCCACTTCTGTTACATTTTCTGTTGGGAAGCGGTATTCTGTCAGGACACCAGCACCCGCCGATCGTCAGGAAAACACACAGAAAGGAGCTCTGCCTATGTAAACAAGGCAGAGCTCCGTTCTGACAGGAGGAAAGGGATGGATTTAGTGTCCCTGCAAAGCAGATAAAATCCATCACGTCCTTTAGGAAAAGCAGCACACATAGGGGGTTATTTACTAAAAGCAAATCCACTTTGTACTGAAAGTGCACTTGGAAGTAAAGTTGCTGTAGATCCGAGGGGGACATGCAAGGAAAATAAAAAAACGCATTTTAGCTTGCACACGATTGGTTGATAAAATCAGCAGCGCTTCCCCTCATTTCAGATCTTCCCCTTAGATTTAGAGCGACTGCACTTCCAAGTGCACTTGCAGTGCAAAGTGGATTTTCCTTTTGTAAATAACCCCCATAGTACAGTAAAACACTAGTTAGGCACACACAGCGCCTTAGATGTTTAACCCCTTTCCAGCCAGTGTCATTCGTACAGTTATAGTGCATATTTTTTGCACTGATCATTGTATTAGTGTCACTGGATCCCACTTCCCACAAAGTGTCAAAAATGTCATTTAGTGTCAGATTGTGTGCCGCAATATCGCAGTCCTGCTATACGTCACTGATTGCAACCATTACAAGTATAAAAAAAAATTATAATTTTGAAGCCCAATCAGAGGGCGATACCCGTGTAGAGGGGAGGAGCCAAGCCCATGAGGTCATGCAGCCACAGTGGTAAGCAGAACTATACAGAGCTGGGTTTTAACTGAATATCTTGTAAAGGTTTTTTAATTGGGGAATTTTAATAAATGTTGCAAACGGAGAGCACTATGTATCCTCTATTTATTGTTGCATGAATGTGGAGCCATATCTTATCAGGAATACCGAGTAATAAGGCTGGTGTGGAGGAAGGAGAAAAGCAGTGGGGCAGTTGTATATATGAGAGATCAAGATCCCCCCCCTGGGAGGCTACTGATTGGAAGGTGGATACAGAGTAGCTGGTCGGATGTGGAAGAGATGAGACCACAGCTGAAAGAAAGAATGGAATTGTTTTGAGTCTTTCTGACTCCTGTAGGAGGTGATCAGGTATAACGGCTGGTGAAGGTGTGCACAGAATCTGCTGAAGACACGATTTGCACAGTGGTGGATGATCTATGAATTGCGAAGTCACAATAATTCAACGCAGAAACGTTTCAGCATATGAACCTTAATTAAACACATTAGTATATAGATTTATTTATTTGAATATCATTTCAAGGGTGGTTTTGTTTGTACAGCATAAAAAGTGGAATTTTGGGGAAGGAAGCACAATTGCCACCAGCCTGTCGAAATCAATGAATGGCTGAAATGTGTGGCCGCTGGATGCTGTCCTGAACAGTGCTGACATTTAAGGCCGTATGCATTCAGGGGCGAATGTTCTGAAAGCAGGAATTCATCATTTTGGCATATACTTTTGAACGCATATGGCCCTAAACACAAGTAGCGCTTGGAATAGTGTCCTGTGCACAGCCGCCGTGTATTTCAGCCTGTCATTGATTTTGACAGGCTGCTGGTAGCAGGCTGTACGCTGCACCTGTGTTTTTCTTGCACCCCAAAACACCTGTTTTTTTTTATACTGTATGGATCAAATCGCCCATGTCTGTGAGCCTCAATACATGATCCTTATTTTATTTTTTCCCCCACATATTTTATACTCATTATTTTAAAGTGGTTGTAAACCCTTCCATATACCCAGTGAGGTGACTGGTCTCAGGTGATACACAGAGATGAAACAAATCCTCTTACATAAGTTGTACCTGTATATCTGCAGTCTTCTCTATATCTGTTCAAAGTGCTGAATTATAAAGCTCGTCTGAGCGTTCAGAAAAAAAGGGGGCTGAGACCTGAAGTTACACTATGCAGTTACACTATGCAGAGGTCAGTAAAGAGAGCTCTGAGGGATGATTGGAGGGAAGGGGCACGCTCCTATTTACACAACACACAGGAACAGAGCTGAGGCTGTCAATCAGCTGGAGCTCCCTCCCGTTTCACCTTTTTTTCTCCTGGTGTCAGGAAAACTTGTGATTCATGCTGATAGCAGAGGAAGGAAGAAGCAGACAGAAATTACACTTATACCCCTTACACACGATAGGACTTTCCGATGGAAAATGTGTGATAGGACCTTGTTGTTGCAAATTCCGACCTTGTGTAGGCTCCATCGGACATTTTCCATTGGAATTTTTTCCGTGACACAAAACTTGTGTGACGGTTCTCAAATTTTCCGACAACAAAATCCGTTGTCGGAAATTCCGATCGTGTGTACACAATTCCGAAACACAAAGTTCCACGCATGCTCGGAATCAAGCAGAAGAGCAGTACTGGCTATTGAACTTTTTCTCGGCTCGTCGTACGTGTTGTACGTCACCGTGTTCTTGACGTTCGCAATTTCCGACCAACTTTTTGTGACCTTGTGTATGCAAGACAAGTTTGAGCCAACATCCGTCGGAAAAAAATCCATGGATTTTGTTGTCGGAATGTCCGATCAATGTCCGATCGTGTGTACGCAGCATTAGGGGTTGATTTACTCAAGGCAAATAGACTGGGCACTTTGCCGTTGATCTCTGCAAGGGCAGTTGCTCCAGAGCTTAGTAAATGACTTTGCAAAAGTACCCAATCACATGCAAAATAAAAAATAATTTTTGCTTGCACATGATTGGATGATTGAAGTCAGCAGAGCATTTGCTCATTTACTAAGCTCCGAAACAACTGCTCTTGCAGAGTGCAACTGCACTTTTGAAAGTGCACAGTCTAATTTGCCTTTAGTAAATAAACCCCATAGTGCTCTGAATTGAGACAAGTACACAATATAGAGGGATATGCTTTGTTCATATTTCATGTCTGAGGTTTACAACCACTTTAAATTGTCATTCTGAATCACTGGTATTTTTTTTTTTTTTTTTTTTGCATCGTTCTTAAATCAATATACATTAAATGAGCACAAATATAAGGGGAGTAGATAATCTCTATCTCAGTGTGATTTCTGGTTGCTGTCGGTATTTGCGCTTACAACTGGCAGAATCCAGATGGCCACTATAAGGATAGCGAGAGCAGATGAGTTCCATAAACATCGCCGCTTGTAAATTCTAGTAAAAAAGACAGATATGAAAAGGATTTATGGTGACCATGGAGACCAACTTTACAAAGCTAAAAATAGATAAGTAAGACTTTAATCCTTACTGGCCATGTTGAAATGGTCTTCTTTACGCTGATTTATTTAGTGTCCTTATAGGACTTGTGCTTAAAACCGAATGGAGCCAATTTATTGCACCTTTCAGGCGAAAAACTAGAGATGTGCTAAACATGGATTAGTGAAGGTTTCACAGGATAATTAGGATTTTGTTGAATACAGAGAAATTAAAAAAAAGGATTACTACATTAATTACAGTGCATCCGGAAAGTATTCACAGCGCTTCACTTTTTCTACATTTTGTTATGTTACAGCCTTATTCCAAAATGGATTAAGTTCATTATTTTCCGCAACATTCTACAAACAATACCCCATAATGACAATGTGAAAGAAGTTTGTTTGAAATCTTTGCACATTTATTAAAAATAAAAAAATGAAAAAAAAACATGGACATAAGTATTCACAGGCTTTGCCATGACACTCAAAATTGAGCTCAGGTGCCTCCTGTTTCTACTGATCATCCTTGAGATGTTTCTACAACTTGATTGGAGTCCACATGTGGTCAATTCAGTTGATTGGGCATGATTTGAAAAGGCACACACCTGTCTATATGAGGTCCCACAGTTAACAGTACATGTCAGAGCACAAACCAAGCCATGAAGTCCAAAGAATTGTCTGTAGACAGGATTGTATCGAGGCACAGATCCGGGTAACGGTACAGAAATTTTCTGCGTCATTGAAGGCCCAAATGATCACAGTGGCCTCCAACATTCGTAAATGGAAGAAGTTTGGAACCATCAGGACTCTTCCTAAAGCATAGCTCCCAACTGTCCCTGATTTCGAGGGACTGTCCCTGATTTGGCTCAATGACCCTCTTTCCTCCTCATTTGTCCCTCATTTTGGTCTGATCTATATAGTTGTATATAAAATGCACTTTTTATCTTTTAAAAAGTGCTTTTTCAGTGCTAAACCTTTCATCTGATTCTAAATTGCTGCATTTGTAAATGCCAAAAGCCAATATAAAGGAATTAAAGTGGTAAAAAAGCACTTGTGGGTTTAACCAATCTTGTTTTTGTACAATTCTCCTTTAAGGGGGCGTGGCAAGGGGCGTGTCCTATGCCTACATACTTTTGCTGATAAGTGTCCCTCATGCCTAAAGCGGGCTGCCTGGCCAAACTGAGAGAGGGGGAGAAGGGCCTTAGTCAGGGAGGTGACCAAAAACCAGATGGTCACTTTGACAGAGCTTCAGCGTTTCTCTGTGGAGAAAGGAGAACCATCCAGAAGGACAACCATCTCTACAGCACTATACCAATCAGGCCTGTTTGGTAGAGTGGCCAGATGGAAGCCACTGCTCAGTAAAAGGCACATGACAACCCACCTGGAGTTTTCCAAAAGGCAACTGAAGGACTCTCAGACCATGAGAAACACAATTCTCTGGTTTGATGAAACAGATTTTTTTTTTTTTATTATTATTTATTTTCATTATATCAAAATATCAATATACAACATTTTTCTTCAAAATTCAACCAAGTATACAATATTAAGTACAATTTTAACCCCCCCCCCCCCAAATCCATCCTCCCCCCCCACCCCCCAATCACACTCCCCTTTCCCTTCCTATAACCTTTGTCTTTTATATTCCGTTCCCCCTTGCCTAGCATTTCATCGCCTCAACAAGTGTCATGTCTGGAGGAAACCAGGCACCGCTCATCACCTGGCCGCTACCATCCCTACAGTGAAGCATGGTGATGGCAGCATCATGCTGTGGGAATGTTTTTCAGTGACAGGAACTGGGAGACTAGCCAGGATCGAGGGAAAGATAAATGCAGTAATGTACAGACATCTTTGATGAAAACCTGCTCCAGAGCGCTCTGGACCTCAGACTGGTGCAAAGTTTCATCCTCCAACATGACAACAACCCTGAGCACACAGCCAAGATAACAAAGGAGTGGCTACAGGACAACTCTGTGAATGTCCTTGAATGGCCCAGCCAGAGCCCAGGCTTGAACCCAATTGAACATCTCTGGGGAGATCTGAAAATGACCGCGCACCGATTGTCCCCATCCAAACTGATGGAGTTTGAGAGGTCCTGCAGAGAAGAATGGGAGAAACTTCCCAAAAATAGGTATGCCAAGCTTGTAGAATCATACTCAAAAAGACTTGAGGCTGTAATTGGTGCAAAAGGGGCTTCAACAAAGTATTGAGCAAAGGCTGTGAATACTTATGTACATGGGATTTGTTGTCGTTTTTTATTTTTAATAAATTTGCAAAGATTTCAAACAAACTTCTTTCACATTGTCACTATGGGGTATTGTTTGTAGAATTTTGAGGAAAATAATGATGCAATGTCGTGCGACTGGTGAGAACCATGGGAGAACAAGTTGCACCGAAGTCTGTACAAAGTAGTACAAAAACCTTTTTTGGAGTCGCTGTGACTTGAGTCTCACCAATTAGAACGGGGACCATTGACAGCCAGGCACACAGTCACTTCTTTGAGCAAAGCTACTAACTCTATCGCTTGAGAGATTGCAGCAGCACACAATCTCAAGGATCTCTCCCTCCAGTCTGTACGCCTCCTTCCAATATCTTCGAGACACCTTTTCCAGTGATACCAGATGAAAATCCATCAGTCAGCTCCAGCAACTTTCAATAAAATAGGTCCCCGAGCTAGTCTAGCTGGGACCTCAATGAACAGCAGATACATGTTAAGACTGCAGGTTGGGATCTCCTCATCTAGGACAAGAACCAATCTGTTTCCAGTCTCAGCATATTTATCCTCTGTCCCAGCTACAATCTGGGCACCTCTCCCTGGCCAGGGCTGCATAAATATTCAGCTGCTGATTTCACTCTCCTAGACCACTATTTTCCAGAACCTTTCCAGGCATACAGGGGAAAGCAATAAACCCTGCAGCCAGTGAAGCACAGAACAGACCAAAACAATCACTTGCAGCTCAACTGATTACAGTGAGTAACCTAGCACCTATCCAGGAGGGTGCTACACAAACCTGGCCTTGGGTAGATAATTTAAGAAGAATTACTTTTTCCGTTCACTTCATCAAATAGTCCTTGGTAAGATCCCCCCCCCCCCCCCCTGGGTTCTGTGTCCCCTCCTCTTCCCCCCCTAAAGGGGTTGTAAATGTTCATGTTTTTTCACCTTAATGCATCCTATGCATTAAGGTGAAAAAACACCTGTCTGTGATTGGCCCCCCAGACCCCCGTTTTACTTACCTGAACTCTCGAACTTGTCCCACGGGAACGCGCTTTCTCTCTGCCTGGGGTTCTTGGCTCTTGATTGGATAGATTGATAGCAGCGCAGCCGTTGGCTCCCGCTGCTGTCAATCAAATCCAATGATGCAGGTGTCGGGGGGTGGGGCTGAGTCCTGCATTCGGCCTCTTTGGACGCCAAATGCTGGACTCGGGGGTTCACCCGCAAGGTAACTCCCCGGGAGAGCGATTCTCCTAGGGGGTTATCTGATGCAGGGAGGGACCCCAGAAGACCAGGTTCGGGGCCACTCTGTGCAAAACGAGCAGCACAGTGGAGGTAAGTATGACATGTTTGTTATTTAAAAAAAAAAAAACTCAAACCTTTAGTGTCACTTTAAGGCCACCACAAAAGTACTGATCTATTGCAGCCAGACTGGCCAGCTTTAGTTTATTCTACATATTATTCATCTCCATTTTTTAGAATCATATGAGAGTGTGCAGCACCATTATTTCTGCTTTTTAAAGGCTGTGGTGGTTGAATACTACTGAGAATTCTGGTGGGGACATTTTGCCACATTTGGTGTCCCCGAAGGAAGATAAACAGCTTATGATTCAACTTGTCAGCAGCCAGGTCAAGCTAAAATATCAGTTTTAAGTGGAGTCGGCTTTCATAAGGGCAAAAAATCATTAGCTGTTGCTATAAATGGACCAGGCTTCAATTTTCACTAATATCTTTTCCCATGCCACACATAGTAAAGAAGATTAATGTGGACGCATACAGCAAGGCAGAGTCACAGTTCATTAAGTAGGAAATATCCCTCATTTTTCACAACTTATGTGAGCCACAGTATTTATCACTGACATGCACTTTGTACATTTTGAATAATTTTTGTTTATTTTAAACTCTGCAAATTAGCTTTAAATGTTTCTTCGGAGATCGCAAAGCCTCCATAGAGATATAAATGTTAGCAAGTGCAAAATGCAAATCCCTCCAGCGGAATATGACTGAAGAGTATTTAGTTTTGTGGCAGACCTTGAACCCCATCAGTCAATGCTAATAACAAGAGTGGTCCAGAATGAGAGCGTCTGGTGGAGCTGCAACTTCCCTTTTCTCAGCTCCAAACTGGCTCCAGCGATTTCGCACATCTGGCTACTTAATGAGAGATGCATTACCGTTAACTGTGTCTATTACTGTCGCTTGTTAAAGCATATGGACTCATCAAAAACATCTCCACTGAAATTGTTCTCTTGGTTTGCACAGTGAATGCTAATTTGAATACAATAATATGTTCTATCTTGAAGAGTTTACTCTTTCAGTGATGGCTTCACGTCTTTTCTAAAGGCACGTACACACGATCGGATTTTCCGAGGGAAAAAGTGTGATGACGAAAAATCCGACCGTGTGTATGCTCCATCGGACAATTGTTGGATTTTCCACAGACAAATGTTGGATAGCAGGTTTTAAAATTTTCTGCGAACAAATGTCTGTTGTCGGATTTTCCGATCGTGTCCGTCAGACAAAAGCCAAAAGTACAAACACGCATGCTTGGAAGCAAGGACGAGCCAGAAGCGGTCGGTCTTGTAAACTATCGTTCGTAATGGAGAATTAACATTCGTGACGTGGCAAATTATGAAATCTCGAAATGCAGCGCACAATTCTCTTCTTCTTTAATGGGATAATAATGAAGCTGCTTTGCTGGTGATACTGATGGAGTTATTGCAAACTAATTTTCCAAGGCTTCTTTTTTTTCTAGTGATATCAAGAATAATATTATTATGCTTTTTTTTTTTTGGTGGGGGGGGGAGTTACCACAACACCATTATCCTGTAGATTTTAATATAAAAATATTGGTGTCCCTTGTTAATTTTACATTGTATTTTTTTTTTAAATGTAACTGCCTACTTCCAAACTGTCATTTGAAGTAAAACAAATAGCCAAGTATTATTCTCCACAATTTTTTTATTGTGCATTAAAAAAAGAAAACAAATAAAATTAGACATGCTATCTGCCAATAGAACTTAACCAAAAAGTGCATTCTATGCATCCAAAAATATAGAAAATATACCAAATCAAATCATTATTATTCAACCATAAAAAATTATGTCAAAGCAATAACTCCAAGGCCAATAATAAATAACACGTGATCTCCTCCGATTCTGCAACATGGCTGGTTGACGAAAGGCCATTTAGAAACGAAATGAAAAGTGCGAATCAACACTCACCAAACTTCTACTAACACGAAATTAGCAGAAGGAGCCCAAAGGGTGGCACTAAAGAGCTGAAAAACAACGTAGTACGTCAGTACATTCCTAATTGTTGGGCAAAAATTGTGTGGCCGTGTGTATGCAAGACAAGTTTGGGCCAACGCACTTCGGACAAAATTCCACGGTTTTGTTGGCCAACAATCCAATCTTGTGTACGAGGCTTTAGAAAGGACTTCCTGATGGTGACAACAGCAGAACATGCCTGTTCAATGTGAATGAGCTCTTTGTAAACACCACTTAGAAGCATATGTGACAACACAGAAGCCCAATTAGGAGACAGGGACTGAACGTTTTCACCATAACATAAAATACCTGAACAGGGCAGATTTAGAAAATATTTAAAAAGACTAAAATTACTTTTGAAATTACATTAGCATGTTAAAAGAGAAGTATGGGAATGTTTTTTTAATTTTACAATCATACTTGCCTAGGTGGATGCAGCATCGGTCCGAAGCTGCATCTGTCCGATCGCTCAGTTCTCAGCGCTCCCTGAGCAGACAGCTGTTGACTGTCAGTCACCGCTGTCTGCTCTGCCCCTCACTGGAGCGCTGGGCTATGGAGGGGGCAGGATCAGACTCTCAGCGGCTCACTGAGAGGCTGAGCCTGGTGCCGTTCCGCGCTTGTGGGCGGTTCACAACCATATGATCACGATTTTTTCCCAAGCTTGGACCGCCTCTGTGACGTCAGCCAACAGCAGGCTTCAGCCCGCTATCATCTGAAAACAGGTCACTGTAGTACAGAATGAACTTCACTCATGCAATCCACAGGGGAAGTACAGCCAAACGAGCTCTGGCTGTAGTTCTTTAAAGAATATACAGTGAAGCATCTTGACCCCAAATAGGAAGTGTTTTGAGCAGAGGCAAGGAAATATATAGACATGTGCATGCCGGACATTTTTCTTTCGGATGCATTCATTAATTGAAGAAATTCATTTTATCACAGTTTTGATGTTGAACCGATGGTGAACCGATCGGTATTAAATTCCTATATTCGTTGGTCCTGGTGGATTTGAAAATTTCCCAGTTTTTACGGAAGATTGCTATATATTCGATACATTATTAAATCGGACAGAATAGAATCGGAAGGATTTGATATTTTCAGACGCATCAAGAGAAATGGCATGAGCTGATTGGATGATATTTACTGGCATCATGTGCATCCGAATTAATGAAAGAAATTTAATTCAGATCTATTCGTTATCTGAATTATCAAACAAATTTGAAACTTTTATTCATTTTCCCATGACCAAACTACTATCGCATCATGTGACATTATGCAAATGAAATCAATGAAACAAATGCATTCGTTATTCTTGTTATAACTTTTTTCAGATTCGTTGCCATTTATATCTATGTCCATTCAGAAATTTGAATACTTTCAAATTCCTGAAAATTTTATTTTCGCCCGAAAAACGAATGAAAACTAAACTAATCACACATGTCTAGAAATATGTCTGGAGACAGTTTCTTTATAGTATTGAGTGTTTATTGAGCATGAAAATGTTATAAAACACTGCTAGCGTGTTTCATGGCACATAAATGACTACTTCTTCAGCATAGTGTGTCTATTCACCATCCTGGAGAAGTGGGCATTTTTGGGCCAAGCATTGACCTTGTTTTATATCTGCTCAATATACGTTAAAGCAGAACTTCAGTCATTTTTTCATCTTTCCATCTATTAAATCTTCTGCCCTTGTTGTTTTAACTTTGGATAGTAAAACATTTTTTTTCTGCCAATAAATACCTTATACAGCCCACTTCCTATTTCTTGTCTGGAAAAAAAGCCTAGGTTAATGACATCATGCACAGCTCTCTCTCTCACTCTCGTGAAAGTTTGCCAGAAAGGGAGGGGGGGAGGGATGAGTCAAAAGAGGGCCAATTAGAGCTGCAGAGCTGGAGGTGTGTCTCTGTCTATCTGTGTAAATCCAGGAAGTGAACAGGCAGCAGCTTCTGCTGCCCACAGTTAAAATGGCTGCAGCCAGACTTAGTGGATGGAGATTTCTGAAGCATATTTGGCAAGTACAGAATCACAGTATATATAAAATAATATGCAAAGTGGTTGCAGGGAAGCTTCAGAATGGAAAAGATGTTTTTATTACAAAGTATTTAGCCAGACTGAAGTTCCCTTTTAATCTCTGATACAACTATCTCCAGACATATTTCTGTAGAGGGAGCCTCTACTCAAAACACTCACCATTTCTTTTCAGCCAAAAATTTAGACAGCATACCACAATGGGATCCATAGACTGCTAGCGTACTGTAGAATCATCTGGACGGCCCTTGTTTAGGCCTATATGTTTCTTTAATAATATATGTTACTTATACCTGTTTAATTATGATATAGCACCAGTCCCAACAGGTCCTTCTGTTGAAAAGGGGGTTGAGGATATTTAATTGTGACATAGATGGTCTGACAGACAGCTATCATTAAGGCCTCACCAGCCAAACTTACTAACGTCTTTTTCATGATTGGATTTTAGCTGTAATAAATTGTTGCTGAAGGATTTGCAACTGAATTCCATTTTTTTTTTTCTTCTATTACACTTACTGACGGCCCGCAGGAGTCCTAGTTGTGCACCGGTGTTCTGTTTCAATTAAATTGGGCAGTGGAGGCTTGAGCGCTCCTTTATACAGTAGCCTGGGCAAAAATGAACATTTAACCCTTGCAGTGCAGGGGGAGTCCCACTGTGAGGTTAGGTTTTTTTTTTTTTTTTTTAATTCCTCGGAGTTCAGCTTTACATCAGGACCTCCCAGTTTAAAGTGGAACTCCTGTCAAAAAGCTCAATGCATCATTTAAATATATCTGTTTACTATTTAATCCAGTAAAGGGTTTGTAATTGTATGTTGTATTAGAGGAAAAACCAATGGCAAGTAATGAGAATTGTCAAACACCTTCTCCCCTCCCTGTAACCTCCACCTACATCTTTTTTTTTTACATTTGCAGTATACATCTTTAAATGCCATTGTAAAGCTGGTCACATGACACCACAGGTATTTTTTCTTCTTGACTAGTGCCAGTGGTGGACCATCCTTACTTCTGCACCCACCCCCTTGGGAGTACCTTATCACATCAGCCTGGGCTTGCATAAGCTGCACATAATTGTGCAAATGTAATGGCATGTGGGCACTGTTTTGTGTAGCTACTGAGAGCCCAGGCTGACGGGCTGACGTACCTCCAGGGGGGTGTGTCCATGACAGCATCGGTCAGTGATGGCGAACCTTGGCACCCCAGATGTTTTGGAACTACATTTCCTATAATGCTCAACTACACTGCAGAGTAAGGTTCCTCAGATGTTTTGGAACTACATTTCCCATGATGCTCGGCTACACTGCAGAGTGCATGAGCATCATGGGAAATGTTGTTCCAAAACATCTGGGGTGTCAAGGTTCACCATCAGTGGCCTAGGTTGACAGTAAATCCAGTGACATTCAACCTGGAAGAATATCAACACCTAGTGGAGTAGCTGACATTTTGGAGGAGAACACCATTAGATTAATTGAAAGCCTTCCTTTTTATAGTAAATAGGCCCGGCCAATAGATTTTTAAGATTTTATTCTTGATCTAGAGTTGGACATCGATCAAAAGATAGTCCAATACATTTGACCCCATACACATTACCTTAAGGGCAATTATTTACCTAGTAGTGAACTGGTAAAGGTTTTCTTTGGACCTCTTGCTAGTTGACTTCTTTTCATTCTCCATCCAAAAGCATGATCCCCTATTGAGACAGAATCAAAATGTATCATCACTTATTTTAGACTTCACATTCCTGTGTCACATCAGTCCTGTGTGAATCAGTTTTGTACTTTTGCTAATAGGAGATAATATACATACAAACAAGGACAATAATGTATGTGGTGCCACCATAATGCTGATGGAAGTGTGGATGGGGGTTCTGACTGAGTTCCAATACAGAATGTGCTCTATTCCAAAGTAGAAGTGAACTGCGTAGGTCATCAATTCTACCGCTATTGTAAAATAAATTATTTTTACATAATAAATACCGTGAAATTTGTCCTGTAGATAAAACTGGCCCTTGTACATGTTCTTCTACTCAGTGCCGTTCCCTGGTCCTGCGTACTTGCTTAGCACAAAGTAACAGCTGTTCCCATTAATTGGTTGTTATTAACCTTCGGTCATATCACTTGCCATGCTTGGTGAACTTCATTCAGTGCTCCGGCACAGACCAGGAGGCAGAATGATTTATAGACTAGATTTTCTCCTTCCTCCTATTGATCTAGAATATCAAGCACCTGTGAGAAATGAGAGCAATTAAGTACATTTTCCGACACAATGGAAGAATCAGTAGCTAGAGAGGGATATTATGGTATAAATAGCTTTACATTACTCCCAATGTACTCCTGATGACTGTAGAAGCTATAAGGCATTCTCACTTCCAGTTAGTCACACGTATAGCTTTTGTTTCATACTGACATACCTTGGGGCATCGCCATCCAAAATATTGGTGCCCAACTGTAACAAAAACGATCAAATATTTTTTGGGTAGATTTTTTTTTTTTTGTAATCAATCAGTGACTTTTATAAAGTGGAACTATAGTCTTTCAAATATTTTGATTAATGTATGTAGCACCCTCAGTGCACAGTGTAGGTCAATTTAGTTTGGCTCCTCGGTAGGCAGAGGAACCAGGGTTAATTTGTTTAGAGTTAGTTGACAGAGCTCCATTGGAGTGTGTGTTGCCTCCACCTGGCTTCTGGAACTGCTGGAGGGTTCTAGAACTTAGAGGGTGGAGGGGCAGAGATGAGGCCTGGATATTTATGTAGTCTCCTTCAATCCCTGAGTGGGGGTGGCCAGGTGGAGAGATAGACCATAAGTATTCTGGAGCTTGGCCATGTGGGAGCAGAGTCTAGGGACCAGTTGCCTGGAGGGGGGCTCTGCCCCTGGACAGAAGTAAGGAGCCAGAAAACTGAGAGACCTAGTGTCTGACTGTGCATGAGAGGGAGGACCCAAAAATTCAGCGGCCCTTGAGGGGGTAGCGCTACATGTAGATGTAGAGGTCTTAAATGATACATGAACTTTAAGACAGACCACTCATTAATTTTGTCCCTTACCTCTGACCTAACCCACCCTTCCTCTCCAAAGATGCATACTTAGATCCAATGGCCATGGGCCATTTCCCTTCACCTGTGGCCTCAGGGCTCAACCTCATTAAAGTCTTTTGGGCTGTAATTAGCAGGTGTGGCCAGGACAGTAAGCTCTGGGTGTAAACAATTACCAGAGTCCATGGCCATCAGACCGAGGTAAGTATGTATTTGTGGAAAGGGAGGTGGGTAAGGTTCAGTCATCAAAAATTTACAAAAAGGACAAGTGCACTTTGTTTTAAAGTGCAATTGTTCTTGCAAGTCCAACTTTTTTTTATTTTCACTTTATTTATTTTGGCTAGTCACATGCTGGGTCCTCTTTGTCTTCAGCATTCTCTCTGCAGTGGGGTGTCCTAAAGTAAAATAGACTGTGCACTTTTCAAAGTGCAGTTGCTCCAGAGCTTAGTAAATAAGCAGAAGCTCTGCTGACTTCCATCATCCAATCATGCATAGCTCCCAACTGTCCCTGATTTCGAGGGACTGTCCCTCATTTGGAACTAAGTTCCTCTGTCTCGCTTTCCCTCTCATTTGTCCCTCATTTTGTTCTGATCTATATAATTGTATATAAAATGCACTATTTATCTTTCAAAAAGTGTTTCCCAGTGATAAACCTTTTATCCAATTTCTAAATTGCTACATTTGTAAATTCCAAAAGTCAATATAAAGGAATAGTAGTGGTAAAAAAGCACTTGTGGGTTTAACCAATCATTTTTATTGGTATAATCCTCCTTCAAGAAAGTTGGGAGGTATAAATCATGTGCAAGCAAAAATGCTGTTTTTTTTATTTTTCTTGCACGTGATTGGGTACTCTTTGCAAAGTGAAGCTTTATCTCATTTACTAAACTCTGGAGCAAGTGCACTTGCAGAATGCAACTGCACTTTGCAAAGTGCACAGTCTATTTGACTTTAGTAAATCAACCCCTTTATCTCATGACATTGGTGCAGCTGTTTCCATCAATAAACTGTGAATGCAGGGTGCTGTGCTTTGGGGAGGGCCATGATGCTTTTCACTCACAGTTTTTCCTTTTAGGGCCAGTTCACACCATAGAAACGCAGTCCAGATGCGTTCCAGATGCTTTTCTGCATGTGCGTTTTTGACATGTTTTTGATGCATTCCAGTGTGTTTTTGATGCAGTCCAGTGCATTTTTTCCCCTATTTTTTCTTAACCTTACATAAGGACATGTGCGTTCCAGTGTGTTTAGGTGTGTTCCAGCATGCTTTTGATGCATTTTACAGCGTTCCAGTGCAGGAAAAATGCATCATGTTCTACTTTTTTGTTTATTATCTAGTTGAAATTAGATACTTTAATGTTTAATGTTTGCTAACCAGGTAATCTAAGTTTTTTTTTTTTAACAAGAAAAAAGGTAATCTAAGTTTACCTGGTGGGTCAGAAGCATTTTTTTTTTTTTTACTTTCCTATTTCGAAACATTTAAAGAGGAACTAGGGCTATCCATAGATGATGAGCAGGCTGACCAGAAAAAAAAGACAAATAATTTCCCCATCTACACAAGGTGGATGGAGGAATCCTTCCCACTGTGCCATTGTATTTTGACAGCAGGACTCGGGACTCCTCCACTTTCAGAATACAGTGATCAGCGGCTTTAAAGGAGAGTTCAGCCTGAGCTCGTTTGGCTGGACTTCTCCTATGGGTCCCAATTCGTTTTGCACTCCTGTGACCCATTTTGAACTCTGCTGACATCACAGAAATCAGTCAAGGCAGAACGTCATCCCGACAATGGGAGTCTGGATCCGCCAGGTGCCTGGACTGATGGCAGTCTCAGCCTCTCAGCGAGCCGCTGAGACGGCCGCTCCCCGCCCCTCCACAGCTCAGCACTCCAGTGTTTTCCTGTTTCATTTATTCATTATTTACATAAATTCGTTTAGTTAAATTAGTTTCATTCGTTATCAGAATTTGTTTCAATTGTTTGTTTTCGAATAGAATTAAATAGAAAATAAAGGAATAGAATAGAATTTTATTTTCTATTCCTTTATTTTCTATTCTATTTTATTCTCTTTGGAAATTGGAAAACGATTCGAATTTGAATTTCGCCAAAATTCAGTACTATTCTAATTCGGAAATCGTATACATCCGAATTTCCGAATAACGAAAATGTGTCCAAATTTTAATTTGGAACGAAACGAACCACACATGTCTAGTGCCTATCAGTGCCGCCTACCAGTGCTTATGAGTGCCCATCAATGCCCCCTATCAGTGTTCATCAATGCTGCCTAAATGTGCTCATCAATGCCCATCAGTGCCAAGCCGCCTAGCCGTGCCACAGATCAATGCTCGTCAATGTCACCTATCAGTGCAGCCTATCAGAGCCCATCAATGCCTCCTATCAGCACTGCCTATCAGTGCCCATCAATGCCTCCTATCTGCACTGCCTATCAGTACAGCCGATCAGTGCTCAACAATACTGCCTGCCTCCTCAGCACGGAGAGCGTCTCTCTCATACAGCTTAGAGCCGACAGTTCTCCCTGCTCCCCCTCCCTCCTCTCTCGCACGGGATGACACAGCCGATCTGCTCCTTCTCCCCACACCGCTCTCCCATATGTGTACCGCGGGAGGTGTGAGCTCGTAAGCTCAAGGAGGGAGGGGGGTGCAGGGAGAACTGTCAGCTCTGAGCTGTATGAGAGATGCTCTCCACTCAGAGCTGTGAAACTAGCAACCCTGCTGGGGCCTCTGACATTGGCAGAATGCCAGGGCCTGGTCGCAAGTGCTACTGCTGCGACCCTGGTAGTTCCGCCACTGGTTTGCGTAAAAACAGGGGTTTAGTTTGCACACGTTTGCAAATAAATGCGTAAGCTGCAAAGCCACTTTAGGGCACCACAGGTCTACCTGCCGTCTTAACTCTATACATTTTTGAGAGCCTCCATTGTAGAAGCATATGCATGAAAATGGATAGATAGAGGGCAGGTGAGCCTGGAGGAAGCCCACCACTTCTTAGAGGCACAGGGACACACTGGGCACCCAGCATATCGCACAATGGCAGCAAAGGTGTCCAGTGCGTCCCCTCACCAGTATTCCAACAGTACAAACAAATGTCCACTACCCCCACCTATAACTGGTCTTCACAGCAGGAAGCACATAGAAGGGCAACGCATGCAAAACAAAACCAAAGAAAATTCCCAGCTCAACTTACCAACCAGCCTGCCTGCATGTGCAGGTGTGATGCCATCCAGCACCATTCAGATGGCTGAAGACGGGCATCTGGAAGAAGTCAGGGAGAAGATGCCGGTGCTGGCAAAGGAAGCTCGTGGGCATCAGACCATTAAAGCAAAGGTAAATATCGGGGAGTACAAATCCACTTTACCTATACCCTGCAGTCTGGTCGATGTGATTTTGTTGGTTGACTGTTGGTCAAGAACACACCCCAAGCCTGCTGACTGGACAATAAAGGGGCAACAGCCCAATGAGGTCAGCATCTGCATGGTCTGTTACCTCCTTCTGTCAGCATGGTCACTGCCAGCACATGTGCATGCAGAAGAGCCCTGGTTGGTTCCGAATGCTACCATGCCTTCTTCCAGTGATGTTGAAGTGCAAAAAAGGCTGATATCAAGAAATATTCAGGTCCTTATGTTAGTTGTATTTAAAAATACATTTATTTTCTTTTAATAAAAATAACCATATTAATTTGTGTTTTGTTATAGCTGCTTGGAGTTCTCAATTAAATCAAAAATGATTACGGGAAATTACAATTTTATTATTTTAAGAACCAAGCTGTATTTTACAAAAAGAAAAAATCTACAGTCAGGAAAAAAGATATTTAAAAAAAAAAAAAAAAAAAAAAACTTTTCACACTTGAGAACGAGTCTTGGCATTCCTCTCCAGAATGTAATTACCATTTCACAGTTGACTTTGTTGTACCGACGGTGTTTGCTAAGGGTGGATAGATAGTTGCTAGCAGTTTAATTGGACATGGGGGTTTTTATTCGTTGACAATGCTTGGCTATAGCTCATTTTACTAACGTAATTAGCCAGTCAGCAGAGGGTTCTACCGAGCAAGCACGACACTGCGAATCCCAAAGACTACCAGTACCTGGAACAGTGCTATCGGTATGTTTTTTTTTTATATATTTAATTTAAACTGCACAGAGAAAAGGAGGTGCACATAAACATGAAATGAATGATTCTGCAAATTTGACTTAATACTCCTGGGCCCTTTGAAAATCAAAATTGGTGTTTTTTTAAGTAAGTTTACACTGGAGAAAATGCAAAGAAATACAATTAAAATGATTCTAGTCTTGTTAAGTTTTATATAAATATGTATGTTAATGCAATTAGACATCAGTACATTGTAATTTTAATGTTTTAAAAACCCTGTAATTATATAATAGCAAAAGAACTATCATATTTATAGACATTAGTTATCCATACCATTGGACTTCTGAAATTCACGCTCAACAAATGGGCACACTTTTCCCCATATTGCATAAAGTTGATGTAAACCAAATGAATAAATCATAACTCAAATCGGTAAATGTAATTTCAAAAGTAATTTCAATATCTTTTAAAATCTGTAGCTTATTAAAATAATACTTGGTTGTAGGTCTTTGTTTATGTACAGTATTTCCTGTTTGAGGGTGACAACTCTCTGGTCCCTGTGTACCAGTTGTGCTCCTGTGTTGTCACCATGTTATTAGGCTTCTGATGGTGACTACAAGTGGCAATTTCCAAAAACTATTAAAATGCAAAAAAATACAATTAACTGCTTCCCGACCGACTCACGCAGATATACTGCGGCAGAAGGGCAAGTACAGACAGATTAACGTACATGTATGTTGCCCTTTAGGAGGCGGCTTGCGGGCGTGGGCGCCGCCGCGAGCTCCGTGACCACGATCGCGGGTTCCCGTTCTGCCTAGTGACACTGTCACTGATCAGCTCTCCCTGTAATCGGGAGCGCTGATCAGTGTCGTGTCACACACAGCCCCCCCCCCCCACAGTTAGAATCACTCCCTAGGACAGTGATGGCGAACCTTGGCACCCCAGATGTTTTGGAACCACATTTCCCATGACGCTCATGCACTCTGCAGTGTAGTGGAGCATCATGGGAAATGTAGTTCTAAAACATCTGGGGTGCCAAGGTTCGCCATCACTGCCCTAGGACACACTTAACCCCTACAACGCCACCTAGTGGTTAACCCCTTCACTGCCAGTCACATTTTTACAGTAATCGATGCAATTCTTTAGCATTGATCGCTGTATTAATGGCAATGGTCCCAAAAATGTGTCAATATTGTCCGATGTGTCCGCCATAATGTCGCAGTCACGATAAAAATCGCTGATCGTCGCCATTACTAGTAAAAAAAAAAAAATTATCAATAAAAATGCCATAAAACTATCCCCTATTTTGTAGACGCTATAACTTTTGCGCAAACCAATCAATAAACTCTTATTGCGATTTTTTTTTTTTTACCAAAAATATGAAGAAGAATACGTATCGGCCTAAACTGATGAAAATTTTTTTTTTCAATATTTTTGGGGGATATTTATTATAGCAAAAAGTTAAAAATAATGCGTTTTTTTTTCAAAATTGACTCTATCTTTTTGTTTATAGCGTAAAAAATAAAAAACACAGTGGTGATCAAATACCAACAAAAGAAAGCTCTATTTGTGGGGAAAAAAAGGACATCAATTTTGTTTGGGAGCCACGTCGCACGGCCGCGCAATTGTCAGTTAAAGCGACGCAGTGCCGAATCGAAAAAAGTGCTCTGGTCCGGAAGGGGGTAAATTCTTCCGGGGCTGAAGTGGTTAAAGTAGATTTACAATCTTGTTAAAAACTTTTAGATACAGTACTTTTGTGTAGCGATGTAGTTGCCGCTAGTAACAAACAATACATCAATTCACCCCGCTGCCAGACTTCATACATCACTTTCAGAGACAATGAACAGACTTTTGCTGGTTTTGTTTTTGTTGTTTTATTGGGGGGTACAACTTGGATAGGGGAAAGGAATATGGGATGCCCATAGAATCTGTCATTGCCATCATATTTAACATTTAAGCACAACAGCACAAAGTTAGAGCCAGAAGATTGAATGTGCATTGACATTGAATATGAATCTCCTCCTGCATCTCCATGCAGACTGTTACTCCTCCTCTGCTTAGCTTCCACAGACTATCTCTTCTTAGAATTCTCCTCCTGCAGAAACTTGTTTCCTCCTACACACACTGGTTTCCTCCTGCACAAACTTACATTTACCAAGTTAAAGTATGTCACATCTTCTTCTTTTAAGGTATAAGGACTCACTCTGAACAAGCCCCTAAACAGGCTCTGGTTGCTCGCTGCTACTAGGCCTGTGGCCTGCAGCACCTCTCCCCAGAAGCCTAGTAGTTTAAAAGCATGCCTTTAGATGGTGGACTACTGTTTCCAGCCAGCCCAACTTGCAAATCCTGTGCCCTCAGGCCACATCAATTTGACACAGATCCCCACAGTCTCTTCTCTGATCCAGGACTCCCCATCATTCACCGTGTGACTGATGAAGACTCTGCTAATGACCTTGTAGAAGCAAAGTTCCCTCACAGACTTCCTGGCACATCCAGCCCTCCACTGTGTAACACTCACCAACCTTCCACTGCCCTGAGTCCCTGATGAGGAACTTGACCAGACCAAGCGTTCCAACAGCTTCACCTGCCCCTCTGCTCCAGGAGTTCTCTACCACTGACCATGTGGTGATAAAGACATTGCCAATGACCGTGTAGAGGCAAAGTTCCTTCACAGCTCTCCCTGGGCCTCCTCCTCCGATGAGGGTGTCCTCCTGCTGCTGCCAAGCATTCCATTGCTCACTTCACTCAGCCAACTTCTCTCCCCAGTGGCATATCACCTCAGCTTATATAGGAGGCCTGCACCCTGCCAATACCAATTGGGGATTGGTCAGGGCTCCCACATGAGCTGCCTGCCACTCCAGTTCCAGGCACAGCCCCTCTTCCAGAATCTTCTCTCTGGAAGCAGGGGAGGCTCCCCAGAACTAGAGCACAGGTGGTCACACCCACTGCTACTCTGACCACTCCCAGCCCCCAGATCAAAACAGACAGGCCTAGCTTGCAGCATAGGCCTGCCTAAATTTGCCTGTGCTGATTATCCCTAGTAACAAAAACATTACTAGCACCTACCTATTGGTAGAGGGTGCTATATATGTATGTGAATTTATTTTGTATGTAGCGATATCCCCAAAGGATCTGCTTAAGTACTGTATGTTCAGTCCGTAACTCTGCCTCTCAACCCTAATAACAGCCTCAGCCCCCTCTGGCACACCTGGCAATAGTATAAGTGCAATGACCAATGAGAAACACACATGTTATGATAAAACACAGAAATTTACTTTACTGCAATATTTCTGTGGAAGAATAACAGACAATAACAATACAGTGCCTTGCGAAAGTATTTGGCCCCCTTGAACTTTTCAACCTTTTGCCACATTTCAGGCTTCAAACATAAAGATATAACATTTTAATTTTTCGTGAAGAATCACCAACAAGTGGGACACAATTGTGAAGTGGAACGAAATCTATTGGATAATTTAAACTTTTTTAGCAAATAAAAAACTGAAAAGTGGTGCGTGCAAAATTATTCGGCCCCTTTACTTTCAGTGCAGCAAACTCACTCCAGAAGTTCAGCGAGGATCTCTGAATGATCCAATGTTGTCCTAAATGACTGATGGTGATAAATAGAATCCACCTGTGTGTAATCAAGTCTCTGTATAAATGCACCTGCTCTGTGATAGTCTCAGGGTTCTTTTGAAAGCGCAGAGCATCATGAAGACCAAGGAACACACCAGGCAGGTCCGTAATACTGTTGTGGAGAAGTTTAAAGCCGGATTTGGATACAAAAACATTTCCCAAGCATTAAACATCCTAAGGAGCACTGTGCATGCGATCATTTTGAAATTGAAGGAGTATCAGACCACTGCAAATCTACCAAGACCTGGCTGTCCCGCTAAACTTTCAGCTCAGACAAGGAGAAGACTGATCAGAGATGCAGCCAAGAGGCCCATGATCACTCTGGATGAACTGCAGAGAACTACAGCTGAGGTGGGAGAGTCTGTCCATAGGACAACAATCAGTCGTACACTGCACAAATCTGGACTTTATGGAAGAGTGGCAAGAAGAAAGCCATTTCTCAAAGATATCTATAAAAAGTCTTGTCTAAAGTTTGCCACAAGCCACCTGGGAGACACACCAAACATGTGGAAGAAGGTGCTCTGGTCCGATGAAACCAAAATCAAACTTTTTGCCCACAATGCAAAACGATATGTTTGGCGTAAAAGCAACACAGCTCATCACCCTCAACACACCATCCCCACTGTCAAACATGGTGGTGGCAGCATCATGGTTTGGGCCTGCTTTTCTTCAGCAGGGACAGGGAAGATGGTTAAAAATGAGGGGAAGATGGATGCAGCCAAATACAGGACCATTCTGGATGAAAACCTGTTGGAGTCTGCAAAAGACCTGAAACTGGGACGGAGATTTATCTTCCAACAAGACAATGATCCCAAACATACAGCAAAACCTACAAAGGAATGGTTCACAAATAAACGTATCCAGGTGTTAGAATGGCCAAGTCAAAGTCCAGACCTGAATCCAATCGAGAATCTGTGGAAAGAGCTGAAAACTGCTGTTCACAAACGCTCTCCATCCAACCTCCCTGAGCTCGAGCTGTTTTGCAAGGAAGAATGGGCAAGAATTTCAGTCTCTCGATGTGCAAAACTGATAGAGACATACCCCAAGCAACTTGTTGTGGAAGCACCACCACCACCCAAGGCCAATTTTTCTGCCCCTGTTTAACAGGGGCATGTAATTACAATTGTTGATATAATATTTCACAGCAGGGCCCGTTCCTGCACCCAACAAGAGTAACTGTGAGGGCTTCTGGTACCACCAACACCTAAGGCCCAATTTTCTGCAGAGTATATAGGGCAGCCGTATAGTATATATACTCTGTCCAGAGTATATAGTACCTGGGGGACTCCCACGCCATTTTTAAAAAAAATTGGGTGCGGGGTTCCCCTTAATAATCCATACCAGGCCCTTCAGGTCTGGTATGGATTTTGGGTGGGACTTCCATGCCTTTTTATTTTTTTATTTTTTTTTCATTTTTGGTATTTTTTTCTATATTGCCGGGATCCAACAATACATTACAGCCACGAGCAGTTTTAAATGACATTTTTTCCTTTAGAATTGTCATTTTGCTGTGGTATTGTTATAAACACGTGAAAGATGCGCTACTTTACAGGCATACTATAGACACCCCCCAGGCAAGATATATAAAGGAATATTTTTTTGGATTGTTTCACTTCAAGCATTATTAAAATCACTGCTCCCGAAAAAACGTCTGTTTTTAAAACTTTTTTTTGCATTGATACATGTCCCCTGCGGCAGGACCCAGGTCCCCAAACACTTTTTATGGCAATAACTTGCATATAAGCCTTTAAAATTAGCACTTTCGATTTTTCACGTTTGTGCCCCATAGACTTTAACAGTGTTCCCGTGTTCGAACAAATTTTTTGCCTGTTCGCACCGAACCGGGGGGGTGTTCGGCTCATCCCTAGTTACATAGTTAGGCTGAAAAAAGACAGAAGTCCATCCAGTCCAACCATAAAAAAATAAAATAAATAAAATAAAATATATACAATCCAATATACCCAATTCTATACCCACAGTTGATCCAGAGGAAGGCAAAAAAAAAACAGCAGAGCATGCTACAGCAGGGGAAAATATTCCTTCCTGATCCCCCAAGATGCAATCGGATTTTCCCTGGATCAACTTTACCTATTAATGTTAGTACCCCGTTATATTATGTGCATTTAGGAAAGTATCCAGGCCTTTCTTAAAGCAATCTACTGAGGGAGTCTATTCCACATTTTCACAGCTCTTACTGTGAAGAAACCTTTCCGTATTTTTTTTTTTTTAAATTTATGTTTATTGGTTTTCCATTAAACAGAGAAAACAATTACAGAACAGCTCAACATACACGCTTACACATTATAGTCTTGTATTCAGTAACAAATTACCAGTATTACACCGTGAAGCGGCAGTATAAACAATATAATGCCGAAATAACATTTAAGCCTAATAAGGCTTACAGCTTGTGGCCACATGGCCACATAAGTGTCCCAGTTCCTCAAACCTTTCAGTATTTGGAGATGAAATCTCTTTTCCTCTAGACGTATAGAGTGCCCCCATGTCCTCTGTGTTGACCATAAAGTGAATAACTCAACACCAAGTTCACTATATGGACCCCTTATATATTTATTTCTGTAGTGTATGCTACAGAAAAAAACTGCCCTGTGCCACTAAAGTGTTCGGGTTTGGCTTAAAGAAAAGGTGGCAACCCTATGTAAAACAAAGGATTAGATCACCATTTAAACACGTAAATGTAATTTCAAATGGAATTTTAATATTTTTTAAATATGTAACTTTCATTAAAATAATACCAGGTTTAAGGTCCTTGTTCAGGTAATTCCTGTGTCAGGGTGACAACACTCTGTCTCTGTCTCCCAGTTGTACTCTTGTATTGTAAACCATTTTATGGAGACTACAAATGGCCATTTCAACACACATTATGTAGGCATGGTCCACTGTTGTCACCATCGGGAAACCCACCATGAGAGATGACATGCGACCATTGCTGGAGTGCATGTAGACATGAAGTGGCTTCAAAAAGGCTCCAGTAGACCCGCAGTGCTGAAACACAACAAAGGAATAAAAAAACAAAAGTGAAAAGAAATATTTGATTTTTACAAAAATCGATTGTTCGCGATGCACAGTGCATCAGTAAACAAAATGTCATTCAAATCTATTTTTGAAAGGGTTTTACAGTAATACACAGCAGGATTATGACCTTATTTAGATAAGAATATGTTCTGCTCTGCAAACAAAGCAAACAATCATTTGTCAATATGTCCGGTGATTAACCGATAGTCCAGTTCTATTTACTTGTCCATTACTAGCTGTACAGAAAGCAGCTGAAGAAACATATTGTTGCTGGGATGCAGTCAGATCCCATAATCTATCCATCATGAATGAAAACACAGATTGTCCTCTTGTACCGGAATGTCTTGTGGTTTATACAAATGGAGTGTTTGAGAAAGAGCTGGCAGCGGCCCTGCTATGTAAGCACAGGAGGAGCCGGGGCTGAATTCAGGAGCTGATTACTTCTTTGAACAATACCTTTCATTATAAGCTGAGCGGTTCTGCTTCAAAAGGCAGAAAAAAATATTTGTAAATGACATGTTGATAACATGGTAGCTTGAGCCTTGATTTTAACCACTTCCCATCCGGACCAATTCTGGAACTTCGCTCCTACATGTAAAAATCCATCATTTTTTTCTAGAAAATGACTCAGAACCAAACATTATATACCGTATATACTCAAGTATAAGCCAACCCGAATATAAGCCGAGGCACCTAGTTTTACCACAAAAAAATGGGAAAACGTATTGACTCGAGTATAAGCCTAGGGTGAGAAGTGCGCAGCTACTGTAATTGTAAAAGAGGGTCAACAATGCCCATTTTGCAGCCTCACTGTTCCCATTTGCAGCCATAGGTCCCCCGAACTTCAAACTTGGTAGTTAAGGGTTCCTAGATGCCCCCTAGCTGCACCCAAAGGTCCCGAAATGACATTGCTGCAGATGGACACAGTTGACCGACTTTGGGGCCCTGTATCTTGGGGCCACTTGGTGCTAGGAACCCCAAATTGGATATGTTGTAGTGCTAGTTCCACTGGGGTTTGCACACCAAATTTGGGGTTCCTAGCACCAAGTGTCCCCGAGATACGGGGGCCCCAAATTCGGGTTGGAAAATGTCAAGCACTTTTCTGCAGCAGAGAATGACATTTTCTGAACCGACTTTGGGGCCCTGTATCTCGGGGCCACTTGGTGCTAGGGAACCCAAATTGGATATGTTGTAGTGTAGTGTTGGTTCCACTGGGTTTGCATACCAAATTTGGGGTTCCTAGCACCAAGTGGCCCCGAGATACGAGGCCCCAAAGTTGGGTCAGAAAATGTAATTCTCTGCTGCAGAAAAGTGATTAACTCGAGTATAAGCCGAGGGGGGCGCTTTCAGCACAAAAAAATGTGCTGAAAAACTGGGCTTATACTCGAGTATATACGGTATGTTTATTTTAGCACAGACCCTAGGGCAGGGATCCTCCATCCGTCATTTTTTTTCCTAGAAAATGACTCAGAACCCCCAAACATTATATATATATTTATTTTAGCACAGACCCTAGGGCAGGGATCCTCAAACTACAGCCCTCCAGCTGTTGCGGAACTACACATACCATGAGGCATTGTAAAACTCTGACATTCACAGACATGACTAGGCATGATGGGAATTGTAGTTCTTGAACAACTGGAGGGCCATTGTTTGAAGAACCCTGCCCTAGGGAATAAAATGGCGGTTGTTGCAAATTTTTATGTCACACGCAGCGATTTTTCAAACTATTTTAAAAAAAAACAAACAGTTTAATGAATAAAAAAAAAAAAATAGAAAAACAGTAAAGTTAGCCCAATTTTTTTGTATAATGTGAAAGATGATATTACGCTGAGTAAATAGTACCATGCAACGCTTTAAAATTGCGCACACTCGTGGAATGGCTCCAAACTTCTGTACCTAAAAATCTCCATAGGCAACATTTTAATTTTTACAGGTTACATGTTTAGATTTACAGAGGAGGTTGTTGCTCTTGCTCTAACGCACGCGGCGATACCTCACATGTGTGCCATTTACATATGTGGGCGTGACTTACATATGCATTCGCTTCTGCACGCAAGCACGTGGGGACGGGGGCGCTTTAAAGTATTTTTTATTATTATTCTTTATTTTACTTTTTTATTTTTAAACTTTCTCTTTAAAAAAAATGTTTATGATCACTTGTATTCCTATTACAAGAAATGTAAACATCCCTTGTAATAGGAATAGTGCATGACAGGTCCTCTTTTTTGTTTTTGGATTTAGATACACTTTAAAAAACAGTCCGTGAGTTCCAGCCAAGTTGTTTTGCTTAGGCTAGGATAATGTCATTACACTGCTGCAGGCAAGAGGAAGCATTTCCTCAGTCTCCTCTGCCCCAGTGTCCAAACTTTACCTTTGTAGCAAGGTGAGAAGCTTGACCCTGGATAATGCTGATCATGCACTCACCATGAAAAAATCTCTATGATGCTAGATGCTACTTTAAACTGGACCACTACCAGAAACGCCCTTTTGTAGTGCAAGAAGGATACCTCTAATTATATTTCACTTGACTTTAAAACTTCAACGACGCTGATGTGTAAACATTTTTTACCTAAATACAAGGAATGCATTAAGGTAAAAAAAATGTTTAGGCTTTAGAAACTCATTAATTTATATACGATTAATAATTAAATGGTAATAAAATCAGACCTTCGCTACCAAAAGGTTTGTTCCCTTCCACCCCTCCCCTTGCCTGTAATCAGAAATGTGGTTTTCTTCAGTTTTTTTCCTTTAAAAAAAATTCTCTCTCCACCACCACCACCATTCTTTCCTAGGTGAGAATAATGTGTCCCTCCCTGGTCCTGCAGTCTTGCATGTCCCATTTCCCAGGAGACTACAAGATCAGGGACACAGAGTAGATGGAGGGTGGGGCTGGTGCATTTCATCGGGGACTGGCTGCCTTAAAGCGTCCACATCATTGAAAAATATCAATGAATTCTGTATTACATGCAGTTCATACTCAGTCACTTCAGGGGCGGATCGGGGGGGGGGGGTGGCAATTGCCTCCCCCCAAAAAATATTACTGACAGGGTCTCTCTCACATCATTATCATCAGCATCAGTGACGCCGAAAGAGAGACACTGTTGTCTTCACGCCACGCTGGAGCCTCTAGAAGATGGAGGGAGGAGGTGGGTGGAGCTGCGTCGCTGGCTTGGACTGTGCACTGGTTGCTAGCGCCTGTGCCACCTGGCATCTAGCAACCAGTGACGTCGGAGCCACTGCTGAGGAGGAGGAGAGCCCCAGCATTCAGAGCAGAGCCTTCTTTCTTTGTGCCTAGTGAGAGTGTTGGCTCCACCCACCTCCTCCCTCCATCTTTTTCACACTCCAGTGAGGCGTGAAAACAGGATGAAGCAATGGCTGTGTGTCATTGTCACTGCCATGTGATGTCTGCAGTGCAATCCCGGATCCCGCTCGTTTCCATTGCTCCTCCATGGCAGCCCCTTCCCCGCCAAAGCACCAAAGTATTTAAATAAAAGTGAGTACAAAAACGAATGAATGTGTAAAATCTCAGAATACATGTATGCCATTATTTATGAAAAAACAATAAAAAATGCTGCCAATTTTAGTCTTGTTCAATTTTAACCTCTTTAGCCCCGGAAACGTTAGTAATGCCATTTGGCCTTTGTAACGCTCCAGCAGTTTTCCAGGAATTTATTAACTATGTCCTCCGAGATTTGTTGCAGTTATGTGTGGTGGTTTATCTCAACGATATCCTCATTATTTCCAAGTCCCTGGAGAGCCACCACACAGATGTCTGTCGTGTGCTTCAGAAACAAATTGTAAATTGGAGAAGTGCGAATTCCATTGTGAACAGGTTCAATTCCTGGGTTATGTAATTTCCACTGCTGGTTTTTCGATGGACCCAGAGGAACTTTCAGCAGTCCTACAGTGGCCCCGACCCATGGGTTTACATCCTCTGCAGCGTTTTCTTGGCTTTGCCAATTATTATCGGAAAAATGTATTCATAACTTCTCATCTCTGGTCAAACCCCTGACTGATGTGACCAGAAAGGACGGTAACCCACAGAGTCCATTAAGGCATTTGAGAGTATCAAGGCTGCCTTTGTTTCTGCTCCTGTGTTGGCACATCCTGATCCTAGATTACCTTTTATCCTTGAAGTTGATGCTTCTGAGACTGGAGTTAGCGCCCTTCTGTCTCAACGTCCTACCTCTGAGAGTGCTATGCGACCAAGAAAAAAACCCCTAAAGTTGGGACTTTACTTAAACCACCACATTGGACACGAATGTGTAAAAAAATATTATTTTTATTAAGATATTAAAAATGGTCACCCAATTGACAAAAGCAGGGTACACAATGCAACATGTACAAAAAACACAGTACAAAAAATACTCAAACAAAACAACAAACAGACACATTAGTGGCGTGAATACACAGGCCCCTCCTTCCCCCACCCTCACCCAATACTACCCCTGCCGCCCTAAAGAACGGTAGGGGAGATAATAAATGGGTAAAAATAAAAATAAAAAATAGATAATCAATGATAACAATTTTCTATGCATCCTTGTGGCTACGTTTCCAAGAAATAGTCACCTGTGGAGTGCAATTACGAGATTGGGGACAAAGAGCCGCTAGCGATCATTTTAGCCCTGAAAGAATGGAGACATCTCCTCGAATGTACCACTGTGCGGTTCTCAGTCTTACTGACCATAAGAATCTTACATTCTTGTCTGAGGCTAAACCGCCTCTCTCCCAGAATGGCGCGATGGGCTCTTTTTTTGTCAAGTTTCAATTACATTGTCTCATTCTTACCCGGTACTAAGAATGTAAGGGCTGACACTTTGTTACAACAATTTTCCTCCACTTCCAAGATGGAGTTGGTTCCGATTCCTGTGATTCCTCCTGATCGTATTCTGGCTACGGTTCGCACCAGTCTCACTTCTCCTTTGGGTGACAAAATTCTTGCCGCTCAGGTCCATGCTCCTCCTGAGAAACCTTGTGACCGCTGCTTTGTCCCGAAGAGTCTCCATACTGCTGTGCTCCAGACTTACCATCCTCGCAAGGCTGCTGGCCATCCTGGGAAGAATCAACTCTTTTGAGACATTTCCCAACAATTCTGGTGGCCTAGTCTACATGCTGATGTAACCGCCTTCGGAGCTTCACCATAAGCCTTGACGACTCAGGGGGCGTATGCCCTTTGGAGTCCATTAACTCGGGTAAGCCTTCTTGTTGTCGTGGTGGTCATTTTCCACACTTACTCTCCTCAACCGTATTCCCTCTGATGTTCCAATGATGTCATCCAGTTGACTCCACATTCAACTGCCAGGATTAATCTACAACAAAAGAAAACAAGTGCAGCGCTAATAAATTATATAAAAAACAAAGTAACAAATATAAATGTGACAATGGGATTCACTGTGTATCAATTAGTGACATGAATCATGAATCATATAGCACAATGTGATTCCGCTAAAGTAAAATAAATAAATGAGTGAATTCCAAAATATATAGCTGGTCCAATGCATAAAGGTGCAGTCCAAATGATAAGTGGTTAATAAGAAAATATTTCCGTGTGTATCGAATCCAGCAAGTGATAAACACCAACCACCACCAGCAGCACAAAATGCTTACCAGGATGCAATGACGCACTCAAGCATACACTTGGTGGGTCAAAGCAAGCTTGATAAAATGGTTCCAGGGGTCCCAGATTGTTAAGTGAAGATCAGACCTTTCCAACACAATCGTTTTCAAATCAGGGGATCAGAGGATGACTAAGTCAAGGCTCACCAAAAAATGCCAAAAGTAAAAGAGAAGGAGAAACATAGCATAATTCCGTATAAAAAGTGAATTTATTTAAAAATTACAGGAAATGCACTTACATGCTTCCAAATATAAAGTGCTTATATAGTCAAAACAGCAGTGTTTGAGCAGGTCAGCAAGCGTTACCGACGCGTTTCGCTTGAATAAGCATCATCTGGGGTGCTGACCTGCCTTGAAACCCGCTTATTTATAAGAATGGAGGACCCCCTTTACCTTGAACAGGTGTGTGACAGAGCTGGAAAGCAAACGCTGTCAACCTCCGGTTTCCAGGCAAGATGGCGCCACCGCGTGCGTCTCAAGCCTCTATATCGAAACCGGAAAGGACCCAGTCTGTGTCTCAATAAATAAGCGGGTTTGAGGGCAGGTCAGCACCCCAGATGATGCTTATTCAAGCGAAAGGCGTCGGGAACGCTTGCTGACCTGCTCAAACACCGCTGTTTTGACTATATAAGCACTTTATATTTGGAAGCATGTAAGTGCATTTCCTAGAATTTTTAAATAAATTCACTTTTTATACGGAATTATGCTATGTTCCTCCTTCTCTTTTACTTTTGGCATTTTTTGGTGAGCCTTGACTTAGTCATCCTCTGATCTCCTGATTTGAAAACGATTGTGTTGGAAAGGTCTGATCTTCACTTAACAATCTGGGACCCCTGGAACCATTTTATCAAGCTTGCTTTGACCCACCAAGTGTATGCTTGAGTGTGTCATTGCATCCTGGTAAGCATTTTGTGCTGCTGGTGGTGGTTGGTGTTTATCACTTGCTGGATTCGATACACACGGAAATATTTTCTTATTAACCACTTATCATTTGGACTGCACCTTTATGCATTGGACCAGCTATATATTTTGGACTTCACTCTGTTCATTTATTTATTTTACTTTAGCGGAATCACATTGTGCTATGATTTATGATTTATGTCACTAATTGATACACAGTGAATCACATTGTCACATTTATATTTGTTACTTTGTTTTTTATATAATTTATTAGCGCTGCACTTGTTTTCTTTTGTTACTTTTCTATATACCTTTTAGTGCCGGCAGCTACACCCGGTGATAGCACGGTATATACATACATAGGATTAATCTATATACTCAATCCTCTTTTGGTTTTACTTATATGTATTTTGTACACATTAATATATTTTTACTTTGTGCTATAAAAAAAATGTCTTCATCAATTTTGCCCAATATGTATTCTGCTACATATTTTTGGTAAAAAAAAAAAAAAAAATCCCAATAAGGTTATATTGATTTGTTTGCACAAAAGTTACCTTGTCTACAAAATAGGAGATAGTAGATTTATGGAATTTTTATTTATTTATTACTATTAATGTCGGGAATCTGTGATTTTTAGCGGGACTGCGACATTGCGTCGGACAGATCGGACACCTAACTGACACTTTTGACACTTTTTGTGAAACTACTGACAATACAGTGATCAGTGCTAAAAATATGCACTGTCACTGTACTAATGACACTGGCAGGAAAAAGGTTAACATCAGGGGCGATCAAAGAGTTAAGTGTGTCTCTAGGGGGTGCTTTCTAAATTTGTGGGGGATGGATTCACTAGATGAACAGAGTGATCCATGTTCCTGGTTAGCAGGAACACAAGATCACTCTGTTCATCTCTGACAGAACGGCAGTCTGCCTCGTTTACATCAGCAGACCACCATTCTATCTCTGTAGGGAGCGATCGGGGGTGGCCAGCGGACATCGCTTCTGCCACACCAGCTGATTGGCTCCCCCTTTGGCCAATCAGGACTGTATGATACGTTAAATACAGTTCTGTAAGCAACGCCTTATTTTCTGGCAGTGCCCCTCCCGAGACTAGACTCTGGATCCGCCCCTGAGTCACTATGGAATTTGTTTTCTGTATTCTGCAAAAAACCTGGATGATCCTGCTGTTCCCTATCCCCCTCCCCCATCCATGTCCCCACTGTAGTTGGGGATTTTGCAGAGCAGTGTTGACAGCTAGTGCACATGCTCAGTTTTCAGTGTATTTATACCCTCCCTATAACATCTGAGCAGCCCATGTGACTATAGAGTCACACATGTGAGCATATAGAAACAGAGAAACATAGAGAAGTGATGCCAGGAAAAAGACTGAGTAGTCCATCGAGTCTGCCTGTTTTTTTTGTTACTGTTTACTGGCTCACTACCTCTGCTGGACGTTTATTCTAAGCATTTACACTCTGGTAAATAACAGCCCACTCCCTCCCTCCTCCTCCACGCCCACTAACCAGCTAAACATAATGGGGGTGGGATATTACATCTTGATTGATGGAGGCTTCACCTCCCTGTTATTCTAAGACATAGGCTGGAGGGGCGTGACACACCATGTTATTGCCAAGAAATAGTAAATCTTTTGATTTCAAATATATATTTGTATGACAATTTATAACAGTTTATTGATATTAATTATTTATTTTTACTCTGTATCCCAAAAGCAGTTTTTTTAATCTTGGACATTTGACCAGCATCAGAGGACTAGAGGCTCCTCCTGCCACTGTTTCCCTATAGACAGGCTGGGAAAGAGTCAAGGGTCATGGGACACCTGTATTTTTAATTAAGTACTTAGATTTATTTTTTTCATAAAAATAATTAAGAGAAGGGACAATGTAAATGAAACAGTGCGTGTTTAGTATCAGTTTAACCTGGAAGAGGCAGCCAGCTCCCATCAGTGATAAGGACCAAGATGGCAGCCTGGGCTATGTCTCCTGAATAGTGGATTGCAGCTGGACGATGCTGGATTTGCTGGGAGGGTGAGTATGTGTTTTAACCATTTCCCGACCGGCGCACACAGATGTACGTCAGCAGAATGGCACGGACAGTCATAAGGGCGTACAGGTACGTCCCTTTGAATATGCCGTTGTGCCATCGCGTGTGAGCTGCCGGCGGCGCGCGCCAGTTGGGACCCACTTGAGTTCGGTCGCGGGTCCCACGTACTCGATCGCCATGGGGATACCCGCGATCGTCTCACGGGGAGGACGAACGGGAGATGCGGAGGTAAACAGCATCTCCCCGTTCTGCCTAGTAACAAGTGACACTGATCTCTGTTCCCTGTGATTGGAGCAGAGATCAGTGTTAACTAACACACAGCCATGCCCCCCACAGTTAGTAACACACCCCTAGGACACACTTAACCCCTACACTGCCACCCCCTGGTTAACTCCTTCACTGCCAGTGTCATTTACACAGGAATCAGTGCATTTGTATATCTCTGATTGCTGTATAAATGACAATGGTCCCAAAAATGTGTCAAAAATGTCCGATGTGTCCGCCATAATGTCGCAGTCACAATAAAAATCGCTGATCGCCGCCATTACTAGTTAAAAAAAATTATTTATAAAAATGCTATAAAACTATCCCCTATTTTGTAAACGCTATAACTTTTGCGCAAAACAATCAATATACGCTTAATAAGATTTTTTTTTACCAAAAATATGTAGAACAATACGTATCGGCCTAAACTGAGGGGAAAAAAACTTTTTTTTTTTATATATTTTTGGGGGATATTTATTATAGCAAAATGTAAAAAGTAATGTGTTTTTTTTCAAAATTGTCGCTCTTTTTTTGTTTATAGGGCAAAAAATAAAAACCGCAGAGGTGATCAAATACCACCAAAAGAAAGCTCTATTTGTGGGGAAAAAGAGGACGTCAATTTTGTTTGGAAGCCATGTCGCACGACCGTGCAATTGTCAGTTAAAGCGCCGCAGTGCTGAATCGCAAAAAGTGCTCTGGTCTTAACCTCCCTGGCGGTATGATTCTGTCTGGAATTTTGTGCTGAAAGCGGTACAATTATTTTGCATGGAAATTTGGCGTTTTTATATTGTAGGCTGCAATTCTTATGAATAACTCACTTAAATCTGTCCAAACCAGTCTAGTAGACATCCCGGGTATGATAAATTTTGAAACACAAAATCATAAATTATAATAAAATAAAAATATATATAAAAATTATTCAATAATGTAATCAAATCAAAAACACTGAAATGTGCTCAGTTGCAGAATAGTCGCTGTCATTAAATTTAGTGTTTGATGATAAATTGTGATTCTAATTTATTATCGGTGTTTTCTAGCTGGTCTAAAACCACTTTTGACATAAAGGGCCACTTTTTGGTTGCTATGAACAATCTCCAGTTTCCAGGCAGAAAAAAATCTATTTATAATATAAAATGACATGCAGGGCACTGGGCAGACCACTAGGGACAAAGGGGGTGTGTATTTTTTGTATACAGTACTGTAATCTGTAAGATTACAGTACTGTATGTGTATTGTGTGTTTTTTAACTTTTTTGAATTTGGCGCCGATCTCCGCTCCCTGCAAGAAGATAGCCGAGTTAAAAAGAAAAACACAACACAGGTTTTTAAAGTACTTTATTGGACAGCTCTTGGGTCTTCTTCCGACTTCGGGGGTCTTCTTCCGGCTTTGGGGGTCTTGTCCCACTCTTCGTTTCTTCTGCCGGGCCTCGGCTATCTTCTTGCAGCTCTTTTACTAGCGTTGGCCCGGTCTTCTGGTTTGTCGCTGTTGTCGCCGCCAGCGCCGCCTTTTTGGGTCAAGACTTCTTTCTAAGTCCGCCAGACTTTTGGGAAGAAAAAGTCCGCCGGAGCCCACACACGTGCGGATTGTCCGATCGTGTGTACGCGGCACTAGTAGGGTTGCACCGATACTGGTATGGTATCAGTGCCGATACTAAGTATTTGCACGAGTATCGGTACTCGTGCAAATGCTCCGATACCTGAAACCAATACTTTCTGGCTTGGTTCTTTCATTTGTCAGTGGGATTCCCCTACTGACAGTTGAAATGTAAAAAAAGCTGACAATTTTCAGTTGTTAAGGAGCGGGGCTGCAGTGTGCTTAATAACCGATGACTCAATCAGCTGTCAGTGGAGTTCCCCTGTTGACAGCTGAAGTGTAAAGAAAGTCCCCAGAGCTGTCAAAAAAATAAATAAAAAGCAGCATTGCAATGTTTTTATGTGTGTCCCGGCAGACAGCGTGCCAGGACAGGAAGTGGCGTAAACTCCCGTGCCCCCTCCCCCCGAAAGGGGCCAAATGTGACCCCGAAAAGCGGAAGTTCCACTTTAGGGTGGAATCCTGCTTTAACAACACTGCTCAGCTGCTGAAACAGATAGATGTGAAGAAACATTGTTTCTTTTTATCTATCCTTCTGTTTATTCATTTACAGATAAAAGGGATGAACTTGGTCTGCAGAGGAAGTCAGTTTAAAGCAATCTGTCAAGTTCTCCTTCTCCATTTAATTATTATTTTCCTGCTGATTTTTTTATTTATTTTTTTGTTCACTTCTATTTTTATAAACTATTAATAAATAAAACTTTTTTTTTTTGTTTTCTTTGTTCATTAATATTTTTACACCTTTAACATATATTTACACGTTTAAAGTATTTCATTTGTAAATAACTTTTCAATGCTTTGTACCATTGCTGACAGCTGAAGAATAAACAAAAATGTTAGGGTAGGTGTCGGTAGTTGGTATGGGCAAGTACTAAAAAAAAGTATTGGTACTAGCTGTAACAAAAATGGCATCGGTAAATCCCTACTTCTAACTATTAAAGAGGAACCTTACCCCCCCCCCCCATGTTTTTCCCCTCCTACCTGTATTGTAAGGTTATCTTTAACCACTTTCAGACCGGACCATTATGCTGGCTTAACCCCCCCCCCCCCCTGGCGGTAATCCCGAGTCTGGCTCGGGTTGAGATTTTTGTACCAAAAGCGGTAACCCCGAGCCAGACTCAGGCTTGCATTGCAGGATACAGGGGAAGTTACTTACCTTATCCCCTGGATCCTGCGATGTCTCCCCGCTGTGTGTGCGAGCCGTCTGCTCGCTCGATTCACACAGTGCCGAGTGCCGCCGATCTCCGTTCCCTGCGACGTTCCGACGCACGGGAGCGGAGATCGGCGCCAAATTCAAAAAAGTTAAAAAACACACAATACACATACAGTACTGTAATCTTACAGATTACAGTACTGTATACAAAAAATACACACCCCCTTTGTCCCTAGTGGACTGCCCAGTGCCCTGCATGTCATTTTATATAATAAATAGATTTTTTTCTGCCTGGAAACTGGAGGTTGTCCATAGCAACCAAAAAGTGTCCCTTTATGTCAAAAGTGGTTTTAGACCAGCTAGAAAACACCGATAATAAATTAGAATCACAATTTATCATCAAACACTAAATTTAATGACAGCGACTATTCTGCAACTGAGCACATTTCAGTGTTTTTGATTTGATTACATTATTGAATAATTTTTATATATATTTTTATTTTATTATAATTTATGATTTTGTGTTTCAAAATTTATCATACCCGGGATGTCTACTAGACTGGTTTGGACAGATTTAAGTGAGTTATTCATAAGAATTGCAGCCTACAATATAAAAACGCCAAATTTCCATGCAAAATAATTGTACCGCTTTCAGCACAAAATTCCAGACAGAATCATACCGCCAGGGAGGTTAAGACCAGAGCACTTTTTGCGATTCAGCACTGCGTCGCTTTAACTGACAATTGCACGGTCGTGCGACATGGCTTCCAAACAAAATTGACGTCCTCTTTTTCCCCACAAATAGAGCTTTCTTTTGGTGGTATTTGATCACCTCTGCAGTTTTATTTTTTGCCCTATAAACAAAAAAAGAGCGTCAATTTTGAAAAAAACACATTACTTTTTACATTTTGCTATAATAAATACCCCCCAAAAATATATAAAAAAAAAAACGTTTTTTTCCCCTCAGTTTAGGCCAATACGTATTGTTCTACATATTTTTGGTAAAAAAAAAATCATAATAAGCTATTATTGATTGTTTGGCGCAAAAGTTATAGCGTTTACAAAATAGGGGATAGTTTTATAGCATTTTTATAAATAATTTTTTTTAACTAGTAATGGCGGCGATCAGCGATTTTTATTGTGACTGCGATAAAGTCACAATAAAGGACAGAAGAAACGAAGAGTGGGACAAGACCCCCAAAGCCGGAAGAAGACCCCCGAAGTCGGAAGAAGACCCAAGAGCTGTCCAATAAAGTACTTTAAAAACCTGTGTTGTGTTTTTCTTTTTAACACTTTTTCCCTTAGGTGAATGGGTAGGGGTACCATGTACCCCATACTCATTCACATAGGGTGGGGGGCCGGGATCTGGGGGCCCCCTTATAAAAGGGGGCTCCTGGATTCCGATAAGCCCCCTGCCCGCAGACCCCGACAACCAACGACCAGGGTTGTCGGGAAGAGGCCCTTGTCCTCATCAACATGGGGACAAAGTGCTTTGGGGTGGGGGGGTGGGCGCAAGGCCCCCCTTCCCCAAAGCACTCCCCATGTTGAGGGCACGCGGCCTGGTACGGCTCAGGAGGGGGGGGGTGCTCGCTCGTCCCCACCCCCTTTCCTGACCGGCCGAGCTGCCTGCTCGGATAAGGGTCTGTTATGGACTTTGGGGGGGACCCCCACGCCATTTTTTCGGCATAGGGATTCCCCTTTAAAGCCATACCAGGTGACGGGGCTAGCAAGGTGTCAATCTTGTTAATCGAGGCGGCAAAATTGGCTTCCTTTGCTAGCCCCGTCTACCTGGAGTCACGTTCAAAATGAGCGGACTTTACTCCGTGTGTGGGCAAGTCCGTTCATTTCAAAAGTCAGGCGGATTGTCCACCGGACCTAGTCCGCCGGAAGAGTCCGGTCGTGTGTGGGCAAGTCTGCACGTTCGGAAAGTCCGGCGGACCTCTGCTGGAAAGTCCGGCGGATTGTCCGCAGGACTAAGTCTGCCGGATAGTCCGATCGTGTGTACGCGGCATTAGAAGTGTTCCATGTACACATTACTTATCATGCACTTGATGTTATACAAGAGTACTGACTTGGATTTTAAGGATTTAGCACTAACTCATTTATGCATTTAACAAGCTATACATTTATTTACAGGTTCCTATGCACTCCAGTTATGAAAGATCCATGGTGGTACCACAAAGCACAGAAAAATGTTTTTGAAAGACTCCAAAAAGATTGGGATCCACCAGCTGCCCCATGTGTGACACCCATGACAAGTTTTCTTAAGAGAAGGATTGGGGCAGTTGTACAAAGCCAGCACCCTGACCATTCCTATTCCAACTTCATTAAGGTCAACAATATCCAGCATTGGAGGCTTTGCACGAGTTATAATTTGCAATTAAATGACTTAAATGCGATAATGCTAAAGAACAAGTGCCAAGATGGCATCAAGAACTTTGAAACTGGAAAGAAAACAGTCCACGATGGAGTCTGCGTATCATATACAATGAAGAAGAGTACGACAAAAAGTGACCGCTTGAGGACCCCGAAAGTCCATTCTGTAGTCTTACAGTACAAAGGCCCTCAAACCTGCTATGAGGACACCTTGCCGTTCATAAAAAAAGCATTTTCTCAAAAGCTAAGCCACACTTCTAAAGTCAACAGAAAAACCTTGAGCAACTCTCACAAAACCTTCTACATTGATATGCCACAGATCAGACTGAGAGTCGGAAACTTAGAACCCAAGAAAAGTCAAACTCAGCAGAAAAGAAAAGAGATCTTCAAGCCGTAGCTAGATTTTCAAAAGCAGACTCTTGGTTTATGTTGACCAGACACACTGAAACCCAAGAATGATCTACCTAGAAAACAGTCAGACACTTGAAAAAAATGCAATATAAAAAGAGCAACAGATGGAAGCTTGAAACAGCCAAAGGCTTAGAAAGTGTATCTTGTCACCTTGTAGAGAGCCCTATCACAATAAACCCGCTGGCTCCCTGGCACTGAAAAGCCAGGATCTATTCATCCTTGAAAGGCTTTTGTTTCAAAACAGCTTATATTTTTTTTCATTATGTTCTGCAGGATTTACCTACAGGGGATACAATAAAGATGCAATGCTATTGAGATTTTATATATTTTTTTCTTGTTCTGAATACCAATCTTACATTGATTTTTATGTCAATTTGTAAATTAAATGGACATTCAATCAAAAATGTAACTTTTAACAAAAGCTGAGCTTTCTTTATTATTTTTTTCTTCATTACAGATATTCGCAGTATATAGCCCCAACAGTTTTTACGCAGTACTTTATATATTCTACTGTGACTTGGCCCCTGCCCTGCAGGGTCTTACAATCTAAGGTCCCTATCTCACATTCATACATACCAGGGCCAATTTATGCTAGGTACACACTGTAAGGTTTTTTTTCCATTCAATTCAATGGGCTGAATGAAAAAAAAAAAACTGACAGGTTGCCGTACTAACACAAGCGACGTTAGTGTGGCGATCTCCCCCGCTGTGCTATTGTGTTCTGACAGGGGCACTGCCCCCTCCCCCCAGCCAGAACACACTGATCAATGGCTGCCAGTGCTGTTCGCATGACGGTTGGATGCTGTTTTTTCAGCATGCCCGTTTTGACAGAAGCTGGTCATAAGACCAGCTTCTGCATAACAGATAGCTGTACACACAGGCCAGAAAGTCGGTTCCTGCTGGACCAACCATTTTTAAGCCGATTTTTGGCCCGTGTGTGCCCAGCTTTAGGCAGGAGCCAATTAGCTTACAAACATGTCTTTGGAGTGTGGGAGGAAACCTGGAGTATCTGGAGGAAACTCATGTAAGCACAAGGGGAACATGCAAACTCCATGTAAGTAGTGTCCAGGTTAGGATTCAAAAAAAAAGAAACCAGTGCTGCAAAATAGGGGTGCTAGCAGTTAATATAGTTCTTTCAAGAATGGTAAAATGTTGTAGCAAATAAATTGGGCTAAAGAATTACTGGAAAGTATACAGACTCTTAATCAGTCCATGTTAAACATTTATATTCGTTTTTGGTAGATGCTATAGAGTTGAAGTGATATTAAACTCCGGTTTAAAAAAAGAAAATTCTATTTAAGTATGTATTCTTAATGCCGCGTACACACGAAGGGACTATCCCGCGGGATTATCCGCTGGACCGAAGTCCAGCGGATAATCCCCTCGTGTGTGGGCGCCGGCGGACTTTTTTTGGCCAAAGTACGGCGGACTAAAGTTTCAGGTTTTGTTCTCAAATTATCCGCTGGACTTGGCAGTCCAGCGGATAATCCGGTCGTGTGTAGTATGGTCCGGCGTACCAAAAAGGACGCATGCTCAGTAGCTATTATGTCACGGACTCGCTCGGTCTGGTAAAACTAGCCTTCGTTTTGAAGCTCGCACAATCGTCACGCTGTTGAAATTTTTTTTTTTTTTTTTTCTGACAGCGGGATTTGTATGGTATCGTACTTGAAGAATGATTTTGCCTTGCTGCTTGTATATTCACGCAGAGTACTCCCGAACGTTTTTTCTTCAGCATTCTTTAGTGAAGTTATATATTTGTATATATATATATATATATATATATATATATATATATTATATATATATATATATATATATATATATATATATATATATATATATATATATATATATATATATATATAGATATAGATATCCAAATCACCAAATGAAAAATATATCTATATTTCTCAATAACCGCAAAAAAATATATATCGATATCTACATATATATATATATATAAATATATATAGATATATAGATCTATACGTGTATAAACATAAAATTATATAGATATATATATATATATATATCTATATATTATATATGTACATATATCTCTATATAGATATTTTTTATTATTTGTTGGTTATCAAAAGGATTAGTTATTACACATGATACAATTGTGGAGTCAGCAGAGCTTGCCCTTAATTCCGATCTTAAACCTCACCTTTCCAGCGACTGCACTTGCAGTTCCATTGAAGTTGCACTTTACACTTGTATTGTCAAATGAATGTTTAGACATGTACCTGCCTACTCCTAAAGAAACTATGTTTTTGAATAACAAGCACGTATATCATTATTTGATGAAAATTAAATGACCATTTATTCTGGTTAAAACAAACAAGGCAAAACAAAATAGGAAGGCAACACTGGAGCCACTTGTAGATTTTGTGAAGACTTTTTGCCCCAACGGCAGACACCAAGTTTGTGAAGCCAAAAATTAAGCTTGGGCACATTTCATACAATATAGGGAGCACAAGAAGATTGACCAGGAATCAGACAGACCAGGAACAGCAGCAGATGACATCTATGTCCCCAAGCTGTGGCACTACAACAGCCTGTGTCTTCTGTGAGACCAGACTGAAGCCAGGCAATCACTTCCGACTCTTCGCACCACGCTTCCCTGCACTCTTCCCTGCAGTCTTCCCTGCACGCTTCCTTGGAGGCTGACTTGTGGTAGGAGGAGGAGTAGGAGGAGGAGGAGGAGGAGGAGGAGGAGAAGGAAGACGAGGAGGAGGAGGAGGAGGAGAAGTTGGTGTCGGGCCTTCATGGGTCAGGCGGGTGGATTCTCGTAATTCACCCCTCAAACCCCCCCTAATTGCCTCAGAAATTAGGCCCTCACACAGGTGCCGTTGGCCCCTCTCCATTTCCAGCAACCTGCTGGACACGTAGCTGGCATAGCCCTCTTCTGGAAGGGGGGGTTTGTCGAGAATCGCACTCGCCTTCCGAATCAGTTCCAGTGATTCCTCCTCCACAATGGTCATCCTCCTGGGCCTTCTTGGGGGTAAGGGCAGGGTCGAGGTAGACTTCTTAATTGGGTCTGGCTGTCACTCTGGCTCGTGCTGGGCCCAGCCACCTCCTGGCTCTCGCTGGGCATGTCCTCCTCCTCCTCCATACCACTTGTCCCGGCATCATCCTGGGTCAGCTCATCCTGTGTGCAAATAAAAACAAAAATCAAACACCTGTTTTGTGGTTTCTGGCCTACTCAATCATCCAATTGTAAACTTAGGAACGAGCATCTAAATTTTCCAAAAGATCCAAAAGGCTATCATTTGGACCCCTGCATTTTCCAAGCAGATCACCAATGTTGTCTAACGCTTTTTTTGCCACTACTGGATGTATGTATACACTATATATGTATCGATATGTTGCACCAACACTTTTTAGAAGTGTGCATAATTTTTGTCAGTTTTTTTCACAATTCTGAGTTCAGGGTGTTAATTGTTTCACATTTTAACGTTGACAGCATTAATATTCACACAATCACAATTTAGGCTACTAAATATATACCTGGCTCCAGCTGGGCGCATCAGCCTGCTCCAAGGTGGAGGGGTCTTCTCCTTCCGTGGAAGCCTCAGCTGGGGTGGAGGGAAGAGTGGAGGGAAGAGTGGAGGGAAGGGTGGAGGGAAGAGTCGACAGTGATTCCCTGGGTTCCATCTGGTCACCTATAAAAGTCAGTTGGTTGTAGTACCACAGCTTGGGTACATAAACATTCTCTGCTGCTGCTCCTGATCTGACTGATTCCTCAATCTTCTTGCGCTCCCGCTTGTACATGTGCCTTAAACTTGCAATTCTGGCTTCCACAAACTTGGTGTTTGCGTTGGGGACTTTAGTCTTCACAAAAGCCACAAGTGGCCCCAGTGTTGCCTTCCGGACATCCCTATTGCCATACAAAGGGTTCTTGAGCTGCCACAGGTTGGTATTTTTTCTGTACAGGGCAATGAATTCGGACATGAACTGCTGGTCCTTGAATGGATTCAACTGGGGTGATGACATGTTTGTTTCTGTTTTGTTAGTAATGGCAATACAAAAGACCAAAAACACAAATGTTACTTAAAACGCACAACCAGTTTTTCTTAACAAACATTACACAACACACCCACACACAGGCAGCAACACATCCACACAGGCAGCAACCCCTACACACAGGCAGCAACCCCTACACACAGGCAGCAACCCCTACACACAGGCAGCAACCCCTACACACAGGCAGCAACCCCTACACACAGGCAGCAACACATCCACACAGGCAGCAACCCCTACACACAGGCAGCAACCCCTACACACAGGCAGCAACCCCTACACACAGGCAGCAACCCCTACACACAGGCAGCAACACACACATATCCTTAAAAAATGCTGGCCCAAAACCCAAAAAAAAACACAGTAATGCATCCTAGAAAACACTTACCTTCGTACAGAGCGCTCGCTACTTCCATAGAAAAAAGTTTTGGCGGTGCCCGGATCTACCAGGTTTGCTTTAGATATAGTTATGAAGTTTATATAAATTGAATCTACAGAGCGATTCTAGACTTACAGTAAATCTAAATCTAGATCTCCCCCGTACCTGGAGCATATAGTAAAAAAACCCCCGTATGGGGTCCCCCTTTGAAAGGACCAGAGAGGTACCCCCCGAGACAAGATGGACGGCTGGAGATCTGCTGTTAGATTTTAATATATCACTTTATTGGTAAAACTGAAAAAATGAATTTAAGCAAACAGTACCACTTCCCATTCCTATAGCAAAAATTTCATACAAGATCACAAAGGAATTCCCAGAATTAAAATTGACAACGTTGTCTTCCTAAAAACAAGGGGGTGTGAACCACAAACCACAGCAATTAAATATTTAGCATATATCCATATCTATGATAATAACGGTTTTAACTAAATACTATGAACCAGATATTATAGGTTAAACATCATCATTAGATTTAGAACCAGATATGGATACCCATGACGGATGTTTCCAAGTGGAAATAATATCAATTCAAACTTAAGGCAGTTCAAAGTAGCAGCATATGTTTTCAAGCAGGATTTTAAAACAGCAGTGGATCTTCTGTAGTATCCATATATATGTTGACCAATCAGGGTAATTCAATGGAAAGAAGGAACCACATAAACAGTCCGTGTTTAGCTGGAAAAATCAATTGCATTGCGTTTTTGAAGCAGAGCAGCAAAGCAGCACAAAGCATCACATAGCAGGGAGCGCAGTTATAAAGCTTAGTTCAAGTAGCAGCATAGGTTGGAAAGTTTTGCAGAGTTAAGCAGGGGGACTATAGACTCACATGGAAAGTTCATCACTTCCTTAGGCAAGTTGTATTTATGCTTGTATATGCATTAGCCTTTACAGGCTTCTTACCCACTCCTGCTTGCTGGTTCATCCATCCCTTGTGTGCTGGTAAGCTTTTTCCTCAAGAAAGTTCCTTGGTGTGATGCCGCTCCTCTTGTGTGTATAGCTGTCCGCTTGTTATTTCAAATTTGCCGCTTCGTTTAGCTTCAAACGCTGCTAGGTGAAACTGCAGGAAGTTAAAAGCTCATCACGGGCATGCTGTGGAAGGGCTGGCTTCCCCCAAATGACGTGCCTCTCTGGTTCGCTCGCTACTTCCGTTCGGGAACACGTGGGCCCCTCAAACAGCCTTATATACACTGCGCACGCGTCGAAGTCCGCCTGCGTCCTCCGCGTCGCCCGCCCATGACGTTCCTCATGACGAGTATTCCCCGCCCCGCTTCCCCTCGTTGCATTGTTGGTGAATTAATTCATGAATATGGCGGACACATTCTCAGCCAGTAGCGCGGAGGAAAGCCAAGAAGCCAACACATCTGCATCCAGCAGCAGATATAAGGCCACCAATATGGCCTTTGAAGAGATGGTGGAGATGGTGGACATCCTCCAAAGGGAAGATTACGACGGGGAAAATGGCCCGTACCCTCGACCCAACTTGCGCAAGGACAAGATTCTCACTACAATCGTCAGCACCCTGGAGCAGAAATTCGGCGTACGAAGGGGCAAGGATCAACTGCGCAAACGATGGTCCGACATCAAATCCAGGGAGCACGATCAATACAGGAGAATTCGAAAAGCCATCAAAAAAAGTAAGTCAAGCACGTGCGCTACTATGGTTATACTTGATATGTCTAATCTTGCGCAGATGTAATTACCATTCGTCCGTGAAACTTGCGCAGATGTTATTACCATTCGTACGTGAAACTTGCGCAGATGTTATTACCATTCGTCCGTGAAACTTGCGCAGATGTTATTACCATTCGTACCTGAAACTTGCGCAGATGTAATTACCATTCGTCCGTGAAACTTGCGCAGATGTAATTACCATTCGTCCGTGAAACTTGCGCAGATGTTATTACCATTCGTCCGTGAAACTTGCGCAGATGTTATTACCATTCGTCCGTGAAACTTGCGCAGATGTTATTACCATTCGTACCTGAAACTTGCGCAGATGTAATTACCATTCGTCCGTGAAACTTGCGCAGATGTTATTACCATTCGTCCGTGAAACTTGCGCAGATGTAATTACCATTCGTCCGTGAAACTTGCGCAGATGTTATTACCATTCGTACCTGAAACTTGCGCAGATGTTATTACCATTCGTACCTGAAACTTGCGCATATTTGATGAAAGTTCCGTTTGTCTTCATAACGTTTATTGAGTTTACCTGGCTTTGGGTTGTTGGAGTTGTAAGGTTGTTTATTATTGTCACTATCTATACAATTACTGCTGTAGTAAGGGTTTTAGGGGTAACTTACACAGGGACTCCAGAGGCTGTTTTGGGGGGGGGGGATAAATATGTTAAGCAGGGTCTCATGCTCACAATTCCCAAAAAATGCTCATCATCTCTAAATACTGTAGGTGGTGACTTTTCAAAGAAGTACACTCACCTGTCCCTTGGATGCTGCAGCTACAATCTCTGATCTTGCAATCATGAAATTAATGTTTGCGGCTTCACTTCCCGGGTCACTATTGGGCATGCGCCAGTTGCGCAATGCAATAGGACTGGTCCGCGCAAGCTCGGGGACCCCTGTGTGTCCCAGCAGACAGCACGGTGGGACGGGATGTGGCGTATACTTCTGTGGGAGTCTAGGGCCGGATGTGTGTGCAAATACCTGCCTTACACAGGTATCTGCAACCCATCCCCCCTAAAACGTTCAAAATAAGACACCACAGGGGTGCAGGGATCCAATGAGCGGAAGTTCAAATTTAGGGTTGAAGGGCGCTTTAAGTATTGGAGTTTCATTAGATAGACATTTCAATTCTGTCTTCAAGTAGGATCTTCTAACAAACTGCTAATAATTGGCAAGACTTTTAAACAATGTTTACTAATCCTATTTTGGCACTCAAATATCAGTGTGATTCAAAAGTGTACCTTTTTGTGTTCCATTACCATAGGGGGCAAAAGACTCAGACGTCAGTCCGAACCTACGAGGACCTCCCGGCCTCACCAGACTAATTGGGCAGTTAGCCCAAGCCCACGCGTGGATGTGGCGGAACAGGTCGTTGAAGTCGATCAAATCTGCACCCCACCAAGTGAGTGTCTCAGAACACAGATTGAGCTAATAAATTAAGGTCTGCATGTTTTTGACACTTTTTTTCTTGTGTTTTCTCTACCCAACTTTTAGGTGATGCTGATCTGTTTGTGGAACGACAAGCTGCGGAGCCATTTACCACTGACAGTGCCCACAGGCTTATTGGGCAGATCATGGCCTGGAATCTGCAGCTGGAAAACATGCAGAAGGAGATGGCCACCATGCAGCAGGGAATGAAGGACATGATTGATGTTTTGGGGAGAATCTAAAGACCCCTTTTACATTTCTTAACATCAATCATGTCCTTCATTCCCCTTTTGAAGCGCTGTTTAACTAATTTTAGAGGCCAAATTTTAAATATGCACACGGTATGTCAACATGTGCTATGTGCCATCAGGGGATCTCAATGGACGCATTTTGTGTTTGCAACCCCTAATGCTAGTAGGTGAGAGGGAAGGGGTTTCACACACAAAACACGTCCATTGATTCCCCATGATGGAACATAGCACATGTTGACATTACCCATTTTCCAGTTAAATTAGTGTGCATATTCAAAATTTGGCTTCTTCTGTTCATGGGTTACCTGTTGAACTTTGTAAGTTCTGGACTTTTACATTGTGTAAATAATTTCAAATGCTAAGCCAAAATTTTTAAACAATTTTAAACATGTTTTTATGTTTGTTTTAAAAAATCAATCCCAAAAAAAAAAACAATATGTTGTGAGAAAAACACCAAAAAATGTCAAAAAGATAACCTAAAAAAAAAAAAAAAAAAAATTCATGTTCAAAAAAAAAAAAAAAAAAAAAAAAAAAAACCAAAAAAAAAAAAACAACCAAAAAAAAAAAAAAAAAAAAAAAAAAAAAAAAAAAAAAAGTTTTGGATGTGCACTATAATAAAAAAAATAATGTTTGCACAAATTCAAAAATGTGTGGCTTCTTCTTTTTAAATACTACCAGTTTGACAAAAACATGTTGTGGTTCATTGACAAAGGGGCTTATTTACTAAACGCTAAACAAGTTTGCCACTATTAAGATGTGCACTAGGACAACATATAAAACAGGCCAAATTAAAAGCCAAACAATACGAAACGACCAATATTTCAAACATAAATAACTGTATTTATTCATTGTAAATGAAAAAGATGGTTTAAGGGTCTGCTGCCATTTCAATGGCCCCCCTACCATTAAAATACTGTAAATAAAGGTCCCGCACTTGCTGGGCTGATTGTGTTGCGGAACCAAGAGGGCGATTATCCAGCCCTGTCATGTTGCCTTCCACTCCGGCCTCAGGGCCAATTGGTAAGGAGTATGTTCCTGAATGTTTCCGTAAATAATTGTGCATGACACAGCATGCAAGAATAATAGTATTGAGTTTGTACTCTGCCAGATGTAGCGATGTAAGGAGCAATCTGAAACGGTTGGCCATAATACCAAAGGCATTTTCCACCACCCTTCTTGCTCTGGCCAACCGATAATTAAAAATCCTCCTCTCAGGGGTGAGGGATCGTTGGGGAAATGGCCTCATCAGATGGTCACCCAGACCGAACGCCTCGTCGGCAATGAAGACGAACGGGAGTCCCTCCACATTATCTTCATCTGGTGGCAGCTCCAGCCCACCAGTTTGGAGACGATGACCGAACTCCGTGTGGTTGAAGACTCCTCCGTCCGACATCCGGCCGTTTTTCCCCACATCCACATACAGAAATTCATAGTGTGCCGACACCACCGCCATCAACACGATACTATGGAACCCCTTATAATTCCAATAGTATGACCCCGAATGGGGTGGGGGCACAATTCGCACGTGTTTGCCGTCAATCGCCCCTCCGCAGTTGGGAAAGTCCCAACGGCAGCAAACTGGGAAGCCACAGTCTGCCATTCCTGTGGCGTGGAGGGACACTGTGAAGTCAAACAGAAAGATACAATTGAAATTATAAACCAGCCAAAACACCAAACTAAATGCAACAAATTAAAAAACAATTTGGAAGAACATATGTATTTATTTTGTAAATCCTTGAAATAAAGCCAAAAGATTAAGGATAAAAGGGACAAATCTCTGATTGATGACCCCTCTGATGGACCAGAGAAGATAATAATGGGGATGTGGGTGGGGAGTAAATAATGGTAAGGTCACACAATACACATGCAATTAATTAAAGGTGTGTGTGGGGGGGTGGGGATAATTACAAGCTGACCAAAACCACATGATATTAATTATCAGGGGGTGTGGGGGGTGGGGATAATTACAAGCTGACCAAAAACACATGATATTAATTATCAGGGGGTGTGGGGGGGGGTGGGATAATTACAAGCTGACCAAAAACACATGATATTAATTATCAGGGGGTGTGTGGGGGGTGGGGATAATTACAAGCTGACCAAAAACACATGATATTAATTATCAGGGGGTGTGGGGGGGGGTGGGGATAATTACAAGCTGACCAAAAACACATGATATTAATTATCAGGGGGTGTGGGGGGGTGGGGATAATTACAAGCTGACCAAAAACACATGATATTAATTATCAGGGGGTGTGGGGGGGGTGGGGATAATTACAAGCTGACCAAAAACACATGATATTAATTATCAGGGGGTGTGGGGGGGTGGGGATAATTACAAGCTGACCAAAAACACATGCAATCAATTTAAAAATGAGGGTCAAGGGGGGTGAAAGGGGGGTGAGTAAAGCTGTACAATGGAGCTGGTAATATACATTTTTAACCAAAGAAAGTGACTAGGCTAGGGGTGTTTAGGGGGCCAAGCTTCCATGCTGGGGAGGTTGGTGCAAGCAAATATGCATGTGACCCACTAAATAATACATTCTTAAAACTATTTCGATAAGTCAAACATAAAATACTAGACAAAAAAACAAAATCCAAAAAAAAAAGGAATAGGCGACATTCATAGAATAGTCCTATCATGGTAATTAGCTAATGATGACATTGATGCACTACATTAACAAACATACAAGACATAGGTAATTTTAAAAGAGAAGACTTACCTTAATGTATTCCTCCTGCAGGACGTGGATAATGGCAGAACAGGTCTCTGGAATAATGAGCCCCAGAGCCTGGGGGGAGATGCCTGTCGTGAACTTGAGGTCCTGCAAGCTTCTCCCCGTCGCCAAGTAACGCAACGTGGCGACTAGCCTCTGCTCCGCACTGATGGCTTGCCGCATGCAGGTATTCTGCCTGCTAATATAAGGGGACAGCGAAGCCAACAGACGGTGAAAAATGGGGTCCGTCATCCGGAGATAATTCCTGAAATCATCAGGATTATTCTCACGGATCTCACGGAGCAAAGGCATATGCGAGAATTGGTCACGCTGGCGCAACCAATTCTTGGTCCATGAACTCCTCCTCACCCTGTTCATGGACCGGGCTCGTGCCAAGGTGTTAACCGCAACACCGAGCCCCTGCACAGCACGAACTCGTTCCCGAGTACGTCCACACTCCATGGCTTCAAAACGGTCGGCTGATCAAACAAACAACTTAACAGAACGCACTGAAGAACAGCAAGGCCTATGAAGAACGACCTGAAAAACAGGAACGAGCGGACCAGAACGGCCTGAGAACAGGTAGGAACTGATCCACACGCACTGAAAGCCAGATACAAACCTCACAAGCACAAACTGAACGGCAGAAGCGAACGAATTAAGCAGAAGTCTGAGAAGCGCGAATCGTCTCTAACCAAACGTCAACTAACACGCGATATACACGAGATTAGCTGACGGGGCCCAAAGGGTGTCGTTTGGGATCTCGAGCTTCCTTTTTCTAGTCCCGTCGTACGTGCGTACGTCATCGCGTGAACCGCCGGACTTTTTGCGTGATCGTGTGTGGTCAAGTCCGTTCGCTTTTTAGTCCGGCGTACCTAGCGGGAAAGTCCAGCGGATTGTTCGCTGGACTTAGGTCCGCCGGCAAAAGTCCGTACGTGTGTACGCGGCATAATAGGGCTGTTACTGATTAAAATGATCATGTTCGATTAATCAATTTTTTTTAATCGATTAATCGACTAATTTCTATTAAGCTATAACGCACATACAGATCCAACTACTTTTAGCTGATCTCCTTGCATTGCAACTCTGCATTAGTCAGTGGTAAATGTGGTATACACTATATACAACTAGTTAGTTTCCACAATCCATGATTTAACTTCACAGTTCACAAATATGTTTTAAATTCAAACTGTAGCACTGACGTAATTATTTTTTCCACAGTAGCATGACATTCCCTCCACCTCCGGTCTAACTAATCACTCTCACTTTATGGCATGGACCCCTGTGCAAACAGGTCGTCATGCAAGCGGGTATCAAAAGCGTTAACACGGACCATAAACTTCTCTCACGTCTCCTTAGATCTCAGCAAGGATGCCAGGTCATGGGTAGAAAGAAACTACTCACATAAAGATGATAAAAACACAGCATGTAAAGCCGACAATCGTGTTAGGTCCGTAGGGCAGCAGCCGGTGATGCCATGTGTAGCTCCTCCCCCGTACGCATTACATTCAATCAGAACTTCAACGTCACCGGACTTCTCCCCCCTTCCCTTTGTTAGCAGACGGAGGCCCTTGGCGAAGGTGGGAGGAGTCCGGTCATGTCAATGTCTGTGACGTCACCGGATCTCCGACTGAACTCCCTGAAGACCCGGAAGCCAGTGGAGAGGTGAGTACCGATCAAAAGAATTTTTTTTATCGATTAATCGAGGAATTAATCTTTAATTTCCACATCCTTAATTCTTAACTAAATGTACAGTACCTTCTATTGTTCTCAGGCTTCTCCAAATCTCCAAATTCCTTATTTTCTGTTGCTGTTATCAAACTTTCTTAGCTAAAGTGTGGCTACGTTCTTTCTCCACTGTATATATGAGTGTAGTTAGCCTCTTGCTCGCTCCTGAGATGGACTATAGACTATGGGTTGTGTAGTATGCATAGATCAATGCACATGACCCCAGATATCCTTCACTGCTCGTTCCAACCAAAGGGAAGTGAGAGGGGAGGTTTGGGAACTCACGGAGGTCAGTACAAGGAGACATAAAAACCTAATTTACATTTGCAGTAAATAAATTTAAAGTGGACCTTCAGAAAAAAATGTCATCTTTCCATAGCTGGATAGCCGCACTGAATCAGATTTTTTTAAAGAAGCTTGACATGAGAACACGGTTCATCGATAGTGTATCCCCTATCTCTATCCTTGATAGGGCCTTTAATATATCCAGCAAGGCTGAGAGAAGTGACCTTCGAGTAGGAATAAAAGCAGAGACAGAGGTAAATACAGATTTGACAAGTCAATCAATATTCCTGTTTTCTCCACTCCCTATAGCCTAGAGTCTAACAAAATTAGAAACACGATTGAAAAATATCTGCCAGTTTAGTATAATGATCCTATATATGCTCAAGTCCTGTCTAAGGGCATTAAATCAGTGTTTCGCAGAGCCCCTACCATTGGTGGGACATTGCCCCCCAGCCTTTATATTAGTAGGTCTCATTGTTCACATTGGCTACAATTTAAAGGATCGTTTCGATGTGGGGGCAATGGTTGCCCGTGTAGCCCTTACATATTACAAGGTGATATGATTCATTCTAGTTCCTTAAACAAAGATTTTAAGGTATCCTCATTTACCAACTGTGAACAATGTTCCATTCAATACGTGGGGCGTACGACCCGCAGGCTAAGGGATTAGTTATATGATCACCTCTATGATATATCTAAAAATCATGCCACTAATTTAGCTAGACACTGTCACGATAAAGATGTTAGTAGCCTATGTATTCAGGGAGTTGAGAAGATTATGTTATTGAAAAGGGGAGTTGACAAGTTCAGGTTACTCTGTAAGAGAGAGGTATACTGGATATTAGACATGTGCGCCTCAATAAATTTGTTTTGTTTTGTTTTGTTCCGTTCCATATTAGAATAAAATTTCGTTAGGTTTGTTAACTTTTCGTAACAACTACAAACGTTCGTTATGATGAATTTATCATTATGAGGGGCTCCCACCATTCCTGTGCTGTGCACATTGAGGGGCTCCCACTATCCCTGTTCTATGCTAATGTGGGTTATTAACTTCATCATAACGAATAATCCTAATTAACCACTTGCCGCCGCCATATAGCAGAATGACGGCAGCAAAGTGGTTTCAATATCCATATGACGTGATCAGGATATTGGCATCCATCAGTACAATACATTACACTACAATGCCGCCTATCAGTGCCAATCCGTGCCACCTATCAGTGCCCATCCCTGCCGCCTATCAGTGCCCATCCAGTCCCATCTGTGTCGCCTATACATGCCCATCAATGCCGCCTATCCATGCCAATCTGTGCCACCTATCAGTGCTAATTTGTGCCACCTATCAGTGCCCATCCGTGTTGCCCATCAGTGCCACCTATCAGTGCATATCAGGGCCCATCAGTGCCACTTCATTGGTGCCACCTCATCGGTGCCCATCAGTGCCACCTTATCAGTGCCCGTCAGTGCAGCCCAATCAGTGCCCATCAGTGAAGGAGTAAACATACTTATTTACAAAGTTTTGAAACTGAAACAAAAATTTCTAAATTTTCTGTCTTTTTTTATTTGTTTAGCAGAAAATAAAAATCTCAGATGTGATCAAATACCACCAAAGAAAGCTCTATTTGTGGGAAAAAAATTATAAAAATTTAGTTTGGGTACAGTGTAGTATGACCGCCCAATTGTCATTCAAAGTGTGACAACAATGAAAGCTGAAAATAGGTCTGGGCAGGAAGGTGTTTAAGTGCCCAGTATTGAAGTAGTTAACAAACATTCTTATTTTGTCCGATTCTGAATCTCCCATCGACTACCAGTACCAGAATCTCCCACTCCCATATTAAAAAAGGTCATTTCCCAACCCTCACTCAGCAGCAGAAGAAAACCTCTGATTGGTCAACAAAACACTGACAGGCTGACCCCCCACCCCTTCAACCTCTGCAACAATGCTGGCAGCTCTCATTCGTCTATTTACCAAAGACAACTTCTGAATATAACGCTGAGCACGTGCACTCAACTTCTTTGGTCGACCATGGCGAGGCCTGAGTGGCACCTGTCCTGTTAAACTGCTGTATGGTCTTGGCCTCCGTTCTGCAGCCCAGTTTCAGGTTCATTGGCAACCTTCTTATAGCCTAGGCCATCTTTATGTAGAGCAACAATTCTTTTTCAGATCCTCAGAGAGTTCTTTGCCATGAGGTACCGTGTTGAACTTCCAGTGACCAGTATGAGAGAGTGAGAGTGATAACACCAAATTTAACACACCTTCTCCCCATTCACACTTGAGACCTTGTAACACTAACGAGTCACATGACACAGGGGAGGGAAAATGGCAAATTGGGCCCAATTTGGACATTTTCACTTAGGGGTGTACTCACTTTTGTTGCCAGCGGTTTAGACATTAATGGCTGTGTTGAGTTATTTTGAGGGGACAGCAAATTTACACTGTTATACAAGTTGTACACTCACTACTTTACATTGTAGCAAAGTGTTATTCCTTCAGTGTTGTCACATGAAAAGATATAATAAAATATTTACAAAAATGTGCATTATAGCAATATCTGGAGGAACAATCTGAGCCCTGAACAGGTAGGTTTGTAAATTATATGTGCAATAAAATAAACCCAAAATAGAACCATTGTCAAAATGTTTTTTAGTTTTGAATAATGTGGGAAATAGTTGAGTACCTTTATTGTTGTCTGTGTCCCCGCTGGGTAGATTTGCCCTCCTTATGTAATCTTTTGACCAGCGACAGAAGAGGAAAAAAGTAAAATTTTACAGTTGTCACTCCAACAGGAAATAAGGGGAAATCTTTTAATGGAAATGCAAATTCCAGAGACTGAAACTGAAGAAAGAGATTTTTGGAAAGATTTTGTTTTTATAATGTGGACAGAAAGTACAGGAAAATCTTTATACATATAAAATACAGGTAGTAATAAAAAAAAAGAAAAAAAAAGGATGACATTGGTTTTAACCCTTCTTTATTCTGCCTAAAAAATGTAATATGTTTTAGCATTAAATATACAGCATTTTATTAGCAACTAGTCAGAGTAGAAACAGAGGGGTTGCCTTTGCTAATATTTTTTTGAAAGTGTAAGCTCCAAAGTTGGCATTTAGCATTTGGCGTGTGTATCAAAGCTGCATTTCTCACTATACAAGTCAATAGGAGTGCACAGTTCAGAAAGAAATCAAACACAGGTCAAAAGCATTGTGAATGCATCTGACGTGCCAGCTGCATGCGTTCTTTAAAGTGATTGTAAAGTCTTGTTTAATAAAATAAAAATAACAATCATGTTATACTTACCTCCTCTGTGCAGTTGCTTTTGCACAGGGCAATCCTCCTCTTCTTGTGTCCCTCTTTGCTGCTTCTGGCCCCTCCCTCCTATCGAGTTCCCCCTTAGCCAGCAGCTTGCTATGGGGCCACTAAAGCCGAGTCACAGCTCCGTGTGTCCATTCAGACATGGAGCCCCAACCCGGCCCCACCTCCTCTCCCCTGATTGGCTGACTGACTTTGATTAACAGCCGCAGGAGCCAATGGCGCCACTGCTGTGTCTCAGCCAATTGGGAGGAGTGTCCTGGATGGCTTAGACATTCATGGACATCGCTGGAGAGAGATGGGGCTCAGGTAGGTAAAAGGGGGAGGCTGCTACACACAAAAGTTTTTTTTTATCTTAATGCATAGAATGCATTAAGATAAAAAAACCTTCTGCCTTTACAACTCCTTTAACCTCTTCCCACCCGCCGGCCATCAAATGATGGCTGGGTGGCATGGCTCTCGTTCTGGGTGGACGTCATAGGACGACCCACCAGAACGACCGCTCTTGCACGCCCCGGGGGCGCGCAGCACGGCAATCGATGCCACGCCGTTTTGCTTTGAAACGACACAACCCCCGATCTGTGTAAAGAGCTGCGGCTCTTTAAATTTGTGATCGGCTGTGTCCAATGCCAATAATGCCACTGCCAGCAATCATTGCCAACCAGTGTCCACAATTGGCATCAATCTGTGCCCACAAGTGCCAGCAATCAGTGGCCATCAGTGATGACAGTCAGTGCTGGCTATCAGTGCTGCCCATCAATGCCCATCACTGGTGCCCATCAATGCTCATCGCTGCTGCCCATCAATGCCCATCAGTCCCCCTATCTGTGCCCACCAGTGCCGCCTATCTGTGCTTAATGCCCACCAGTGCCGCTCATCAGTGCTGCCTATCAGTGCTCATTAGTGCCACGTATCAGAGCCACCTATCAGTGCCCATAAGTGCGGCATATTCGTGCTTCCTCATCAGTGCCACTGAATCAGTGCCCATAAGTCCCACCTCATCAGTGCTAAAAAGTGCCACCTCATCAGTGCCCATCAGTGCTGCTTCATCAGTGTCCATCAGTGAAGGAGAAAAATTACTTATTTACAAAATTTACTGAGAGAAATTAAGGAAAACAATTTTTTTTCAAAATTTTTGGTCTTTTTTTTTTTAAGGAAAAAATTTAAAACCCAGAAGTAATTAAATTCCACCAAAAGAAAGCTCTATTCGTGTGAATAAAATGATAACACTTCACATGGTTACAGTATAGCATGACCGCGCAATTGTCATTTAAATTGTGACATCGCTGAAAGCTAAAAAATGGCCTGTGCAGGAAGGGGGTGTAAGTGCCCTATATTGAGGTGGGTAAGCATATTATAAGTTATAACCTATATAAACTTTCACTAATTAACAGATCGCTGTTCTGAAACAAGCAGATACTGATCAGATGTTGGCAAAATCAATATGCACTTGCTGGTTCCCAGTAAGTGATTCACTAAGTAGGGAATGAAGGATTTTTTGAAAGAAAGGAAAGAAGTCTTGGAACTTCTTGGCACTTTCAAAAATATACTTGTCCTGTTTATTTACCCTTTAAAGCGTATCTAAAACCAAAAACAGAAATATAATATATTGCAGTTTAGCAGTCCTTAGCTGTGGTGGCTACGATAGTTTCTTTTTTCTTCTGGCTTATTTCCCTTTAGGCCCCTTTCACGCGTGCGGACAGTATGTCCGTATTTCATCCATCCGTTTTCGGATGAAATACGGACATACATGCATCCCTATGGGATAGCGGGTGTCAGCGGATGAACATTCCGATTCTGCAGACGGAGGAAAATCCTATTTTTCATTCCGTCTGCAGAGCGGATCGGATGAACATGGACAGACGGTCCGTGTTCATCCGATCCCCCATGGAGGAGATCGGACAGGGCGGTCCGTGCACAGTGTGCAGGGACCGCCCTGTCATCTGCCGGCTCAGCGGGGATCAACGGAGAGATCCCCGCTGAGCAAGCGGATGTTTATGGGGCGAATCATTACGTATTCGTCCCGTGTGAAAAGGGCCTTATTCTTACAAGATGCTTGATGTGTGTGATACCCCTGGACCAATAGAAGTAAAAATTGATTCCAAAGTGACTTTACCATCAAAAATCAAAACCCGTTATTGAAGTCCCGTATAGGTGGACCCAATTTTGGTCCTAGGCTGCTTCATCTCTTATAGTGACACTGTCTACAGTGCTATCACATACTTCCCAACATTTTGAGATGGGAATGAGGGACACCTACTAACTAATGTATGTAGGCATAGGACACGCCCCCGCCACACCCCCTTAAAGTAGAATTAACCAAAAAAAAGGTTAATTAAATCCACAAGGACTTTTTTTTACCACTACTATTCCTTTATATTGGCTTTTAAAATGTACAAATGCAGCCATTTAGATTTTGAATAAAAGGTTTAGCACTGGGAAACACTTTTTGAAACATAAAAAGTGCATTTTATATACAACTATATAGATCAGACCAAAATGAGGGACAAATGAGGAAAGAGGGACAGAGGGACATTGCTCCATATCAGGGACAGTCCCTCGAAATCAGGGACAGTTGGAAGCTATGCTATCAGGAGATCAGTCTTCATCAAGCCTTGAAGTGATTCTAAAGGCACAATTTTTTATTTTATTTTAAATAAACATTATACTTTGTGTAAAGTGATTTTAGATGAATAAAACAGTAGCGCTAATAATCACAGTGTCTGTGAATAAACTAAATATTTAACCTGTGTAAACAATACTGAAAAATAAGTATAAACAGTGCTAAAAAAAAAAAACACAATTAATCACCTATATACATAAAGTGAAAAATTAAAGTGAAGTGTGATTATATATTTTTTGCAGGTGTCCAAAAAAGGAAAACAAATCCAAACAAAAGTCCATAAACTGTTACTTGTAGTGATAATGTTTCAAAAAGTGACAAAAAAGTGAATGAAAAATCCTGAAGCAAATAAAGTTTTGAAGTGTCTTTAAACAAAATTCTTGAAGTGACTTGAAAAAATATATCTTCCACCACACCACCTGTGTTCAGTGCTACCGCACCCTAAGGAAACGCACTCACCAGCAGTGTATGCCTTGCACTCTCATGCTTGGCCAACTCGCTTAATAGCTCCACATGAGTCACAGATGGATCCAGACAGAATGTTAGATAATTGCACTCCACATATAAGGAAAAAAGAGATGCTTCCAATAGTGAAGTAGAGTAAACCATTTATTTCAACAGCATACAAAATTCCTCAACCATTGTACTCACATCCTTCATATAAAAATCAGGCACTTCAGCATAATCTTTTTAACAGGAAACAAGGACCCAGCAGTGGTGACCCGATATATTATGGTCTCGGCGGACCCGGCGTTAATACCAATATGTCTCACCCTCCACGCTGTCTCCTTTCTCTTTCACTTCACACGGCACAGCACACCCAGTAACTGGAACGTTGAATGTTAAATGCTCCTTATAGTTGCCATGTAACCATACCCAGACATGTTTCACCGAAGTGGCTTAATCATTGGGGTTCATTATACTTACCTGCTCTGTGCAATAGTTTTGCACGGAACAGCCCCGATCCTCCTCTTTCCCCCACCAGCGCTCCTGGCTCCTCCCCCCTTCTGAGTTTGTGTGTTCATTGACATAGAGAGCCCCCCCTCTCCTCACTGGCTGTGAATAACAGCAGCAAAAACCAAATGCTCCTGTCTCTCTGTCCAATGAGAGAGAGGGAGCCGAGAACTCTGCTGTCGAGATTGGGCTCAGGTAAGCATTTAGGGGGGCTGGGGGGGGGGGGGGGGAGCTGCATACAGGATGTTTTTTTACCTTAATGCATATAATTTATCAAGGTAAAAAAACTTTCTGCCTTTAGGACAACTTTAACACAGATCCCTTTGTGCATTCTGTTGTGATTTTATAAACATCAACTGCTCAAGCCCTAAAAACGGGGAGGCATTTCCCTTCTTAAATGTGTTGACTGTATCTGATGCCCTTAACCATTACAGGTTTAAAAAGTCCTTTAAGGGAGATGAACTTTTGTACCAGGCACTCCTATGTACACTTTTAAGAATCTATTTTCACAAGGGAATTCTGCAAATAACACATCTCGTGTCTCTGGTTGACTACGCTCACTGCTCCACTGTATCTATGGAGGGTGCCATGGTTTTCACACAGGCTGAGCATCAAGCATGTCTGCCTTTGTTTATCGCCATTACATGCAGGATTAATACGTAGGGTTGCCACTTGTACGGGATTCACCCGTACAGTCGGGATTTGAATCATGTGCCCGGTTTTGAGCACCCCTGGAAACCGGACACATTCAGATAGGATCGTGGCTCATAGCTGGAGAGAGGATTAGGTGTTCTCCTCCCTCCAGCCTGCAGGTGGCAATAGAGAGCAGTACTGACTGAACAGTCTCAGCAGCACTGCTGAGGAACGAACACGGAGTGTGTGGAGCCTGGAAAGAGAAATGAGGAACTTCTTTGCAGTTAGTGATCAGTGAGTACAGGGGGAAAGGGGGTCTCTGGTGTCATAGCTGATGTAAGGGGGCTTACATCATATAATCTAATGGTGGTGTCATATCTGATGTAAGGGGGTGGGGGGGCTCTGATGTCATAGCTAATGTAAGGGGAGGCTCTAGAGTCATATCTGATGTAAGGGGGGGGGGCTCTGGTGTCATATTTAATGTAAGGGGGGGCTCTGGTGTCATATCTAATGTAAGGGGGGGCTCTGGTGTAATATCTGATGTAAGGGGGGGCTCTGATGTAATATCTGATGTAAGGGAGGCTCTGGTGTCATATCTGATGTAAGGGGGGGGGGGGGCTCTGGTGTCATATCTGATGTAAGGGGGGGCTCTGGTGTCATATCTGATGTAAGGGGGGGCTCTGATGTAATATCTGATGTAAGGGAGGCTCTGGTGTCATATCTGATGTAAGGGGGGGCTCTGATGTAATATCTGATGTAAGGGAGGCTCTGGTGTCATATCTGATGTAAGGGGGGGGGCTCTGGTGTCATATCTGATGTAAGGGGGGGCTCTGGTGTCATATCTAATGTAAGGGTGGGCTCTGATGTAATATCTGATGTAAGGGAGGCTCTGGTGTCATATCTGATGTAAGGGGGGGGGGCTCTGGTGTCATATCTGATGTAAGGGGGGCTCTGGTGTTATATCTGATGTAAGGGGGGCTCTGGTGTTATATCTGATGTAAGGGGGGGGGCTCTGATGTCATATCTGATGTAAGGGGGGGCTCTGATGTCATATCTGATGTAAGGGGGGGCTCTGATGTCATATCTGATGTAAGGGGGGGGCTCTGATGTCATATCTGATGTAAGGGGGGGCTCTGATGTCATATCTGATGTAAGGGGGGGGCTCTGATGTCATATCTGATGTAAGGGGGGGCTCTGATGTCATATCTAGTGTAAGGGGGGGGGCTCTGGTGTCATATCTAATGTAAGGGGGGGCTCTGATGTAATATCTGATGTAAGGGAGGCTCTGGTGTCATATTTGATGTAAGGGGGGGGGGGGCTCTGATGTCATATCTGATGTAAGGGGGGGGCTCTGATGTCATATCTGATGTAAGGGGGGCTCTGGTGTCATATCTGATGTAAGGGGGCTCTGGTGTCATATCTGATGTAAGGGGGGCTCTGGTGTTATATCTGATGCAAGGGGGGGCTCTGGTGTCATATCTGATGTAAGGGGGGGCTCTGGTGTTATATCTGATGTAAGGAGGGGGCTCTGGTGTCATATCTGATGTAAGGGGGGGCTCTGGTGTCATATCTGATGTAAGGGGGGCTCTGGTGTCATATCTGATGTAAGGGGGGGGGGGTTCTGGTGTCATATCTGATGTAAAGGGGGCTCTGGTGTCATATCTGATGTAAGGGGGGGCTCTGGTGTCATATCTGATGTAAGGGGGGCTCTGGTGTTATATCTGATGCAAGGGGGGGCTCTGGTGTCATATCTGATGTAAGGGGGGGCTCTGGTGTTATATCTGATGTAAGGAGGGGGGCTCTGGTGTCATATCTGATGTAAGGGGGGGCTCTGGTGTCATATCTGATGTAAGGGGGGCTCTGGTGTCATATCTGATGTAAGGGGGGGTTCTGGTGTCATATCTGATGTAAGGGGGGGCTCTGATGTCATATCTGATGTAAGGGGGGGGGGTTCTGGTGTCATATCTGATGTAAGGGGGGGCTCTAATGTCATATCTGATGTAAGGGGGGGCTCTGATGTCATATCTGATGTAAGGGGGGGGGGGGTCTGATGTCATATCTGATGTAAGGGGCCTGTGGTGCTTTTGTTTATAGCGCAAAAAATAAAAACCGCAGAGGTGATCAAATACCCCCAAAAGAAATCTCTATTTGTGGGAAAAAAAGGATATCAATTTTGTATGGGTGCTACGCCGTATCGCAAAAAATGGCCTGGTCAGGAAGGGGGTAAATTCTTCCGGGTTAAAGTGTTCGGGTTTGACTTGATGAAAAGGTGGCAACCCTATTAATACGGTTAGTAGTTTACAAAAGAATACTTGAAGAATGTTTGTGCTTTCTAATCAGCTCAGAGGAAGCGACAGGAACACTGCATTTCTGGCAAGATGCAGTCACTTAGACCCCTTTCACACCTAATCGTTTTTTCAGGCGCTACAGTGCTAAAAATAGCGCCTGTATAGCGTCTGAAAAAAGCGGGTCCTTTAACTCCAGTGTGAAAGCCGGAGGGCTTTCACACTGGAGCGGTGCGCTAGCAGGATGGTAAAAAAAGTCCTGTCAGCAGCATCTTTGGAGCGGGGAAGGAGCAGTGTATTCACTGCTCCTATACCACTCCTACCCATTGAAATCAATGGGACACCGCGGTAATACCGCAGCAATACTGCCGGCAAAGCGCCGCTGCAGCAGCGCTTTTCGGGGGGTTTTAACTCTTTTTCGGACGCTAGCGGGGGTTAAAACCGCTCCGCTAGCGGCCGAATACCGCGGCTAAAACGACGGTAAAGAAGCGCTAAATATAGCGTTGCTTTACCGCCGACGCCCCCACCGCCCCAGTGTAAAAGGGGCCTTAAAGATGAAACCACATTAAGGACTGCTAAATTGTAATAAATTATTTATTTTTTTTTTAAACTAGATACACTTACATTTTCTATTTTAACTTTAGTGCCCCTTTAAAGTGTTGAAAGAACAGTTGGTTTAGGATCCAGAGTTCACTTGATGAACCATGGCTTTAAATGGAAATTAAACTGAAGTCTATGCACTGTGACCCTGAGCAAAATGTCACAGAGCATTTTGGTTAACAGTGTAAAAGCACAAATAATCCAAGCGATATATTAGATGCTCCAAATTTGTTCTGGCACTTAATCTCCATTAAATAACATAAAATGTGACAGACATTGATTTCAGAGCTTTGTGAAATGCAAATTGAAGCTCGAGAATTCACCTTGACTGTCTCAAGGCTTGGAAACCCAAGATCAGCAGTGAGGTTTTACTGTTCAGCTGGCTGGTATTAGTACATTGATGCAAGGCCGTACGTGGAAGTCTATGAAGCTTTGTTCAATGACTGACCTTTAGCTATCCTGCTCACCATGATGATGCATCTGCTACCAGGCTCATAAACTTTGGGGCCCCTAGATCTGATGTTGACTCAGCAATACTTGCCTCTTCATTCCCATTGTGGCCACAGAATTATAAGTATAGTAAATGTACCACATTTTCTGTAATTTCCGTGCCCTTCTGCCGACGTATATGTCCAGGAGGCGGTCCTTAAGCGGTTAAAGTGGTTCTAAAGCCTAAACTTTTTTTTACCTTAATGCATTCCTTGCATTAAGGTAAAAAAATGTTCAGGTAATGATTTTGGCCCCTCATCCCCCCCTTATACTTACCCAAGCCCTCATTCAATACAGTGCTGTCCATGGGCGTCCGCAGGTAGGGGCAAGGGGGGTCAAGTGCCCCCTCCTGGAATCAGGGTTCGGATCTTAAATTCAGCACAGTTGCGTAGCTATCGGGGTGCGGGAAGCCCGCACCCCGATAGCTGTAGCTCTTCTCTCCCCTCATTTCCATGTCTCGCTGGCTTTGCTGAAGCACCATGAGCAATTGGCTCCAAATGCTGTCAATCAAAGGCAGTGACGAGGGAGATGGGGCGGGGCCAAGTCCTGCTGTGTGTGTCAATGGATGCAGCAGTGGGCTCAGGAATAAGCATGCACAAGTGTCCCCATGGGAAGTAGCTTCCCATGGGGGCACCGGACAGAGATTAGGAGCAAGCAGCGCCGGTGGGGGACCCGAGAAGAGATTTGGGGCCATTCTGTGCAATTCCATTGCGCAGAGCAGGTAAGTATAGAGATGTTTGCTGTTTTTTTTTTTTTTTTAATCCTTTGCAACCACTTTAATATACTTTAAATAATCACTTGGAGCAGAGACCATTATCACTGGGATTCAGCAAAGAGAGGGGCGCCTCTGGGTGCAGTAGTTTTAAACAGTGCAATTTATTATGAGCATGTGTTTTAACAACTCACATTTTGGCAGTTATTTCAGGAATGTAGTAAAAAAGTGTCCAGCAGGTATCATCAGATCAGTCTCCTCTGTGCATGGGTGTCATCCTCCTTGATTAGGTGTCTCCATAGACCGCTATGATAGAAAAGCCGGCAGCGGTGGGGGAGTTTCCTCAGAGCAAGGCTTGGTCCGCAGAGGGTTCAGGGCACATCCGGATGACGTCACTGGCAAGCGACGCACGTTTCGTGAGCGTACGGGCTGTGTTAGTGTGACAGCCGCGCTCCTTCATCAAGCTTAGTGATAGGCAGTGGACAAGTGGAATATATGCTATTGGTGAGGGGGAGTGGCCAGGACAGGGGAGTGTCATTGATGGTCAGCAAAAAACACACACAGAGGTGGCAATGTTACACATGATTGGTAGCAGAAAATGTATATACAGTCGGTATTTAAAATCAATAGTAAAAACAATAATAAAAACAACATCAAGAGCAAACAAGGTGAAAATAAAATCGAGTGTGCTTACTAATATACAGAAAAAAAAAAAAAAATATTAAGGGGAGGCGGCAGGAGGGCGGAGGAAAGGCAAGAGGGAAAGGGGGGGGGAGGGGGGATTAAGGAACAACAAGGAACAGACAAAGCTATGGAAGGGGGTGGGGAAGTTTTTTTAAAAAGGAGAGGACGTACAGATAGTGTATGATATATATAGTTTGTTTGTGTTTTAGCCTGCAGTATAAATGTGCACATGCATGTATGAGCATATACACCCATGATCTGCAGCAAAATATAAATAAAAGCATAATGGGAAAGATGCTAGGAAAAAAAAAAAAGGGAATAAATATATATACATACATATATATATATACATATATACATATATACATATATATATATATACATACATACACATACACACTCAAATGATATTAAAAATATATATATATATATAAAAATGATGATAAAATGACTAAATTAAATAGGCTAATTGGTAGGTTAAGAATACTTGTACTGATGAGCGGGCGGCACAGTGGTGTAGTGGCCAGCACTCCCACCCAGCAGCAAGAAGGGTCGCCGGTTCGAATCCCCACCACGACACCACCCGCCCAGAGCCCGCACGCTCTCCCCGTGCCTGCGTGGGCCTCCTCCAGGTACTCCAGTTTCCTCCCACAATCCAAAGACATGCAGGTAGGCCAACTGGCCTCTATCCAAAAAATTGGCCCCAGTATATGAACGGGGACAAAAAATAAATAAATAAAAAGATATAAAAATACATATGGGTATTGTAGATAGCAGTTATAGAATGTGTACATGATAAGAGGAATAATAATAATAAAATCTAAACAGTATGTATGAATAAATGGATATACAAATACAGGAGAAGATTTATTATTATTAGTAGAAAAAAGATTATTTGAGTTTAAATATTCAAACTTTGATTCTCATTTTTAGATTAAAGTTGGATGGGAGCAGAGGATAAGGGGGAGGGGCCTAAAATCAAAGCAAGAATCTTATAAAATTGTGGCAATTTCAATGCTTTCGTTAATCCCTCCTGGCGATAGTGCGTCCAGAGTATAAATCCAGTATGTTTCACGGGCACATAATTTCTTGAATCTTTCAGCTGCTGGTAGGGATCTGGGGATTTGTTCAATAACGTGAACTTTAAGTCCTTTGGTAGATCCCTGATGATTTTTGGAAAAATGTCTTGGAACGCTATGGGGGTCAATACCTCCTTCTATCAGCCTTCTGTGTTCACCGAACCTCTGTCTCAGTGTCCTGATGGTCCGACCTACATACATGAGGCCACATGGGCAACTGAGACCGTAAACTACAAAATCAGATGAACAGTTGAAAAAATCTTTCAGCATATAGGTTTTGCCTTTAGTAGTAAAGGATTTTTGCCCATGTTCAACAAATGCACAGGTTTTGCAAAGGGTCTTCCGACATTGATACATGCCTGTGAGAGGTATTAATAGTGAAACTGACGGGGAGGATAGGATTGACTTTAATTTACTCGGGGCAATTTTCGTTTTTAGGTTGGGAGCCCTGCGATAGGTAACTTTCGGATATGCTGGGAGAATGGCTTTCAGGTGAGGGTCTTGCTGTAAGATGCCCCAATGTCTGTTCAAAACCTTTTCCATATCTTTATGTTTATTATGGAAGGTGGTTATGAACCTACTGCAGCCATCCATTGCCGGTCGGCTTGTTTTGGGAGGCTTGCCTTTGAGGTAGTGTTCGTATGCTTCCTCTACTAGGTTGGTAGGGTACTTTTTTTCTATAAATTTATTTTTTAGGATAAGGCTAAGCTCGGTATAATCAGACTCTTTTGTACAATTCTGTCTGAGACGGCAGAATTGTCCTTTTGGAATGTTAGTGATCCAGTTGGGGTAGTGGCAACTCCTAAAGTGTAGGTAAGAGTTGCCAGCTGTGGGTTTATAATAGTTTTTAGAGATAATGGTATGTTCTTCATGTCCTAATTCTAAGTCCAGAAAGGCCATAGTTAGGGGGTTGGTGACTGACGTAAACGACAGCCCATAGGGATTATTGTTACAGTGCTGGACAAACGGGGTGACAAGATCAGGAGCACCGTCCCAAATGATGATTATATCATCGATATATCTACCAAAATAAATTATGTTTGCGGCAAACGGATTATCTTGATAGATGAACTTGTTTTCCCAAAATCCCATTGCCAGATTGGCATATGAGGGTGCGAAATTAGCTCCCATTGCCGTGCCCTGTATTTGTTGAAAGAAGTCCCCATTAAAAGAAAAGTAGTTATGTGTGAGACAAAAGCTAACGGCATCTATTATAAACCCTGCTTGTCTCATGTTGATTAAAGGTTCTGTGGATAAGAATTGCTCAAGGGCCATGAGTCCAAAGCTGTGGGGAATGGAGGTATATAATGAGCATACATCCAAAGACAACCATACATAGGTCGATTCCCACCTATAATTGGACAGTTGTTCCATTAGTTGTATTCCATCACGAATGTAGGATTGTAGGCGTAGAACAATAGGCTGTAAAAATTGATCTATATATAGGCTGAAGCCTGTTGTAACACTATCCATTGCCGCTACTATTGGTCTGCCGGGGGGATCCGTAAGGCTTTTGTGGATTTTTGGTAGGTGATAAAAATATGGTATCTGGTAAAAGGTTTTTCTTAAAAACGAGGCTTCTGTTTTTGAAATGATACCATCTGAAAGTGCATTTGTGATCAGTACTTCAGCTTCTTTGGAGAAGTCAGTGGTTGGATCCTTAGTTAATTTCTTATAGGTTGCCTCATCTGATGTGGATATACATGTATATGTGTATATATATATACTCTGAGTGTTGATATTTTATATATTTTTTTAAATTTTTTTATTTATTTACTCTTATCATTTTCTGTGTGTACTTTTTATTAGGTACATTTTTTATTAGGTACATATTTATTTATTTTTATTTATTTATTTATTTTTATATGTGTTTTTGTATATATATATATGTATATGTACTAAAAGTATACATATCTTACATTTATTTATTATCCATAATTTTTTATCATATAATTCTACACCATAGTCTTTTGACACAATATGGATGTCATCTCAACTATAGGTGATCATAAATATAAGACCCTTGACCAAGTATATACTACCTTATCCCCTATAATTTTTTCTGAAAAAACTAAACTTGTAGGTAAAACACGCCAGATACTCTGTGGCAAGTTCAAACAACTAGAACGTATGATCCACACAGCCAATTCCCAATGGTGGGACAAATTCTTCTTAGAGCAATATATCAATATCAAAATCTCTCCAAGAGGTTTGCGTATAATGAAAGATTGCCCCATCTTCCTAGATGAAGATGGCAAAAAAGAATGGCAAAATATTTCAGAGTTTTGTACTGCAAAATGGATAAACATTTTAATCTCCCACAGAAATAATAGGTTCAATAAATTTTGTGATCAAATCAAAACCATTATAGAGGAAATTTCTAATCACTCCACCCATATTCCTCTTTCATGGTCAGAAACGCTCAAAAATAACAACAAAAGAGATGAAGACAATCTTGTCAACATGAAAATGGGGAAACTTAAACGTGATCTTGATGACTATAATTCCAAGAGAGTCTTCTCCTGGAATAAAAAGAATACTAATCCCTCCACACTAGCACCATCGACTCATGTAGATCGTAAACAATTTCCACTCCCACACCCACCTCTCCGCCCTCTGATGGAGCTCTATCCCACACACAAAATCAGACAGATCCCGGTACAACATCAGCGAGATTATCTCCACTCTCTAGGCCTACATCAACTACCTAATCACAATTTACCCCCCCACCCTCCTAATAATAGGAAGGAACGTCTTAACAAGAAAAATAAAGACCTAGTGAGTGCATTGAATCTGTTTTATAATAGATCTTCACCATCTCTACCCCCTCCCATTTCAAAAAATGAAAGAAAAGTAGATAGCACTACTACTGATTGCCTCCCCAGAATCAGTCAATCTAATCAGCCTCCTTCTACCATCATAAAAAAATAGTACACTATCTAATTCTATGGAACACTCTGGGAAGGAAGGGGTGCCCCCTTCCCTAACACCATCTATTGATCCTCTAACTGTTACTATAGCCCTTTGCCATACACCACCCCCTCCTACCCCTTCTTTTTTAGTGCACAGTCCTCCCCCAACCTCAAACCCCCGAAAAAGAAAACTCACCGAAGAGGTTGTAGGGGAGGACGAAACAGAAAGTCCAAACCAAAACCTTCAAAAACACCCCAAACGATAAAAATATTTAATTTATCTTCCCGTGTTCTATCCACTGCCGAAACTTCACTCTTGAGCCATGGCCTAAATTTTGCCCCCATAAACCGACCGAACCCCTTTGTCCTGTTCAAAGACTTAAATAGCTACATACGCAAACTTACCCTAAAACGTCACTTTCATATCAAACAGGAGAAAGATAGGAACTCAACCACCCATCACGATCTCCCGGTGTCCCCCTGTGACCCCATCATTGCCTCACCCGAATTGGAACCCTCTCCCCTATCTCCCCCTTTTGATATAGATGACATAGATATACCAAATGATGAAGAGGCAACTTCCATACTGCTCACTCAACATCTGGTCCCCTCCCCACCAATTGTTCACTCTACCCTAAAACCCAAATCCATATTCTTTCCCACTCAGTCCAAAGGCCCATTCATCGAAAGCTTCTATAGAGTTGTCTACGCTGACCTTCTGAAGCTTTGTGAGTCATCAGTGACATCAAAATCGAACAACCTCTCACCTTCAGAAATACATGCACTAAACCTCCTTATAAATACGGATGACCTGATAATCAAGTCGGCCGACAAAGGAGGTGGCCTGGTGCTCCAAGATAAATCTGACTACCTAAAGGAGGCTTATAGGCTCCTTTCAGATGAGGCAACCTATAAGAAATTAACTAAGGATCCAACCACTGACTTCTCCAAAGAAGCTGAAGTACTGATCACAAATGCACTTTCAGATGGTATCATTTCAAAAACAGAAGCCTCGTTTTTAAGAAAAACCTTTTACCAGATACCATATTTTTATCACCTACCAAAAATCCACAAAAGCCTTACGGATCCCCCCGGCAGACCAATAGTAGCGGCAATGGATAGTGTTACAACAGGCTTCAGCCTATATATAGATCAATTTTTACAGCCTATTGTTCTACGCCTACAATCCTACATTCGTGATGGAATACAACTAATGGAACAACTGTCCAATTATAGGTGGGAATCGACCTATGTATGGTTGTCTTTGGATGTATGCTCATTATATACCTCCATTCCCCACAGCTTTGGACTCATGGCCCTTGAGCAATTCTTATCCACAGAACCTTTAATCAACATGAGACAAGCAGGGTTTATAATAGATGCCGTTAGCTTTTGTCTCACACATAACTACTTTTCTTTTAATGGGGACTTCTTTCAACAAATACAGGGCACGGCAATGGGAGCTAATTTCGCACCCTCATATGCCAATCTGGCAATGGGATTTTGGGAAAACAAGTTCATCTATCAAGATAATCCGTTTGCCGCAAACATAATTTATTTTGGTAGATATATCGATGATATAATCATCATTTGGGACGGTGCTCCTGATCTTGTCACCCCGTTTGTCCAGCACTGTAACAATAATCCCTATGGGCTGTCGTTTACGTCAGTCACCAACCCCCTAACTATGGCCTTTCTGGACTTAGAATTAGGACATGAAGAACATACCATTATCTCTAAAAACTATTATAAACCCACAGCTGGCAACTCTTACCTACACTTTAGGAGTTGCCACTACCCCAACTGGATCACTAACATTCCAAAAGGACAATTCTGCCGTCTCAGACAGAATTGTACAAAAGAGTCTGATTATACCGAGCTTAGCCTTATCCTAAAAAATAAATTTATAGAAAAAAAGTACCCTACCAACCTAGTAGAGGAAGCATACGAACACTACCTCAAAGGCAAGCCTCCCAAAACAAGCCGACCGGCAATGGATGGCTGCAGTAGGTTCATAACCACCTTCCATAATAAACATAAAGATATGGAAAAGGTTTTGAACAGACATTGGGGCATCTTACAGCAAGACCCTCACCTGAAAGCCATTCTCCCAGCATATCCGAAAGTTACCTATCGCAGGGCTCCCAACCTCCCAACGAGTAAATTAAAGTCAATCCTATCCTCCCCGTCAGTTTCACTATTAATACCTCTCACAGGCATGTATCAATGTCGGAAGACCCTTTGCAAAACCTGTGCATTTGTTGAACATGGGCAAAAATCCTTTACTACTAAAGGCAAAACCTATATGCTGAAAGATTTTTTCAACTGTTCATCTGATTTTGTAGTTTACGGTCTCAGTTGCCCATGTGGCCTCATGTATGTAGGTCGGACCATCAGGACACTGAGACAGAGGTTCGGTGAACACAGAAGGCTGATAGAAGGAGGTATTGACCCCCATAGTGTTCCAAGACATTTTTCCAAAAATCATCAGGGATCTACCAAAGGACTTAAAGTTCACGTTATTGAACAAATCCCCAGATCCCTACCAGCAGCTGAAAGATTCAAGAAATTATGTGCCCTTGAAACATACTGGATTTATACTCTGGACGCACTATCGCCAGGAGGGATTAACGAAAGCATTGAAATTGCCACAATTTTATAAGATTCTTGCTTTGATTTTAGGCCCCTCCCCCTTATCCTCTGCTCCCATCCAACTTTAATCTAAAAATGAGAATCAAAGTTTGAATATTTAAACTCAAATAATCTTTTTTCTACTAATAATAATAAATCTTCTCCTGTATTTGTATATCCATTTATTCATACATACTGTTTAGATTTTATTATTATTATTCCTCTTATCATGTACACATTCTATAACTGCTATCTACAATACCCATATGTATTTTTATATCTTTTTATTTATTTATTTTTTGTCCCCGTTCATATACTGGGGCCAATTTTTTGGATAGAGGCCAGTTGGCCTACCTGCATGTCTTTGGATTGTGGGAGGAAACTGGAGTACCTGGAGGAGGCCCACGCAGGCACAGGGAGAGCGTGCGGGCTCTGGGCGGGTGGTGTCGTGGTGGGGATTCGAACCGGCGACCCTTCTTGCTGCTGGGTGGGAGTGCTGGCCACTACACCACTGTGCCGCCCGCTCATCAGTACAAGTATTCTTAACCTACCAATTAGCCTATTTAATTTAGTCATTTTATCATCATTTTTATATATATATATATTTTTAATATCATTTGTGTGTGTATGTGTATGTATGTATATATATATATATGTATATATGTATATATGTATATATATATATATATGTATGTATATATATTTATTCCTTTTTTTTTTTTTTTTTTTTATTCCTAGCATCTTTCCCATTATGCTTTTATTTATATTTTGCTGCAGATCATGGGTGTATATGCTCATACATGCATGTGCACATTTATACTGCAGGCTAAAACACAAACAAACTATATATATCATACACTATCTGTACGTCCTCTCCTTTTTAAAAAAACTTCCCCACCCCCTTCCATAGCTTTGTCTGTTCCTTGTTGTTCCTTAATCCCCCCTCCCCCCCCCTTTCCCTCTTGCCTTTCCTCCGCCCTCCTGCCGCCTCCCCTTAATATTTTTTTTTTTTTTTTTTCTGTATATTAGTAAGCACACTCGATTTTATTTTCACCTTGTTTGCTCTTGATGTTGTTTTTATTATTGTTTTTACTATTGATTTTAAATACCGACTGTATATACATTTTCTGCTACCAATCATGTGTAACATTGCCACCTCTGTGTGTGTTTTTTGCTGACCATCAATGACACTCCCCTGTCCTGGCCACTCCCCCTCACCAATAGCATATATTCCACTTGTCCACTGCCTATCACTAAGCTTGATGAAGGAGCGCGGCTGTCACACTAACACAGCCCGTACGCTCACGAAACGTGCGTCGCTTGCCAGTGACGTCATCCGGATGTGCCCTGAACCCTCTGCGGACCAAGCCTTGCTCTGAGGAAACTCCCCCACCGCTGCCGGCTTTTCTATCATAGCGGTCTATGGAGACACCTAATCAAGGAGGATGACACCCATGCACAGAGGAGACTGATCTGATGATACCTGCTGGACACTTTTTTACTACATTCCTGAAATAACTGCCAAAATGTGAGTTGTTAAAACACATGCTCATAATAAATTGCACTGTTTAAAACTACTGCACCCAGAGGCGCCCCTCTCTTTGCTTTTTCCTTCTAGTTACTTGGAACCTGGTTTCAGTTCCTCACCGGAGGCAGCCCTGTGTTGTGGACTTTGTCATTATCCCCCAGCTTCTTGCTACCTCCCCACCCATCTAGGATTCCCCTCTCATCCCCCCCCTCCCCTCCCCCCCCATCTTCTCTCCTAAATAGCACAACAAAGTACATCCTTTTAAATGTATTACTGTGGACTCTATTGCATAATATGCCAGAACAGCCAGTAATCTTTTTCGCCATGAGTTTTTTCTAACAATACATTTGACTATTTGCGCATTTACTTGTATAATTATCACTGGGATTCACTCTGGGCTCACTCAGGAAATAGACCAGTCACTAGTAGTGTACCACAAGGCAATGTACTGGGTCCTGTTCTATCTAAACTATATGTAAGTGATATAACTAAAGGTTTGTTTGGCAAGGGATGTCTTTTTGCTGATGATACAAAGGTGTGTAATAGTGTTGATATCCCTGGAGGTGTCTGTAACATGGAATCTGATTTGGCATTGCTGCGAGATTGGTCAAAGCAGTGGAGACTGCAGTTCTATGTTTCTAAGTGTAAAATAATGCACCTAAGGAAAAAGAATTCCTTGAGAGACTACAACATTGGGGGTACAGTGTTAGCCAGCACTACAGAAGAAAAAGATTTGGGGGTACTTATTTCAGATTATTGCAAAATGAGCAAACAGTGTGGCCAGGCAGTGGGAAAAGTGAATAGAATTCTGTGATTTATCACTAGAGGGATCACCAGCAAAAGGAAAGAAAATTCTGATCCCCCTATATAGATCTTTAGTTAGACCTTATTTAGAATACTGTATCCAGTGCTGGAGACAGATATTGATCAGAAAGGACAAGTCCAGAGACGTCTAACAAAAATGGTGAAACTTGTGGGGTATAAACCATAATCGAGAGCGACTTCAGGAACTTAAATATGTACAGTCTGGAGGAACGAAGGGAAAGGGGAGACATGATTGAAAACTTTAAATACTTCAAGGGGGTGAATAAGGTTCAGGAAGGCAGTTTTTTCAATATGAAACCAAAATCAATAACATGGGGACAGGACCTCAAACTAACTGGAGGAAAGTTCAAAATTCATTTTAGAAAGTATTATTTTACTGAAAGGGCAGTTGATGCTTGGAATAAACTACCAGCAGTGGTAGTAACACGGTCAATGGCTTTAAACATGCTTGATCTACAGTGGTGAAAATTTGATCCCCTGTAGATTTTGTAGGTTTGCCCACTTACAAAGAAATGAAGGGTCTATAATTGTTATTATAGGTGTATTTAAATGATAGAGACAGAACTTCAGACAAAAATCCAGAAAAAAACACATGATGCAAATGTTATAAATTGAGATGCAGTTTAGTGAGTAAAATAAGAATTTGATTCCCTACCAACAAACAATAATTCTGGCTCCCACAAACTGGCTACAGTATGTGCTCATGTGCTACACAGATTAGTCCTGTCAATTTAAGAAGGTGCTAACTCATGAGTAAAAAAGACACCAGTCCACAGAATCTTTTTCTTCCATTCAAACAACACCATCATGGGCAAGACCAAAGAGCTGTCAAAGGATGTCATGAACAAGATTGTAGACCTGCACAAGGCTGGAATGGGATACAAGACCATCAGCAAGAAGCTTGGTGAGAAGGAGACAACTGTTGGAGAGATTATTCACAAATGGAAAAAATGATCATGAGAAAAGTGAAGCATCAGCCCAGAGCTACACGAGAAGAGCTTGTGAATGATCACAACAAGGCAGTTGGGACCACAGCCACCAAACAAACCATTGGTAACACAATACGCCACCACGGATTGAAATCCTGCAGCGTCCGCAAGGTCCCCAAGAAGGCACATGTACAGGCCCGTCCGAAGCGTGTCAATAAGCATCTAAATGATTAACCTCTTCGCGCCCGCGCTATAGCCGAAAGACGGCTGCAGCGCGGACACTCCCTGCCGGGAGGACGTCCTCCTGTTTACTTCCCTAATGCGCGCTCCTGAGAGCGCGCATCGGGGAAGTTCTGTGCTGGCCGTATCCGTCGGACACAGCCGGTCCCAGATCGCTGTAAACGGACAATCACAGCGGCCGTTTACAGCAAGATCGGCGTGTCCAATGAGAGATGATCTCATATGTAAACATAGGAGATCATCTGTCAGCGCCGCTCTCCCTCCTCACACAGACAGCGTGTGAGGTGAGAGAGATGAACGGCTGCAGCAGCCGTAAGTAACAAGAAAAAAACGAAATGCGCGATCTGTCCCCGCTGCCATCTGTCCCCATCTGTGCCCGCTGCCATATGTCCCCATCTGTCCCCGCTGCCAACTGTCCCCAGTGCCATCTGCCAGTGCCATCTGTCCCCAGTGCACCTGTCCCCAGTGCCACCTGTCCCCAGTGCCATGTATAAGTGCCACCTGTCATCAGTGCCACATGTGATCAGTGCCACGTCAGTGCCATCTGTCATCAGTGTCATATCAGTGTCACGTGTCATCAGTGCCACATATTAGTGCCATATGTCATCAGTGCCACGTATCAGTGCCATCTGTCATCAGTGCCACCTGTCAGTGTCACGTGTCATCAGTGCCACGTATCGGTGCCATCTGTCATCAGTGCTACATATTAGTGCCATCTCTCATCAGTGCCACGTATTAGTGCCACATGATATCAGTGCCACTTATAAGTGCCATCTGTCACCAGTGCCACATATTAGTGCCATCTGTCAGTGTCACGTGTCATCAGTGCCCCGTATTAGTGCCATCTGTTATCAGTGTCACGTGTCATCAGTGCCCCATACTAGTGCCATCTGTCATCAGTGCCACATCAGTGTCACATGTCATCAGTGCCACGTATCAGTGCCACATCAGTGTCACGTGTCATTGTCCTGGTGCTCCAGGGCCTTCAAAAGTGTAATAGGTAGTCAACAAGTTAGATGTGTAATTTATGCTCCTAGAACACGTGATGGCACTCCCTGCATTTTGGGCCTCTCTAAGTGGCCAGGCTGTGTAAAAGTCCCACATATGTGGTATCGTAATACTCAGGAGGAGTAGCAGAATTTATTTTGGGGTGTCATTTGTGGTATACACATTCCATGTGAGAGAAATAACCTATTACAATGACAATTTTGTGAAAAAAATAAAAAATAATTCATTTTGCAAAGAATTGTAAAAAAAAAAATGACAACATCAAAAAACTCACCATGCCTCTTACTAAATACCTTGGAATGTCTACTTTCAAAAAAGGGGTCATTTGGGGGGTATTTGTACTTTCCTGGCATGGTCGGGTCACAAGAAATGAGCTAGGCCACCAGTACATCAGATGTGATCAATTTTGTATAATTTGCACCACAGCTTGTAGTCTGTAACTTTCACAAAGACCAAATAATATCCACTAATTTGGGTTATTTTTACCAAAGATATGTGGCAGTATAAATTGTGGCCAAAATTTATGAAGAAAAATTTATAATTTGCTAAATTTTATCACAGAAACAAAGAAAAATGCGTTTTTTTTTCAAAATTTTCGGTCTTTTTTCATTTATAGCGCAAAAAAAAAAAACCCAGAGGTGATCAAATGCCACCAAAAGAAAGTTCTATTTGTGGGAAAAAAAGGACAAAAAATTCATTTGGGTACAGTATTGCATGACTGAGTAATTGTCATTCAAAGTGTGAGAGCACCGAAAGCTGAAAATTGGTCTGGGCAGGAAGGGTGTTTAAGTGCCCAGTAAGCAAGTGGTTAAGAAAAGGATTGGAAGAAAGTGCTGTGGTCAGATGAAAACAAAACTTGCCGTGTTTGGAGGAAGAAAAATAATGACTATCACCCTAAGAACACCATTCCTACAGTCTAACACGGAGGTGGAAACATTATGCTTTGGGGCTGTTTCTCTGCTAAAGGTACAGGCCGACTTTGCCGCATTGAGAGGCCTATGGACAGGGCCATGTATTGTGAAATCTTGGATGCAACCTTCTTCCTTCAGCAGCCGGAACACTGAAGATGGGTCCAGCATGATAATGACCCAAGACAATAAAGGAGTGGCTCAAGAAGAAGCACATTAAGGTCATGGAGTCTCCAGACCTTAATCCTATAGAACATTTATGGAGGGAGCTGAGTAGCCAAATGACAGCCAAGAAACCTTGAGGATTTAGAGAAGATCCGTAAAGAAGAGACCAAAATCCCTCCTGAGATGTGTGCAAACCTGGTAGCCAACTACAAGAAACATCTTATCTCTATAGGTATAACTTGAACTTGTATGGCCCGCTGCAAGAAACCATGAGGGGGCCCCCCGACCCTAGCAGGGGCCCTTTACTCCAAGTCCTGGGGTCCTCAATCTCCATCTATGCATCCTCATCTGCACAGAATAAACAAACAGGTATAGCTCTTTACAGAGCTTCCCATTCATTCAGAAACTGAAGCATAGTAAACACAGTTACTATGCTTCGGTTATGAATGGACCCAGTGAGTGCTCACTGTGTCCATTCAGAAAAGAAAGGGGCCAGAGGGAGGGCACTGTGAAAGTAGGGGGGAAAGTGTAACAAGAAGGGGGTAGTATGACGGAGGGCAGTGTGACAGGAGGGGGGCAGTATGACAGGGGTGGTAATGTGATGGGGAAGCAGTATGATGGGGAGGGTATTGTGACAGGAGGGGGGCAGTATGACAGGGGTGGTAATGTGATGGGGAAGCAGTATGATGGGGAGGGTATTGTGACAGGAGGGGGGCAGTGTGATGGGGGAAGTGTGACAGGAGGGGGGCAGTATGACAGGGGTATTGTGACCGGAGGGGCAGTGTGACTGGTGGGGGGGGGGGGGGGGGCAGTGTGACAGGGGAAGGATATCTGGGAAGTATGACAGGAGGGGGGAGTGTTATAAGAGGGGGCACTGTGAAAGGAGGGGGGCAGTGTGACAAGAAGGGGCAGTATGATGGGGGGCAGTGTAACTGGAGGGGACAGTATGACGGGGCAGTGTATGACAGGTGGGGGGGGGGTGTGACAGGTAGGGGGGCAGTGTGACATGTGGGGGGGGGGGCGGAGTGACAGGTGGGAGGGCAGTGTGACAGGTAGGGGGCAGTGTGACAGGTGGGAGGGCAGTGTGGCAGGGCAGTGTGACAGGTAGGGGGGCAGTGTGGCAGGTGGGAGGGCAGTGTGACAGGTGGGGGGACAATGTGACAGTTAAGGGGGAAGTGTGACAGGTGGGATGGCAGTGTGACAGGTGGCAGGGCAGGGTGACAGGTGGGAGGGTGGTGTGATAAGAGGGGGCCATTGTTACAGTAGGACACACAAAATGCTCAGGTGTCAGGCTTACCGTATAGGAGAAGCCTAGAGGTAAGAAGCAGCAGTTGGGGCAGAGCTAGGGGACAGGTCTCTCCACTGTATAGACTCGGGAAGTGAACTGCTAGCCGGAGGGACATCCCGCAGAATTGCGGACATCACAGAGCTGCCGATCACCCCTCCTCCTCCACAGTATAGTTAGCTGTCAGCCGGAGGTACAGAGGGATATGCCGAGTCTTGGGGCACCCCCACAGTGGCAGAAAGCCAGGGCCTGGTTGCAAGTGCAACTGCTGCGACACTGGAAGTTCTGTCACTGCAACAAGGGTTTCTCCACCAAATACTAAGTCATGTTTTGCTTGGGGATCAAATACTTATTTTACACACTAAACTGAAACTCAATTTATAACATTTGTATCGTGTATTTTTCTGGAATTTTGGTTGATATTCTGTCTCTATCATTTAAAATACACTTATGTTAAAAATTAAAGACCCTTCATTTCTTTTTAAGTGGGCAAACTTACAAATTCAGCAGGGGATCAAATAATTATTTTCCCCACTGTATACAAAAAAAAACGGGCAGACTCGGACTACTCAGCCTTTTTTCTGCCGCCACTTTTCTATGCTCCTTTGTATCAAAGGGCAGCACACTGGTTAAGTGGTTAGCACTTCTGGCTAGCAGCACTAGGGTCCGAATCCCAACCATGGCACTACCTGCCTGGAGTTTGTATGTTCTCCCTGTGCCTGCATGGGTTTCTTCTGGGTTGTCTAGTTTCCTCCCACACTCCAAAGACACGCTGGTAGGTTAATTGGATCCTGTCAAAATTGGCCCTAGTATGTATATGTATGGGACCCTAGATGGTAAGCTCCTTGAGGGCAGGGACTGAATGTCCTCTATATATGTAGATTGCTGCATAAATTGATGGGGCTATATAAGTACCTATAATAAAGTGTAGCTAAAGGCAAAACATTTTTTCGTTTTGGATAGAGTTAGGAAGTGTTCTAACCCATTTAAACATTTTTTTGTTTTAAAAGTTTTAAAAATAGCAGTTTTTTCGGGAGCAGTGATTTTAATAATGCTTAAAGTGAAACAATAAAAGTGTAATATTTCTTCAAATTTTGTACCTGGGGGTGTCTATAGTATGCCTGTAAAGTGGCGCATGTTTCCCATGTTTATAACAGTCTGACAGCAAAATTACATTTCTAAATGAAAAAAAAGTCATTTAAAACTACTCGCGGCTATAATGAAATGTCGGTCCCGGCAATACACATAAAAGTTCATTGATAAAAACGGCATGGAATTCCTCCACAGGGGAACCCCGAACCGGCCCTTTAGGTCTGGTATGGATATTAAGGGGAACCCGGCACCAAATTTTTTAAAAAAATGGCGTGGGGGTCCCCCTCAATATCCATACCAGACCTGAAGGTCTGGTATGGGTTTTAAGAGGAACCCCACGCAAAAATGTAAAAAAAAAAAAAATGCAGTGGGGTCCTTCCAAAAATCCATACCAGACCCTTATCCGAGCACGCAACCTGGCAGGCTGCAGGAAAAGAGGGGGGGACGAGAGATCGCCCCTCCTCCTGAACCGTACCAGGCCACATGCCCTCAACATTGGGACGGTGCTTTGGGGTAAGGGTTGTGGGGATGAGGCCCTTCTCCCCATCAACATGGGGACAAGGAGCTTTGGGAACTACCCTAAAGCACCCTCCCAATGTTGAGGGCATGTGGCCTGGTATGGTTCACGAGAGAGCGCCCACCCTTTTTTCCTGCGGCCTGTCAGGTTGCGTGCTCGGATAGGGGTCTGGTATGGATTTTTGGGGGACCGAACGCCATTTTTTTAAATTTTGGCACGGGGTTCCCCTTAATATCCAGACCAGACCTGAAGGGCCTGGTATGGAATTTGGGGGGACCCCCATGCATTTTTTTTATTTTGATTCGGGGTTCCCCTGTTGGGGAATCCCATGCTGTTTTTATCAATGAACTTTTATGTGTATTGCCGGAACCGACAATTCATTATAGCCGCGAGTAGTTTTAAATTACTTTTTCTCATTTAGAAATGTCATTTTGCTGTCAGACTGTTCTAAACACGGGGAAACATGCGCCACTTTACAAGCATATTATAGACACCCCCCAAGTATTGTTTCACTTTAAGCATTAATAAAATCACTGCTCCCGAAAAAACGTCCGTTTTTAAAACTTTTTTTTGCATTGATACATGGGGCAGGACCCGTGTCCTCAAACACTTTTTATGACAATAATTTGCATATTAACCTTTAAAATTAGTACTTTTGATTTCTCCCATAGACTTTTAAAGGGTGTTCCGCGGCTTTCAAATTTGCCGCGAACACCCCAAATTGTTCACTATTCAGCGAACAGCCAATGTTCGAGTCAAACTCATGTTCGACCCAAACATAAAAGCCCATCCCTAATTTAGAGGCCAAAGGGGGAACAGACAGCAGTAAAAACTGACAGGTGTTCTAATCCCTCTCCACTTATCTTTAAATGTTTGTGAGAAATGGTAGGGATCATGCCATGCCTTGTATATACTACCATGCCTTGAACCCTGCACCCTGTATATACCATGCCTTGATCCATGCACTCTGTATATACCATCCCTTGATTCCTGCACCCTGTATATACTGCGTCCTGAACCCTGTATATACTGTGCACACTTTAACCACTTGCCGACCGGCGCACGACGATATACGTCGGCAGAATGGCACGTACAGGCAGGAGGGCGTATATATATAAGTCCCTCCTTTCTGCCTGTCCGTGCCATCGGGAGCGTGCCGGGAGCGGCACGCTCCCGCGCCGGTCGGGACCCCCGTGAGTCCGATCGCGGTCCCCGCGGACTCGATCGCCGCGGGGACCCCCGCAATCGTCTCACGGGAAGGCTGAACGGGGAGATGCCGAGATAAACAGCATCTCCCTGTTCTGCCTAGCAACTAGTGACGCCGATCTCTGCTCCCTGTGATTGGAGCAGAGATCAGCATTCACTAGCTGACAGCCACGCCCCCCCACAGTAAGAAACACACCCCTAGGCATACTTAACCCTTACACTGCCAGTGTCATTTATACAGGAATCAATGCATTTAAATAGCATTAATTGCTGTAAAAATGACAATGGTCCCAAAAATGTGTCAAAAATGTCCGATGTGTCCGCCATAATGTCGCAGTCACAAAAAAATCGCAGATCTCCGCCATTACTAATAAAAAAAAAAATTATTAATAAAAATGCTATAAAACTATCCCCTATCTTGTAAACGCTATAACTTCTGCGCAAACCGATCAATAATCGCTTATTGCGATTTTTTTTACCAAAAATATGTAGAAGAATACGTATCGGCCTAAACTGAGGAAAAAAAATGTTTTTTTATATATTTTTTGGGGATATTTATTATAGCAAAAAGTAAAAAATAATGCATTTTTTTCAAAATTGTCGCTCTATTTTTGTTTATAGCGCAAAAAATAAAAACCGCAGGGGCGATCAAATACCACCAAAAGAAAGCTCTATTTGTGGGGAAAAAAAGGACGTTAATTTTGTTTGGGAGCCACGTCGCACGACCGCGCAATTGTCAGTTAAAGCGACGCAGTGCCGAATCGCAAAAAGGGGCCTGGTCCTTTGGCTGCAAATTGGTCCGGTCTGAAAGTGGTTAAGACCCTCTCACTGAAATTTAGCCAAACCCACTATTTAATGTGGAATGTTCAGGAAGAAAGGGGGGGGGGTGCGTAGAAAAAAAGCCCTGCCTGGGATGCAGCCAGCCAGTGCGGGAACTCAACGGGGGTATCGTAGAACCCAGTGATGATTCTTGTCGGCTGCACCTGCCTGTGCTGTGTGCTCTCTGCCTTCTCCCCTTTGGCAACTGACCCCCTCCTCTGCCAGTTTTATTAGCACAGTGACAGTGTACAGTATTATCACTGTATTAGTGTCACTAGTGATGTCAGTGTTAGTTCGTTAATGTACCTCCCAGCGAGGGTCTGTTAGCACCAGATTTACCGCCACTATCACAAGCACCGCTAAGCTGTTCTAGTTTGGCTTGAAGAAAAGGTGGCAACCCTTGTACACCCCTAAGTGAAAATGTCCAAATTGGGCCCAATTAGCCATTTTCCCTCCCCGGTGTCATGTGACTCATTAGTGTTACAAGGTCTCAGCAGGTGTGTTACATTTGGTGTTATCGCTCTAACTCTCTCATACTGGTCACTGGAAGTTCCACATGGCACCTCATGGATAAGAACTCTCTGGAGGATCTGAAAAAAGGAATTGTTGCTCTACATAAAGATGGCTTAGGCTATAAGGAGATTTCCAAGACCCTGAAACTGAACTGATGGCCAAGACCATAGAGCGGTTTAACAGGACAGGTTCCACTCAGAACAGGCCTTGCCATGGTCAACCAAAGAAGTTGAGTGCAGGTGCTCAGCATCATATCCAGAGATTGTCTTTGGGAAATAGACTTATGAGTGCTGCCAGCATTGCTGCAGAAGTTAAAGGGGGGGGGGGGGGGGGGGGGGTCAGCCTGTCAGTGCTAAGACCATACGTTGCACACTGCATCAAATTAGGAGGCCTCTTCTAAAATATGATGCACAAGAAAGCCTGCAGTTTGCTGAAGACAAGGACATGGATTACTGGAACCATGTTCTGTGGTCTGATGAGACTAAGATAAACATATTTGGTTCAGATGGTGTCAAGTGTGTCTTGTCTACAGTCCAGCATGGTGGTGGGAATGTCAAGGTCTGGGGCTACATGAGTGCTGCAGGCACTGGGGAGCTACATGATCCCCTCCCTTCAGAGACTGGGCAGTAGGGCAGTATTCCAACATGATAACGACCCCAAACACACCTCCAAGACGACCGCTGCCTCACTAAAGAGGCTGAGGCTAAAGGTGATGGACTGGCCAAACATGTCTCCTGACCTAAACCCTATTGAGCATCTGTGGGGCATCCTGAAACGGAAGGTGGAGGAGCGCAAGGTCTCTAACATCAACTAGCTCTGTGATGTCGTCCTGGAGGAGTGGAAGAGGACTCCAGTGGCAACCTGTGAAGTTCTGGTGAACTCCAAGCCCATGTTAAGGTAGTGCTGGAAAATAATGGTGGCCACACAAAATATTGACACTTTGGGCCCAATTTGGACATTTTCACTTAGGGGTGTACCCACTTTTGTTGCCAGTGGTTTATACATTAATCGCTGTGTGTTGAGTTATTTTGAGGGGACAGCAAATTTACAGTTATACAAGCTGTACACTCACTACTTTACATTGTAGCAAAGTGCCATTACTTCAGTGTTGTCACATCAAAAGATATAATAAAATATTTACAAACATGTGAGAGGTGTACTCACTTTTGTGAGATACTATATACCTTATATACTCGAGTATAAGCCGAGTTTTTCAGCACATTTTATTGGGCTGAAAGTGCCCCCCTCGGCTTATACTGGAGTCAATCACTTTTCTGTGGCAAAAAATGAAATTTTCCGACCCGACTTTGGGGCCCCGAGAAATTTGGTATGCAAACTCACAACATATGGCACTACAACATATCCAAAGATGGGGTTCCTAGCACTAAGTGTCCCAAAGATACGGGGCCCCAAAGTTGGTCAACTGTGTCCATCTGCAGCAATGTTATTTCAGGACCCTTTGTGTCCAGAGACCCAATTTTGGCTGCAGATAGGGGGCATCTAGGAACCCTTAACTACCAAGTTTGAAGTTTGTGGGACCTATGGCTGTAAATGGGCACGGTGAGGCATGCAAATGGGTACAGTGAGGCTGCAAATGGGCATTGTTGACCCTCTTTTCCACTTACAGTAGCTGCACCTTTCTCACCCTAGGCTTATACTCGAGTCAATACGGTTTTCCATTTTTTTGTGGTAAAATTAGGTGCCTCTGCTTATATTAGGGTCGGCCTATACTCGAGTATATACGGTATATATATATATATATATATATATATATATATATATATATATATATATATACACACACACACACAGTATCTCAAGGAATTTCAATCAAACTCTCATGAAGTGGTTAAAAAGACTGAAGGTTTTTTACCTTTGGTGCATTCTATGTAGGTAATAGTAAAAAATCTTCTATGTGCTGCTCCACTTACAGCCCCCCTAATATTCAACTGAGCCCCCTCTCGATCCAGCAATGCATGGGACCCTCAGCTGTCCTGGGTTTCTATATCCTCATTGACTATTGGCTCCCACTGCTGTAAATCATGGGACTGAGTCACAGCTCTAGGCGTCTTATGGACGCTAGAGCGGGGATCGGGAGCGAGCTTACACCAGTGCCCTCATAGCAAGCTGCTTACTAATGGGGGCACTGGTGAAGGGGGAGGCGCCAGGAGCGCTGGCAAGGGACCCAGGAAGAAGAGAATTGGCGTTGCTCTGTGCAAAACTATTACCCAGAGCAGGTAAGTATGACATGTTTGTTATTTATTTTTTAAAACACTGAACCTTTAATATCACTTTAGGAATAATAAGGCTGCAGTTGATACAGCAGTGTGAAATTGGCCAGCATCGGAAATTCAATGAGCAAGATCGGCCCAAACTTACAAGGGACAAAGAGCACAGGTAAGGAGCAGAATCCTTCATTAATTTATTGGGGCCACAAACCTTGAACATGATAGGTCTGCTTCATATCCATGGTAGACTCAAACCTGAACCTCATCCCTAATGGAGACAGCTGCCACAGTGACAATGTCAGAAACCTCAGATTGCCATGAATGGAAATGTTGAAAGCATATTATTTATTTTTAAATAAAAACTGAAAAAAGGAACAATTGAAGAAAGAGCATAGCTGAAAAACAGAAAACCAAAATAATCCCAAACACTCAAATCAATTTAAAAAGACGTCAAGGCAAAACACAGTATATACCTCTTTATTGCACCTTTAGAAAACTTTTCATAAAATTTCAAAGCTTTTGCCAAATTACATTTCTAATTTACAGATCACATACAGAGATTTCCTAAATTATATATCATAATAGATGTTGGAACAATCACTTATTGGTAGGCCAGTACAGTTACAAAAAAAATCAACCACATCAGTAAAATCCTAAATGAGTGTTGATGGAGGGTTGGATCCAAAAGGTAAGTATGTTCAGATGTGATGTCCAGTTTTAGAAGGCCGCTCTCTATTGTACCCCTATGGGTCCCCAGGGCAGGCCAAAGTAAATGTAAATGTTGAGAACACCGCACATTTGTAATAAGTCCAGTATATATGTAGTCATCTTGGTGAAAGATCTGTAGTAGATCAAAGTCAACATGTTTTGGGGACTGACAACTCCTTCTTCACCAAGTGCAAAAAAGTGTCCATAAAGTGCAGCATGGGGTCTGGTCATGATGGCGACTCCTGCAACCCCTGTAGGTCCGCCCTTGGTGGAAGTAATATATCCCAGCAGACTGTCAGCTTATGCGGAAGGAAAGCCGTGAGTAATCGCTTAGCATACGTGATCTCATCCGTCCAGGCCACCCTGATGCGTTTCGTCATCAATGATATCCTCTTAGGTGCAGGAAACGAAACTCGTTGGCTTGGCCTGCACAGACGACATCGCTAATGCTAAGCTGATACTCGTGGCTTTCCGTCCGCATGAGCTGACAGTCTGCTGGGATATATTACTTCTGCTTTTATACAAGAATGTTGAAGGTACTTCTTATACATTTTAACCACTTCAATACCGCGTCATTGTCATATGACGCCCACAAGGTGGATCTACCATCCTGGGTGGGCGCCATATGACGTCCTCGCATTCCCGGCCGCCTGGGGGGCGCGCGCGCGCCCGCGGCATCGCTCGGGACCCGGTGCGAGTGCCTGGCGGCCGCGATGTCCGCCGGGCACCCGCAATTGCCCGTTAAAACAACGGGACCGTGGAGCTGTGTGTGTAAACACACAGCTCCACGTCCTGTCAGAGGAGAGGAGACCGATCATGTGATCCCAGTACGGAGGATCACTGATCGGTCTCCTCCCCTTGAGTCCCCTCCCCCCACAGTTAGAATCACTCCTATTAGGGAACACATTACCCCTGCAGCGCCCCCTAGTGTTAACCCCTTCCCTGCCAGTCACATTTACACAGTAATCATTGCAATTTTATAGCAACGATCGCTGTGTAAATGTGAATGGTTCCAAAAATGTGTCAAAAGTGTCCGAAGTGTCCGCCGCAATGTCGCAGTCACGAAAAAAAAAAATTGCAGATCGCCGCCATTACTAGTACCCAAAAAAAAAAAAAAAAAAAAATTCAATAAATCTATCCCCTATTTTGTAGACGCTATAACTTTTGCGCAAACCGATCAATATACGCTTATTGCGATTTTTTTACCAAAAATATGTAGAAGAATACGTATCGGCCTAAACTGAGGAAAAATATCTTTTTTTTTGTTTAAATGGATATTTATTATAGCAAAAAGTAAAAAATATTGTGTTTTTTTTTCAAAATTGTCGCTCTTCTTTTGTTTATAGCGCAAAAAATAAAAACCGCAGAGGTGATCAAATACCACCAAAAGAAAGCTCTATTTGTGGGAAAAAAAGGACGTCAATTTTGTTTGGGTGTAACGTCGCACGACCACGCAATTGTTAGTTAAAGCGACGCAGTGCCGAATCGCAAAAAGTGCTCTGGTAAGGAAGGGTGTTTAAAAGCCCTGTATTGAAGTGGTTAAATAAAGAGAATGGGTCGTAAAACAGGCTTCACTATGCTTGGCTTTTTTCTCTATATTTGACCTGATTGGAGCTGTTATTGAGTGGCTACCACCTACCCGGATGCCAGGTTACCACACACTTCTATGACCATTATAATTTATGGTCCACACCATTTGGTAAGAGGCATACGTGAACTGTTGTTGTATGGCGGAGCTCATCTATCAACAATTTTTTTTTGCACTTTATGGACACTTTTATTGGTACAATATAATATAGGATCCCCTGATGAAGTCACGTGATCGTGACGAACACGCGTCGGACTGTGACACCGGAAGTGACGTCATACGAGCCCGCAGCTCGTTTTTACATTGTCTGCTGTATTGTTTGCTGAATGTGAGTACCTTTTCTTGTACCATTAAAATATACCTGTTACACTGAAATACTGCACCATGAGGTATCCTTCCTCTCTCCCTTAAACCTATGCTACTGGCGAGCTCCCCCATTGTGGGCACACTTAAGGAGACAGTACCGCAAACCATAGGCAGGATAGTACCCAAGGCAGTATACCAGGAACGACTACCAAGGACCCAAACGAGATCTCCACTATACGCTGTTACCTTACAGCCATAAGGTAAGGGGACACCCATCCACTTAATCTGCACGAAGGAGAACTCATGGATCATCTACCGCCCCACATAGCACTGCACTGATCTGCGTTACCAAGCACCTGCACTTTATTTTTATTTTGGACTCAGTTCATGGTACATTGCACCGAAACTATATGGACTCTCACTGTGTGTTAGCCGTTTAAATACGGTGTGTGTCACACAGTTATATATTTATTTTTTGCTTGCGTTTCCCTACTGGAGCGAATAGGAAACCAGTCCGCACGCTTATCCACCCATACTTGCACTGTTCACTTTAGGATCATGTTCTATCTGTACTTTTATATTTACTTTTATGTTTATTGTGTTTCGCTAACCAATCTTTAAATATATTTTTTAGTATTTGTGCAAATTTCTTTGTCACAAGATATTCTACCACTGAGGATCACTAGTCACTTTAGGTGCCATCTTCAGCACCAATACACTGTTGAGCTTGGAATAGTGTTTATTTTATCTTCCTTTCCAGCACTTTGCACTTTACCAGTCTACTCCACTCTAAGGATTTTACACCGTTATATATCGATTTGGATTACTTATTTTATTTATTTATTTGTAAACTTGGACACCCTATCGTATTTATTGTTGATACCACACCCTCATCTACCTCAGTTTACACTGCACCAGGTTACCTATTTTTAACCACTAGGTTTCCCGTCTTTTATTATACATTTCTATTCCAATTTGCGCTATTTGCACTGGATTAAGGTTTCAACCTGCACACCCAGGTTGTACGCATCATATAAGCTCTGCCATCACCTATACCTACCTCTTGTTGTCTATTTAGCTAGTTCTTTCTAGCACAATCGGATCGTTTTATACAGCACACCACTACCTAATACACTATTTACTTTTTGGCTTCAGACATTTGCCCCAGTGTGTGCAGCAGTTATTTTGCTCTATTCGTTTGTGGTGGCGCAGGGATACTCTTATATACATAAATATAGGACTTTCGTTAAAAGTTCTGCACAATTGTGATTTGTATCATTATTATGTATGCGGTTATGTGTTTAATCTTACTCACCTGCATGTTTTATAGTTAAACTATTGTTGGGATAATTTGCACCTTATATGTGATTATTCATTTATGTGTGCTTTACAATAATGATCTAATATTAGATTTTTTCCATATTGCATATTTTAATTTTTTTTGCACATTTATGATCTTTATATATCGTCTGGGCACTGACCCCCCTCCCATGCTTTGGGGCTGTTACAGTTCCAATAAACCTTCTATTAAACAACAGTATGGAGTGATCTTGTAACTACTGACATGACTATATATATATATATATATATATATATATATAAAAAAATAATTATATATACATAGTATATCTAACAATCTATTTTTTTGTGATAAAAAAAAAAAAACTGAGAGGGAAAAGGTTTATTACATTGTTCTATTTAGGTTACATGTGATTGGAAAACACTTAGGGGCTTATTTAAAACAGAAAGCGGATTCATTATATATATATATATATATATATATATATAGTTATATTGTTATTTTCCATAGCATAGGGTGCATTTAAGGAACTCACCAATAAATGTAATCTGCAGTGGGAGCCAGCTGTGGTAGCTCATGGAGCTCTGTCTGCATTAAAGTGACACTTAAAAAAAATCCTATTCACATATGTATTCTTAAGGGTCTTTTCACATGGGCGTCCCGTATGTTTGTTTTTCCTCCATCCGGTGGATGAAAATAGACATACATGTATGTCTATGGGCTAGCGGATGATCATCCGCTGACATCCACGTTCAGTTTTATGAGATGGAAGAAAACCCTATTTTTCTTCTGTTTAAAAAACAGAGCGGACGAAAAACGGATGTTAGCGGACGTAATCCGCTTACATCCGATTAAATCAAATTTAAACCCCTTTTTCCCCCCTCTTTGATCACACTGTATATAGCTGGTTGCTAAGGAGGGGGTCGGGCAACCGGCCACTGCGCCCTTAACAACTGATAAGTTATCAGCTGTCAGCCGGATTCACCCCTGACAGCTGAATATAAAAAAAAAAAAAATCACGAAAAAAATGCCAAAATAATAAAAACAACCCCCCCCCCCCCCAAATCTATACCAGACCCCTATCTGAGCATGCAGCCTGGCAGGTCAGGAAAGGGAGGGGATGGGCAAACGCCCCCTACCCTCCTGAACCATACCAGGCTGCATGCCCTCAACGTGGGGGGGTAGGTGCTTTGGGGGGGACAAGTGCCTCTTCCTGACAACCCTGGCTGGTGGTTGTCGGAGTCTGCGGGCGGGGGCTTATTGGAAGCTGGAAGCCGTGAAATGTAAAAAAAAACAAAAAACAAGAGCCGATTTTTGACAAGTCCTTTAAAAAAATAGCTCCGAGCTGTCTTCTCCCGCTGCCTTCTTCTTTCTCGCCACCGGTTGCCCGCTAAAAGGGCAGGCTCTCTGGGTGACATCATCGGATGGCCAAGCCCCATGGCTACATAAGAGATGTCAGACAGCGGGCGACAACACAATGGAGGAAGCCAGCCACAGAAGAAGAGCAGCTTTTTTTTTTTTTTTTTAAAGCAGGAAACCGGAGGCAAGGAAGAAGACGGCACAGAGAGAAGACGGCAGCAGGGGGAGACGGCTCAGGGAGAAGACGGTTTGGGGAGAGGACAGCTCGGAGCTATTTTGTTTAATAAAGGACTGGTCAAAAACTGGCTTTTTTTTTCACATTTTACTGCTTTTTGGGGTGAACGGGTAGGGGTATGATGTATCCGATACCCATTCACATGGGGGGACCGAGATCTGGGGGCTTACAGATTTCGATAAGCCCCGCGCCCGCAGACCCCCACAACCATCGGCCAGGGTTGTCGGTAGGAGGTCTTTGTCCCCATCAACATGGGGGCAAGGTGCACCCATCTCCCATGTTGAGGGCATGTGGCCTTGTATGGTTCAGGGGGGGGGGGGGGCTCACTTGTTCCCTCCCTTTCCTGTCCTGCCAGGCTGCATACACGGATAAGGGTCTGGTATGGATTTGGGGGGGGGGGGGGGGTACATAATTTTTTTTATTTTTTTACACATTCAGCTGTCAGCTGATGATTTCTCTGCTGTTAAGGACACGGCCGGCTTCCCAGCCACATTTTTTTTTGTAAAAACGGATGTCAGCAGACATGTGATGCTGATGTAAAAATTTACATCCATATCCGCTTTTAATCCGTTTTTTTACAAAAAACTGCAAAGAACTGCACTAAAAAAGCTTAACGCCCGTGTGAAAGGACTCTCAAAAAAGTACGTTCTATTGCTCTCCAAGTCTACAAGTTTATTTTTTCTGGTATCACCTGACTTCCTGTTAGAGGGTGGCTACATTCATTCTCCATGGTCCCACTGTATGTAGGAATGTAGCCACCCTCTCTTGCTTACTGCTAAGACGGACTATAGACTACAGACAATGGGATTTGCAGTGTGCATAGAGCAGGTCACAAAACCACAACTAACAAGCACTGCTTGTTTCAAACAAACAAAAATGAGCGGAAAGGAGAGGTTCGGCAGCTCATGGGGATAGTATACGGAGGAAGAAACTTCTGCTCTGATCACCAAAACTATGTAGCCGCTCACTGAAAAAAAAATCTGCCCAATACATGCATAGGAGGAGAACTTCCAATTTTATAGCGGTAGTAAAATGCAGCTTAAGAGGAAAAAAAAAAAAACTTCTCCTGCAAGGCAATATCTTAATGTGCTAGTATGCACTGCATACTAGCACACTAGGCAAGACTTACCTTAAAACAAAGCCCTCCAGCAGCATGCTGTCATCGATTACAGGGCTTCCATCTTCACCTGGTCTTCCTTACGAATTTATGGTTTCTGGCTACATGAGTGGAAGGGGGCGTGATGACGTCACTCCCATGCACATGCGGCATGGGCTCTGAAAATCTAGAATGGTATCCTGGACCCTTAGAGAGCATGCGCCAGTGACGTCACCGGTGCATGCAGTGTGACTTTCTCCTAAACAGTGCAAATTTAGGAGATATTCACAGTACCTACAGACAAGCTATATTATAGGCTTACCCGTAGGTACAAGTAGAAAAAGTGGATTTACTAGCACTTTCAGAGAAGTTCCCCTTTAGTTAATGTATATCTATCGATTATTTTTGGAGAATAAGGATATTGTTTAGTGTCACTTTAAAGAAGCGGAGTAAGACCATGCTGCTGCCTCATGAATAGATTGGTTCCCCCTTATAGAAAAAGAAATAACGGTAATTGCTTTAAATTTTATACATAATTGTATTGCTAAGTAGGCAAAAAACCTGCAGACCTTCAGCTGTTGATGAAATATGTCTACAACCTTTGAAACAAAGAATGGAAAATATTAAAACTGAACTCAAGAAATTATCTTTTTTTAAAACTTGCATTGGTCTGCCTAACCCACAGCTGGGTTACATCTATATCTTTATATCTTGTATCTGGGAGACTCCTGGAGAAATTCACTGCCGTAGCCTGTGCTACGTACAGTCAGCAACTTGCGTTCTGTAATTTGAACAAAGGGAGTTGCTCTCTTGGCACCTCTGTCATTCATAGAAAATCTTGATTTTTTTTCTTTTTTTAATGAATACAAGGCTTTCTCTGATTAGACAAGTTGGAGAGAGGGGGGAATGAGAAGGGGCGGGCACGAACTCTACCTTGTTCAATCAGTGAATGCCATTTATTCATTGAAAAAAATACAAGAGTTTGTAGTTCCTCAACAGCTGAAGGGCTTTGGTTGTCCCACCTTAGTTAGTCTTGGCATTGCAAATGGAAAGAGACAAGCATGTGTAAGTCAGGTTGGAAAGTATAAGAGTGCCATCTCCATTACTTAGTCTTGACTCAGAGAACAGTAAGTGGGCCCTAAAGCCCTCACTGTACAATCAGTGGTTTCTGAATCGCACCGTCCACAGTGACAGTCAACAGCCACCGGATAAGTGTAGAAAGGATTTACATTCTCAGGACATCCTGGAATTTTCACGGTTTCATAAATGACCTCAGTGTACGTGCAGACACCTTGCTTCTCCGATTTCTGTGGGTACATTAAATTTGGATCCTGAAATGTAAGAGGAAAATATTTAGAACAAATAAAATATATGCACATGTGTATAGATAAACTCATGTGTGGTTACTTTCTAAGAAAATAATGTATGTAAAATGGACAGTTTTTAGGTTTGTAGGCGGGGTGCAGCATGATACAGCGGCAAAAATTCAGACAGTCAGGTACACTGGAAAACCTTTTTTGAAGTAATGCAGCAACAGTCACAACAAATCCAGTGGGAAGGCTGCCCTTCAACGTGAATAGAGCAGGTTTCAGCCAGACTGACAGCATCTGTTAAGAGAGCAGAATATGGCCTTGCCGTCTAGTGCCCAATCCGGATGGTGCACAGACGGGTTGCGACCCTACATTTTTCCTCCTCATTTGCAACCTTTCCCTACCACTAATACTATCCCTAACAGACAGTGTATCTTTCCCTACACTACTCACTTGCATAAACCCTGCCAAACCTGGGAGCCAGGGCCTTAAATGGGCTCTGCCTGACCCAAGATGGCTGCCAGAGTCACATGGCAGCATTCAACCTGATAGCTTCCCCAGTGACCCAGAAAACCATAGGGGAACTATGTTCTAACTATGTTCCTCTTGACTTCCTCTCCAGCTGCAAGGCACTGCAGTGGAGAAGGTAGATTGCAACTGCCTACAGTTTTGTACACAGAATATACTACATTTTTCCAAAGAGCACTGGAGGAGACCTGTCCTCATCATGAACAAGCTGCATGTAATCTCATTCTACAGAAATTAACTGCAGCTCTTTCTGACTCACTTCTCTTCGTATACCACCGATTCCTGCCTCAGCTTTCCTCCCACAGGCTGTGTCATAATTTATTGTTGCCTGAAACAAAGCAGGTTATGAAAACACTGATTGATATTTGGGGACAGCTGCAAAACAGGGTTAAATCAGACATGAATGAGTCAAACACTCATCTTTTGATTATTTTTCCTACATGAGCCCTCTAATGCCCTGTACATACGATCGGATTTTCCGACAACAAAAGCGTGGATTTTTTTCCCGAAGGATGTTGGCTCAAACTTATCTTGCATACACACGGTCACACAAATGTTGTCGGATATTCCGAACGTCAAGAACGCGGTACGACGAGCTGAGAAAAAGGAAGTTCAATAGCCAGTTCAATACCCTTCTGCTTGATTCCGAGCATGCGTGAACTTTTGTGCGACGGACTTGTTCTGACTGAACGGACTTGCCCACACACAAACGGACCAAAGTCCGTTAGTTTTGAACATCATGACGTACGACAGGACTAGAAAAGGAAGTTCAGTAGCCAATAGCAGGCCTTGCGTCGTATTTGGTCCGTCGGACCAGCATACAGACGAACAGTTTTCCCGATAGAAATTGATTCCGTCGGACAGATTTGAAACGTGTTCTATTTCTAGGTCCATCTGAAGAAAAAAGTCAGATGAAGCCCAGACATGATCGTAATATCTGACGGAATGATTCCGTCTGACCTTTTCTGACGGAAAGTCCAGTCGCGTGTACACGGCATAAGAGAGCAATATACAACTAACATAGTAATAACAACCCATTTTTGAAAGAAACATGTAGTACAATCTTTCTCAAACATGGTTCTTTGGAATCGTATAGTTCCTCAAGAGGTTGCTAGTGGTTCCTTGGGCAATGAACAACTTCTGCCTCTTAGATGAGTAACCACTGAAACAAATTATATTTTTAGCTATCTAAAGCTGACCATAGATGGTTTGAATCTCAGCTGGTTCAGCGGGGACCGGCCGAGATTCAAACCATGTATGGGCAGACTGAACGTACCCAAGTTGATCGATCAATTTGGGTACAACCAGCTTGCCAGGTTTTACATGTGATTATTGTTAGTGGCTGTTATAGCCACTGTGTTCTCCCAGGGATGGATGGCTTCCCCCCACCCGGAAAACACAATGGCTTCACTGGAGGGATTTCCCCATCAATACTGGCTATGGCTGCAGGAAAGAAAATCACTCTTTCTATGGCCAGCTTAAGGAGGGAGCTCTTCCCAATGACAACAAATATAAGGAACATTCTTCCCATTGACCTTTACACTAATATACTGTGATTGTAGATATAGAATTATTAGTTGGGGTTCCCTGAACCTGAAACGTTATTACAAGACTTTATCCATATTAAAAAGGTTGAGAAAGGCTTATGTAGTATGTTAAAAATCGTCTGGTTCAGCGAGGACTGGCTGAATTTCGATCCATTTATGTTTTTTCCCGCTCGAAGTAGTCAATTTAATGATTGGCTTCTCCCGAATGGGAATGTTGGAACATTTGATCGGCTGCAGTGCTGATCAGTGTATTCTGACAGTGGAGGAGTCTCCGCTCTCAGAATTGTCCCCACTGTCAGAATATGATAGCACAGAGGGGAGGATTTCTCTATCCACTTTGTTTGAGTGGATGGGGTAATCTGTTTGTTTTTTTCTCATGAGTCTGCTGGCTGATTGGAAAAAAAAGAAAGAAAAAAAGATCCATTTATGGGCAGCTTAACACATTCCTCCATCCATGCTAACAGAGCAGAAAGACAAATCCCATTGCCGGGCTATTGTAATCTGACTGCCAGTAGCCCCAGCTATTGGAGCATCCAAACAGTGCCTACATCTGATTGGATGCAGGTGCTGTTTGGCTGACAATTTTCCAAAAAGATAAAAGTCGACTTAACAATCAAATTTTGTTGAATGGAGCGGTTCTGGCAGGGCAATACACTGCTTGAATTTCAGTTGATCTAGCAGAAATCTTAACAAAATAGTCTTGTAATAACGTTTCAGGTTCAGGGAACCCCAACTAATAATTCTATATCTACAATCACAGGAGGGAAACTAAGAAGTTCTTATTTGCATACTTGCAGCAGGTCAGCAACTGAATGTACTGAAGCAAAAGCGGAACATCACAGCAGCCAGGCAGTTAGCATTTTCAGGAGAGGTCAGACTTGTCAGAATCCATGATTCTCTTATAGCAGGTTTCCTTTAACTGCTTTGTGAGCCCTTAGTAGGTTTATTATTTATTTACATAGATAAAATGAAAAATAATTGAATGTATTTGATGGTGCCACCACTTAAAGCAGAACTAAACCTAAGCTGTAGAAAACTGTGAGGAGGCAGCTTGTTATTGCATAAGAGACATGCTATGTAACTTCTGCAAAAGTACACACTTACCTGCCTGCTGACAGTTTTCTATTGAATGCACATGTGCAGCTCAGCATGTATTCCAGACACACTCCAGCTGTGCCGCAATTCCTGACTCCCCTGCACATTCGCGGGATGACGTCATCCCCTACCAGCCAATCAAGGGGCTGAAAACCTGGCTCCTGAGGAGAAAATGACAGTGACTGCGGAGGAATGTACAGTGAGGGAAAAAAAAGTATTTGATTCCCTGCTGATTTTGTACGTTTGCCCACTGACAAATAAATGGTCAGGCTATAATTTTAATGGTAGGTTTATTTTAACAGTGAGAGACAGAATAACAACAAAAATATCCAGAAAAACACATTTCAAAAAGTTATAAATTGATTTGCATTTTAATGAGTGAAAAAAGTATTTGATCCCCTATCTATTAGCAAGATAATTGACTCCCAGGTGTCTTCTATACAGGTAACGGGATGATATTAGGAGCACTGTCCTAAAGGGAGTGCTCCTAATCTCAGCTAGTTGCTTGTATAAAAGACACCTGTCCACAGAAGCAATCAAGCAGATTCCAATCTCTCCACCATGGCCAAGACCAAAGAGCTGTCCAAGGATGTCAGGGACAAGGTTGTAGACCTACACAAGGCTGGAATGGGCTTCAAGACCATCGCTAAGCAGCTTGGTGAAAGGGTGGCTACAGTTGGCCGGATTATTCCCAAATGGAAAAAAACACAAAATAACTGTCAATCTCCCTCGGTCGGGATTCATGTAAGATCTCACCTTGTAGAGTTTCAATGATCATGAGAACGGTGAATCAGCCCAGAACTACACGGGAGAATCTTGTCAATGATCTCAAGGCAGCTGGGACCATAGTCACCAAGAAAACAACTGGTAACACTACGCCGCAAAGGACTGAAATTCTGTAGTGCCCGCAAGGTCACAGGCAGAAAGTTTGCTAATGAACATCTGATTCAGAGGAGAACTTGGTGAAAGTGTTGTGGTCAGATGAGACCAAAATCGAGCTCTTGGCATCAACTCAACTCGCCATGTTTGGAGGAGGAGGAATGCTGTCTATGACCCCAAGAACATCATCCCCACTGTCAAACATGGAGGTGGAAACAATGCTTTAGGGGTGTTTTTCTGCTAAGGGGACAGGACAACTTCACTGCATCAAAGGGACGATGGTAGGGGCCATGTACCGTCAAATCTTGGTTGAGAACTTCCTTCCCTCAGCCAGCGCATTGAAAATGGGTTGTGGATGGGTGTTCCAGTATTAAAATTACCCAAAACACACGGCCAAGGCAACAAAGGAGTGGTTCAAGAAGAAGGACATTACGGTTTTGGAGTGGCCTAGCCAGTCTCCAGACCTTAATCTCAGAAAATACTCAGAGGGAGCTGAAGGTTTGGGTTACCAAACGTTAGCCTCAAAACCTTAAAGAGGAAGTAAACCCTGATGGGTTTACTTACTCTTTGTTTACCTGCAAAGGTAAAGCATAATGGACTACTATGCATCGCATAGTAGTCCATTATGTGTCACTTACCTGAAACAGGAGCCAGCGATGTCAGCGCTGTCCCCTGTAGCACGAAGCGTCCATCTTCCTTCCGGGTATCGCTGCTCCGGCACTGTGAGTGTCCGGAGCAGCGATGACGTCACTCTGGCGCATGTGCATGGGAGCCGTGACGCCATGTTTGCCTTCACTTGCGGGGCGCAGCCAGTGCGCCTGCGCCGTTGTCTACGTATGTAAAATATCTCTTTAACCGTGTAGGTTAAGGAGATATTTCTTGGACCTACAGGTAACCCTTAATCTAGGCTTGCCTGTAGGTCAAATTGGTCTGTAAGGGTTTACAACCACTTTAATGACTTGGAGAGGATCCCTCCTGAAATGTGTGCAAACCTGGTGGCCAACTACAAGAAACGTCTGACCCCTGTGATTGACAACAAGGGTTTTGCCACCAAGTACTAAATCATGTTTTGCAAAGGGGTTAAATACCTATTTCACTCATTAAAATGCAAATCAATTTATAACTTTTTTTGAAATGTGTTTTTCTGGATATTTTTGTTGTTTTTCTATCTCTCACTGTTAAAATAAACCTACCATTAAAATTTTAGACTGATAATTTTTTTGTCAGTGGGAAAACGTACAAAATCAGCAGGGGGTCAAATACTTTTTTCCTTCACTGTAACTGCTGCATCGCTAGAAGGTGGAAGTTGAGTATATTGTCAGTGTAGTTCCACTTTAACTATTGAGCAAGGTTATTTAACCACAAGTATGACTTCTATTCCTACAGCAACATGGTATCATACATTTTACATAAGCACAGGCAAGCTCTTTCTCTCCTACTGCTGGGAAACTACAAGGCCCAGCATTCACTGCTATCTTTTAGTAGGCTGGGTGTCCTCTGATGGGTTATCGTCAATGTACCGCTGTGCTGTGATGGCCTTAGCATGCAGGTTTTGGATACATAAACTTTATATAAAGCCCTTATCACACTCACCTTGGTGTAGCAGTATCCTGAGCACCAAGTTGCATTCACAGAGACGCAGGCTCTGCATTCCTCCTTTTCCAGCACAATCGTAATATTAGAGAGCTCACAGGTTGCACTCAGCATAACATTCCAAAACAGAACCAGCCCGCACAGGAATATCTTCATCATTCTGATTGAGAAATAACACATTTTAGTCTCACGTACTTCTGAATGTTTATTAAAAGATTTTTAAAAAACTTTTAATACCTAAAGCTGAACTCCAGGCACTTCAATACATAGCTGGACCTGTCAAAGGATTTGCATTTTTAGTCTCCCAGACACAGTACAGCCCTACCTGGTAATGGTGGGGACCTGATCTTCCTCTGCTTTATTTTCCCCTTTAATTACAGGCCTCCGTCTCACCCCTACCCTGAGACTGGCAGTGAAAGGGCAAGTGGCACACAGATTAGCTAATCCCTCTGCTACTCTGCTGTCTCCTTCAGTCAGCATTCTTCTAGCACTGCAACAGACCTATATGCCTCCTACAGCCTTGGCTCACCCCTCTCCAACCCAGGGCCAGATTTAGACTGGGCGACCCAGGGAACTTCAGGTTCGGGGGGGCCCTCATAGGCAGAGTTGGCTTACATTCTCAATGACAGTCACACATTTTCAAAATGCATGACACAATGTCATTCTTAGGTCACACGTGCACACACGCAATCATAGGCCAAATCCCTTAAGAATGTAAGCGCTATATGTGTAGTTCGCTTGGGCTGCCAATAATCGTTTTTAAAATTGATACAATATACCAGCCCTAAGTAAAACCTTTTACAGAGGTTAGCAGGCAAAATTTTACTTCCCAAGATACATTTAATAAAACAAAAGATTTTTTTATTAATATATATTTAAATTACTTTATTATTATTTATTTTTTATATAATATTTTATATTGTTTTTGTATAAATCTCCTGTCAGGGGTCCAGGGCAGTTGCCCCCCTTTTGCCCCCTTATTAATCCGGCACTGTCCCCACCTGTTCTGCCTCTTTTTTTTGGAGCTCAGGCATATTCCTAGTTTAAAGTGGTTGTAAACCCTTACAGACCACTTTGTGATACAGGTAAGCCTATAATAAGGCTTACCTGTAGCTACCCAGGATATCTCCTAAACCTGCACAGTTTAGGAGATATCCCCTGTATTTGCCAACGTCATCGGCACATGCGCACTGACACAAACTGAAGCAATGGCGAGTATGTGCCGTTGCTTCAGTGAGTGTGCCGTTACTGCGCGCATGCGCGGGAGTGACGTCATCGCGGCTCTGGCCAATCACAGCGCCGGAGCCGTGATACCCGGAAATCAATCCCCCGGGAGTGATGTCGGCCGCCGGAGCGGTGTACGGGCACCGCAGCGAGGGCTTTGATCTCAGGTGAGTATTACATAATGAGCTAGTAGGCACTATGCCTACTAGCTCATTATGCCTTTGTCTTGCAGTTTTTTTTTTTTTTTTTTTTTTTTTTAAAGTGGGTTTACAACCCACTTTAAAATGCTATATGTACTGATGAAATGGTGCAAATGCACTTTCTTAGGGCATTTTGTGATTTGTCCTATTTTTTCAGAACTTCAAGCAACTGGAGTGGAGAGGAGGAGTATGATGATTATGATGACATTTCTAGAAGTGAGGCAGGGCCTTCTGTGGACAATGCAGAACCATCCCAACCTCCACAGTCTGAGGAGGTGTTACCACAGTCTCCTAGGCAGAGTGTGCAGGTATTTTTCTCTCCATCTCTCTATCCACAGCTCTCTCTCCCCATCTATCTCGATCTCTCTCCCCCCATTTCACTCGCTCTCCCTCTGTCCCCCCCCCAAATCTCTCTCCCATTATATCTTTTACCTATCTACTCTTAGTTTTTTTTTATCCCACTAGGATACTGCAGCAGAAGAGCAAAGACCCATATCTCACAGAGACACCTAGAAGACCATCGCCAACAGCACCCACAACTACCATTCCCTATGGAATCTGAAATACTTGAATTTATAAGGGAAATTGAAAGCCAAGCAGTCAAGTACTAGTTCTAATGCTTTTCAAAATAGTAATAAAAGTTATTTGTAAAAAAAAAAGATGGGTAGCATGCTGCCACAGTATCCTGACCATGATTGAAGATCTCCCTGACCAGCTGGCATTGCAGACCACCGATGATATTTATTCATATATGGTGGCCTGCAAAACAGCTGATAGGAACCATGTTTTGCCTCTGTGGATATCCCTGATCAAAGACCCACCCTGCCCCAGCTCAGCCCATCCTTCACCTACTTCCCATGGCTGCTCAACCTACCTCCAGCATACCCAGCAACCTACCTACCACACTCCATCATATCCCACTACTGCCCTCCACCATCCAGTGCCAACCTCACAAATATCCATGGACCATGCTCAGAGTCCTGAGGCAACTGGTTGCTCTCAGTATTTTGAGTACCAAAATTTGTAGTTTGTAATTTAAATGTTATTTGGTTTTGGCGAAAATGTTAAGGCATAACAATGTTTTTTCTGCCTAGCTGAATTGAGATAGTGGAGGATTTGGAGGACAAGTTAACGAAACAAGTTGTTGAATTTATCAGACAGGACACTTTTTGACCTTTTATCGGGTTCTGATGCTCACATGACCACTGGTCTGTACTTGCACCTAGGTCTGTCCCATAATCCTTAGCTGCTGGAAAGGTTATGTTGTCACTCTAGCACAGTCTGTCCCTGCAATTCTGCTCTACCCAATTGAGGATCTTGCTGTGAGCCTTAGGCCTTTACTGGAGGTGGATTCTATCAGTCACTGTGTGTCTGATTTAGCAGGAACTATATTCTTCTCTACAGTCAGTAGTTCAGGCGCTGACCTAGATTTTTCCACTTTGAGACTGGGTTCACACGTATGCGAATTGGATGCAGGTTTCCCTGCATCCAATTCGCATGTCAGGAGACTGTGACTGGAGCCGGTTTACATAGCTCCAGGACGGCTGCAGTGCAAATTACACTGGAGCCCTTTTCAGGTCTGAATTCAGCCAAAAATTTGGCCCGAAATTGGACATAAAATGGTGAACATGGACGCACCAGACCCCTTCTGTGGACCACAGCCGTTTCAAGTGTTAACCCAGCCTCAGTCTGCTTCATTTCATTTGCTGTGCCACAAAATACTTCACCACAAAATACTTCACCTGTTATTCACAGCCTATGGGTTACTTTCCTAGTATTGGAGTCTGAGATGAATAGATGTGCAGGTGCAGAGTTGGGTTGTTGGCCATATTTAGCAATGGCAGTCCCTTTTTCTTTTTGGAGCAGTAGCAATGCATTGTAGATGATGCATCACACTGTTTTTTTTTAACTTTATTAAAATGTTGGAAACTAACATGTTATTTATCCACCACAACAGGATGCAATGTAACTGCATCCCAACACTCTACGCTGAAAAAAGTGTCCTGCTGTGACAATTTTATATTACAATTGTATGCCATAATGGAATTTTGTTTGCACTGTTCTGTTTTCTATATTGCCGTACATTGTTTGGCGGCTAAGTTTGTAATAAAAAAAAATGTAACTTCTGTCTTACGTTTCGGTCTAGTGAATATTTTTACTTTCATATGTCCAATTCTTGCTATGTGGTCTTCAAATGTTAAAAACAAAGGGCCATTTTTTTGTCCTTCAGGCTTTTAGGGGGCTGGACTGTGGCCAGTATGGGTAGAAAAATATACCAGCATCAATGCCCCATCATTGGTTTTAACCGGAGGAATAGTGCCCCATTTTTTTTTTTTTAGCAGGAGGTATAGTGCCCTACGGTTGGTATCAATGGTAGGAATAGTGCCCCAACGATGGTTTCAGGAGGAGGAATAGTGCCAATGGTGTCATTGGGAGGAATGGTGCCTTATCAATGCTGTCCGTTGGAGGAATAGTGTCCCAGGGGCTGGATAGAGGAAAGCAAAGGGCTGCAATCTGGCACCCAGACAGCAGTTTGGAGATCACTGGTTTAGAGCATTAACCAACAGTTCACACATCTGAAACCTCCTGATCTAGAAAGTGCTTGTTCATGCCACACACTTGTTATTTACTTGTTCACCTATGTTTATTCACAGAGTCGTGGGATACACAACCGCACAAAAAAAAAAAAAAAAAACAGATGAAAAAATGACAACTCTACATGAAACCCCCCCCCCCCCAGTTTTTTTTTATTTGTGACTTTTTTTAAACGTATAGAAACTGCCACAACACAGTAAAGACATATGTGCAAATATGCACAGTCAAATATGATAATTCTGCCAAGCAAGTTGTCCTTCCTCTGACACAAAGAAATCTGCAAAGGCCTGTTTTATGTGTAATGCATGTGTTGGGCATGTGTTGGGGGCCACAAGCCCACAAACTGCACACCTTGTTGCTGTGTGGAAAGAGGTGCTCTGGTGATATTTTTCTCTTTTTCAATCACAACATTGTGGAGTACACAGCAAGCGAATACTATCTTGATGGCATTCTCCACCTCCAACTGCATGGCGGACATGAGTATACGCCACTTTGAAGAGCAAACTCTGAAAGCACACTCAACCATCCCGTCAGGCTGTATAATTAAATGCATGAGTTTTCTCAACCAGTATTTGAAATTGTCCCTTGTCAGTAGCACACTGAAGTTTCGGACTACTGCTTGCCCACTATAAAGGGGGAAGTTCACTAAAGTCAGCCATAGATGGATCGAATCTCGGCTGGTTCAGCAAGGACTGGCTGAGATTTGATCCATCTATGGGCAGGCTGATTGTACCCAAGTTGATCCATCAATTGACTTGGGTACAACCAGAATGTCCGATTTTTTGCATGTAATTATTTCCAGCGGCCAAAAACACTAGCAGTAATCACTGTGTTCTCCCGGCAGGGAAGGCTCCTCGTGCCCCCCCCCCCCCCGCCAGGAGAACACAAATGCTCCATGGTGGGAATGAAGCGGTTTTCCTTCCTGCAACCTATGGCAGAGGAATGAAAATGGAGTAACCTATGGCTTGCCTAAGGCCCCTTTTACATGGAGCGAATCCGTCCAAGCGGAATCCACCTGCTTAACGGGTGATCTCTCCATTGATCCCCGCTAAGCAGATGAATGACAAAGCCCATTCTCCTCTTTTGGGAGGTTGGATGGAAACAGAATGCATGTCTGTTTCCATCCGATTGTCATCCTATCCGTGAACGAATGGCGAACGTATTAATATCGGCTTTCAGCGGATTTTATGGGATTGGATGCCCAGCGGGTGTTAGTGGCACATGTCTGGTGACATCTGCTGCCCCAAAGAAAACAATAGGTGGTCCATCAGGTCCGCCTGAAAAAACGGGCGGACCCGATCGGTTCGCTGATGTGATACCAATCAGCATTTAACCTCAGCTTGTTCAACTAAGCTTAGGATTTCATAGGGGGACATGATTAGCCCCAGGAATAAGGAAAATAGATGCCCGTGCCTACCATAATTTTTCTTCCCTGGAGGCTCATCATATCAGCCTACAAAATCCTAGTCTGACATGATTAGGCCCAGAAAAATTTAATTGGTTACTACCGTGTTTCTCAGAAAATAAGACCGGGACTTATATTAATTTTGGCAAAAAACTAAACAGTAGGGGTTATTTTCAGGGTGGGTCTTATCATGTAAAGTGTATCTGCCAGTTGCTGTGCCCCCTGTCTTCTCTCCCATTCTCCCTCCCTGCCTGTCAGCTCAGGAGTCGTTAGCATTATGAGTTAAAGTGGTTGAAAAATCCTATAATCCACTCTATTACAGGATTATATAATGTACAATGTGTGTGTTTCTGTAATATAATTATGCCAAATATCTTCATTACAGCGCTGCCCGACGCTTACATGACCCGCCGGAGCTCTCTTCCCTGCTCCGAGCACAGCAGAGGGAGAGGCCGAGATCCCCCACTGACAGCCGGGAGAAGAGGAGGACAGCAGCGGGAGGTCAGCTGAGCACCATCGTAACTAAAGTATTTGGCACAATAATATTACAGAAACACACACATTGTACATTATATACTACTGTAATTGAGTGGATTATAGGATTTTACAACCACATTAAACTAGGGCTCATTTCCGGGGTAGGGCTTATATTGCAGCCCTCCTGGAAAATCACAGTAGGTCTTATTTTTGGGGAAACACGGTATGCACAGCTGCATAAGATTCTGTGTGCAATAGCTTTAGTAAATCCCACCCCAAAGTGCAGCCGCCTGGCACGCCTTCTGCACATTGGTTGAAGCAACAACAATCCTTCTATCCAAGCAGTGGTATTGATTGGACCACTCTGCAGGGGGTGTGTCGGACCCCTGGAGATTCAGACTGCTGCTGTCACACAGATCACACAATCAGATCTCCAGCATGCTACTGGCACAGGTCAATTTCAGTAAAGAACTAATATATATTAAACAAACAAAACAAGAAAATTTTTTTTTTTACTTTTTAAGCAGTCTGGCGGCCTACCCTTATTAACCACTTGCTTACTAGGCACTTAAACCCCCCTCCTGTCCAGACCAATTTTCAGCTTTCAGCGCTGATGCACTTTGGATGACAATCAAGGTCATACAACACTGTACCCAAATGAAATTTTTATCATTTTTTCCCCCACAAATAGAGCTTTCTTTTGGTGGTATTTGATCACCTCTGTGGGTTTTATTAAAAAAAATGTAAAAAGACCGATTTAAAAAAATTAAAAAAATGTTGCAAACAGGTAATTTTTCTCCTTCATTCATGTACGCTGATGAGGCGGCACTGATGGGCACTGATGGGTGGCAGTGATGGGCACTGATGGGTGGAATTGATGGGCACTGATCAGCACTGGTTGGTTACACTGATAGGCAGCACTGCTAGGTGGCACTGATTGGCACCACTGGTGGGCACTAATAGGTGGCACTTGTGGGCATTGATAGGTGGCACTCATGGGCATTGATAGGTGGCACTCATGGGCATTGATAGGTGGCACTCATGGGCATTGATAGGTGACACTGGTGGGCACTGGCAGGTAGCAATGGCAGGTGGCACTGGCAGGGGGTACTGGTGGCACAGATGAGGCAGAATTGTCTCTTCCTCTTTGGGACCGATGTCCCTTGTACATAAGCCGGTGATCGTCTCTTTTTTCTTGAGAAAAAAAAATGATTACCAAGCTTTTGTTTACATCATGTGATTAGCTGTCATTGGCTGACAGCTAATCACGTGGTAAGGGGCTGGGACCGTGCAAAGGGGTGGCTGTCATATGACGGCCTCCCGGAAATTCAGGTCCGTGCTGTGGCGGTCATTCAGTTATAGTGCGGACGCCAAGAGGTTAAAATATAAAGGTTTAATTGGTCTTTAAGGACAACAGACCAAAAGATGTACAGCTGAGGCACTGGTGAACAAAAGGAACCAGTATGCATTCCCAGTTTGGAGAGTCAGTGGGTACATTTCTAAACCTGCCATTTATAGTTACAATAATAAACACTTTAACATTCAATCAAGAGACTGACTACAAAAGACTGAACTCTATGGTAAGTAAAGCAGACACGCAGTATTACCTTTATCTCGGTGTTGGTGGATCCTAGACACTGAGAACATGTAAATCAGTTCCTTTTATACCCAACTCTCACCTTGAGGATTTATCAGGAATTAAAATGTATTAAGTTTGGTCTGTAGCTGGGATTAGTACCTGGCTAGACACTCAAGCCTTGACAAAATTACTGACATTTGCAGCCCACGCAAGTCACACTGAAGACAGAATGTAGCCAAGGACCCGAAACACAAATTAAGCATGACTTCTTGTTTTTCTACATTGAACCAAATACAAAATGGTGACATTTACCTACAGTGTTTGTTGTGCCTGGTGGCTGTTTTCCTTATTACCTCTACTGATATATGTCATCAATTAAAGGGAAAGCATATGATATTGTCAATAAATGCATATTTGGAGTTATTATTGCAGTATTTAGTCATTTTTGTTGTATTAAAGCGGAGTTCCACCCACATTTTTCACTCTTCACCATGCAGCATCCTTAAAATGAATTGGCAATTTATTATTTTTTTCTGTTCACTTACCTGATTTATGCCTATATCTAATTTCACTTCCTCCTCTAGGGGGCCGTGGCCACGGCCACAGATGTCATTTCTGGTTTTGCACTGGCTCCTGGGAGATCTTGGCCAGCTTAGCATTGCACGGCTCCAGTAACATTTAACATTGGCGTCTATGGGAAATCTTGCACCGCACTGAACATGCGCGAGATTGGCAGGTGCATGCTGGGTAGCCAGCATCAGGCCTGGACTGGCGTTTGCCCGGTGGGCCGGAGGCCGCATGTCTTAAAAAGAGCTTGTAGGGCCGGCCGCAGGTGGATAATTATGCACGTACATGCTGTGGTGGGAGGATTGCAAAGTCTGTCATTGGCCCGCCCACCATTGCAAGTGAAAGTCGCGGTTTGCGCATGCGCGCCGCAGCCACCGTCACCTGGCAACCAGAGGAGAAGCTGAGGCCACTACCTTCCCTATATCCCTTGCTGGCTTGCAAGTGCGGGAGACGGGTCTCATTCTGCACATGAAAGCTGGCGAGGTGCTGCGGCCACATATAGGGAAGCTAGAGTACGCCCACTCCTTTTCCCGCCGGTGAAGGGGTTACATCTGATGCTCCATGGCAAGAGGCACTCTAATGGTAACTATGATCTTTTTTTTTTATAATTAGCTCTGTGACTAATAATTTATAACTCACTTTGTCATAAACACTAGTGTTTATGACAAAGTGAATTTTCATTTTTTTCTGTGACACAATTTTATGGTATATTATTTTGTTATAGTAGCTGCTTTTTACTTTGATGATTGTGCTTTACAAACATTTTTTCCTTGGTTGCTGAGGGAGAGATATTTGAATTTGACTATTTCTCATTTGAGTTTTAATAATTTATAACTGGCTCTGTGAGTAATAATTGGCTCTGTGAGTAATAATTTATTGCCTGGCTCTGTGAGTAATAATTTATAATTGGTTCTGTGAGTAATAATTTATAACTGGCATTATGAAATACTCACCTTAGAACGAGGCCTCAGCATCTGATCCCGGTCCACGCCTAGGGAGCTGACATGTTCTCTATGCGTTTTTTCCGGGTTCGCGGCTCTGGCGCTGTGAGTGGACGGAGCCGCAATTACGTCACGGCAAGGTTAACAGCACATGCGCTGCTGACGTCAGCGGCTGCATGCAAAGTGAATATCTCCTAAACCGTATAAGTTCAGGAGATATTCACTTTACCTCCAGGTAAGCCTGCAGGTAAAAATAAAAAAAAGGGTATACAACCACTTTAACCACTTAGCAACCGGTCCATAGCCGAATGACGGCTACAGGGTGGTTACTTAACTCTGGGAGGGTGTACAGTGACGTCCTCCCAGAATCCCACTCTCGCGCGCCCCCCTGGGGCACGCACCTGAGAATATCCGTGACCGCCGGGTCCTCATCACAGATCACGGTAATGTAATCCTCATCATGGATCACGACTGATCGCGGCCGTTTACCACGTGATTGTTCCGTCAAATGATCGTCCACTGTGAATGGAGAGGGGAGAGATTGTGGCAGCAGCGATGGGGCTGGATGTGTAGTGCCCACAGCGCTGCTCAGGGACAGATCCATCCATCCATACTCTGCATACCCATCCATGCTCACCCATCCATACTCTGCATACCCATCCATACTCTGCATACCCATCCATCCATACTCTGCATACCCATCCATGCTCACCCATCCATACTCTGCATACCCATCCATACTCTGCATACCCATCCATCCATACTCTGCATACCCATCCATCCATACTCTACTAATTTTCAGAGATTGGTACCATAGCTTGTGGACTCTATAACTTTCACAAAGACCAAATAATATACACCGATTTGGGTTATTTTTACCAAAGATATGTAGCGGTATAAATTTTGGCCAACATATATAAAGAAAAATTACTAATTTGCAAAATTTTATAACAGAAACGAACAAAAATGCTTTTTTTTTTTACAGAATTTTCTGTATTTTTTCTTTTATAGAGCAAAAAATAAAAAACCCAGCGGTAATTAAATACCACCAAAAGAAATCTCTATTTGTGTGAAAAAAAGGACAAAAATGTCATATAGGTACAGTGTTGTATGACTGAGTAATTGTCATTCAAAATGTGAGAGCACCGAAATCTGAAAATTGGTCTGGTTAGGAAGGGGGTTTAAGTGCCCAGTGGTCAAGTGGTTAACCATCTCAATAGAGTGCACTTTCACCCCCTTCCTGCCCAAGCCATTTTTCAGCTTTCAGCACTGTCACACTTTGAATGACAATTGCGCGGTCATACAACACTGTGATGAAATTGTTATCATTTTGTCCCCACAAATAGAGCTTTCTTTTGGTGGTATTTAATCACCTCTGCGGTTTTTATTTTTTGCGCTATAAACAAAAGAATAGGGACAAGTTTGGAAAAAAATATATAATTTTTACGTTTTGTAATATCCAATTTAACAAGTTTTCCTCAGTTTAGGCCGATATGTATTCTTCTACATATTTTTGGTAAAAAAAAAAAAAATAGCAATAAGCGTATATTGATTGGTTTGCGCAAAAGTTATAGCGCCTACAAGTAATAGTTGTGTTGATAAGACTGTAGTTATTTGGAGTTCTCTTTCAGATGGAAGGCAAGGATTGGTCTGGATACTGGGCAATTTGTATGTGTTTTGGGGGGCAAAACGGGGTGATGTTAGGCCGGAGGGGAGGCAGTTGGGCATTTACATGCGTGAAGCCTGTATCCGGGGGTTGGGGGTGCCAGGAATGTTATGGAGCAGGGTGGTTCCAGAGGTGTACAAATTTGCGTGTTGGGACAGGCCGCCAGACGTATTAGTCTTACACGTAGGTGGCAATTTGGGGGTACGGTCCATGCTGGACATCTCGAGAGACATCAAGTTAGATTATCTTGCGGCTCCTCATGGCCTTCCCTGATATGCTGGTTGTGTGGTCTGACATGATTGCTCAGACTAATTGCCGATTAGCTAGATCGGTGGAAATAATAAGGTGCGTAAAAAAGGGGTTTTCCCCCGTTGGGCGCTGTGGCGGGTGTTGGTCTTTGCGGGAGAAGGGAGACACCTCGGAAGGATGAGTTTGGGACAAATCGGTGGTATGGGTCCTGATGGTGGTATTCCAGCTAACAGTGGTTTAACTGGAAGTTGGTTAATGGGTGAACTGCGGTCAGTGGGTTGTCTCAGAGCCAGCATGTCGGAGAGAGGTACCGCAGTGCCAGGTTGAATCTGATGGTAGGTGGAGGTGTCCGGCAAAGGCCAATGCTAGGCAAGGGATATGCTTTATAACAGATGTTTTACGGTTGTGTTAAAAGTAAAATTTTATTGGTTAATAGAGGAGGCTGCTACGGCCAATGTTTACTCCAAAACTGGTGTGGTCTCATCTCAATGGGGGGATCAAGGATATGGGTTAGTGGAGTAATAAAAGAAAAATAGAATCACGCTAAATCTGTGAATTTAAACAAATATAAATATAAACCATGACTTAATGAATGAAACACATCAATATGAAACCATTCACAGATCTATATGAATAGACTAAGTGAGCAGGTGTGTAAATATATTAATTAAGGCACCAATGTGAAAAGTCTGTGAACCATAAATGAGAAATAATAAAAAAAAAGTGAAAAATGTAAATAGAATTATTGTTCAAAGTCTGAACAAATCAAAAAAATTTCATGCGTAACAGGTTCTGAAAATATAACATCCACAGGGGCACTGGATGACGTAATTCTCTTACAAAACGCGTAGGACGGCGCAACGCGCTGACGTCACCTTGTGTTACTGCTCGAACATCCAGGACGGGTTTGTCCGAACGTGCCCCGGCCGGCACTTCAGACTATAGGCGTTCTAATTGTTAGAATACTGTAAGTGCAATATTTTGTTTTTCATTTTCCAATAAACTCAAAAGTATTTTACACTATCGGACCATTTATTTTTTATATGCCACGGGTAACCTTCTATGGGCTTAAATTACCAACGAGGAGATTTGAAGGATAGCAAGAGAGTTTGGGGTCTGTTGGAGATCAGCTGTGCCTGTATTACATGCTCTCCCTGATCCTCTGTAATGGGGGATCACGGACATCTGGTAAGAAGTGATTCTCTCTAAAGTGGTGGTGGAATAACACAGCTTTGGTTCATCAATAAATTGAGGATACGCTTCATTTGTGGATGGACATTTTTTCTAAGTTTTGCACGGGTAGATGTTATATTTTCAGAACCTGTTACACATGAAATTTTTTTGATTTGTTCGAACAATAATTCTATTAAAAATGTTCACTTTTTAAAATTATTTCTCATTTATGGTTCAGACTTTTCACATTGGTGCTTTGAGACTGCTGCCCTAATTACTATATTTACACACCTGCTCACTTAGGCCCCTTTAACACTTATACGACTTTTCCCGCGATTTGGGACTGCAAAGTAGCATTACAAGTCGTTCCCCATGATTTCCAATGACAGTCATTCATATTAGTACGACTTCAAGTCGTTCCGACTTCAAAGTAGTCCCTGCACTACTTTGGTCTGATTTTGATGCCACTTACACAGGCATTCCTTGAAATCGCGGCAAAAATAGTGGCCGCGAATCGCGGAAAAATCGCTGTAAAATCGCGCCACTTTGAAGTCGCACAAGTGTGAAAGGAGCCTTAGTCTATTCATATAGATATGTGAATGGTTTCATTATTGATGTGTTTCATTCATTAACCACTTCAGCCCCGGACCAATTGGCAGCCAAAGGACCAGGCCCCTTTTTGCGATTCGGCACTGCGTCGCTTTAACTGACAATTGCGCGGTCGTGCGACGTGGCTCCAAAACAAATTTGGCGTCCTTTTTTTCCCACAAATAGAGCTTTCTTTTGGTGGTATTTGATCGCCCCTGCGGTTTTTATTTTTTGCGCTATAAATTAAAAATTAAAATTAGCGATTATTGATTGGTTTGCGCAAAAGTTATAGCGTTTACAAAATAGGGGATAGTTTTATAGCATTTTTATTAATATTTTTTTTTTTAAATAGTAATGGCGGTGATCAGCGATTTTTATTGTGACTGCGACATTATGGCGGACACATCAGACATTTTTGGGACCATTGTCTTTTATACAGCAATCAATGCTATTTAAATGCATTGATTCCTGTATAAATGACAGTTGTAGTGAAGGGGTTAACCACTAGGGGGAGGGGAGGGGTTATGGGCTGTGACGTGTGTGTTTTTTTTACATTAGGGGGCGGGGCTGACGTCTGACGTCATTGATCGGCTTTCCCGATGACCGGGAACAGCCAATCAATGACAGGCAGAGTAGGAAGCGCGGGGAGAGGTTTGTTTACACATACCTCTCCCCGTTCTTCAGCTCCGTAACCCGATCGCGGGACACCAGCGGCGATCGGGTCCGCTGGTCCCGCGGCCGGGGTCACGGAGCTCCCGACCGGGTCGTGAGCGTGCTGCTGGCGGCGCGCGCGACCCACAGGCAGGCAAATGCAAGATCACGTTTATATACGGGATTTTGCCTGCCCGTGCCATTCTGCTGACGTATATATGCAGTGGGCGGTCGGGAAGCGGTTAAGTCATGGTTTATATTTATACTTGTTTAAATTCACAGATTTAGCGCGATTCTATTTTTCTTTATTTAAATCTTTTTACTGTATTGGTGTTACACAGGAGAATTGCAGCTTTTTCATAACTTTTACTTATTACTCAAAAGTACACATAGTATATCTTAGCGCAGTTTCTTCCCTTTTTCTATAGTGGCGTAATAATTGGGTCTGGCAGTATGGTGTAGGACATCTGTTATACAATGTCATAAAGCTGCTTTGCTGGTGATACTGATGGAGTTATTGTGAACAAATTTTTAAACGCTTTTTTTTTCTAGTGATATCAAGAAAAATATTATTATGCTTTTTTTTTTGGGCAAGTTACCACAACACAATTATCCTGTAGTTTTTAAAGTGGATGTAAACCCGAAATTTTTTATTTATTTTTTGATGTCATAATGTAGAGTATAAGATTTCCTACCATTTGAGCCCAGTCTTGCCACAAAGAGTTAATCCAGCTCTGAGCAATCCTCTTTTAACTTTCTCAAATCCTCCCCCTTGCTGTGAGTGACAGATGATTTACATATCTCGTGCACTAGCCTAAGAGACATGCATTGTTTTTGAATTCCCTCCCACTCCTTTCTTCTGCTGCTCTGCCAGGATTGGATGTTCCACACCTCAGCATAATTGGGCATGTTGAAGTCATTTCCTGTCTTTTCACTGGATGTTAGAGATCAAAGCAGAAGTTCAGTGTAAGAAATACAGGGGTGGGCGGGAGTCTACTGACATCACGACTCCACCCACCGAGCTCCAGACAACAGACCCAATCCCACAGAATCTGCAGTTTTTCGGGTCTCATAACAGACAGAGGGGAGACATTTGACAGGTAAAGATACATGCAGGAGGCTTGTATATCCTTATAGATAACCCCTATGGCAGTAGTTTAGAAAGGATGACATTGGGTTTACATCCACTTTAAGATCAAAGATACAACTGTGTTGGTGTCCCTTGTCAATTTTACATTGTATTTTTTTTAAATGTAACTGCCTACTCCCAAACTGTCATTTGAAGTAAAACACAGAGCAAGTATAACATGTTTGTTATTTTAATAATAATAAAAAAAAAACCTACAGTATCTCACAAAAGTGAGTACATCCCTCACATTTTTGTAAATATTTTATTATATCTTTTCATGTGACAACACTGAAGAAATGACACTTTGCTACAATGTAAAGTAGTGAGTGTACAGCTTGTATAACAGTGTAAATTTGCTGTCCCCTCAAAATAACTCAACACACAGCCATTAATGTCTAATGCGCTGGCAACAAAAGTGAGTACACCCCTAAGTGAAAATGTCCAAGTTGGGCCCAAAGTTTCAATATTTTGTGTGGCCACCATTATTTTGGTTGATACTGGAGTCCTCTTCCACTACTCCATGAAGACATCACGGAGCTGTCCTGTTAAACCGCTCTATAGTCTTGGCCACTGAGCTGCAGCTCAGTTTCATGGTCTTGGCAAAGTTCTTAAGCCCCATACACACGGTCGGAAAATCCGACCACCAAGATGGATTTGGTCCGACGGATTTAGTCCGACGCTGGTGTTGCGTACACACGGTCGGACAAAGTTGTCGGAAAATCCGATCATTCTGAACGTGGTGACGTTTGTTGCGTACGACGGGACTACGTAGAGGCTAGTAGCCAATAGCTTTGGTCTTGTAATGTGATCTGAGCATGCGTGGCACTTTGTCCGGTCGGAATTCGCTACACACGATCGGATTTGGTGTGATCGGACTTTGTTGTCGGAAAATCTATCCAGCAGGAGATAGAACTTTGTCCGACGGACAATCCGATGGAAACTGTCCGATGGTGCCTACACACGGTCGGAATTTCCGACAACATTGTCCGATAGGACAGAATCCATCGGAAAATCCGACCGTGTGTATGGGGCTTTAGAGTCTAGGCCATCTTTATATAGAGCAACAATTCTGTTTTTCAGATCCTCAGAGAGTTCTTTGCCATGAGGTGCCATGTTGATATTCCAGTGACCAGTAAGAGAGTGAGAGCGATAACACCAAATTTAAAGCGGAGCTGCACCATAAAAAAAAATATTAAAAGTCAGCAGCTACAAATACTGCAGCTGCTGACTTTTAATAAATGGACACTTATCTGTTCCAGGACTCAGCAATGTCGGCAGCAGATGGCGAGCAATCGCTCGTCTCTCGGCTGCCCCGCCACCATCCTCTGTCAGGGAATCAGGAAGTGAAGCTTTTTTGGCTACTGCGCATGCGCAAGTCGCGCTGTGCGTCTTTACTGGTCCCTGTTGTGTCCTGGGAACTGTGTGTTTGCCAGAACACAACAGGGGGGGGGGGAGCATCTGCGGCTAGCTTGTCCCGGAAGTGGGTGCAGATACCTGGAATATATAGGTATCTGCACCCCCCTCCCCCCTGAAAGGTGCCAATTGTGGCACCGGAGGGGGGGAGGGTTCCGAAGAGCAGAACTTCCACTTTAGGGTGGAGGCCCGCTTTAACACACCTGCTCCCCATTCCCACCCAAGACCGTGTAACACTAACGAGTCACATGACACCAGGGAAGGAAAATGGCTAATTGGGCCCAATTTTGACATTTCCACTTATGGGCCGTAAACACGATAGGATTTTCTGACAACAAATGTTGGATGTGAGCTTGTTGTCGGAAAGTCCGACAGTGTGTATGCTCCAATCGAACATTTGTTGTCGGAATTTCTGCCAACAAATGTTTGAGAGTAGGTTCTCAAATTTTCCGACAACAAGACTTGTCAGAAATTCCGAGCGTGTGTACACAATTCCGGTGCAGAAAAGTCCATGCATGCTCGGAATCAAGCAGAAGAGCCGCACTGGCTATTGAACTTCATTTTTCTCGGCTCGGCATACATGTTGTACGTCACCGCGTTGTACGTCGACAAGTTTGAGCCATCATCCTTCGGCAACCAATGACTGGAAAGAAGTTTGAGGGGGAGGGAGAAGCTGAGACGGCAGAATTTCTTACTGGGTGCGGTGAGGATACTCCCATACTCAGATGTCACCTCCCTGAGGAAGTCACAAGGGAGTGATGAAACTAGTAGGAGGGACCTGAGGGGCTGACGTATGAGGAACAAGGAAATGTCTAAACAAAGGTTTTCAGTGCAATGGACAGAGGGAACACTGCTGACTGGGGCTGCAGAGCCGGTTTTCAGGTGACGCCATCATCTCAGAACATATGGTCATATATACCAAGGCTTGTTTCTATCATAAGAAATGTGAGTGTATACAGTTGTGCTTATAAGTTTACATACCCTGGCAGAATTTATGATTTCTTGGCCACTTTTCAGAGAATATGAATGATAACACAAAAACTTTTCTTTTATGGTTAGTGTTTGGCTGAAGCCATTTATTACACAACAGAAATTACCCTAATGTCCCTGATCAAAAGTTTACATACCCTGGTGAGTTTGGCCTGATGACACAAAGGGGTTTGAATGGCTATTAAAGGTAATCATCCTCACCTGTGATCTGTTTGCTTGTAATTAGTGTGTGTGTATAAGGTCAATGAGTTTCTGGACACCTAACAGACCCTTGCATCTATAAAACAGGAAAGGGATATAAAAAGTTATATAAAACAGGAAAGGGATATAAAAAGGTATTCAAGGATTTGAGAATGCCAATCAGCAGTGTTCAAACTCTAATCAAGAAATGGGAAATTAGGGGTTCTGTTGAAACCAAACCATGGTCAGGTAGACCAACCAAAATTTCAGCCACAACAGCCGGGAAAATTGTTCGGGATGTAAAGGAAAACCCACAAATAACTTCAGGTAAAATACAGGACTCCCTGAAAACATGTGGTGTGGCTGTTTTCAAGATGCACAATAAGGAGGCACTTGAAGAAAGAACTTTTTGGCCACAACCACTATATTCACTGATGCAAAGACCAGGTTGGCCAGGACAGGACAGACAATAATAGCGGGTGTCACGCCTATATCTACTTTCCTACAGACACATTTTCTTTGGGGTGATCGTTGGGTAGGGGTACCAGGGAGGACATACACAAAATGCCTCTCATGCAGCCGGCTCACTGCATTTGCATTGGGAAGGTGGGGCACAGCACTGTCTGGAAACAGAAGGACTGTGACGATCTCTTCCTGGAATTTAAGGAAGGATCCAGTTCATCCTGACACTTTGTATTGCACATAAGCGTTCAGCAGAGCTAATTGGAATAAGTATACAGACACTGGCCTAACGGGCAATTAAGTACGGCGCCATCAACTGGTCGTTGAGGTCCACCCCTCCCATATTGAGGTTGTATTCGTGGACACAGAGGGGTTTCTCCACAACACCAGTCGCTGTTTGAATTTGGACTGTCGTATCTGCATGAAGGGAGGACAGAACGAAAACATTCCAATTATCCCTCCACTTCACTGCAAGCAAATTATTACTTCTCAAGCAGGCGCTCTTCCCCAGTGTTTAGCCCCATACACACGACCTCATATTATATGGTTTTGGTAAATCTGAAGGTAAAAATCTGCAGAAAATCTGATAGTGTGTATGGGGCTTAAACATCTTGACTCCATATCTGGCACGCTGGGAAGATACTGTTTGAAAGACAAGCAGCCAGAAAATGTAATCAGGGACTCATCAACGCAGGCAACTTGATCAGGAGTAAACAAGGCTGCAAACTGTTGGTTGAAGTGGTTTAAGAGGGGGCGAATTTTCTGAAGCCGATCGTATTCAGGGTCACCCCGAGGACGACAGAGTTCTTTGTCATTAAAATGCATGAACCGCAAGATCTGCTCGTATCTAGCCCTGGCAATGGATGCAGAGAACACGGGTATAAAATGCATTGGGTCAATGGACCAATATGACTGCAACTTACTTTTTTTAGTTATGCCCATGAGGAGGGATAGGCCCAGAAAGGTCTTAAATTCAGAAACAGTAATAGGTTGCCAATCTCTGGTAAGGGTCAAATGGGGATTAGCGGCAATGAATTGACCAGCATACAAATTGCTTTGGTCCACAATAGATCTATAGAGATCTTCTGTGAAAAACAGTGAATACAAAGTGACGTAAAATCAACTGTTTCCACCTGAATTCCCGGGTTGGCCAGTGAATGGGGGAAGTACGGGCACTGCAGAAGTGGTGGGCTCCCAATTAGGATTGGCAAATGCAGCAGGACGGGCATTATGGGCTTGATGGGCCTGTCTTTGTCTTCTTGATGACTGCGGGACACTACTTGTGCTATCCACCACACCAGCTTGAACTGCACTTAAGGGACTCGCCACGTCACCAAGTGTTACTGCAGTGCTGGTTTGACTATGACCAGGATGTACTAGGCCACTGGTGCTTGCCAGTTCACCAGAAGGATAAGCGACACTAGTACTGGCTCTCTGCTCCATACCAGAGCCCTGCAGTGCAGTTCTTGCATCTCAACAAAAGAAGAACGGAGTCAGGTACACCTGACCTTAGCAGGGACCACTACTCCATCGTCAGAGCTATCTGTCAGGGTGTCAATGCTGTCTACTGGTTCATATTCTGAGCCTGAATCTGACAGATGGGTGACTTCCTCTTCACTCTCATCTGTCATGCTCAGAAACCTGTAGGCCTCTTCACTAGTGTACCTCTGATTCAACATTTTGGCCTCTAAATTTACTGGTACAACTAGTGTGACTCACAGGCAAAAAGAGCACCCGATTGTCGGAGCCTGCCTCAATCGCTACCAAAAAACTGTTAGCGTTCGCAGGGATCAGGCCTGACTCTGCAGTTATGTGTTTTGTAAGTGACAGTGATCGATTGATATTGCACTTGGGTGGGCTGGGCTGGGATGGGCAGAGGGGCTAAACGCAGGTGCTAGCAGGTATCTAGGCTGATCCTGCTAGCGCCGCGTTTTTGGGAACCCTAAACTACTGGGGATGCTAGTATAGATCTGTTCAGATCAAATATATCACAATACTACTAAGGGAGGTGTATGGTGCGCATGTGGGTGTTAGCGCTACTGGCACTAATCTGACGCTGCCTGGGGTGACGCAGACCCTGACTGACGCTAAAACCTTCACTGCAACTCCTGCAAAACAAATCCTCCTGAAAGTTTGTCAGCTTTCCACCCTAGGGAACTCCTCAGACAAAAAATCTCAGCTCACCTCTTTCCTGCATGTAGTGTGAGCAGCGCCAGCCCGACAGTATGTACAGTGATCTCCTCCTCAGCTCCGCCTCCCGGTTCTCTCAGCACACCGCACTAGTGATGGGGGGGGGGGGGGGGTGAGTTAAGTCACAGATAACAGAGAACCCTGCAGGGGCCTGGAGGGAGGGAGACAGCAATGAGCTTCAGATTCCAACACACACCAGCAAAGTGTATTTATGGACAAGCAATGATGCTTCTGCTGTCTCCACAGTGGCACATATGCTAATGGAGCTCCCCTGCCTGAGTGGTCTGTCCGGGTCCCAGACAGTCTGAAAACCGGGCGGATGATTCAGAACACGGACTGTCTGGGTGAATCCCGTACAGGTGGCAACCCTAGACGTACAGGTAAGCTCATTTGCACATATGTAAAGAGAAGAAAAGTGCAGCGCTAACTGAATAGAATAGCAATTTGTTCACCCAAAATATACATACAGTGACATAAATGATAAAATGCAATGTGAATCAAATAAACTAAAATCGGAAGAAGTAAAAACTTCTTGCTAAAACTGTGATAAAGAAAAAGTCCAAAGATAATAGATAATAAATTTGTAAAGTGTCAAGAAAATATATGTGAAGTCCAAAGATGATGAGTGACTAACAAATAGCGATTCCGTGAGTGTCCAACCCAGCTTGTGACAAACGAAATCCACCACCGACAGCACAAAACGCTTACCGGAACTCAATGACACACACAAGCATATACTTGGTGGGTCAAACAGGCTTAGTAATATGATTCCAGAGGTCCCAGATTATTAGATACGGATCAGACCTTTCCAGGGATCGTTCTCAGATAATAGGATCAAATTATGACAAAATCAATCTCACCAAAGGAGCCAGGTAGAAAGAGAAGGAGGAACATAGCATAATTCTGTATAAAAGGTATTTATTAAAAACAATAATGTAGGAAATGCACTTACATGCTTCCAAGCAGTGGCGGTGCGTGCATAGAGGGCGCAGGAGCGCCGCCCCCTCTCTCCTGCACCGCTCTATCACAATAGATAGATTCATGCATTGCATGAATCTATCTATTGTCACCGCTGCTGCCCCCTATTCAGGTGTCCGGCCCCTTGTCGGGCGCCGGGCATCTGAATTACAGCGCGGGGGGGGGGGGGGGGGGTTTGTGGAAGCACCCTATTAGAGCTGTAAGCTCTAATAGGGGACCTGATTAGAGCGGTGGGCTCTAATAGGCTTCCATAAGTGTAAACAGCGGGCGCACTGCTGTGCGTTCGCTGATTACACAGTATTGTGTTAGAGAAGCGAATACATCGCTTCCCTAACACAGACCCGCCTCTCAGCCAATCAGGTTGCCGGGTCTGTTACCTGTCACCTAATTGGCTGAAGTCACAGGCGCTGTGATTGGACGCTAGACGTCCAATCATAGCAGAAGACAGGAGGAGAGCGGGAGAAGACATCGGACGATGCGGAGACACCGCTCGCCGCCTGACGCCGTCACCAGTTGCACACCGAAACAAGGTAAGTGCAGAGGGCAGGCAGGGGGCACAGTGGCAGCTCTTGAGGGGCACAGTGGCAGCACTTGAGGGGCACAGTGGCAGCACTTGAGGGGCACAGTGGCAGCACTTGGGGCACAATGGCAGCACTTGGGGCACAGTGGCAGCGTTTGATGTGCACAGTGGCAGCGTTTGATGTGCACAGTGGCAGCGTTTGATGGGCACAGTGGCAGCATTTAATGGGCACAGTGGCAGCGTTTGATGGCACAGTGAGGCTGTTTGTTTGCGCCCCCCCAAAAATTTTGAGCACCAGCCGCCACTGCTTCCAAGTAATAATAAGCGCTTAAAAGGACAAACAGCGGTAATGAGCAGGTCAGCATACAGTCCCATTTGCACACCCGTGCCATTCTGTCGATGTACATCGGCGTGCGGCGGTTGGCAAGTGGTTAACTACTTGCCTACTGGGCCACTTCTGACACTTCTCTCCTACATGTAAAAATCATAATTTTTTTGCTAGAAAATTACTCAGAACCCCCAAACATGTTTTTTAGCAGCGACCCTAGGGAAGAAATGGTGGTCGTTGCAACTTTTTATCTCACACGGTATTTGCGCAGCAATTTTTCAAACACGTTTTTTTGGGGGAAAACAGTAACGTTAGCCCAATTTTCTGTACTTAAAAATCTTCATAGGTGACACTTTAAATTGTTTTTACAGTTTACCTGTTTAGAGTTACAGAGGTTGTCTAGTGCTAGAATTATTGCTCTCACTCTAACGCACGCGGCAATACCTCACAAGTGTGGTTTGAACGTCGTTTACATATGCAGGCGTGACCTACGCATGCGTTCGCTTCTGCGAGCGAGCACGCAGGGACGGGGGCGCTTAAAAAAAAAATGTATTGTTTATTTTTCACTTATTTTGATATTTTGATGCCTTCTTTTTAAAAAAATGTTTTTAACACTTGTATTTCTATTACAGGGAATGTAAACATCCCTTGTAATGTGAATAGGGCATGACAGGTCCTCTTTACAGCGAGATCTGGGGTCTTTAAGTCCCCAGATCTCACCTCTAGGCTGGGAAGCCTGAAATAGCAAAAAACACAAAACATAAAAAAAAAAAAACAGTCTCGGCTTCCCAGCTGAGGCTGCAGCATTTTTTCAAATGCAGAGGCCGGGCGTGATGTCATAACATCGCGCCCTGCCTCCGAATGATGATAGAGACTTCAGGGACCATCTGGTCCACTGGAAATCTCTACGATTAACATCCGGCGCCATTCGAACCCTTCTCCGGCTCTTCGATCGCACGGGTGAGTCAGTAGAAGCACCTGTGAGAACGATCAAGCTGCTGAACAGCTGCTATGATTGTTCTCACGGTGAACGGAATCACAGACTCTAAAAGAAGATATCTGAATGATTACTGTAACTGCAGGCATCATTCAGATATCATCGCTCAACGTCATATGACATTGGGGCGGGCGGCAAGTGGTTAAAGTAGAACTGTTGGCAAAACTTTTTTTCCCTTTTGGATAAAAGAGGGTTATAACCCATGTCAGATTTTTTTCTTCGCCATCTCTGTCCCAATGCAGAGATTTCCCTTCACTTCCTGTCCATTAGCCAAACAGGAAGTGAGAGGAAATCCCTGCAAATTAAGGGAATATTTTGGGGACCCCCAGGTCACCAGAACTAGATTTAACCCTATAAAATTTCTGGGGACAACCCAAAATTTGGGATTTCCTTTTACTTCCACTTTCAATGATAATGGTAAACAGGACAAATATAGAGGATGAATCTCCCTAATGGGGGCACAGACAGCAATAAAAAAATGAATAGGTGTTCTAATTCCTCTCCACTCTATTGAAAAATGTAATTGCCTTTAGTTATACTTTAAATCTTGGCGCGGTCCTGCGGAATCCGGGACGGTTGGAAGGTATGAACAGTTTTGTGCATTTTCCCATAGTATAACAGTGCATTCCTTTTCGGTGCCAATGTGGCATTTTTTCCCCTGTGCAGCCGCTGCATCCCAATTGACATGAATAGGACTGCATACACACAGATGCATTAAACACCTGTGCAGAAAAAACACGGGCCCTTCACAGGTGTATGTTTACAGAGTAACTAAAGGCTAAACTTTTTTTTTTTCCATTTTAGATAGAGCACTTCACTTTTTTGCAATCTGCGTCCCCATAGGGGAGATTTCCCTTCACTTCCTGTCCCATAGCCAAAACAGGAAATGTGAGGAAATCACTCCAGAGTGTGGGAAATCTGGGAGGGGGGGGGGACTAGTGTCTCCATTGAAAGACTAACCCTCTATTCCTGTTCTGGTGACAACCCAAAATGTGGGACTTTCTTTCACTTTTGATGATAATGGTAAACAGGACAAATAGAGAAGGAGAATTTCCCTAATGGGGGCTCAGACATCAATAATGACTGGCAGGAGTTCTAATCCCTCTCCACTCTATTCAAAGACTAAAAAAAATTTTGCTTTAGTAACATTTTATTATTTAACCACTTTCCGACCGGCGCACGACGATGTACTTCCCTTTTTTGAAGAGGGATATCTCGGTAACGGCAGCAGCTGCTGCCACAACTGAAATATCCATCTCTTCAGGCGCCGGTCGGCATTCTGATAATGGTGGTCATCGCAGGGGATTCGCCGCGAGATCACCGTTATCGGCGGCGGGAGAGGTGCCCCCCCTCCCGCCGCTCTCCCGCGCCTTCCGCCGCTTACCGGAGCCGTCGGCAGCGGCGGAGGCGATCGGGTCCGTTCCCTGCCTGTGCATAGAGATGAGTGACGCTAAGATGGCCGCCACTCATTCCTATACCATAGGAGGGCGGAAGCGACGTCAAAAACGTCACTTCCGCCCATACGTCTTAAAGAGGAATTTACAAATGTCATTTTTTTAAATTACATTTTTTTTTTTTTTTTTTTTTCATTGAAGTCCAAATATGAGATCTAAGGACTTTTTGACCCCAGATCTCATATTTAAGAGGACCTGTCATGCTTTTTTCTATTACAAGGGATGTTTACATTCCTTGTAATAGGAATAAAAGTGAGCCAATTCATTTTTTTTTTTTAAAAACAGTGTAAAAATAAATAAAATCAAGAAAAATAAATAAGAAAAACAAAAAAAAATTTTTTTAAAGCGCCCCGTCCCGACGAGCTCGTGCGCAGAAGCGAACGCATATGTGAGTAGTGCCCGAAAACTGAAAACGGTGGTCAAACCACACATGTGAGGTATCGCCGCGATCGGTAGAGCGAGAGCAATAATTATAGCCGTAGACCTCCTCTGTAAATATATGCAACCTGTAGAATTTTTTAAACGTCGCCTATGGAGATTTTTGAGGGTAAAAGTTTGATGCCATTCCACGAGTGGGCGCAATTTTGAAGCGTGACATGTTAGGTATCAATTTACTCGGCGTAACATTATCATTCACAATATGTAAAAAAATTGGACTAACTTTACTGTTGTCTTATTTTTTTATTCAAAAAAGTGAATTTTTTACAAAAAAAGTGCGCTTGTAAGACCGCTGCGCAAATACGTTGTGAAAAAAAGCATTGCAACGACCGCCATTTTATTCTCTAGGGTGTTAGAAAAAAAACAATATATAATGTTTGGGGGTTCTAAGTTTTTTTCTAGCAAAAAAAACTGTTTTAAACATGTAAACACCTAAAATCCAAAACGAGGCTGGTCTTAAAGTGGTTAAAAAATTGATTTTGGTTAAATTGGTAAGGAACGTGGCACCAATGATCACCCATCAATCCACTGAATACAATATATTGGATTTGTTTTAACATAATATATTGGAAAATACAGCCAATAAAAAAAAAAAAAATTCAATAAGGATGATTTACAGACACTGTTACTGGACCTCCCCTTAGCAACCAGCTAAGTATACTTTATGGTTGCTATGGTAACCAGTCTACATTTGCTCTCCATGTGGTGAACAAGCCTGTGAATACAATTACAAGCCTCTAAGAGCCCATCTAGCCCTGTGTTTTACTAAGGGTGGCCATACAAAATACAATCTGATTGTATAAACGCATTTACCAAAACTATGAGAAACCTTTACAATCCAATAAACTTCTATTCAATCACACAGGCCTTTATATTTTATAGTTGTTCATAGATCTAATGAAGATTGCACAATCAGATTGTATAGTGTATAGTCAGGTACAATACTAAAATATATGAAAATATATTTAATCAGAACCGCATTGGGACGTGTCTACATCAGTCTGCGCGCTATAAAGCATGCGTGCTGGTGTGTGTTTCGTTAAGGTGGTGCGATGAGTTGTACTTTTAAATTTTTACTTTATTAAAGTGTCACAAAATGACACGTCATTCCACTCTATGCATGGCAGCAGACTGTGACACACCGCGGTCTGTTGTGCTGCAAACAAATCGCCATAGCAACAGAAGCAGTTATTTTTTTGGCCAGTTGCCAAGACCACTCACTGTGATGTCACTCGCTATGATGTCATCATACCATGTGACCAGCAGAATAAACATGGAAACATCACAGCAGAGAGCTCATTGTGTGAGTTGATTCTGTGAAGTGAACACCTGTATTGTGTGTGCTCCATAGTGTACATTATCTCGCATTAGTTATACCTTTATTCGTATATTTAATTGCACGTTTTCTTGTGCTTTCAATCGCGTGTGTAAGTTTGCATTTTCGATAGCTTTTTGCTTTTTTTTCCAAGATGTTATTACGTAAATTTGACACCCTTAGGCAACACGAGCATTGGTTGAACACATCAGAGGAACAAGCTTACCTAAAAAAGCTTGTAAAAAACCTGGAAGATGAATTAGAAAAAGAGAAATTGACCAAAGAAGAGAGAGAAAAAGACATTTATGAGTTTATCAAGGGCCGTTTCCCATCTCTCCGCAAATCTCCCTACAAGCCGGAGAAGGTTTTATCCCGATATACACAGCGGTATATTGTAGAGCCGCCTACGTGCTCAGAAGAAGAGAAGCGCCGCAGGAAGATTGAGAAACGCCAAAATGTTCTAAAGACAGGATTTGGAACCCCACTTGGTGAACCATGCAGATTATTTGGATCGCCAGTCCCTCAAGGTTTAGACATTTATGCTACCATACTAAATGATGAAGATCTAAAGGCATTAAAAGAATTCATCAAAGAGAAATATAAGAAATATAAGATAGAAGAACCAGAGGGCATAGTGACAAAGGAGACAACTTGTCAGCCTCAAGTTGGGACTCAGCCAGGACAAAGTGATAGACAGCCAAGGCTGTTAAGCAAAAGAGAGCAATATAGTAATCAGCCACTCCATAGAGACGTAAAAGCCACGGAGGGCACAGAGCCCAAACCAGTGGATGTTGTGAAGAAAGTCTTCACACGGTACAACCAAACAAAGCATGAACTTTTGCAGGAGTCATGCAGAGTAAAAAGGGAACAGTTCCAAAGATACTCTATGAAACCATCTACTGGACCCACAACTCCAAGCTTGGCAACAAAAGGCGCAACATCTGAAAATAAAGAGCCACTTCGTAGAGATTTAAAAGCCACGGAGGACACAAAGCCCAAACCAGGGCATTTTTTGCAGAAAACCATCACAGGGTGCAGAAAAGCAAAGTATGAACCTGCGCAGGGGTTATGCAGAGTAAAGAGAGAACAGTCTGAAATATCCCCCAGGACACCATTAACTTTACCTAAAATTCCAAGCCTGGCAAAAAAAGAAGCGGCTTCAGAAGATAAAACGATTCCAAGGTGGCAAAAGTGTGCCGATAAAGTGATGATGCCTAAACCACCTCCACCAAGGGACGGCGGCAAAACTCCTCTTGTAGCTGAGCACCGAAGACGTACTAAACGTCAAGATATTCTCAGAGACAAGGTTCAGGTGAAGATTACTGATAGGAAGACAGTGGCTGCAGCCCGGCTAGACAGATTAATGAAGGATGCCAACCGTAAATAATACTGCTCTCTTAAAAAGACTTAAAGGACACCATTGAAAATATTATATATATATAATATATATTTTCTTATAATACAATGCTTGGGGGTTTTAAGGGAGAACCCAACACAAACCAACCAAGACTGTCAGCACTTCAGTCTATTACCCCAAGCTTGCTGTATATCCAGCTGGTCTTCCTTAAGTGATGCAAGTGTTTAATTTCAGCTTTTTGCCAAAACATATGTAAGCTCACTGGGCAGGTTGAGGTGGTATAGGTCAGGTTAGTGTGGCATAGGGCCAGATAGGGGTATATAGGGCAGGTTAGGGGTGGTATTGGGCAGGTTAGGGTGGTATAGGGCAGATTAGGGGTGGTATAGGGCAGATTAGGGGTGGTATAGGGCAGGTTAGTGTGGCATAGGGCCAGATAGGGGTATATAGGGCATGTTGGGGTGTATAGGGCAGGTTAGGGGTGGTATAGGGCAGGTTAGGGGTGGCATAGGGCCGGTTAGGGGTATATAGGGCATGTTGGGGTGTATAGGGCAGGTTAGGGGTGGTACATGGCAGGTTAGGGGTGGTATAGGGCAGGTTGGGTAATATAGTACAGGTTAGGGGTGTATAGGGCAGGTTGGGGTGGCATAGAACAGGAGTGCCCTTCCGTTCTGCGCATGCATGGGCACTTTTTGATGGAGTGCACAAATCAATAGAATACTGGCTTGGACCGCTTCGCTGCATGTACAAATACATACTGAAAACATGTGTTATACATATTGGGTATCAGTGCAGTTTATGCCAATGACAAGCTGCGGTTTCCAAAGCAAGCAAAGTGGAATAGACTCCCTTCAGAGGTGGTTCTGGCTAACTAGATTGCTTTAAGAAAGACCTGGATTCTTTCTTAAATGTACATAATATAACTGGGTACTAACATTTATAGGTAAAGTTGATCCAGGGACAATCCGATTGCCTCTCTGGGATCAGGAAGGAATTTTTCCCCTGCTGTAGCAAATTGGATCATGCTTTTCAAGGGTTTTTTTCGCCTTCCTCTGGATCAACTGTGGGTATATGGCAGTGATGGCGAACCTTGGCACTCCAGATGTTTTGGAACTACATTTCCCATGATGCTCATGCACTCAGCAGTGTAGTGGAGCATCATGGGAAATGCAGTTCCAAAACTTCTGGGGTGCCAAGGTTTGCTATCACTGGGGATTGTATGATATTTTTTATTTTATTTATTTATAATTTTTTATAGCCAGGTAATGAAGAGGGGGAGGGGTGCTCTAACCCAAAAAAACCTGGTCAGGGTTTATTACAACATACAAAGACATATTTGGGAAGCACTCACCAATGCGTTTAAATTCAAGATGGTGCTGACATAAGACCCTGACCAGGTTTTTTTTTTTGGGTTAGAGCACCCCTCCCCCTCTTCATTACCTCTTATTTAGTGGCCACCAGTATAAGAGGAATCCTTTCAGTTCTCCCACATAGAGGAGTTTGGCTCCCATGGTTGAGACGCAAGATCTTTCATTCTATTACCCACTAATTCGGGGTACTTTGTCGCAGTAAGTGGGCTTAGCACTATATATCCATATAGTGTGACCAAACCCCCGTATTTTTTGAATATGTTCAGGTGTTTTTAACTAGCCCTGCAGGAAACGTCATTCTTGAATGTGTGCGCTGTAATATGTTCGCTATTGTTTGTTGGTCTTATGGCAGCACCATCTTGATGGAACAGCATGGAACAGCTCTGATCATAACCCTCACCTCCCTAAACCTCCACCCCCCACAACTCTGCTGAAAGGGAAGGAGGAAAAGAGAAAAAGGGGGGAGGAATTGAAGAAGGGGGGGGCCTTATGGTGTAGTATGTAAAAACACTTCAATGTTTATTCAAATATTCCAGAATACGCACGTGTATGTGGTCAAATCAAGCATGTCATCAACAGCATATAAAAGTTTCCAACCGACAAGATGGCCATGGCCCTCGTGACGTCACGTGTCTGAACTCCCCCCAAAGCATTTCATCATAATCAGGCGTCACTGGGGGCGAGGTCAGCATCGGTCAAAGCTCTATTTATAGGGTGGGGGTGGGAAAAATGCCTAATGTCCCATACACACAGTCGGAAAATTCAGACGGAAAAATGTTGGAAAATCCGATCGTGTGTGGGCTCTATATTTTAGCTGGATCTAAAATTTTCCGACAACAAAATCCGATCTGACTTTTTCGCATGCTCAGAAGAAATTTGGAGACAAAAGCTATTGGCTACTGGCCTCTACGTAGTCCGGTCGTACGTTTTATACGTCACCTCGTTCCGAACGATCAGATTTTCCGACAACTTTGTGTGTATGCAAGACAAGTTTCAGCCAAAATCCGTCTGAAAAAATCCGACGTAATACGTCGGAATGTCCGACCGTGTGCACGGGGCATAACTGTTAGCGGGAATGACACCGGGACCGGAAGAGACCTGCTCAATACACCAGAGTGTCTCCGATCCGAAGTATCCTCACAGAGCCAGCTATTTAGAGGTAAGACAAAGAGAACCTGGCCAGTAGGGATGAGCCGAACACCCCCCGGTTTGGTTCGCACCAGAACATGGGAACAGGCAAAACATTTGTGTGAACACCGTTAAAGTCTATGGGACACGAACATGAAAAATCCAAAGTGTTCATTTTAAAGGCTTATATGCAAGTTATTGCCATAAAAAGTGAATCCGGGTACTGCCTCAGGTATCTTCGCAAAAAAAAGTTTTTAAAACAATCGCTTTTTTCAGGAGCAGTGATTTTTTTATAATGCTTAAAGTGAAACAATAAAAAATGAAATATTCCTTTAACCACTTAAGGACCAGCCTCGTTTTGGATTTTAGGTGTTTACATGTTTAAAACATTTTTTTTTGCTAGAAAATTACTTAGAACCCCCAAACATTATATATTGTTTTTTTTCTAACACCCTAGAGAATAAAATGGTGGTCATTGCAATACTTTTTTTCACACCGTATTTGAGCAGCAGTCTTACCAGCGCACTTTTTTTGGAAAAAAAATCACTTTTTTGAATAATAAAATAAGACAACAGTAAAATTAGCCCAATTTTTTTTTGTATTGTGAAAGATAATGTTACGCCGAGTAAATTAATACCCAACATGTCCTGCTTCAAAATTGCTCCCGCTCGTGGAATGGCGTCAAACTTTTACCCTCAAAAATCTCCATAAGCGACATTTAAAAAATTCTACAGGTTGAATTTTTTGAGTTACAGAGGAGGTCTATGGCTAGAATTATTGTTCTCGCTCTACCGATCGCAGTGATGCCTCACATCTGTGGTTTGACTACCGTTTTCATATGCGGGCGCTACTCACATATGAGTTCGCTTCTGTGCGCTAGCTCCTCGGGACGGGGTGTTTTGAAAATTAATTTTTTTGTTTTTCTTATTTATTTTACTTGAATTTATAATTTTTTACACTGTTTAAAAAAAAAAAAAAAACTGGATCACTTTTATTCCTATTACAAGGAATGTAAACATCCCTTGTAACAGAAAAAAGCATGACAGGTCCTATTAAATATGAGATCTGGGGTCAAAAAGTCCTCAGATCTCATATTTGGACTAAAAAGCAAAAAAATTAAATAAAATAAAAATGTAATTTAAAAAAAATGACATTTGAAAATTGTGCCTTTAAGACGTATGGGCGGAAGTGACGTTTTGACGTCACTTCCACCCTCCTATGGTATAGAGATGAATGGGGGCCATCTTAGCCTCACTCGTCTCCATACTCACCCGATCGCAGGACCCGATCGCCTCCGCCACTGCTGACGGCTCCGGTAAGCGGCGGAAGGGGTGGGGGCACCTCTCCCACCGCCGATAACGGTGATCTTGCGCGAATCCGCTGCGATGACCACCATTATCGTAAAAAACGCCTCATGTAAAGAAGGATATCTCGGTTGTGGCAGCAGCTGCTGCCGTTACCGAGATCTCCCTCTTCAAAGTGCCGACGTAAATGTACATGAGGCGGTCGTGAAGTGGTTAAATATCGTTCCCCTGGGGGGAGGGAGGGGCGGCAGGTCCCTTAGCCTGCCTGTAAAGTGACGCATCTTTGTGATGTGTTTTACTGTGCCGTAGCAAAATTTTATTTCTAAAGGAAAAAATTTAATCTAAAGTTGGCAATATAGATAAAAATCAAGGAAAAAAATTGGCGTCCCCCCCCCCCCCCCCCCCCAGTCCATACCGGGTCTGGTATGTTTTTTTAGAGAAACTCCACAATTTTTTTTTTTTTAAATGGCGTGGGGTCCCCCCAAAATCCATACCAGACCATTATCCGAGCAAGTAGCCTGGCAGGACAGGAAAGGGGGGGAAGAGCGAGCGCCCCCCCTCTCCTGAATCATACCAGGCCGCTTCCCCTCAACATGCCCCCAGATCCCGCCCCCCCATGTGAATGGGTAAGGGTACATTGTACCCCTACCCATTCACCAAAAAAGTGTCAAAAAGTAAAAACCACAAGACAGTTTTTGACAATTCCTTTATTTAAAAAAAAAAAATTAAAAAGTCCCGCAATGTCCATCCATCCTCAATCACGGCGCCGATAGACCCAAAAATAGAAGAAAACAAAACAAAAATACTCTGCCTCCATGCATGGGAGGCATCCTGTCGAATGCTGTCTTTTCGCTGTGACAGCTTGCATATAGGCAAGGGCGGGGCCACCTGCTGATGTAACCGGATGACCCTGCCCCCCCCTCTGATGGCACATGATGTCAGAAGGGGCGGGTCAGGCAGTTACATCACTGGGTGGCCCACCCTTGCCTATATAACAGCTGTCACAGACAAGAGACAGCAGTTGAGGGGATGCCTACCATCAAGGCAGAGGGGGGGGGGGGGGGTTCTGGTCCGTCTGCGCTGTGATTGAAGATTTTTCCTTCTTACTTTTTCAATAAAGGACTTGTCAAAAACTGTGTATTGTGGTTCTTACTTTTTGACCCTTTGGTGAATGGGTAGGGGTACAATACCCCATACTCATTCACATGGGGGGGGGGGGCGGGATCTGGGGGCCCCCTTGTTAAAGGGGGTGTCCAGATTCCGATAAGCCCCCTGCCCGCAGACCCCCACAGCCAATGGCTAGGGCTATGAGGATGAGGACCCCAAAGCACCCTTTCCCAGGGCAAGCGGCCTGGTATGGTTTGGGGGGGAGGGGGATCTCGCTCATCTATATACCCTGCACTGTATTATATATACTACACTGACTGCACTATATACTGTGAACTGCAGTATATATACTATACGGACTGCACTATATAGTCTGAACTGCAGTATATATACTAGTGTATATATACAGAAAAATTGGCCACCCTGCCTTTGGCCAACCATGGCTCTCTCAGCAGAGCATGCTGTGATTGGCCAAAGCATGCAGGTCAGGTGCATGCTTTGGCCAATCAGCAGACGCTAATGCACTGCGAACTCGCAGTGCATTATGGGGCTTTCCGTGGCACTCGAGATTCCCACGTTCGGTTCGTTTTCGTTTTAGAACAAGCGAACACCCAATGTTCCAGTCGAACTTAAGTTCTTCTCAAACCGTGGGCTCATCCCTACTGGCCAGGAACACAAATAAAATATGGACCAAAATTATTTATTGAAGCGGAGTTCCACCCAAAAGTGGAACTTCCACTTTAAGTACTCCTCGCCCCCTGACATGCCACAATTGACATGTCATTTTTTTTGGGGGGGGGGGGGGCTGGGTACCTGGTTTGGAGTGGGACTTACTGTCCTCCCTCCCTGCAATGTTCTGGGACACATCACAGGTCCCAGAACATTGCCTGGCCATTGACGGAGTTTGAAGCCGAAAACTGTCACAGCCGGGCACCCACACTCACAATGTCGGCGCCACGAAGAGGAGGGGGAGAGAATGGAGGCTTCGGGCGGCCACTTTGCTGGACCGTGGGACAGGTGAGTGTCTGTTTATTAAAATCAGCAGCTATAATTTTTGTAGCTGCTGGCTTTTAATAAACTCAAAAACCAGTGGAACTCCGCTTTAAGTATTCTAATAGAACAATGTCTATAATTAAAGAGCTAATCTCAATTGCAGGAATGGACATTTAAAATGGACCTTAGCGCCATCTTGTGGTTCAAAACTACAAATACCATTAACAATACAAAATACCACCACCATTGACAATTTAGTAAACACAAACATACAAAAACTTTACCATAATACAGTATACAACAAAATAAACTAAAAAAATTCATAAAGGATGCTCCAGTGGCGGTGCGTCCATATGGGCGCAGGGGCGCCGCCCCCTCTCTCCAGGCACCCCCTCTCTCTATGACTGATTAATAGGTTAATGCATAGCATGAATCTATCCATGACCGCCGCTGCCACCCCCTATTCAAGCGCCCGGCCCCTTTTTGGGCGCCTGAATTACAGCGGTGGGGGGTGTTTTTGAAGCACCTGATTAGAGCCATATGCTCTAATAGGCGTCAAAAAAGGTGGCCCAGGTGTGTTAGGAAAGCGAATACTCATTCGCTGTTCTAAAACTGAACTACCTCTCCGCCAATCAGGTGTTCGGGTCTGTTACCCGTCACCTGATTGGCTGAAACGACAGGAGCTGTGATTGGATGCCTATCAGGAGGAGAGGACGGGAGGGGACGTATGGAGGACACCGCTGTAACCCCTGCTGCCCCACCAAGAGAGGGTAAGTGCCCGGCAAACGCAGAGCGGGTGGGCGGGGGGGTCACAGAGGCAGCATTCAATGGCACAGTGGCAGCATTCAATGGGCACATTTGATGAGCACAGTGAGGCTGTATTTGATGTTTTTTGTTTTCAGAATTTTTCAGTTTGTTTGCGCCCCCAAAAAATTTTGAGCACCAGCCCCCACTGGCATGCTCTATCACCTGTTGGTTAATAAAAACATTGACACTCCACTTAAAATAGACAGAGGGACCCCAGTTATTATTAATACAGGCATTGACATCCCAATGTTTAGAACGTGGGGCTTATATGTCCTTCATGAATAAATCCGCAATCAATTAATAGTTTAACAAAAATAACTTATTTTATTGAAACATCTAACCAGTAGCATGCAATGCCAAGATGCAGCTAGTAAAGCTAGCAGGGTATTAGCATGCATTAGGAAGGGTATCCACTCAAGAGACAAGACTATAATCCTACTGCTTTACAAGACTGGTTCGGCCGCATCTTGATTATGCCATCCAGTTCTGGTCTCCAGTCCTCAAGAGTGATGGGCTAAAACTGGAGGGCAAGAAAGCTGATAAGGGAACTGGAGGACCTCAGTTACAAGGAACAACTTCAAGCATTAAACGTATTCTCCCTCGCGAAGTGACGCATAAGAGGAAATCTGATTGCAATATATAAATGGTGATCCTAACGTAGGAAAAGACTATTCAGTCTCAGGTCACTTAAGAAGACACAAACCATTCAATGAAATTGGATGAGAAGTGGTTTAATCACAAACTGCATAGGGGATGCTTTACTGTTGGAATGGTAAGGATGTGAAACTCCCTTCCACAATTGGTGGTGTCAGTGGAGAGTGTCCATAAGTTGAAAAAGCTCTTAGATGGGCATCTTAGTAATATACAGAGATATAGGAAATAATAGAGACATACTGTAAATACATGCACAGTCATACACCCACACAGCTTGGAATGGATGGACTGATGTCTTTATTCAACCTGATCAACTATGAAACCATGATGCATTGTAGAAATATCACACTGCATTTATGAATGAAAACTGCCAACGCTACTTGCAGAGGTCATTCATGCAGGAGCCATGTCAACATAGTGGGACCCTAGTGTTAAACAGAATGCCGAGTTCTGCAGACCACATTGGGAGACCGACTCACATAATGATCACATGTTGCCTGCTACCACCTTTTCCTTTTAGGGTTCATATGACTGATGGGTTTATCAATCATCCCTCCCATTATGACCACAAATAAACACTTGGGTGGTGAGAGACATTGGTTTATATTGGCCACAGCAGCCCTTTTATTTAACTATAATTAACAATTCTACGGGGAGATTTACTAAAACTGCTGCAGCTGTGCATAGTAACCAATCAGCTTACAGGTTTTAGCCCCAGTTCGCATCGGGCCAATGTAACATGCAAAATCGGAGCCTATTGCTGGCAACCGCACCGTCCGAATCGGTGCGCTGCCGACTTTGTGACGCCCCACCGATTTCCAAACGATTTTTTTTGCACTACTTTTGGTGACTTCGGAGGTGATTTCAATAGAAATCTGTGCATGAACCCATACAGATGTTTGAAAACGTGCAAGTTCAGCTGAACCCGCCTCCAATGTGAACGAGGGCTTTTTCTCAAAGCTTCATTGAGCAAGCTGAAGCTAGAAGTTGATTGGTTACTATGGGTAGCTGTACCAGATTCTATGTATAACAATAAAACAAAATGAAGCCACACCAAATAAATAACTATTTTTGTCAAGTGATATCAGGAGGGGGTCTTTAATGCAGTAGGGTTGTCTTTAGGGGGGTAGTAGTATGGGGGGGGGGGGGGCTTTAGGAGTCTATGGAAGGGTGAAATGGTTATAAATTGGGGGCCCATTTGGTCATATGGTGCTTCACGTTTAGTGTTGGCTGTTATACTGGGGACTTAGGTTGGGGAAAGAAGTCAGAAAATGGTGAAATTGAAACCGTTCTCAAACCAGAGGTGTGCGAATAAAAGGACAGGGCTGGATCTTAGCCAAGGCTTTAGGCTTGCAATTAGTCAGTCCAAAGTAATCCTTCTTCCTGACTTCTTTTGGATTACAAGACAATCACACACAGCTGCAAGCTTCCTATCATTGTGAACCATGGATCACACAGGTCTGATAAAGTGCACCATAGAAAGAATGTGAAGTGGTTTTGTATATATATTCTTTATTTATTTTCATTAGATTAAAAAAAAAATTATATACACATTATCTCACCAAAGTGAGTACACCCTATTTTTGTAAATATTTTATTTTACCTTTTCATGTGACAACACTGAAGAAATGACACTTTGCTACAATGTAAAGTAGTGAGTGTACAGCTTGTATAACAGTGTAAATTTGCTCTCCCCTCAAAATAACTCAACACACAGCATTAATGTCTAAACCGCTGGCAACAAAAGTGAGTACACCCCTAAGTGAAAATGTGCAAATTGGGCCCAATTAGCCATTTTCCTCCTGCCCCGGTGTCATGTGACTCATTAGTGTTACAAGGTCTCAGGTGTGAATGGGGAGCAGGTGTGTTAAATTTGGTGTTATCACTCATGAGTATCTGAAAAAAATAATTGTTGCGCTACATAAAGATGGCCTAGGCTATAAGAAGATTGCCAAGACCCTGAAACTGATCTGTGCGCGGTGGCCAAGACCAGACAGCGGTTTAACAGGGCAGGTGCCACTCAGAACAGGCTTCGCCATGGTCGACCAAAGAAGTTGAGTGCACGTGCTCAGTGTCATATCCAGAGGTTGCCTTTGGGAAATAGAAGTACGAGTGCTGCCAGCATTGCTGCAGAGGTTGAAGGGGTGGGGGGGTCAGTCTGTCAGTGCCACACTGTATCACATTGGTCTGCATGGCTGTCATCCCAGAAGGAAGCCTCTTCTAAAGATGATGCACAAGAAAGCCTGCAAACAGTTTGCTGAAGACAAGAAGACTAAGGACATGGATTACTGGAACCATGTCCTGTGGTCTGATGAGACCAAGATAAACTTATTTGGTTCAGATGTTGGCACTGGGGAGCTACAGTTCATTGAGGGAACCATGAATGCCAACATGTACTGTGACATACTGAAGCAGAGCATGATCCCCTCCCTTTAGAGACTGGGCCACAGGGCAGTATTTCAACATAACGACCCCAAACACACCTCCAAGACGACCACTGCCTTGCTAAAGAAGCTGAGGGTAAAGGTAATGGACTGGCCAAGCAAGTCTCTAGACCTAAACAATATTGAGCATCTGTGGGGCATCCCCAAACGGAGGGTGGAGCGAAAGGTGACTAACATCCACCAGCTCTGTGATATCATCATGGAGGAGTGGAAGAGGACTCCAGTGGCAAACTGTGAAGCTCTGGTGAACTCCATGCCCAAGAGGGTTAAGGCAGTGCTGGAAAATAATGGTGGCCACACAAAATATTGGCAATTTGGACATTTTCACTTAAGGGTGTACTCACTTTTGTTGCCACCGGTTTAGACATTAAAGGGGTTGTATGGGTTTGTTTTAAAAAATTAAATAACAAACATGTTATACTTACCTCCACTGTGCAGTTCGTTTTGCACAGAATGGCCCGGATCCTCCTGTTCTGGGGTCCCTCGGCGACTGTCTCGGCTCCTCCCCGCAATAGCTAACCTCCCTCTGGGAAGCTCTATCCCGAGAGGGTTAGCTTGCGGGTGTGCTCCCTGTTGTACACGCTGCGTCCATAGACACAGCGTGCATGACTATATATATATTATATATATAGTAGTATTGACACACCCCTACCAAATCATTGGACTCAGGTGTTTCAATCACCTCCATGGCCACAGGTGTATAAAATCAAGCTCCTCCCTAAGGCTCCTTTCACACATGCGGACCGTATGTCCGTTTTTCATCCATCCGTTTTCGGATGAAAAACGAAGATACATGTACCCCTATGGGATAGCGGGAGTCAGCGGATGAGCATCCGCTGACACCCGATAGCGTCCGCCTCCGATGGTCCGATTCTGCAGACGGAGGAAAACCCTATTTTTCCATCCGTCTGCAGAGCGGATCGGATGGACACGGACAGACGGTCCGTGTTCATCCGATCCCCCATAGGGGAGAGCGGAGATCTGACAGGCCGCCCTGTCATCCGCCGGCTCAGCGGGGATCAGCGGATGTTCACTGGGCGGATCATTGCGGATCCGCCCTGTGTGAAAGGACCCTTAGGCCTGGTTCACACCTATGCAGTTTCACCCTGGGTTCACACTGATGTGATGCGGGAACCAGCACAATTACAGCGCTGGTTCCCGCATCGCTCCTCTTCCGCAGACAATTCACACTGCCTTGTGCGAACCGCTGCGCCCCCAGTTTAGTTCACAGATCGCAGTGCAAACTGTGAACTCGCCCAGGAATCAGATCGCATAGGTGAGAACACCCATGCAATCCACTTCTAGTGTGGGGAAAAACAAATCCCTGCACTATTTTCTGTGCAAATCCAATGCGAGTTCAGCCATACAACTGTATGGCTGAACTCGCATTGTTCAGAGATCGAATGTGATCGGGACCTGCAGTGTGGGTGCGAATGACATGCGATCTCTGAGATCGCAGCAGTGTGAACCCGGGCTAAGTGCTTTTTGCAGTTTTGCACTACAGAACATGTTCCATAGGAAACCATGTTAAATGCAGTGCAAATCAGCAAACTGCAAAAAGCACAAAAAATGCATTGGTGTGAACCAGGCTTTATGGCAGAGCCAGTAAGAGGGAGATCTTTCCCATCTCCCCACTGGCACACCTTAGAGCATGTCTAAACCCAAAGCCAAAAAAATAATATATTGCAGCTGACCAGTCCCTGGTGTGGTGGCATTTTTTATTTTTTTTAAGTCAGCAGCTACAAACACTGTAGCTGCTGACTTTTAATAAGGACACTTACCTGTCCAGCGATCCCGCGATGTGGGCCGATCCGTCCATCAGATCGGCTGCCGGTGCCTCCTTCTTAACGAAGGGAACCAGGCAGTGCAGCCTGGCGGCTTCGCTGCCCGTTTCCCACTGCACATGCGCGAGTTGGTGGCGCTTTTTGAATGGCCCCATTGTTTTCTGGGACACACACATGTCCCAGAAGGCAACGGGGCCGCTCACCGAAGGGGAGGAAGCACTGCGGAATAGGAAGAGGCAGATTAGGAAGACTGCCTAGCAACAGCGGTTTCATGTAAGTTTTTTTTTTTTTAAGATTATTAATGCTTTTTTTTTTTTTGGGTAGCCTTCCACTTTAAAGCTGCTGTTGCTTTATTTTTACCCAGTAATCTTGTAAATAACATGCTTCCTGTCTTGGGGGAAGGGCTATGCTCACTCCTCCACTTTATCTATGGAAGAAGCCATGGTTGTCACCCTAGGCTGCTCTCCTGAGTCGGACTCCAAACATGTCCATGTTTCTTCATCTCCATTACATGTGTTTGCTGAAAATGTTCTTAGCTTGAAAATAAAAAAGGAAAATGAATGCAGCTACATGACTATGACTATAAGCTGCAATATGTTCCATTTTTGTTTTTGGGTTTAGTTATCCTTTAAAACAACAAAACCCTAGTCATGTGCTTACTATTAATGTCTCTCTCTCTCTCTCTATATATATATATATATATATATATATATATATATATACATACATACATACATACATACATACATACATACATACATATACACACACACACACATATATACACCAGGAGAACTCAGCAGCCAGAAGCAGGGAATGGTGGGAATAATTAAACATCTAGGGATGTCACCAGCTCTGTGAGATGTGCTGACCTTGACACAAGTAGCAATTCTTATGAGCTTTGCCAGTGTCCCTGTAGACCTCTCTTTACTGTGCACTGATAGAAATCAGTGTCTGGAGGAGTGTAGGGGAGAGATAGCCTTAACCTTCACCTGTCACTGGAAAAATGAACCAGTAAGGCGGCATGCTGCGATGTGACTACGCGTTGGGCCTCTAGATGGAGGTAATAGGTTATTTTATTCTCTGCTTTCTTTCTTACTGAAGATTGCATTTCCAAACGGAAAATCCGGGAGCCCGGAGAGCCTTGGTCAATCTCCTGTTTGCTGCTTATTCATCAGTGTTGTCATGTTACAACAGAATAATTGCTCGCCGCCTAACTTCTGAGATGGGAAAGAGGGACATATTACAGCACAACATATGAAAAGAAGCCCTGCCACATATCCCTACAACTGTATATACCTTATAACTTTTATACATACCTTCTTCTGTTTTATATACATCTTCTGTAGTTTTGGATGTAGTATGGAAAGGTTTAGACCGCTGACAGTTCATTTTGTGCTGTCTATGTACCAGTGTGGAGATTTCCCTTTACATCCCATTCCAGAGATGCAACAGGAAGTTAAAGGATATCTCCCAAAGTGAGGGGAATTCCTCTCCTAGGGCTAGTTTAGACTAGCGCTAGCTCTCTGAAGGGCAGGGCGGATCCTAGGGTCACAGACGCCTGGGTGCAGAAATATTTTGGGCGCCCCCACGTGGGCGGGGTCATCTTACTAACTCCTCCCCTTTGCAAATGTTTGTATGACAACGACTCAAACACAGATATGCTCCCCTAAGGAGTCTTTGTTAACCTGGGATCCTCCCATGATATCTTAACAATAAAGAGAACAGAAACTGCAAACATACTACAGAAGATGGTCAAAGGCTGCAGTTATGATACAAGAGATGGTCAGAGACTGCAGACATAGTACAAGAGATGGTCAGAGACTGCAGACATAGTACAAGAGATGGTCAGAGACTGCAGACATAGTACAAGAGATGGTCAGAGACTGCAGACATAGTACAAGAGATGGTCAGAGACTGCAGACATAGTACAAGAGATGGTCAGAGACTGCAGACATAGTACAAGAGATGGTCAGAGACTGCAGACATAGTACAAGAGATGGTCAGAGACTGCAGAAATACTACAGGAGATGATCAGAGACTGCAGACATGATACAATAAATTGTCATAGACTGCAAACATACTACAGGAGATGGTCAAAAACTGCAGACATGATACAAGAGATGGTCAGAGACTGCAGACATGATACAAGAAATGGTGGGAGACTACCCGATCAGTGCCCATCAATGCAGCCTCACCAGTGCCCATAAGCTTAGTCTCATCAGTGCCCATCAGTGCCACCTCACCAGTGCCCATCAATGCAGCCTGATATGGGGGGTCAGCTGTGTCAGGGTCTCTCACTTCAGCAATGTCAGCTCAGCAGGTCCTTGCACGGCCTCCTGGGGGGCTGATGCTCCTGGGGTCAAGTAGTTGCAAACCAGCGTCTAGCCCCACAACCTGAGCCAGTCACGTGCATCACCACTCCCTGGTGTGCCCTGCCACTGCCTGCCTCTAAGACTCTGGGAGTTTCCTCTGCGCTGCTCTCAGTTCTCCACCCCCTCCCATTCTGCACAACTCCCCCTAGTCTGTTCAATCCCTCCTACCCCCAGTCTGCACCCCCCATCATCTGCCCAATCCCCCTAGTCTGCACAAGCCCGCCTTCCCCAGTCTGCACAATTACCCCCCTGCCCTAGTCTGCACACCCCCCCCCTCCCCTAGTCTGCACAACCCCCCCCCTAGTCTGCACAATCCCCCCTTCCCTCAGTCTGCACAACCCCCCCTTCCCCCAGTCTGCACAATTACCCTCTCTACCATCTGCTCAACCCCCCTTCCCCCAGTCTGCACAATTACCCCCCCAGTCTGCACAATCCCCCTTACCCCGTCTGCACAATTACCCCCCAGTCTGCACAACCCCCCCCCCCTTCACCCAGTCTGCAGTTAGTCGGGGGGGGGGGGGGGGAATAGGAGAGAGTAAGAAAGTAGAGGCAAAGCAAATAGAATTCAGGGGAGAGAGATAGTTGTGCAGATAGCTTCCCCCTCGGGTTAGTCTCCACTGGAGTCCATGCAAATGGCTGGAGTGTGGACGGGGTCCGGGGGAAACAAATGGGAGGAGGAATGTCAGATTGGACAGGTGGCTGAGTGGGGGAGGAGCTAGGAAGACAGTGGCAACAGGCCACAAGCAGATACAGCCCGACTCGTGTGTTTGTGTGTGAAACAAACAAGGAGAGGGAGGATGGAGGGGGGGGGGGGGGGGTGTTTTTGAAGCACCTGATTAGAGCCATAGGCTTCAAAAAAGGTGAACTGCAAGCGCAAAGCAGTTCATCCAGGTGTGTTAAAAAAGCAAATTAATATTCGCTTTCCTAACACTGAACCGCCTCTCAGGCAATCAGGTGCGCGGGTCTGTTACCTGTCACCTGATTGGCTGAAACAACATGTGCTATGATTGGACGCCTATCTGGGGAGGAGACGCATGGAGGACACAGGAGCGACATGCTGCAAGGTCCCACCGTTCACCGCCGTCACCGAGACAGGGTAAGTGCCGGTAGACGGCAAGTGGGCTGTCATAGTGGCGCGTTTGATGGGCACCGTGGCAGCGTTTGGGCACATTAGCTGCTTTTAATGGACACAGTGGCAGCGTTTGATGGGCACAGTGGCTGCATTTGATGGCAGAGTGGCAGAATTTGATGGGCACAGTGGCTGCGTTTGATGGGCACGGTGGCAGTGTTTGATAGGCACGGTGGCAGTGTTGGATGGGCACGGTGGCAGTGTTGGATGGGCACGGTGGCAGTGTTGGATGGGCACGGTGGCTGTGTTTGATGGGCACGGTGGCGGCTTTTAATAGGCACAGTGGGCATTTGATGGGCACAGTGGGCATTTAAAGGGGCACAGTGGCAGCTTTTGGGGCACAGTGGCTGCTTTTAATGGGCACAAACAACTTACTTACAAGTTCCTTGACCGACCTGGACGCTGGTGCAGTGCAGGGACAGGGAGTCACTCACAGAAAGACAGGCAGCCGCAGCTGAGCAGCTCTCTCTTCAGGAGCCTGGAGGAGTACTTCAGACCAGGCACGAGACACGCTCAGAGTCCGCTCCGGTGCCGCTCCCTCTGAGCCAAGCTGTCTGAAGTTGGCAGAGATGGTCGGAGCTTGTTTACTAGCCGTGGAGGCGGCACGCAAAGAATGCTGGGGCGGCCGCGGTGCGCTCTGAATGCTGGGGCAGCCGCAGTCTTTGACTGACGTCACTGGTTGCTAGCTAGGCGGCCGGCGATTCTAGCAAGTCAACTGAGCAACCAGTGCAGTCAGCTTTGGCACCCCTCTTCTGTAGGCAAATTACAGCACTTGCACCCGCCCAGGATCGGCCCTGCTGGAGAGCATTCTGCAGTGGATTGCATTAAATAGGGCATTTGACAGGCTTGAATGAGTCACCTTCAATGGGTGGTACTGCTCGCTAAATGTGACAGGAGGTTTAATTCTTGCCATGACCAGGAAGCAGTCTGATGTTTATGAATCAGATAAAATTACATCATTCCTTCTTTCTCTCCTTTTTTTCTATTGGAGGACTAAATGCTAGTTGCCTGGCTCTTTCCAGCCTAGTGGTTAGCACTTCTGCCTTACAGCACTGGGCTTCCCAGTTCGCATCCCAACTAGTACACTGCCTGCATGGAGTTTGCATGTTCTCCCTCTGTTTGTTTATGTAGATTTCGATCTAACCTAATCTATTTAACTGGTTCCGGACCAGCCGCCGCAGTTTAACTGCAGGAGGTTGGTCCGGCTGCTTCAAGCTTCGTTGCTATACGGCGCGTGTGCCCCCCTCGATGATCGGATTAGAATCATAACCAATCAATCTCCAGGCCCAGGCCAACGGTATCTGGCCTGGACCTGGTGATCGGTCCTGGGGAATGAGATCCTTCTCGTCTGTGCAAGCGTAAACACTGACAGGGGAAGTGATGTCATCTCTTCTCTTGTCGGTATTTTATGTTCCAGACCGAGGAGAGAGAACATCTCATAGTAAGTGCACCAACACTAGACTGACACTAGTCCACGTAGGTACACTTGCCACCCCCCGATCACCCCCCCCCCCGTTAACCCCTTCACCCCTCCGTCACTGTGTCAGCCAGTGCAGCATTCAGATTTTTTTTTTGATTGCTGTACTGTCATTAGTGACAAAAATCAGCGTTAGGCTAATTAGTATTAGGCCCAGATAGGTCTAGGGACCCCCCCTAATAAAAGGTTTAACCCTTTGATCACCCCCTGTCACAGTGATCACTGTATAAGTGTCACCGGTGACGCAGGTTAGCTAGTTTCATTTTTATAGCACCAGGACACCTGCCATATTTTACCTAAATAAAGGTTTAACCCCCTGATCACCCGGCGGGTGATATAAGTTAGGTTTTAGCGCCAGTCAGGGTCTAACACTCACGCACCATACACCTCCTCTAGTAGTATAGTGTCTGAACCCCAGCAGTTAGGGGTTCCTCAAAAATGCAGTGTTAGCGGGATCAGCCCAGATACCTGCTAGCACCTGCGTTTAGCCCCTCCGCCCAGCCCAGCCCACCCAAGTGCAGTATCAATCGATCCCTGTCACAAAAAAAACAAACACATAACTGCAGCATTCGCAGAGTCAGACCTGATCCTTACTATCGCTAACAGTTTTTTTTACAGCGTTTTCAGCAGTCGCTGACAGTCAGGAGCTTTTTTACCTGTGAGTCTCACTAGTGTATCAGTAAATCTAGAGACCAAAATGTCAAATCGAAGGTACACTAGTGAAGAGGCCTACAGGTTTCTGAGCATGACAGGTAGAGAAGAGAAATTCACTCATCTGTCAGATTCAGGCTCAGTAAAGGAACCTGTAGGCAGCAGCGGCCCCCTGACAGATAGCTCTGACGACAGAGTTGTGGTCCCTGCCAAGGTCAGGCGTACCAGACCCTGTTCTTCTGCTGTCGCTGAGGTGCAAGAACCGCAGGGCTCTCATATGGAGCAGAGAGTCAGTACTAGTGCCACTCATCCTTCTGGTGAACTGGCAAGCACCAGCGGCCTAGTATATCCTGGTCGTACATCCAGCACTGCAGTAACACTTGGTGACGTGGCGAGTCCAATAAGTGCAGTTCAAGCTGGCGAGGTGGCTAGCACGAGTAGTGTCCCGCTGCCACCAAGAAGAAGACAAACACAGGCCCGTCAAGCCCATAGTCCCCTTCCTGCTGCATTCGCCAATACTAATTGGAAGAGCACCACTTCTGCAGCACTCGACATGGGCATAACTAAAAAGAGTGAGTTGCGGTCATATTGGTCCACTGACCCAATTCACCATATACCCGTGTTCTCTGCCTCCACGACCAGGACACGATACCAGCAGATCTTGCGGTTAATGCACTTCAGCGACAATGAACTCTGTCGTCCTCGGGGTGACCCTGGATTTGATCGGCTCTACAAAATTCAGCCCCTCGTAAACCACTTCAACCAACAGTTTGCAGCCTTGTTTAATCCTGATCAATTTGTCTGCGTTGATGAGTCCCTGATTAAGTTTTCTGGCTGCTTGCCTACCAAATAGTATCTTCCCAGCAAGCGTGTCAGATATGGGGTCAAGATGTATAAGCTCTGTGACAGGGTAACAGGCTATACATATAGTTTTATGGTTTACAAGGGAAAGGATAGTCACGTACAGCCGGAAAACTGCCCAGACTACATAGGGAGCTCTGGTAAGAACGTGTGGGACTTGGTGTCACCCTTATTCGGAAAGAGGTACCACTTGTAAGTGGATAATTATTACACGAGCGTGACACTTTTTAGTAACCATTTTGCATTATGGAATTGGCACATGTGGCACCTTGCGGTCTAATCGCTGGGGCTTCACCCAACGGCTTGTAGAATCCCGACTTGGACTGGGGGAGAGAGCCTGCTTGAAGTGTAATAATTTGTTAGCAGTGAAGTGGAGGGATTCACAGAATGTTTTCATTCTGTCTTCCCTTCAAGCAGATACGACAGTCCAAATTCCTACGGCGACTGGTGTGGAAAAACCCCTCTGTGTTTCAATGAATACAACCTTTAATATGGGAGGGGTGGACCGCAACGACTAATTATTGGCGCCGTACCCAATTGCCCGTAAGGCCAGGCGCTGGTACAAAAAAGTGTCTGTATATTTATTTCAATTGGCTCTGCTGAACGCTTTTGAGCTATACAAAGCTTCAGGATGGATTGGATACTTCCTTAAATTCCAGGAAGAGATCATCATAGCCCTTGTGTTTTCAGACGGTGCTATGGCCCAACTTCCCAACGCAAATGCAATGAGCAGGCTGCATGACAGGCATTTTCCGCATGTCCTCCCGGGTACCCCTACCTAAAGAACACCCCAAAGAAGATGTGGAAGAAGAGGATTTAGGCGTGAAACCCGCTTTTATTGTCCCTCCTGTCCTGATCAACCTGGTATCTGCATCGGTGACTGTTTCAAACGCTACCACACACTAGTTGAGTATTAGCGTAGGGTACAGCACTACACAGTCCTAGGCACACATACACAGGGTCTCGAAAGATGTGATGACCATCACATTTTGAGAGACCCTAATCTGCAACGTTCAGTTTACAGTTTTCTTTACAGTTTTTATAAAAGTGAAAAAAGTGAAAAAATAAAACAAAACACAAAAACACAAAAAAATATAAAATAAAAAATCCAAAAATAGTTGTGGTTTTATTTTTCTTCTCTCTCTCTTATGTTCACTCTCTACTGTCCGCTCACAATTGTTCTATATCTATTGTTTGCTCTGTTTTATTTTTACTATGTTTTATTGTATTTGCTTTGCAGGTATGGTATATTATACTTTAATGTTTGTTTTATTGTTAACCATCATATCATTAGAAGTTGGTGGATGAAGGGCGGTATTCTAATGGTGGGCATACCCACCGATCAATCTCATTTTTTCGTTCAGCCCACAGGCTGCATGAAAAAAAGAACATTACAATGTATGCCCAACAAGGACCAGGAACGTACTGGTATGTTACTGGACTTTGAGTCGGTGATTGGTTTTCGGGGTTCTGTACGCGGCTAGGCTCCCTAATGTATTTTGGGGTGAAATTCCACATATAACCATGGCATGTGTGAGCAATATATCATTTAGTGACAACTGTAATTTTTTATTTTTTGTCACTTTTCAATCAGTGACAAAAAAATAAAATATTCAATGGGTTAAACATGCCTCTCAGCAATTTCCTTGGGGTGTCTACTTTCCAAAATGGGGTCATTTGGGGGGGGGGGGGTTGTACTGCCCTGCCATTTTAGCACCTCAAGAAATTAGATAGGCAGTCATAAACTAAAATCTGAGTAAATTCCAGAAAATGTACCATTTGTTTGTAGATGCTATAACTTTTGCGAAAACCAAAAATATACGCTTATTCCTTATTGACATTTTTTTTAACAGAGACATGTGGCTGAATATATTTTGGCCTAAATGTATGACTAAAATTGAGTTTATTAAAAAAAAATTTATAACAAGAAGTAGAAATATAATTATTTTTTTACATTTTTCTGTCTTTTTCCATTTATATCGCAAAAAATTTAAATCGCAGAGGCAATCAAACACCATCAAAAGAAAGCTCTATTTGTGGGGAAAAAAAGATGCAAATTTCGTTTAGGTACAGCATTGCATGACTGCGCAATTACCAGTTAAACAGCGCAGTGCCAAATTGTAAAAAGTGCTCCATTCATCGAGCAGCCAAATCCTCTTCAAGTGGTTAAGTTTTTTAAAATGTGTATATATATATATATATATATATATATGTGTGTGTGTGTTTTTTTTTTTTTTTATGTTTTTTTTTTTACACAACTTTTTCTCTATGAGAACCCGAGCTGTATGAGACCCAGAACTGTTAATGACAGCTCGGTTTCTGTGCTTGGAGCTTATTGTGCAGCATGCTCTCAGCACACACACACACACACACACACGTACACATACTGTATATGTGGCCCCATGACCAAAGACCCACTTTCTGCAAGGTTGTGAGGACATCTCAGGTCCAGAAGATTGTGCTAGATAGATTTTCCAAGATGGCGACACCGGAGAGGGGGTGAGGCCAGCATTCTTGGATCCATCATTGTTCAGAACCATTGCTTTAACCCTGTTGTGCCTAACCTGTGGCCCAGGGGTCACATTCAGCTCCTTGTTATTTATTATTGTGCAGCCACCAGGGTCCCTGCAAACAATTTGCCATCAAACCTATTCATCTTTTTATATTTTTTTCCTCTGATCTTTTTAAAATGGATCTTGGTGCCATTTTAAATGTGGAACACACATATATACAGTATATATACTATACTGAACCAGCTTTGTTTTGCCTTGCAGTGGGACGTCACAGGAATACTTTTCCAAACCAGTCCTACCTCCTACCACACCTGGTATCCTATATCATCCTAAAGCAGTGCATGACCCCCCCCCCCTTTTTTTTTAATCGCACATCACCAAAAACTCATGCACTTCAGCAAAGTTCATTGGCACTGCTGCGCACAGCAAAATAGATATGTTTTGTTATGTGTGCTGTAGGAATGCAGATTTTGCATGAATTCCTGCATCACACCCTAGCCTAATTGTCAGTCAAACTATCACAGCAGTAAAAAAAGGCCTGGAGATGATAGGCTATAGACAAGGTGGAACTCAAGTAGTTAATATATTAGCACCGCTGGTTTTTAGGTAGAGGAAAGAGTTAAATATGATGCAGCATGATCTGAGCTACAAGCCAGGTACCCGATAACAGGTCCCTCTGAGCTCTGGCAGCTGTGCAGGTGACTCAGGGAACAGCTGCATAGAAAGCTTACAGATCCTGAAATCTTTTCCTGAGAGCTGCCAGGAGACCGATCCCTAGAGACGGCAGAGAAGCCGAATAGAGATGGGAATAGCATTTCATATCTGAGCCAATTTCACTATTAAGGGTGTTCAGGTGTGCTTTTTAAAGTGTGATGCCGCGTACACGCGACCAGACTGGTCCGACAGGTCTTCCCGATGGACTTCCCGAACGAACGGACTTGGCCACACACGAATGGACTAAGTCCATTCGAAAGTCCGTTTGTTTTGAACGTGATGACGTAAGACAGGACTAAAAAAGGAAGTTCAGTAGCCAGTAGCCAATAGCTTCCCTTGCGTCGTATTTGGTCCGTCAGTTTTCCCGATAGGAATTGAGTCCGTCGGACAGATTTGAAACATGTTCTATTTCTAGGTCCATCAGATTGTTCTAAACGAAAAACGATCGGATTAGCCCATTCTAGGTCCGGCGAACTGATTCCTTAGGACCTAGTCTGCCGGAAAGTCCAGTCGTGTGTATGTGGCATTAGTAAACTCTTATTATTAATTTGTACCTACAGGTAAGGATGAGTGGCGTGTTCGCATAGGGCATGTGCAGAGCCCGCCAGGAAGTCGGCACTGCAGAGCGCTAATCACAGGCAGTGAGTTATTTTCCCGATGCTCCGCTGCAGAGATCAGGAAATGTCTCACTGCCTGTGATTAGCGCAGCGCCGTGCCGACATCCTGGAGGGCTCTGCACGTGTCCTATGCGAACACGCCGGAGCTCATCCTTACCTGTAGGTCCAAGTTAATAATAAGAGTTTACTAATGCCGCATACACACTTTCCGGCAGACTAGGTCCGACGGACAATCCGATCGTGTGTGGGCTAATCCGATTGTTTTTCATTTAAAAAAATCTGACGGACCTAGAAATAGAACATGTTTCAAATCTGTCCGACGGACTCAATTCCTATCGGGAAAACCGACGGACCTTATGATAAGGATTACCTGTAGGTACCGTGAATATCCTCTAGGTTGCAGTGACTTAACCTCACTGGTGCATGCACTGTAGCTCTGCCTTTAGGACACCGAGTGTGCCCTGAATGTAGAAAGCACCCTGCCGTGAACGTGACTCTTGTGTGCATACGCCTAAGTGACATCATCCTGGCCTGGCCATTTAAATGGCCGAAATGCACAATCCCGGTAGGAAGACCAGGCAAAGATAGAAGTGGTGGGATCGGTCCCAGCTCAGGACTAGAGGGTAATTCTGGCAAAATTTGCCACTATAGACCACATACTAGCACATCAAGACACAAACCTACAGGGGCCCATTTAAAAAATAACTAGAGCTTACTACAGCTTTAATTATAATATGTTCAATGCACAACTGCTTACCTCTTATAGTAATGGAGTGATAAAAAAAATCACTAGTAATCTCAGGTAATATCAGCTCATGGATCCTAGAGCAAGTTTTTTTTTTTAACTGAAAGTGCATCTCAGCTCTCCCAACAAACTCCTTTGAAAAGCAATTGGCTGTGGATCGCTTTTCAAAGGGTGGTTGATAAGTGGCCGGGAGGCGATATGTCAACCTCCACACCACCTGTTTTAATCCTAGAACCACTGCACTGCAACCATGTGCATTACACGCAGTAGTGCCACCAAACACAACAGAGGGTTTCATTTTTGCTGGGGCATGTGTACAGCCCTGAGCAGCTGCATGTCCTTGTTCAGGTGCACATGGAGACATACAGTGAGACCCTGGAGGATGAACAGAGCCACTCTCTAATAGGAAGTCACAGCAGCAAAACAAAAAGGAATTTGGAGATTTGGGGGAGACTGGCAGCCATAGAAAGCACTTTTCTGAGTAAAGAATATACAGTATATTCAAATAGAATATTTTTAAAACCAGAGCTTAGTGTCACTTTAAGGCCCCTTTCACACAGGCTTGTTTCTGCTTTGAGCACATAAACTTCAGGGATAACATGTTCACTTGCTGCCTAATATATCCCACCTATTTTAAAGTGGGGCTCCACTGCCTAAAACATTTTTTTTTTTTTTTGGTACAATGACATGATGATGTTATGTAAAATTATCACTCACTTGTTCCCGTTTTTTGTGCTGTAAGATGTCCGTTTTCGCTTTAAAAATGTAATTATAAATCCTCTTATCCTTGGTTCTCATCTTGTCTGTGGGCATGTGAAACCCACAGACATCCTCTTCTGGGATACAGTGCCGCTGATCGACCAGCATGCACTGCGCGTTGTATCCCCGAATTCGTGCATGCGCGGTAACCTTCAATAGAAGCGCCGTCAACAGCTCAGGTTGCCATCGCAACTCGCAACGGGCCGCGTCATCGGAAGTCCCGCCCCGTTGTGATGGAAACGGAGCTGAGCCAGGCCTCTGCGCTGAATCCTGGGAACAATGACACAAGCTCCCAGGAGCCAGTGCGGCTCCAGGAAATGACAAAATAGCCGCTATATACACGCCCATATCCAAAGACTACACAGACAGGAAGTAAAGAAGATTACTAAGGTACAGTGGCCAAAAAAAAATAATCAGTTTTTACATTATGACATGAAGTTAACTGTATAGGTCTAATGTATTAAAATCGGGTGGAGCTCCGCCTTAAGATGCCATTGTAATTAGATAATCAGCGTTATTCACACTTATGCAAATTGGATGTGGATTTACCCACATACAATTCACATAGCAGGAGATTGTCACCAGCTCTCTATGGAGCCGGTTCACAAATCCCTGCAGCGGCTCTGGTGCAAATCGGACCTGAAACGGTGAATGGAGACGCACCGGACTACTGCTGTGAGCCGATGCGTGTTCTAGTGTGAACCCAGCCTTACCTGTCAGTGCTCATAATGTTATGGCTGATCGGTGTACAATGATAATGAAACTCACATGAAATGAGAACAAACATGAAATAAAATCCATCAAAACACCATGATAACCAATCTTTGGGGCTGCTCACATGGGTGGCCAAGGGAAAGTAAAAGCAGGTGGTTAAGCCATGGTTTTACTAGCCTCCGATTGCTCGCCTAAAGAAGGGCATGCAGCTGCTCAGGGCTGTACATGTGCTGTGAGGGGGGAATATCACTGCGCTATACCTAAAATAAAATAATAAGAAAAATTGCTTTTCTGAAGCAGCTAACACTCAAACATACAAAGTTATACAGACATGAAAATAACATGTGTAGCGCTAAAAATACTGGAAATTATGCAAAATTGCGGATAAAATATATTTGTATAAAATATATATGATAAAGGTGCCACAAATGTGCAAAAAGATGTGGAACAAAATAGATGACAATAAAACCAGTGATAAAAACTAGTGATAAAAGTCTCTTTTTTATATAAGTAGATGAGTGGAGATATCCCTATCCAGATGCAAACGTGGGGTACAATCTGGTATTATGATGGTAATGTACACACAGGAATGTGTGAATGGAATCCCAGGAAATTATGAGCATTGGATAAGGTACTTCTTATCAGAAAGGATGGACACACATACCATACGGCAAGAATGTGTCAAAAGCGCTTGCGTTTTTCTCCTGTTGGATGGTAGAGGGCGATTCCAGGTCCTGTGGGCGAACCTTGTAGATGTAGACACACAGCCTTGGGGTATCACCAGACCTTCCAGGAGTAGACACAGGGTGGATCATCCGGTAGACACACATTAGATCATCCAGGTTTGGCACACAGTATGGGTTATGTCTCCAGCGTGTCCGGGGTAACCAGTGGTGGGATGTGATGTAAAAAATAAAGGGAAAAAAGTGCTCCGAGTGCAGATTAACCAATAACGTTTTATTGGGATAAAAATCTCTCAATGAAGGAGCAAAAGACAACAGTCCAATACGATAAAATTAAAAGCATAAAAGACAGTAAAGGGCAATGTGAAAGTCTGAAATGTATAATCCCTACGCATTTCGACGCTAGTGGTCATCAACAGGGGCATCATTTGGCCCCCACATTGCTGCAATATATATACACAATACAAAATGGAAGAAGAACAGGAAGTAGTACCTCCCACATGGTCGGTGACCCGGAAGCTATGGTTTGGCCTGTGTTCCAAGCCTCCATATGGACTAGTACTTCTAGGGTACCTCTTTTAATAAAGTGGGGGAATGGTTAAAATTTCAAAGTTTGGGCTGACAAAATGTATTACCCACTATGTGACAGTATACTGTGTGCGTAGCTGTGCACCGCTACTAGTGGCGTGATGGACTGTCAGCAAGGGATGGCCGTTTTGCGTTCCACACCTCTCCTCTACTGCTAGGAGGTGGGACGCATCATCACTTCCGGTAATGAGGGGCGGGATGGCTAGATCTGTGCGTTCCAACCTCTGCCTGTGAGCGGCGAGGTGGAACGCAACGTCACTTCCGGCCGCAGCGAAGGGAGAAGGAGGGGGCACTATGGAAAGAGTGAGCAAAGTAGTAGTACAAGGTTTAAATACTATAACAATCGCCCATCTCATGCTGGCGAGAAGTGTAATTAAGAAATAGTATGCCCGGCCGGATCGGTGCGCTCCAAGCCTCTGCCTGAATCGGCGAGGTGGAGCGCAGCGTCATTTCCGCCTGGAGGGATCCGGCGTCATTTCCGGCCAAAAGGGTCCGGCGTCTTCCGGTCAATGCGCTCCAAGCCTCCACCTAAGAACTGAGAGGTGGAGCGCATAGATGACACAGAATCGTCGAGAGTGGACGCAGCGGCCGTAAACAACATGACCACCAGTTCTCCAATGGGAGGAGAGAGTGTCTCCAAATGGAATTTAAAGTGCTAATGCTAGAAAAAGGCTGGCGCTGGTGGTCTGATAGTGTCAGAAAGCGTGCCAGACGTGAAGGGGCCATATTTAGTACAGTGGGGAGGTGGTATAATAAATATAACTCTGGTGTCGGTTTTACCATGCACATAAAAGTGAACAAATGGTAAAATACAGACACTAAAAAATATGTATGATACAATATATAAGTATATCCACATAAAATGTATAAATATACAAATATAAAATACAGCTCCGGCATTAGCTATACTGTCCAAATATAAGTGAACTAAAATTAGAATAAAGACACTAAAATTATCGCAGAGACATTAAAAAGGCATTAAAATGTAATAAAGACACTAAAATATATGGCCCGTAAGCATAATACAGAAACGGCCCGTGGAATTAAATAATGTAAGGCGCAACCTGTGGTCGGCTTGCCACACAAGAATAAGTTTTATATATCAGATAGAAAATCCAGTTAAATATATGTTAATGTGGGATAGGGACCCTATTATGTCATAAAATGTAACAATAAAATATGAACATATAAAAAGGAATATAAAAATTATAAAAATTGTTCTGAAGGGGTGAATTGTCTTGTACTTGCGTGGACAGACAACTGGCATGGAAGGGGAGAAGACGGTCTGTTTGTCAGGCTTTATTGATGAAACAATTAATGTCCCATTCCACGTTCATGCCATGCGGCGTGTACATGTGCTGTGACTACAATTCTTAGCTTTATAGCCGTGGCAAAAATAAAACAGGATGTTGCATTCGGCAGGCTTTGCTGCACCTGAATATGACCCATTTAAGTGTATAACACAGTGAAGATATTTGCCAGCCCACCACGAAACATCAGATTGAGTCCGGACATTTCATTTAAGAATGGTCTCAGATAAGAAAATGCAAGGTTTTGGAGCCATGCAGGACCCCTTTATCAGGCATGCCTGACGAAGGGGTCCTGCGTGGCTCTGAAATGTTGAATTTTCTGTGATGTGATCATTCTTCAATAAAATGTTTGAACTCAATCTGAAGATCCGTGGTGTGCTGGAAAATATCTTCACTGTGTCATGTAAGATCAAGTCTCCAGCTGGTGTTTGCTACAGCACCCAATGTTCCAGAGCCTTTTCTGGGACCGTGTGTAATGGGAACGGGGCAGCGCTGCAGCACTGTGGTGCAGAATGTATAGAGTTAAAACAAGCGGTGAGGAGGTAACATATTGACACCTCTGAAAAGTGATCCACCACAAATTGGGGGGGGGGGTGGAAAGGGCGGCCACACATACGAGTAAGGCATAACTGCTGAATATATAAGCATAAACATGGTATAAATAAAAGATACAAAAAACACCCAATTCATACTGTATGTGATGTAAAAGTGCTAAATCAAAGTTGGCCTTCTCTCCCGTTTCTTCTTTGAGGAGTGTTGCTCCTCCCTCCCCCAACCTTTTCAAAAAATTCTGATATAGAATTATTTTTTTTGGTTGGATAATACTTTTTTTTTTGTGAAGCACAGCCCACGTTTCCATGCAGGTGAGAATGACGTCCTCGGCTGCCTGAAGCCTCCTGGGATTTTCACATCACACATCCCGGAAGGCTTCAGGCTCATCTAGACACATCACCAAGGAGCCCGCTGCAAGACCTTGGAAGAGACAGCTGGCTCTTGAGGACATAAGCAAGGAAGATGGCATAATGGTGCCATCGCTAGATTCACTGGATGTGTAAGTATCTGTTTTGAGGGTAACCCAGGTAATCAGGTAATATGCTGAAAAAAAATAACACAGCGGGGGTTAAAGGGGTTGTAAAGGTTCGTTTTTTATTTTCTATATAGGTTCCTTTAAGCTGTTGCAATGTTGGTTCACTTACCTTTTCCTTCGATTTCCCTTCTAAATGTTTTTTTTCTTTGTTTTCTTTGTCTGAATTTCTCACTTCCCGTTCCTCCTCAGTAAGCTGTTCTGGCTGACTAAACACCGCTCGGATGATGGTGTGAAGTTTACTGAGCAGAAACAGGAAGTGAGAAATTCAGACAAAGAAAAAAAAAACATTTAGAAGGGAAATCGAAGGAAAAGGTAAGTGAACCAACAATGCACTAGCTTAACCACTTCAATACCAGACATTTAGACACCTTCTCGTCCAGGCCAATTTTCAGCTTTCAGCGCTGTCGCAATTTGAATGACAATTGCGCGGTCATGCTACACTGCACCCAAACAAATTTTTTATAATTTTGTTCCCACAAATAGAGCTTTCTTTTGGTGGTATTTGATCACCTCTGCGATTTTTTTTTTTGCACAACAAACAAAAAAATACGAACATTTCGCAAAAAAAACAAGTTTTTTTTGTAAATAAGTGCGTTTTCTTCTTCGACGGGCACTGTTATGGCTGCACTGATGGGCACCAATGAGGTGGCACCAATGAGGTGGCACTGATGGGCACTGCTGATGGGCACTGATAGGCGGCACTGATGGGCACTATAGACGGCACTGATGGGCACTCATAGGCGGCACTGATGGGCACTCATAGGCGGCACTGATGCATACTTATAGGTGGCACTGATAGGTGGCATGTATGGGCACTGATAGGTGGGCACAGATGGGCACTGATAGGTGGCACTGATGACACTGATAGGTGGCATTGCTGGGCATCCCTGTTTTATAATGTAAATATGAGGTGCTAGTCAGTGCCCATTTGTGGGCACTGATTGGCATATTTTGGGCATTTTTTTTACATGTGGATGGCCATGGGGGATGTACCTGGCCATCCACATGCTGGGGGCTTCCCTGGTGGTCCTGGGGGCTTCTCTGGTGGTCTAGTGTGGGCATCTGAGGGGGGGCTGTGCTGACAAACAATCAGCGCATACCCCCCCTGTCAGGAGAGCCGCCGATCGGCTCTGCTCTACTCGCATCTGTCAGACGCGAGTGAGGAAAAGCCGATCAACGGCTCTTCCTGTGTACATCGTGATCAGCCGTGATTGGACACGGCTAATCACGTGGTAAAGAGCCTCCGCTCCACCGATCGCCGCGATGCGCGCCCCCACGGGCGCGCGGCGGCTGTTATCCTGAAGGATGTCATATGACGCCCAGTCAGGAAAACAAAACCACTTCCCGGACGTCAATCTGCTATTGACCGGGCGGGAAGTGTTTAAAGGAACCTATTTAGAAAATAAAAAACAAACCTTAACAACCCCTTTAAGTTCCACTTTATTATACACTATATTATCAAGTATTAGTATTGGGACGCCTGCATTTACACGCACATGAACTTTAATGTCATCCCAGTCTTAGTCCATTGGGTTCAATATTGAGTTGGCCCACCATTTGCAGCTATAACAGCTTCAACTCTTCTGGGAAGGCTGTCCACAAGGTTTAGGAGTGTGTCTATGGGAATGTTTGACCATTCTTCCAGAAGCGCATTTGTGAGGTTAGGCACTGATGTTGGACGAGAAGGCCTGGCTCACAGTCTCCGCTCTAATTCACCCCAATGGTGTTCTATCGGGTTGAGGTCAGGACTCTGTGCAGGCCAGTCAAGTTCCTCTACCCCAAACTCACTCATCCATGTCTTTTGGACCTTGCTTTGTGCACTGGTCCAAATCATTTAGTGGAGGGAAGATTATGGTGTGGGGTTGGCCCCTTAGTTCCCATGAAGAGAACTTTAAAGCCCCGTACACATTTTCGGAAATGTTCAATGACAGGCTGTTGTCGGTAAATCCTACCGTGTGCATGCTCCATCGGACAATTATAGTTGGACTTTCCACCAAAAAATGTTGGCTAGCAGGTTTTCAAATTTTCCGCGGACAAATGTGTGTTGTCGGATTTTCCGAGCGTGTCCAAAAGTCCAAAGTACAAACACAAACACGACCGACCGCTCGGAAGCAAGGACGAGCCAAAAGCGGTCGGTCTTGTAAACTAGCGTTCGTAATGGAGAATTAACATTCGTGATGTGGCAAATTATGAAATCTCCAAAAACAGCGCACAATTCTCTTCTTCTTTAATGGGATAATAATGAAGCTGCTTTGCTGGTGATACTGATGCGCATGCGCCGTAGACAGCGATGCCTGTTTTTTTCTAAATATCTTCTAAATCATGTAGGTTTAGGAGATATTTATTGGACCTACAGGTATGCCTTAATCTAGGCTTACCTGTAGGCCAAAATGGTTTGTAAGGGTTTACAACCACTATTACAGTCCTTTTTGTATTTTTGGGGGGAAAGAGGGTTAGGGCCAGGACACTCTTAGATACTGTAGTTGCAAACTCAATTTGCAGACTCCGAGACTTCAATAGGAGGACAGCCGTGCAGGGAAAGGCCTCCAGCAAGAAGCCACATCTGCACGTGGCAACAGTCTTTAACAGTTCCCAACACAAAGCGCAATAGTTCTTTCAGCTTCACTACAACTTCTCCTTGTAGTTCTTCCATACACTGAGCTCCGGTTCCCTCCCTAGACCCTCTGATTCACTGCCACTGAATCCCTTGAACTCCTCCAATCTTCACGGTGGTATCTTCTGCAAGCGTCACCCCCGCTTCTCTGCTGGGTCCCTAGCTTGGCACTCAAGATACCTCTCAAGCATAACCCACGCTGGCCCGCTCGGTCCCTAGCTTGACACACAAGGCTGCTCTGCAAGCGTCACCTTCACTGGCTGGGTCCCTGGCTTGATTATCACTGATGTTTCCCGATTCTTTACCGTCCCCGTCTGGTGAGAATGCTGCTCCGGTACTTGCTTCAGTTACTCACTGTGGTCCCTGGTAATAAGGCGGATGGTCCCTTACTGGCGACAGCTTCCCCTCTACCTCAAACCACAACAGGTTCTGCGGCTGGCAGAACCATCACTTTTGGTTGGACTGCAAGCCGCAATCCCAACCCTGCGCTGCTCTCTTGCTTCTTGATAGGCCCTCTGACAGCCTAGCAGCCAGATGTGCCCCGGGATAGGCTCAATCTCTGGCCTGGCAACCAGGGCAATATGACACACGTCCACCCAGACACCCGTCCAGGTGGCACAGAGCACAGATCACCTGACTCCACCCGAATATATAGGTTCTCCCAGCAGGCCAAGGGATTAAAGAAAACCCCTGCCCATTAGCTGAGATACCCCAAATGCCCATAAGCTGACCTTGGGTTGCCCTTCTCATACCTAGTACCACCGATTACCCAGCCACCTAGTGGTAGAAGAGAAATGTGCAACAGGGCCAAACTTGGGGAGAAATTAATAGATCTCTATCAATCAACCAGTATAACTACTCCTGGCAAGTAAATTCGTGAGAAGCTCCCTGCCTAAACCATAGGGTGCTACACAAGTGTGGCTGATTATTACGGCCTGCGTGCTTCTGGGAGACACCTGCTGGTGGACACTGGAACTGAAGCAAACAGCCCAGAGCAGCACAGTGCCACCAGCAGGTAAACTCTCTGACGGAGACTCTTTACCACGTGATCAGCCATGTCCAATCACAGCTGATCACAGTGTAAATAGGAAGAGCCGTTGATCGGCTTTTCCTCACTCGCGTCTGTCAGACGCGAGTAGAGGAGAGCCGATCGGCTGCTCCTCTGACGGGGAGGTCTGTGCTGATCGATTATCAGTGCAGCCCCCCCAAGGATGCCCACACTGGACCACCATTAACGCCACCAGACCACCAGGGATGCCCAGCCCCAGGTATACCACCCTAGACCACCAAGGATGCCAGTCAGTGCCCACAATGGATGCCAATAAGTGCCCACAATGGATGCCAATCAGTGCCCACAATGGGCATCACTGATTGGCATGCATTATTGTTTGGCACTGATTGGCATCCATCAGTAAAATACATTACACTACAATGCCGCCTATCAGTGCCCATGCGTGCCGCCTATCAGTGCCCATCCATGCCACCTATCAGTGCCCATCCATGCTCATCCGTGCCGCCTATCCATGCCCATCCATGCCGCCTATCCATGCCAATCCGTGCCACCTATCAGTGCCACTTTGTGCCACCTATCAGTGCCCACCCGTGTCGCCCATCAGTGCTGCCTATCAGTGCCCATCAATGCCACCTCATCAGTGCCACTTCATTGGTGCCACCTCATCAGTGCCCATCAGTGCCGCCTTATCAGTGCCCGTCAGTGCAGCCCCATCAGTGAAGGAGAAAACTTACTTATTTACAAAGTTTTGAAACTGAAACAAAAAAAAAAAATTTTTCAAAATTTTCGGTCATTTTTTATTTGTTTAGCAGAAAATAAAAATCCCAGAGGTGATCAAATATCACCAAAAGAAAACTCTATTTGTGGGAACAAAATTATAAAAATGTAGTTTGGGTACAGTGTTGTATGACCGTGCAATTGTCATTCTAAAGCCTCATACACACAATCGGACCGTGGACCAACTTTCCCGTGGATTTTTGTCCAAAGGGCGTTGGCCCAAAGTTGGTATTGCATACACACGGCAGGACTTTTTAGGCAACAAACATGAACGTAGTGACGTTTCAACGTACTGACGACACTTCAAAAGAGGACGTTCGAATACTCCAGCGCCACCTTTGGTCAACTTCTATATTGTTGTCTGATCTTTTGCATTGGTTCTGAGCATGCGTGTTTGTACTTTGTACAAAAGTCCGTTGGTTTTGTGTACACACGGTCGGGCTTTGGTCCATCGGACTTCTGTTGGCAGAAAGTCCGATGAAACCTGGAAAAAGTTGGTCCGATGGAGCGTACACACGGTCGGATGTTGGTCCAAAACAGCTAATTTGCATGTTGGTTGTCAAAAAGTCCGATCTTGTGTATGGGCCTAAAGTGCAACAGCGCTGAAAGCTGAAAATTGGTCTGGGCAGGAAGGTGTTTAAGTGCCCAGTATTGAAGTGGTCAAATACCCTTGAAAATCAAAAAGTGCAGCGCTTTTGTATATCCAAAAATGTGATTGTTGAACACTCACAAATAAATTATAAACAAAAATTGAAATTGCCAATGTATAAGTGAAAAACACTAAAATATATAGTGACATAAAGTTGGTGTTTATCCCTTAACACACCTCGCAATGTGACCACAATAAACAGGTATATATGAGTGAATATCTGTCAAGGAATCACTATTTATAAACTTGAAACAAACTCTGATAAATATGTGACTGTGTTAGAACACAGAATGTGATACAAAGTATTATATCCATGCTTTCAATTTTATCTGTACATGTGAGTACCCACTCTATATGATTTTAATAAATTATATTTGTTTGACGATATCACACTATATGGTCCCCCTTTTCTTTATTATCGGTTATACTTTGGGGGGGAGCACCGTACCATATACCACCTACCATCTTGCCCCTGAGTTCTTTTAGATCATCCTACAAAGATCTTGTCTGCTGCTACCACGTTCCTGGGCTGGGAGCCATCCTTATTGGTGTAGTTGACACCATCAAGCATTTGTGGCTCATACGGTGTATACCTATCTGAGTCCACAAAATTTGGTAAGCCTTATTCCTAGTGGTGACGGACCTCTTCAGACAAGCCGCACAAAAGTCAAGTTTATTTTGTTGTATACACTTTTATATCACGATTTGGTGTATAGTTTATAATATTTAGAGATACCTTGTATCACATTCTGTGTTCTAACACAGTCACATATTTATCAGAGTTTGTTTCAAGTTTATAAATAGTGATTCCTTGACAGATATTCACTCATATATATACACCTGTTTATTGTGGTCACATTGCGAGGTGTGTTTAGGGATAAACACCCACTTTATGTCACTATATATTTTAGTGTTTACTTACTTGTTTCACTTATACATTGGCAATTTCAATTTTTGTTTATAATTTATTTGTGAGTGTTCAACAATCACATTTTTGGATATACGAAAGCGCTGCACTTTTTGATTTTCACTTGCTTTATTTAAACATATATTTTGTTGTGCTGGCTGCTAAACATCTTTCTCTAGCATAAACACAGCGCGTTTTTTTCTCTCTTTTTTCCATTTCTTGGTTAAATACCCTTGACTGCTACAGAAGATTTTTGGGAAGGGCTGCCCAGCAACCACCCAAGTGGGACTCCCAGTTAAAAGCCCTCCAACATATCACCTAATTGTTGGAGGTCATGAAAGAAATATTACTCATGCCATTTGGTTTTGCCCATCCCTCAGGAGCTACTTGAACGCAGTAATTAAGCCTTAAGTTTTTTACATTTCTGGGACCCTGATGAAATAGTCTCAAGAAATCCAGAAATTACTTTTCTAATCCTAGGCCTGGTACATATCCTTTCCATATAAAATAAATAAATAAATACATAAATAAAATGTGGAGCAAATTAAGGGCATCCTCATAAAAAAAAGACATTACAGAACTGACATACGACGTCTTAAACAAGGTCCCAATTCAAGGCCCTAATTCCCTTTGCTTTTCACACTAAACTGTAGAGTCTACTGTAGATGTGAACCAGCCACATGGGAAAAAAAAATCGGAAAATTGAATATCAAATACGGCAATTTTCCTTTCCTGACAAGCTTCATATCAGCCTACTACTCTGCTGACATGGAAGAGCTGTCAGGAAAATAGGATTCCTACTTGACATGCATTTGCATGGAACAAAATTCAAGTGTTTTGTTGCTTCAAAGTGGACAAGTGTGGTATAGGGTGTTGAATTTAAAAAAAAATAGGATAAGCCATTTCCTCACAACCACTATTGTTGGTCTTTAGCTGTCCCTTCGTATTGCTACAAAACAATTTTGCAAATGTACAATATTTATGCTGCCTCCACTTGTGTGCTGGGTCCTCAGTATGTTTTCCATATTGCTCAGGTATAAATGGTCAATTAGCATTCACTTATTTCTGTTCTTTTAAATTCCATTCATTTGTAATCTAATTTTTTAAGCTTTCAATTAGCGTTGGTCAATCTGCCCAAAGGCACTCACTAATTAGTAATCAGCCTCAGGTCTTCAAAAATCATTAAAAATCAAAACGCACAATACATATAATAAAGGTAAGATGGGGTATGATTGTGGTCTAGGAATAATTAATAAAGAAAACCCTCAAGCAATGTGGATACATTAGGCACTGAAGGCTTTTTTTTTTTTCTTCAATAACATAAAAATAAAGTATTTCATCCCCATCCTCATTGTTTGTCATAGTAATGAATAAAAGAAAGAAGTTAACAATAGTGACCATATGTTTTTTCTGCATTGTTGCTGGGTTTACGTTCTGAATTGGGGTCCATGCACATGGACATGCTGCGCTCTTCTCAGCAGGGGACACGAGAAAAGATCTCTTGCTGAATTGGAGCAGAAAAATGTGGATATCAGTTTTGTTACATCCATTCCGTTCAGTTTTTTTTGTCTACATTTTGACAGCAGACTGTGGCAGACCCATGTTGGATCCATGGGCTGCCACATGTAAGTGGACTTGTGTCCAGTTCAGTGGCGGCTCCTGCGCAAAATTTTTTGGGGGGGTGCATACAAACTGGAAAAGTAAACTTAGTAATGCAGGACTGTAAATAGCCATTTATCAGGTGATTATCATTACTGCTAGATAAAACTGTGCCCATCAATTGCAGCCTCACTGTGCCCATCATTTGCAGCCTCACAGTAGGCCAATCACATCCACATTTCAAGTAAAATAAAACCACCTAACATAAGGTTTCCTCATCAGAGCCCCCTTTTAAATCAGATATCACACTCGAGTCCCCCTTTACAGCAGGATAACACACCATGGTGTCAGGTCACCTGAGGCCAGGTGACAGATGCACACCGTTGGGGTCAGGAGTGCACCACTAAGGTAGTGGACTCTATGGCTGACTGCTGCGGATGGAGCTCTGGGTGGTTCAGGTAAGCAGGTCCCCTGGAGCACCAAAACGGATCACACTGGGAGCTAGAGCATGAGATTCCCAGGGCGCGAAGTCTAAGAGCCAGCAGGTGTTCACCAGGGCCCCTAATGGTGGGGATGGACTTTGCTGCAACTGGCTCAAGGTCGCGGCACCCCAGGTTCTTCCAGCTCATGCTAGGCTACTGGAGGGTAGAGAGGAAGCAGCAGACTGGGACAACAAGGGATAGTCAGGAGATAAGCCAAAAGGTCAAGGCAAAGAGCAGACAGGGATAGTCAAGAACAAGCCAAGGTCAGTAAACAGAAAAAGACGTAGCGCACGCGGCAAGAACCACACAGGAAGCCAAACACACAATATTGCTCGGGCAAGGCAGGCTTGGACAGGAAGGTGTTAAATAGTGTATCCTGTAGAGGCTAGGATGGAGCCACACTGAGGGTAGATTACCTAAGCATGTAGGTGTGAGAGTGCAGGCCCCAAGGCTGATACACAGACCAGAGGTAAGCAGACAGACAGGGCATGAAGGTATTACTGCAGATTCATGACACATGGTCAGTTCTCTAGCTATGTATGGAACTCCGTGTGCTCTCCTTGTCCTGACACGCTCCCGCAGCACAGCCATTCACTGGGAAGCTCAGTGTGCTGCTGATTCTCCTACCCCAGCTCTTATGCAACTGAGAACAGAGGGAAGGTACTCACTTATAAAAAAAAAAGGGGAAAAAAAGGTATTTATAATTTTTTTTATAGCTATACAAAAATGTTTTGCATTTCATTTCTATTTTAACCACTTCAGCTCTGGACGATTTCCCCCCCTAATGACCAGGCCATTTTATGCGATACTGCATTTCGTGGCTTTCACTGACGCATTGCACAGTCATGCGACGCTGTACCCAAACAAAATTACATATTTTTTCCCCACAAATAGAGGTTTATTTTGGTGGTATTTGATCACTTCTGCGTTTTTATTTTTTGCGCTATAAACAAAAAAAGACCGTAAATTTTGAGAAAAATAACTATTTTAACTTTTTGCTATAATAAATATCCACAAAAAAAATATATAAAAAAAATAAATTTCATCATCAGTTTAGGCCAATATGTATTATGTGTAATACATATTTTTGGTAAAAAAAAAATTGCAATAAGCCCCTGTACACACGGTCGGAATTTCCGACGGAAAATGTCCGATCGGACCATGTTGTCGGAAAATCCACCCATATGTGGGCTCCATCAGACTTTTTCTGTCGGAATTTCCGACCGTGTGTACGGGGGCTTATTGCAATTTTTTTTTGCAGATCCTGCTCTCAAATTTTCCAACAACAAAATCCGATTGGACTTTTTCCGATCGCGTGTAGAGAATTCCGACGGACAAAGTGCCACGCATGCTCAGATCAAATTACGAGACCAAAGTTATTGGCTACTAGCCTCTGAGAAGTAGCTTCTCCCACAGCTCCCGCTGTTGATCCGGTTAATGATCCACCGCAGCCTGATTTTCACTGCTACTCTGGTTCGACTTGCTGGCTCATACCTCCTTGTCCTCTCTGGAACTACCGCCGGAGCTCTGCACCAGAAGTATGACTCAGAAAGGAAAGGAAGATGCGGCGGCCCCCAGAACTCCAAGATTGCGCCCTGCCGCAGAAGACGCCACGAGGCTCGGAAAGAGTGAAAGATCAGGACAAGTCGGCCAAATCCTTGTGACAACAGGGTAATGAGGCCTAGCGTGAAATGCTGTACTATGCCCAGAAACTGTCGGGGACACTAGAACCTGACGGTAGGAGGACTCTGAGCTCTCTCAACACCCTGAGCCAGAGGAGCAGGAGTGGTCAGCCATCTTGCCCACTGACCCTGCGGCTGATAGTCTGGATCCTCAGCTCACTGCATCTCCTGACCCAGTGGCAAAAAACCCGGAGCAGCCGACATTTGCTGAAGTCCTAAAGGCAGTCAACATCAAGTAGGAGATTGTGCACGACCCTAGGCCACAACATATGTTAGCATGTCAAAAATCCACCCCTGTTTGTCACCTGTTCCTACCTATTTCAGAAGGATAAGGTAAATTATTGCCTAAAGTCTAGGGTATCAAAAGTGCAGCTTTTAAAGTTCAGATTAGCAGATAATATAGTCATCTCTATCTCATTCTTTCCCTAGAAACAGGTGTTCAGTTTAAACTTTTACAGCAAGACTAAAGGAAAACTGTGCTGGGATAATGAGGATGGCTGCCATTATTTCAGCAATGTTAGTTGCCTAGTTGTCATGTTGATGCTTTAGTGCTTCTTAATTTACTGACTTCGAATAGGAATAAAGAAGGAATTGTGACACTTAGCTGGCAATCATTTACAGTATCCATGCTCCGGATCCTTGACACAAAAAGTGCTGACAGTAGATACAGCCTAGACACTAGATAGAGCAATGGCAGTCTCTTATTTCACTGATAGGGCCACTTTAAAAAAAGTTTCCGGAAAATCATGTTGCAGGGTTTGTTTTTACAGGAAACCACCTGTGGTATTTGGGAATCAAGAGGAGAGGGGGGAGTATAGTGGCGCTTGGAGAGAGACAGATGGGTGGGAAACAAAACCATAGGTAAAGGTGGTTATGATAATAAAATTCAGTGGTTAGGGGTGGCTTGGACCCTGGAAAAGTTCAGTACAAGTTTGATGGGTTAAGAATGTATATAGCGCTCTAGAGGTGCAGCCAGCTTTGGAAGAGGAAGCAGCTCTGTAGAGATATAATGTGGAGAACAGCAACGCTCATCTAAGTGCAGTATATTAAAACGATTAATGATGAATTTATTACGATAAAACATTAAAATAAGAATTAACTCACAGGGTAATGTCGTGTACACACAATCAGAAATTCGGACAGCAAAAGACCGATGAGAGCTTTTGGTCAGAGAATGCGACCGTGTGTATGCTCTATCGGACTTTTGCTGGCCGAATTCAAAAGACTGAGAGCAGGTTCTCTATTTTTCAGTCCGGAAAAGTTCCTATCCGAAAATGCGATCGTCTGTATGCAGTTTGGATGCGCAAAAAATCACGCATGCTCGGAAACAATTCGATGCATATTTGGAAGCATTGAACTTCATTTTCTTGGCTCGTCGTAGTGTTATAAGTCACCGCGTTCTTGACGGTCGAAAGTTCAGAGAACTTTTGTGTGACCGTGTGTATGCAAGACAAGCTTGAGCGGAATTCCGTAGGAAAAACCATCCAAGATTTTTTAGAAATTACGCTCGTGTGTACGCAGCATAAGGGTTAAAAAGGTTAGTCACAAAGAGGGGGGGGGGGGGGCTCGCTGTGTAGTCCTGATCCAGATAGCCAGCGTTGTGGGGTGCTGCTGCTGTCTCGCTAGCTGTAGTGGTTTCCAAGGCTGCGAGTTAAGCTGGCAGTCGTATCCCTATTGGCTGTGACGTCACTGCATGTGGGACACAGGGCCATCAAGCGCGCATTCGGAGCATGCATGCTCCTTCTTCAGGCTGTGATAGCGTCATGATGGAATGAGGCAGTATTTATATGGTGACATTGTGAAGGGAGGAACTACATTACCCAGTGTCCTATGCCAGCTGTTACGGTGGTCAGGAGGTAACTTTTTAGTGCAGCTAAAAAGGCATAGGGGGAGGTGTAGTGTGGTGTACATGGATACTAGAAATAAAAAAACAATTTAAATATGAAAATTCTATTTAAAAGGAATAAGCAAGATTATATGCAAAGGTGGGAAAGAGATATTTGATATAGAGGGGACTGGAACTACTTGAATGGTGGATATGGGGCTGGCCCTCTAATGGTGGATATTGTTAATACATGAGCCACAAAGGGGATAAGTATAACACAAACTGATTAGGATCGTGCAGATTCAGAGGATGGCCATAAAGGCTCTATTGAAAGTGGAAAAATTCTATATAGAGAATGTTGGATGAATACACATTATAAACCTTGGTTTGAGAGTAACTTGGTTTGAGAGCGTTTTGCAAGACAAGCAACATTTTTAAACAAATTTTGACTTGATATACAAGCGATGTCTTGATATACAAATAGCACAATGTCACAACTGAGTATAAAACAGAACAGAGGCGCCTCTAAGTGTAGCAATATGGTTACATTTAAGGAACATACAACATTTAGCAAGTTACTCGGTTGATGAATAAAACAGGCATAAGTATGCGGGCATCCGGGGTAAAGCTGTCCACATAGACCTTCCCTCACACCACCATTGGCATCATCCCTGCCACACTGTGCTCCATGAGCGCTTCAAGCCTCGCTTTCAAATCGCTCTACTGCAGGGTAGTCTTCCCGGTCACGATTGCAGACTGACAGCGGTGAGAGCCGGCGATGCGGACGATGGTCTATGTGGAAAGTTTTACCCCGGATGCCTGCATACTGTGCCTCTCTAATCATCAATCATGCGAGTTGCTAAATATTGTACCTTCATTAAATGTAACAAGCTTCTAATCCCCTTGTGGAAGCTTCCATTTGTGGATGGACATTTTATGGTTACACAACCTATCACATTGCTATAATCTTTTTATATGGACTATAAACTGAAGGAATTATGAATAAATGGTTGTGGAACAAAATCACCTGAGTTTCGATTATTTCTTATGTTGAAATTTGCTTTGATACAAAAGTGCTTTGGATTACAAGCATGTTTCCGGAATAAATTATGCTCGCAATCCAAGGTTTTACTGTATACATATATGCGTACATATGTGTATATAGAGAGATCAAAAAAATGCACAAGTAATATATAATAAAAAATAAATAAATTAAAATAAATAAATGACATTATATGAATAAATGTAAGTAGTGTGAAGATAATTGAAATTATGAAAATGATTATTAGATAGGCTAGTGGATTAGGCTCTAATGATGAAGTCCCCGCCCATAAGGACGCAACGCGTACGGAAGGAAGCGTAGTGACGTCACCTGTGGCCATCTCGCATCCTATTTTAATACACGCCGTTTTATCTGGCACTGGATGAGTGCCATGTTTGTAAGTTTATTTACATTTTCTTTATTAAATATTGTTTTCACTGCGGAGAGCACTATGTTGTGTCCTTTATGATTACATGACCTATGTGACCTTGGAGACTTCAATATATGTTAGCTGCTGTTCCCTGCTGTATCCAGACCTACCTGAATCTGTGTACCATCCATTTGTGCCCGCAAGGGAAAGTGTATCTGACCCTCTATAATCAAAGGGTCCCCTCGGTGAGGTGAGAGGCCATCTTTATTATTGGTAAAGGTTTCATATATTCCCACGGAATCACCTGCATGTCATATCCATATCTCACCATTGAAGATCACGTGTCTTTATTGCTCTGTATATGGACTTGATCTTAGCGCTGCACTGTCTATTTTACATCTCTAGAGATGTGACCAAGGCAAAGATCATCTGAACTGGACGGATTAAGTAGGCAGGACTGACGAGCAGGATATCATCAACAGGTGAGTCATTGTGGAGAGATAGGAGCAGGCAATTAGCCGACAGCTGAGCGGCTAGCTCAGAGAAGGAAGGGCTGAGCCTAGCCCAGACAGTACCCCCCTCCTCAATGACCCCCCCCCCCTCGGATGACCACCAGGCTTGAGGGAAAAACATCTATGGAAATCACAGAGGAGGACAGGGGCATGTACGTCCGAGGATGAGACCCAAGACCGTTCCTCCGGACCGTACCCTTTCCAATGCACCAGGTACTGTATGAGCCTACGGAACCTACGGGAGTGAACAATGGACTGTACTTCATACTCCTTATGGTTCTCAACCTGTACAGGATGAGGACGAGGCACCAAGGTGGTAAAGCGGTTGCAGTCCAAAGGTTTTAATAAGGAGACATGAAATACATTTGAGATACGCATATTAGAAGGAAGGTCTAATGCATAAGCCACTGAGTTAATCCTGCAAAGAATACGGAAAGGCCCAATAAACCGAGGTGCGAACTTCAGAGAGGGAACAGGAAGTCGGAGGTTGCGAGATGACAGCCAGACCCTGTCCCCAACGTGGTAGGAAGGCGCAGGCAGGAGTCTGCGGTCAGCATGGAGTCTGTACCTCTCATTAGCCTGTTGGAAAGCCTCCTGGACTTGTGCCCAAGTTGAACGAAGACCATGGAGATGCTCCTCTAGCACAGGAATATTCTGCGGAACAAATGAGTCAGGCAACATAGAAGGTTGGAAACCATAGTTTGCCATAAACGGGGACAATCAGGAAGCAGAATTCAAGGCACTATTGTGAGCGAACTCCACCCACAGTAAGAGGTCTGACCAGTTATGATGGTCAGAAATATAGCAATGTAGGAATTGCTCCAAGGACTGATTGTCTCGTTCTGTGGCTCCATTAGACTGCGGGTAATATGCAGAGGAGAAAGCAAGCTGAATTACCAACTGTGCACAAAAGGCTTGGGATGGAACACAACCTGACTAGCACTGTCCAAGACAATCATTTTGGGTAGCCCATGTAAGCGAAAGATCTCCTGAACAAAAATGGAGGCCAGTTCCTTAGAAGTGGGCAACTTCTTAAGTAGAATACAATGAGACATTTCCGAGAACCGGTTAACCACCATAAGGATAACTGTGTTGCCCTGGGAGTTGGGTAACTCCACAATGAAATCCATAGACAGGTGGTGGACGGGCCTCTCTCCATTGGGTATGGGTTGTAGGAGGCCCACTGGAAGGTGTCGCGGAGTCTTACTCTGAGCACACACAGAACAGGCAGCTACGAAGGCGGTTACATCAACACGTAGACTAGGCCACCAGATTTGTTGAATTGTTAGGAGGTGACCCTAAAGAGTTTATTCTTCCCAGGGTGGACAGCAGCCTTGGGAGAATGGTAAGTCTGGAGCAAGGCAGTACGGAGACTCTTTGGGACAAAGCAGCAGTTTCTCAGGAGAATGGTCCTGAGCAGCAAGAATTTTGTCACCCAAAGGAGAAGTGAGACTGGTGCAAACCGTAGCCAGAATATGATCAGGAGGAATCACTGGAACCGACTCCATCTTGGAAGTGGAGAAAAATTTTCGTGACAAAGCGTCAGCCCTTACATTCTTTGTCTCATTCTTACTAAGAAGGTACTATGTAATTGAAATTTGACAAGAAAGAGCCCATCGTGCTCTTCTGGGAGAGAGGAGCTTAGCCTCAGACAAGAATGTGAGATTCATATGGTCAGTAAGAATGAGAAGCGGCACAGTGGTACCTTTGAGGCGATTTCTCCATTCTTTCAGGGCTAAAATGATCGCTAACAGCTCTCTGTCACCAATCTCGTAATTACACTCTGCAGGTCATTTCTTGGAAAAGTAGCCACAAGGATGAATAGCGCTCTCAGAGGTAGGACGTTGAGACAGAAGGCCGCCAACTCGTCTCAGAAGCATCAACCTCAAGGATAAAAGGTAACTTAGGATCAGGATGTGCCAAAACAGGAGCAGAAACAAAGGCAGCCTTGAGACTCTCAAAGGCCTTAATGGTGCCTGCTGGGCTGAGGAGGGGGGGGGAGATCACTGTTTGTATTGTTGATTGTAATTAGCTCCTGCTATTGTGAGAAGATGTCCTGTGTTTATACTAATGTGTGAAGCTCAGTGACCACAAGTCTGTCCTAAAGGTCATGTCTCTGAGTCACCTAGTCTGGGTAAATGATTTAGTAAACTAGATCATGTTAATTAGGTTTCTGGTGACAGTTGTATTGCTAAAGTAAAATAAGCAGGAGGGGGGAACCTCCTCTTCAACTGTATATAAAGACTTGTAATTTTGGTTCTAATAAAGAGTCTGATTTCTATTTTACCCTCCGTACAGAGCCTCGTCTCGTACTTGGGGAGAAAAATTATTTGTACGGGTTTCTTGTTCGGCTGATTGGAGTGTTCGGTAGCTGCCTTTGTGTTCAGAAATGGAATGTACTAAACGGCTTTAACCCCTTTCATACTCGGGGTGTCGTTACAGGGGTGTGAGGGAGGCACAACTGTGTTTAATTCTAAGGCCTCTGGGTGTAATTTTGGTTTGAAAATATTTCTGTAAGAAGAATTTATCCTACTATTGGTGGTTGATATCTATAATCGTATCTTCAATTTTCCAAAATGTGGCACAAATTTTGCTGAATATAGCATTAGGGTGAAAAAAAATGGTCAGGAAATAACATGTATGGGTTATCCAAAATCTCATGCCTTGCTGACTCTAGATCAGAAATAAGATCCATTTTAAATATGATATATATAACAAACAAAAAAAGAGAGGGAAAAGGATGTTGATGGGTGAGATGGCAACTAGTCAATCACCAGCAGCAGCATTAAAGCTTCAAACATATAGTAAACAAGAGGAGAGGGGGGAGTATAGTGGCACTTGGAGAGAGACAGATGGGTAGGAAACAAAACTAGACAAAACAAGAAGATCCCCATTTACAATCATCCATTCCAGACAACCCCAAAATTTCCTACAGACAAGCTCGCAACATCAGGAGCAAAATTGCTCCAAGCTAACAAAAAAATGCAAAACCACCTATACGACCCACCCTTACCTTCCTGTCCATCAAGGGCATGTACCAGTGCCGCAAAAACAACTGCCTTACCTGTAAACATGTCCAGCATGGTCAAAAAGAATTTACGACCAAGGGCAAGACCTACATCTTTGATTATTTTTATAACTGCTCCCCCAAATTCGCCATCTATTGTCTTTCCTGCCCCTGTAACCTACTTTATGTAGGCAGAACTCTTAGAATCGTCAGAAAGAGATTTGGTGAACACAGACGGTCTGTAGAAGATGGCATGACAAATGTAGTGTTGTCAGACATTTTCTGGAATTTCCCCATCAACAATCCACAGGCCTTCGAGTTCGGGTGTTGGAAACCATCTCCAAGAGCCTTCCAAAATCTGAACGGTTCCTTTGCGCAAGAGAAACTTTTTGGATATACACTGTGGGAAGTATGGCGCCAGGAGGCCTCATTGATGATTTGGAGGTTCACTCTTATAATCCATTTCTCTGCATAAAGTCATCTAGAGCCTAATCCACTAGCCTATCTAATAATCATTTTCATAATTTCAATTATCTTCACACATATTCACACTACTTACATTTATTCATATAATGTCATTTATAGGCTTATAGGCTGAAACACGTCTACTGACTTAATTTGCGTTTGTTCACTGTGGCTATTTAATAAAATGAAGAAATTTTAAGAGAAGCAACAGTGTGGATCCGAGTGCTGATCATTTTTTCTACATTACACAACATATCCCCCTATGCCCTTTACGCTGCACTGAAAATGTTACCTCCTGACCACCGTAGCAGATCGTATAGGACACTGGGTAATGTAGTTCCTCCCTCCTCCATGTCACCATATAAATACTGCCTCATTTCATCATGATGCTATCACAGCCTGAAGAAGGAGCACGCATGCTCCGAATGCGCGCCTGATGGTCCTGTGTCCCACAACCAGTGACGACACAGCTGATGGGGATATGACTGCCAGCTTGACTCGGAACCTTGGAAACCCCTGCGGCTAGCGAGACAGCAGCAGCACCCCACACCGCCAGTTATCTGGATCAGGACTACACAGAGAGCCTCCCCCGCTTGTGACTAGCCTTTTTAACCCTTACCCTGTGAGTTAACTCTTATTTTCATTTTTTATCTTAATAAATTCATCAATTCGTCGTTTTAGAAAACTGCACTCAGATGAGTGCCGCTGTTCTCCACATTGTATTTGGGGATCACTTATCTAGAGTATCATAACAGCAGAAGATAGAAAAAGCAGAGACAGAAGCTGCCTTGGCTTTCTCTAGTTGTAAGCATATTAAAATTTTAAATCCAGGATATGGACTCTAGCTCTTAATAAATGAATAAATGACTACAGAGTAAATGATTTATATATCTTACTTCAGTGACATGCATATTGCAAAGTTGTGGTGACTAAACATAAGTTCAGACAAAGTTAATTCCTACAATATAATGTTTGTTTTTCTTTTATCCTGAAGTACAGAGACTCTTTTAAGTGAATGCACATGTTGGTCTTAAAGAATACCTCCAACCAAACTATTAATTTACTTTCGTTTAATCAATATGTGTAAAACTGCACTTTCATTTGGGGCAGCAAAGATGCTACACCTTGTTTCCTCCCATTATCATTACTATCAGATCTAATAATTATATACTGGCTCACAGACTGTAATGGGTCTGATAATGGTCTGCAATGGATAAGGGTACCTGAATCCACTCATGTACATAGAAATATACTGTTGTTTTTCAAAAGCAGTTCAAGAGGTTAATCTTTCAGAATATTGCTTTGGTGCAATTATTTCCTTGGGAGATAATGGATATGGGATGAAGCCTGAAGAAGCTCCCCTCAGGATATACACTATCTACCCCCTGGAGATACTGTACATCTGCCTGTTTTAGCATGCCTGACATTTTTAATTCATTGACTTCATCAGGGACAATCTCCAAATCTGATCGGTAATTGTGTGCAATTAAAAGCACAGCTGTTGGTGTAGAATTAACTCTACCCTAACAGAGTCTGAGGGTGTTCTAAAGTATTTTATAATTCTCCAGTGGACAGTCCCTTACTGCCTGCTACTCTAGGCACATCTATATTTCTATATGGCAAGGTTTCAAAACCCAACATTTTTTTTTCAGAATGAAATTCTGATTTGCTAGATATAAAATATGATAAAACTGTGGCTTTAAAGAGTACAGCTAAGCAGACATTGTTAGGCATTCAAGAGGGCGATCTGGCTGTATTTTAGACTGTAGGTGGGTGGCCACAGGTGGTAAAATTGTGTCTCAGGTGTATTTGCCACCCTGTAAAGGCTGGGCTACTGCTATTTACTAGCAGCTCTTTCTTTCAGTGCACTGAGGCTGCACAGCTGTCGGTTAGTTATCAACCACTCATTGTTTCCATAGTGACTCACCTGGTTACCATTACCTGCCTCATTATTCCAGACTACTACTATTCCAGACTACAGCCAGCCACTTTTGGCTATTTAAACAGCTTTGCTCATTCCCTCCATGCCCTGGCAGTCAAAATCTCCAGTGTGTTTTTGTGTATGACTTGACCGACTTCTCTTCTGAGTCCTGATCCTAATTTTTGGCTCCCGACAATGCTTACTTCTGGTTCCCTGATCCTGGCTCGTCTGATTACCTGCTCTGGCTTCCAAACCTTGGCTTCTCTTTTTGACTATGTTCTTGAACTGTGTTATTTTTGCTATTACATTAGGGTTCCATTTACACTTGTGCAACTTGTCATGCAACTTTGGAGATCAAAGTTGCATTACAAGTAGTTCTCAATACATGCGTGACTTAAAGTTGCAGCAACTTCAGAGTAGTTCATGCACATTTGGTCCAACTTTATTGCAACTTGAGGGCCATAAACTTCAATGTTAACCCGCAGAAGTGGCACGAAAGTCAGTACCTGAATGTTATAAGATGCAACTTGTGTGCAACAGTTGTCCATTATCACTGGTCAAAGCCAAAGTCGTATCCAAGTTGCACCCATTCAAAGTTACGTCAAAGTTGCATCAAAGTTGCACTCCAAAGTCGGCGCAACTTCCTACAAGTGTGAATGGAGTTGTGCGATTTTAACTGCATTTTCTTTCTCTGCCTGGTTTATGGTTCCTAACACACCCCCACCTGTGTGAAGGAGGCCTTCTACCTCCCAACTTTCTGAAATGAGAATGAAGGACACATTATAAAAAAACGTATAAAGGACACACCCAAGAAGATCATGAAGAATGAATCTGCAAAAAAATTTGGGTAAAAAAGCTTTTTAACAACATTTTATTCTAGTTTTTAAAAATAATATACGATAATTTAGCACTTGTGTGAAAACATTAGTGTAGTAAATCACCTTTGATAGTTAATATTTTATAGAGATACTTACATCAGAGCAAAAAGAGAGAGGCAGCTGAGTAGACAAAATGGGATAGAAGAACAGTCCCCTTAAATTATAGTTTCGGCTCCTGAAGCCTCTAGGGTATGTGGTATGTGTATGTACCTGTATGTTACTATGCTAACATGCTGGCATAGGTTTACTGTATAGTGCATTGGGTGATTGGAGGCGCACTTTAAATTAGAAACTTGTTCTCGATTGCATGCACCTATATTATCTAAGAATTAAAGCTACCTGACGCCACTGCTATAAGCAATAACCAGTAGTACATTCAAGGTTTTATGTGTAATAAGCACATCATAGACACACCCTTAATAGTGAAATTGCTTCTGATATGAATTGCTATTCCCATCGCTATCTGGCTGCTCTGCCTCCTCCAGGGACTGGTCTCCAGGGCAGCTCACAGGAAAAGCTTTTAGGATCTGTAAGCTTTCTATGTGGCTGTTCCCTGAGTCACCTGCACAGCTGCCAGAGCTCAGAGGGACCTGTTACCGGGTACCTGGCTTGTAGCTTGGCTCATACTGCATAATATTTAACTCTTTCCACTACCTGACAGTCAGTCGTGCTTATAATTTAAGTACTGTACAACAGTTTGCAATTTGCATATAGGATCCCTTGAAAAGAGGGATGTCTACAATAACATTAGTCAATGTGTTGCATCTTTCATAGGCTTATTTTTTTATTTTTGGTTCCATCAGACTGTAGACTGTAATGTCTGGCAAAAATGACGGTGACAGGTGTCATGATACTCCAGGGGTTATTAAACCTTTTAATCTGAGCACCCAACAAAGAAAATTGTTAGCAAAACTGGACCCAAGAAGAGAATTGTTACCAAAAGGATCCATTTACATAAGGTGCACTGGGCAAGTCTTGCCTACCGTGGTCCAATGCATAGGTGGAGCAAAAAGCTCATGACCGTTCACACCACCACGGTAAGGTAATGTGTGTTAAAGTATGGCATGTTGTACTTTTTTTTGCGCAGTGTAGTACAACATAACCCACCATATTACTCTGAGCTACAGCCAACAGAACTACATGAAATATAATTTTTTTTTTACTAAAACCGAAATGCTCAGAATCGGGTGCAGCTGTCCATGGTAGCCAATCGGTAAGGGCGGTCGGGAAGCGGTTAAATTAATTCTGTACTTAAACCATCCAAAGAGAAATACAGAGACATTGCATGGAGATATATACACCAGGAAGTACAAAGGATAGAAGGGTGTTCAGATACATAGATGACCGAAGCATCTTCTCCGCTAGGCATATGTGTGTTAGAGTTATGATAATGTATTGCCAATTCATCTTTTTTGAAGGCCTTTCCACATCTGTTAAAAGTTGAAGCATGGGGGTGTCCCTCAACCAGATTTGGTATATGTCATTCAAGGTTCTTGTCATGTTATCCCTTGCTTCATAAGAAGGCATGAATACAACTTGTTTCACAGTGATCACCTTATGAAGAAAAGGATACAGGTCTGATAGCCAGCCTTTTTGGAAATAGTTTGAAATCCAACTTAACCAGGATAAGGTATCAGCGGCTTGTCACTATTATCCAGTTTTGCTGCTAATACACCCTGGAATTTAAAGGCAATTTTTTCTGGATAATAATAATGTTGACATATAGTGGTGGGTTCAGGTGTCAAAAACTAGACTGCTCTGGTAATGTTACATGAGTCTTTTCTTCCTTTTGGAATTACTGATATATGAATCTGTGAAAATAAAATGAATGAGAAAGGCAACTAGCATTGCTGGAGGTCTGCAGTGTATCCTATGTATGTAGTTCTCTCCTGATAGCTTCTCAATACTGAACTGGTGTAGTACCATTTATGACCTCTCATCACAAGAGAAGAAAATAACTCAAACTGGCGGCCCTCCAGCTTTTGCGAAACTACAAGTCCCATCATGCCCCTGCCTGTGGGAGTCATGCTTATTACTGTCAGCCTTGCAATGCCTCATAGGACTTGTAGTTTTGCAACAGCTGGAGGGCTGCCAGTTTGAGACCACAGCTTTAGAGGGAATTAAAGAAGATCTCTGAAATAAGCCAAAAGAAGAGAATATATTTGAATGACTATGGTGTCGGTATTTATTAAGTTTTTTTACTTTGCTTCTATTTTTCCAAACCCCGGAGATCACTAATGGTCTATCTCACTACAAAGTCAATGAGGCCAAGTTCGGGAGTTATGTAAGGTATGGAATCCTTAGCATCCTTTTCAGAAGGGCCATTATTGGTTGGTGCTATAGATAAGTGACTTTCATGGCTCATTAAAGGAGCTTGGGAAGCAATAGATTCCATTTTTCTTTTTTCTTTTGTGCAGCACAGAGCCACTAGCTGTGAGGTTATGAGGATTTATTTATTTTGCTTCCAATTGACCTTGCCACCTATTTTTTTGTTCTTTGAATAAACTAAATCAAATATATAAACCACTTTACATTAACATTGCTCAAATTGTGTACAATATAAGCCTTGTGCGATTAATGAGAAACAGAGCCATGTGTGATTGTCTAGTAATGCAAAAGAAGTTGGGAAGAGAGATTTGTTTTTCAGCCCCTTTCACACTAACGGCCCATTTAGGTCCGCCTGTCAGTTTTGATGGTGGGCCTGAACGGGCGCTCCATGCTGGTCTATGGAGCGACGGATGTCAGCGGAGATATGTCCGCTGACATCCGACCCAGTCCGATCCGCCAAAAGCAGACGGATGGCTCTACGTCCAGATCCGTCGCTGGCGGATCGGATCGGGTGAGATCTGATGGAAACGGACACGCTGTCCGTTTTCATCCGATCTCTCCATAGAGACCAGCGGCGCTGGACAAGCCCCTCCCCGCTCAGTGAGCAGAGAGGGACTTGTCATCCGCCGGCTCCCCCCAAGGTTCTGTTCTTGGGCCTCTCCTATTTTCAATCTACAAATACCATCTCTATGCTACCGACACACAAATCTATTTCTCTATCCCTCAAATCACTCAGTCTCGTCACGTATCACTAATTTACTAACAGATATATCAGTCTGGGTGTCACACCACTTCCTCAAACTCAATCTATCCAAAACCCAACTTATACTTTTCTCCTCCACCCCGTGCCCCGTCCCCTGATCTCTCTGTCAAAATCGATGTCACAACTATCAGCCCATCCCCACATGCCAAGGTCCAAGGTGTAGTCCTGGACTCTGAACTCTCCTTTAAGCCCCACGTCCAATAACTGTGCAAATCTTGCCGCTTCAACTTCTGCAACATCTCTAAAATAAGCCCCTTTCTAACCAATGACACAACAAAGCTCTTAATTCACTCCCTGGTCATCTCGCCTCGACTACTGCAACTCCCTTCTCATTAGCTTACCTCTAAATAGGCTATACACCCTTCAATCCATCATGAATGCTGCTGCCAGGCTCATCCACCTTACCAATCGCTCTGTGTCTGCTAATCCTCTCTGTCAATCCCTCCACTGGCTTCCACTACGGGTGCAACGGATCGTCACCGATCCGTGATCCGAACGGGTCACCCTGTTTGGATCAGCACATCCCGCGATCAGCGGAGCGCTCCGCTGCCTCGGCCTTAGGAAAGGCAGCGGCTTCGGCCTAGCTCCGGAGCGGCGGTCATCTTGGTACACCCGGCGGCCGTTTACAATGTGATCGCTCTGTCAAACTAGAAAAGCTACAATTTCTGGGGAAATTGTGCGACGTGTTCTTGCCTCCACCTACTGGAGTGGGCGGAGTATTATTTTTTTTTAATTTTTTCTTTTCAAATTTCATAATTCCCCTCAGAGCTGTGTGGGACTAGTTATAATTCCCCTCAGAGCTGTGTGGGACTAGTTATAATTCCCCTCAGATTTGTGTAGGACTACCTATAATCCCCCTCAGAGCTGTGTTGGACTACCTATAATTCCCCTCAGAGCTGGGACTACCTATAATTCTCCTCAGAGCTGTGTGGGACTACCTATAACCCCCCTCAGAGCTGTGTGGGACTACCTATAATCCCCCTCAGAGATGTGTGGGACTAACTATAATCCCCCTCAGAGCTGTGTGGGACTACCTATAATCGCCCTCAGAGCTGTGTGGGACTACCTATAATCCACCTCAGATGTGTGGGACTACCTATAATCCCCCTCAGAGCTGTGTGGGACTACCTATAATCCCCCTCAGAGCTGTGTGGGACTACCTATAATCCCCTCAGAGCTGTGTGGGACTACCTATAATACCCCTCAGAGCTGTGTGGGACTACCTATAATCCCCCCCCTCAGAGCTGTGTGACTACCTATAATTCCCCTCAGAGCTGTGTGGACTACCTATAATCCCCCTCAGAGCTGTGTGGGACTACCTATAATTCCCCTCAGAGCTGTGTGGGACTACCTATAATCCCCCTCAGAGCTGTGTGGGACTACCTATAATTCTACCTATAATATAACTACCGACGACTACCTATAATTCCCCTCAGAGCTTTTGTCACCTCCCACTAGTTTTGAACATTTCTCCATTCATTCCTATGGGACAAATTTCGCCGCAAAAATGACGATATTTCGTGAACCATTCGGAAAAACGTTCCACAAAGTAATAGCACACCATTCGGGACCAATCCGCACGTTTTGGTATATATTCGGTATATGTAGCATAAAAACTGTGGAGGAGTTAGCGTGCAAAATTTGGCTATAATAAGAATAATAATAATAACTAGAAAAGATACAATTTCTGGGGAAATTGTGTGACGTGTTCTTGCCTCCACCTACTGGAGTGGGCGGAGTAACTGGGTGAAGTGGCTTGAGTAACTAAACGTATTTATTTTTTTCAAAAATGATTTTCAAAAATGTTTTTTTTTTTTTCAAAAAATGTTTTTTTTTTTCAAAAATTTTTTTTTTTCCAAAAAGATTATTTTTTTAAAATTTCTTCATTTTAATTTTTTTCTAAAATGATTGATTTTTTTTTTTTATAATTTTTTTGAGTTATTATTTTTTTTTAAATGATTTTTTTTCCAAAAATATTTTTTTCTAAAATGATTTTTTTTATTATTTTCAAATTTCATAATTCCTCTCAAAGCTGTGTGGGACTACCTATAATCCCCTCAGAGCTGTTTGGGACTACCTATAATCCCCCTCAGAGATGTGTGGGACTACCTATAATCTCCCTCAGAGCTGTGTGGGACTAGCTATAATCCCCCTCAGAGCTGTGTGGGACTACCTATAATCCCCCTCAGAGCTGTGTGGGACTACCTATAATCCCCTCAGAGCTGTGTGGGACTACCTATAACCCCCTCAGAGCTGTGTGGGACTACCTATAATCCCCCCAGAGCTGTGTGGGACTACCTCTCAGAGCTGTGTGGGACTACCTATAATCCCCCTCAGAGCTGTGTGGGACTACCTATAATCCCCCTCAGAGCTGTGTGGGACTACCTATAATCCCCCTCAGAGCTGTGTGGGACTACCTATAATCCCCTCAGAGCTGTGTGTGGGACTACCTATAATTCCCCTCAGAGCTTTTGTCACCTCCCACTCTAGTTTTGATCATTTCTCCATTCATTCCTATGGGACAAATTTCGCCGCAAAAATTACGATATTTCATGAACCATTTGGCGAAACGTTCCACAAAGTAATAGCACACCATTCGGGAACAATCCGCACGTTTTGGTATATATTCGGTATATGTAGCGTAAAAACTGTGGGAGGAGTTAGGGTGGCAAATTTGGCTATAAGAATAATAATAACTAGAAAAAAATACAATTTCTGGGGAAATTGTGTGACGTGTTCTTGCCTCCACCTACTGGAGTGGGCGGAGAAACTGGGTGGAGTGGCTTGAGTAACTAAACATTTATTTATTTTTTTCAAAAAATTTTTTTTTTTTTTTAATGATTTTTTTTAAATGATTTTTTAGATTTTTATTCAATTTTTTCTAAAAATAAATTTTTCAAAATTATTTTTTTCAAAAAATTTTTCACTTTTTTTTTAAAATTTCGTAATTTTCATTTTTTTTCTAAAATGATTGATTTTTTTTTATAAAATTTTTTTTTTTTCAAAAATAATTTTTTTTTTCAAAAATAATTTTTTTTTTTTCAAAAATATTTTTTTTTTTCAAAAATATTTTTTTTTTTTCAAAAAATAATTTTTTTTTTCAAAAATAATTTTTTTTTCAAAAATAATTTTTTTTTTTAATTATTATTATTTTTTTTTAAATGATTTTTTTTCTAAAAATGTTTTTTTTTTTTTCAAATTTCCTAATTTTAATTTTTTTTATAAAATTTTTTTATTTTTATTTTTTTTATTTATTATTATTTTTTTTTAATTATTTTTTTTTTTCAAAAATTATTTTTTTTTTTCTAAAAATGTTTTTTTTTTTTCAAATTTCCTAATTTTCATTTTTTTTTCTAAAATTATTTTATTTTTTTTTTTTTTTTAATTTTTTTTTTTAATTAATTTTTTTTTAAATATTTTTTTTTATTTTTTTTTTTTTATTATTTTTTTTTTTCAAATTTCATAATTCCCCTCAGAGCTGTGTGGGACTAACTATAATCCCCCTCAGAGCTGTGTGGGACTACCTATAATCGCCCTCAGAGCTGTGTGGGACTACCTATAATCGCCCTCAGAGCTGTGTGGGACTACCTATAATCCACCTCAGATGTGTGGGACTACCTATAATCCCCCTCAGAGCTGTGTGGGACTACCTACAATCCCCCTCAGAGCTGTGTGGGACTACCTATAATCCCAGTCAGAGCTGTGTGGGACTACCTATAATCCCCCTCAGAGCTGTGTGGGACTACCTATAATTCCCCTCAGAGCTGTGTGGGACTACCTATAATCCCCCTCAGAGCTGTGTGGGACTACCTATAATTCCCCTCAGAGCTGTGTGGGACTACCTATAATTCCCCTCAGCTGTGTGGGACTACCTATAATTCCCCTCTGAGCTTTTGTCACCTCCCACTCTAGTTTTGATCATTTCTCCATTCATTCCTATGGGACAAATTTCGCCGCAAAAATGACGATATTTCGTAAACCATTCGGCGAAACGACGAAGACTACCTATAATTGCCCTCAGAGCTATGTGGGAGGAGCTATAATTCCCCTCAGAGCTTTTGTCACCTCCCACTAGTTTTGAACATTTCTCCATTCATTCCTATGGGACAAATTTCGCCGCAAAAATGACGATATTTCGTAAACCATTTGGCGAAACGTTCCACAAAGTAATAGCACACCATTCGGGAACAATCCGCACGTTTTGGTATATATTCGGTATATGTAGCGTAAAAACTGTGGGAGGAGTTAGCGTGCAAAATTTGGCTATAATAAGAATAATAATAATAACTAGAAAAGATACAATTTCTGGGGAAATTGTGTGACGTGTTCTTGCCTCCACCTACTGGAGTGGGCGGAGTAACTGGGTGGAGTGGCTTGAGTAACTAAACTTTTATTTTTATATTTTTTAAAAATGATTATTTATTTTTTTAATTATTTTTTTTAAATGTTTTTTTTTTATTTTTTTTATTTAATTAATTTCTAAAAAAAAATATTTTTCAAAAAAAATTTTTTTTTTTTTCAAAAATTTTTTTTTTTTCCAAAAAGATATTTTTTTTCGAATTTCCTAATTTTCATTTTTTTTTCTAAAATGATTGATTTTTTTTTTATAAAAAAAAAATTTAAATTTTTTTTTGAATTATCATTATAATTTTTTTTTAAAAATAATTTTTTCAAAAAAATTTTTTTTTCAAATTATTATTATTTTTTTTTAAAATTATTTTTTTTTCAAAGAATATTATTTTTTTTTTTCAAATTTCCTCATTTTTTTTTTTTCTAAAAATTATTATTTTTTTTTTATACATTTTTTTTTTCAAAATTATTTTTTTTTTTTATATTTTTTTTATTTTTTTTTTCAAATTTCATAATTCCCCTCAGAGCTGTGTGGGACTAGTTATAATTCCCCTCAGAGTTGTGTAGGACTACCTATAATCCCCCTCAGAGCTGTGTTGGACTACCTATAATTCCCCCTCAGAGCTGTGTGGGACTACCTATAATTCCCCTCAGAGCTGTGTTGGAGGAGCTATAATTCCCCTCAGAGATGTGTGGGACTACCTATAATTCCCCTCAGAGATGTGTGGGACTACCTATAATCTCCCTCAGCTGTGTGGGACTACCTATAATTCCCCTCAGAGATGTGTGGGACTACCTATAATTCCCCTCAGATGTGTGGGACTACCTATAATTCCCCTCAGAGCTGTGTGGGACTACCTACAATCCCCTCAGAGCTGTGTGGGACTACCTATAATCCCAGTCAGAGCTGTGTGGGACTACCTATAATCCCCCTCAGAGCTGTGTGGGACTACCTATAATCCCCCTCAGAGATGTGTGGGACTACCTATAATCCCCCTCAGAGCTGTGTGGGACTACCTATAATTCCCCTCAGAGATGTGTGGGACTACCTATAATTCCCCTCAGAGCTGTGTGGGACTACCTATAATCCCCCTCAGCTGTGTGGGACTACCTATAATTCCCCTCAGAGCTGTGTGGGACTACCTATAATTCCCCTCAGAGCTGTGTGGGACTACCTATAATTCCCCTCAGCTGTGTGGGACTACCTATAATTCCTCTCTGAACTTTTGTCACCTCCCACTCTAGTTTTGATCATTTCTCCATTCATTCCTATGGGACAAATTTCGCCGCAAAAATGACGATATTTCGTAAACCATTCGGCGAAACGACGAAGACTACCTATAATTGCCCTCAGAGCTATGTGGGAGGAGCTATAATTCCCCTCAGAGCTTTTGTCACCTCCCACTAGTTTTGAACATTTCTCCATTCATTCCTATGGGACAAATTTCGCCGCAAAAATGACGATATTTCGTGAACCATTCGGAAAAACGTTCCACAAAGTAATAGCACACCATTCGGGAACAATCCGCACGTTTTGGTATATATTCGGTATATGTAGCATAAAAACTGTGGGAGGAGTTAGCGTGCAAAATTTGGCTATAATAAGAATAATAATAATAATAATAATAATATATATGTGAGATAACAATAAGTGATCTTGCTATGCAAGAACACTTAATAAAAATATATATGTGAGATAACAATAAGTGATCTTGCTATGCAAGAACACTTAATAACTAGAAAAGATACAATTTCTGGGGAAATTGTGTGACGTGTTCTTGCCTCCACCTACTAGAGTGGGCGGAGTAACTGGGTGGGTGGCTTGAGTAACTAAACTTTTATTTATTTTTTTCAAAAATGATTATTTATTTTTTTTAATGATTTTTTTGATTTTTATTTAATTATTTAAAAAAAAAAATATTTTTCAAAAATTATTTTTTTTTTCAAAAAAGATATTTTTTTTCAAATTTCCTAATTTTCATTTTTTTTTCAAATTTCCTAATTTTCATTTTTTTTTCAAAAATTATTTTTTTTAATGATTTTTTTGAATTATTATAATTTTTTTCTAAAATTACTTTTTTTTTTTCAAAAAATATTTTTTTTTTCAAAAAATATATTTTTTTTTAAAAAATATTTTTTTTTAAAAAATATTTTTTTTTTCAAAAAAATATTTTTTTTTTCAAAAAATATTTTTTTTTTCAAAAAATAATTATTTTTTTCAAAAAATAATTTTTTTTTCAAAAAATAATTTTTTTTTTTCAAAAAATAATTTTTTTTCAAAAAAGATTTTTTTTTCAAAAAAGATTTTTTTTTTTTTCAAAAAATATTTTTTTCAAAAAAGATTTTTTTTCAAAAAAGATTTTTTTTAAATTTCCTAATTTTCTTTTTTTTTCTAAAATTATTTTTTTTTTTATTTTTTTTTTATTTTTTTATTTTTTCAAATTTCATAATTCCCCTCAGAGCTGTGTGGGACTACCTATAATCCTCCTCAGATCTGTGTGGGACTACCTACAATCCCCCTCAGAGCTGTGTGGGACTACCTATAATCCCCCTCAGATGTGTGGGACTACCTATAATCCCCCTCAGAGCTGAGTGGGACTACCTAAAATCCCCCTCAGAGCTGTGTGGGACTACCTATAAATCCCCTCAGCTGTGCCCCTCAGCTCAGCTCAAAGAATATTTTTTTTTTCAAATTTCCTAATTTTTTTTTCTAAAATTATTATTTTTTTTTTTTTTTATAAATTTTTTTTTCAAAAATGTTTTTTTTTTTTTAATTATTTTTTTTTTTAAATGATATTTTTTTTCTAAAAAATAATTTTTTTTTCAAAAAATAATTTTTTTTTTCAAAAAAGATTTTTTTTTTTTAAATTTCCTAATTTTCATTTTTTTTCTAAAATTATTTTATTATTTTTATTATTTTTTTTTTATTATTTTTTCTTTTTAAATTTCATAATTCCCTGTGTGGGACTAGTTATAATTCCCCTCAGAGTTGTGTAGGACTACCTATAATCCCCCTCAGAGATGTGTGGGACTACCTATAATTCCCCTCAGAGATGTGTGGGACTACCTATAATTCCCCTCAGAGATGTGTGGGACTACCTATAATTCCCCTCAGAGCTGTGTGGGACTACCTATAATCCCCCTCAGAGATGTGTGGGACTACCTATAATCTCCCTCAGAGATGTGTGGGACTACCTATAATTCCCCTCAGAGCTGTGTGGGACTACCTATAATCCCCCTCAGCTGTGTGGGACTACCTATAATCTCCCTCAGAGATGTGTGGGACTACCTATAATTCCCCTCAGAGCTGTGTGGGACTACCTATAATCCCCCTCAGCTGTGTGGGACTACCTATAATTCCCCTCAGAGATGTGTGGGACTACCTATAATCCCCCTCAGAGCTGTGTGGGACTACCTATAATCCCCCCTTAGAGCTGTGTGGGACTACCTAAAATTCCCCTCAGAGCTGTGTGGGACTACCTATAATTCCCCTCAGAGCTGTGTGGGACTACCTATAATTCCCCTCAGAGCTGTGTGGGACTACCTATAATCCCCCTCAGAGCTGTGTGGGACTACCTATAACCCCCCTCAGCTGTGTGGGACTACCTATAACCCCCTCAGCTGTGTGGGACTACCTATAACCCCCCTCAAAGCTGTGTGGGAGGAGCTAAAATTCCCCTCAGAGCTTTTGTCACCTCCCACTCTAGTTTTGAACATTTCTCCATTCATTCCTATGGGACAAATTTCGCCGCAAAAATGACGATATTTCGTGAAACGTTCGGCGAAACGTTCCACAAAGTAATAGCACACCATTCGGGAACAATCCGCACGTTTTGGTATATATTCGGTATATGTAGCGTAAAAACTGTGGGAGGAGTTAGGGTGGTAAATTTGGCTATAAGAATAATAATAATAACTAGAAAAGATACAATTTCTGGGGAAATTGTGTGACGTGTTCTTGCCTCCACCTACTAGAGTGGGCGGAGAAACTGGGTGGAGTGGCTTGAGTAACTAAACATTTATTTATTTTTTTCAAAAATAATTTTTTTTTTTAAATGATTTTTTAGATTTTTATTCAATTTTTTCTAAAAATAAATTTTTCAAAATTATTTTTTTCAAAAAAATTTTCACATTTTTTTTTTCAAATTTCGTAATTTTCATTTTTTTTCTAAAATGATTGATTTTTTTTATAAAAATTTTTTTTTTTTCAAAAAATTATTTTTTTTTTCAAAAATTATTTTTTTTTTTTTTCAAAAAAATTTTTTTTTTTCAAAAATTATTTTTTTTTTTTCAAAAATTATTTTTTTTTCATTATTATTAGTTTTTTTTAAATGATTTTTTTTTCAAATTTCCTAATTTTCATTTTTTTTTCTAAAATTATTTTATTTTTTTTTTTTATTATTATTATTTTTTTTTAATTTATTTTTTTTTTTCAAAAATTATTTTTTTTTTTTCAAAAATTATTTTATTTTTTCAAAAAATTTTTTTTTTTTCAAAAATTATTTTATTTTTTCAAAAATTATTTTTTTTTTTCAAAAAATTATTTTTTTTTAAATGATTTTTTTTTCTAAAAATGTTTTTTTTTTTTTTCAAATTTCCTAATTTTTTCATTTTTTTTTCTAAAATTATTTTATTTTTATTTTTTTTATTATTATTATTTTTTTTTAATTATTTTTTTTTTCAAATTTCATAATTCCCCTCAGAGCTGTGTGGGACTAACTATAATCCCCCTCAGAGCTGTGTGGGACTACCTATAATCGCCCTCAGAGCTGTGTGGGACTACCTATAATCGCCCTCAGAGCTGTGTGGGACTACCTATAATCCACCTCAGATGTGTGGGACTACCTATAATCCCCCTCAGAGCTGTGTGGGACTACCTACAATCCCCCTCAGAGCTGTGTGGGACTACCTATAATCCCAGTCAGAGCTGTGTGGGACTACCTATAATCCCCGTCAGAGCTGTGTGGGACTACCTATAATTCCCCTCAGAGCTGTGTGGGACTACCTATAATCCCCCTCAGAGCTGTGTGGGACTACCTATAATTCCCCTCAGAGCTGTGTGGGACTACCTATAATTCCCCTCAGCTGTGTGGGACTACCTATAATTCCCCTCTGAGCTTTTGTCACCTCCCACTCTAGTTTTGATCATTTCTCCATTCATTCCTATGGGACAAATTTCGCCGCAAAAATGACGATATTTCGTAAACCATTCGGCGAAACGACAAAGACTACCTATAATTGCCCTCAGAGCTATGTGGGAGGAGCTATAATTCCCCTCAGAGCTTTTGTCACCTCCCACTAGTTTTGAACATTTCTCCATTCATTCCTATGGGACAAATTTCGCCGCAAAAATGACGATATTTCGTGAACCATTCGGAAAAACGTTCCACAAAGTAATAGCACACCATTCGGGAACAATCCGCACGTTTTGGTATATATTCGGTATATGTAGCATAAAAACTGTGGGAGGAGTTAGCGTGCAAAATTTGGCTATAATAAGAATAATAATAATAATAATATATATGTGAGATAACAATAAGTGATCTTGCTATGCAAGAACACTTAACTAGAAAAGATACAATTTCTGGGGAAATTGTGTGACGTGTTCTTGCCTCCACCTACTGGAGTGGGCGGAGTAACTGGGTGAAGTGGCTTGAGTAACTAAACGTATTTATTTTTTTCAAAAATGATTATTTTTTTAATGATTTTTTTTAAATGATTTTTTTTTGATTTTTATTTAATTATTTTTAAAAAAAATTATTTTCAAAAATTTTTTTTTTTTTTCAAAAAATGTTTTTTTTTTTCAAAAAAAAATTTTTTTCCAAAAAGATTATTTTTTTAAAATTTCCTCATTTTCATTTTTTTCTAAAATGATTGATTTTTTTTTTTTATAAAAAAAAAAAATTTAAATTTTTTTTTGAGTTATTATTTTTTTTTAAATGATATTTTTTTCAAAAAATTTTTTTTTCCCAAAAATATTTTTTTTTCAAAAAAGAATTTTTTTTTTCAAATTTCCTAATTTTCATTTTTTTTCTAAAAATTTATTTTATTTTTTTATTTTTTTATTATTATTTTTTTTTAATTATTTTTTTTTTCAAAAAATTTTTTTTTTTTTTTTAATGATTTTTTTTAATTATTATTTTTTTTTTAAATGATATTTTTTTTCTAAAATAATTTTTTTTTCAAAAAAGAATTATTTTTTTTAAATTTCCTAATTTTCATATTTTTTTCTAAAATTATATTTTTTTTTTTTTATTATTATTATTATTATTTTTTCATTTTTTCTTTTCAAATTTCATAATTCCCCTCAGAGCTGTGTGGGACTAGTTATAATTCCCCTCAGAGTTGTGTAGGACTACCTATAATCCCCCTCAGAGCTGTGTTGGACTACCTATAATTCCCCTCAGAGCTGTGTGGGACTACCTATAATTCTCCTCAGAGCTGTGTGGGACTACCTATAACCCCCCTCAGAGCTGTGTGGGACTACCTATAATCCCCCTCAGCTGTGTGGGACTACCTATAATTCCCCTCAGAGATGTGTGGGACTACCTATAATTTCCCTCAGAGCTGTGTGGGACTACCTATAATCCCCCTCAGAGATGTGTGGGACTACCTATAATCTCCCTCAGAGCTGTGTGGGACTACCTATAATCCCCCTCTGAACTGTGTGGGACTACCTATAATCCCCTCAGAGCTGTGTGGGACTACCTATAATCCCCTCAGAGCTGTGTGGGACTACCTATAATCCCCTCAGGGCTGTGTGGGACTACCTATAATCCCCTCAGAGCTGTGTGGGAGGAGCTATAATTCCCCTCAGAGCTTTTGTCACCTCCCACTCTAGTTTTGAACATTTCTCCATTCATTCCTATGGGACAAATTTCGCCGCAAAAATGGCGATATTTCGTGAACCATTCGGAAAAACGTTCCACAAAGTAATAGCACACCATTCGGGAACAATCCGCACGTTTTGGTATATATTCGGTATATGTAGCATAAAAACTGTGGGAGGAGTTAGCGTGCAAAATTTGGCTATAATAAGAATAATAATAATAATATATATGTGAGATAACAATAAGTGATCTTGCTATGCAAGAACACTTAATAATAATAATAATAATAATAATAATATATATGTGAGATAACAATAAGTGATCTTGCTATGCAAGAACACTTAATGATGGAACGATCACTTGTAAACAAACCAGCGTCATGTCATGAAGCCGGTTCCTCTCTCCCCTCTGTGTACTGATCTGTACAGTGGAGGGGAGAGATCGGATGGCTGCAGCGCTGTGGGCTGCATCTGTAGTGCCCACAGTGCTGCTCTGTGACAATTGCAGTCACATCCCTCCATACTCTGCCATACCCTGCCAATACTCTGCTATACCCAGCCATACTCTGCAATACCCAGCCATACTCTGCAATACCCTGCCATACTCTGCAATACCCTGCAATACCCAGCCATACTCTGCAATACCCAGCCATACTCTGCAATACCCTGCCATACTCTGCTATACCCAGCCATACTCTGCAATACCCAGCCATACTCTGCAATACCCTGCCATACTCTGCAATACCCTGCCATACTCTGCAATACCCAGCCATACTCTGCAATACCCAGCCATACTCTGCAATACCCTGCCATACTCTGCCATACCCTGCCATACTCTGCCATACTCTGCCATACCCAGCCATACTCTGCAATACCCAGCCTTACTTGGCGATACCCAGCTGTACTCAGACAATATTACAGTGGGGGAGATGTCCATTACAGTGGGGGAGATGACGTGGATATTACAGTGGGGAGATTGTGGATATTACAGTGGGGACTATAGGGTGGTGGAATTTTCACAGGTTTTTGCAAATTCAATTATTATTTGTTGATCCGAAAAATGATCCGATCCGTGACTCCTGATCCGAGGAACGATCCAATCCGTGAGTTTTTTGATCTGTTGCACCCCTAGCTTCCACTCACCAAACAATTAAAAATTTGAAATACTATCAACTTACAAAGCCATCCACAATTTAGCCCCCAGCTACATCACTAGCCTGGTCTCTAAATACCAACCTAATTGTTCTCTTCGTTCCTCTCAAGACCTCTGCTCTCTAGCTCCCTCGTCACCTCCTTTGCTCACCTCCAGGACTTTTCCAGAGCCTCTCCAAGCCTATGGAACTCCTTACCTCCAATCTGTCCACTCTATTAGCTTTTAGACATTCCCTGAAAGCCCTCCTCTTCAGAGAAGCCTATCCTACCCACACCTAACAAGTTATTACCTTTTGTTTCAATTGACCCTCCCTTCTAGATTGTAAGCTCCAATGAGCAGGGCCCTCCGATTCCTCCTGTATTGAATTGTATTGTAACTGTACTGTCTGCTCTCATGTAGAGCTGCACGATTTTGGCTAAAATGAGAATCAGAATTTTTTTGCTTAGAATAAAAATCACGATTCCAACATCTTTCACATTAGACAAAAAAAAAATTGGGCTAACTTTACAGTTTTCGTTTTTTTAAATTAATTAAAGTGTATTTTTTCCCCAAAAAAATGCGTTTTTGAAAGTCCGCTAATCAAATACAGTGTGACATAAAATATTGCAATAACCATCATTTTATTTGGGAGGGTCTCTACTAAAAAAAAATATATATAAACACACACACATATATATATATATATATATATATATATATATATATATATATATATATATATATATATATATAATATACATATATATATATATATATATATATATATATATATATATAAATAAATGTTTGGGGTTCTGAATATTTTCTAGCATAAAATATTGATTTTAACTTGTAAGCAGCAAGTGTCAGAAAAAGGTTTAGCCTTAAAGTGGTTAAACTTCCCTCATCTACAGACAGAAGTTCATTCCTTTGATATAAGAATGAAATGTTACTTTGTTTATAGTTATCCACAATGTTGTGATAAAACTTGGCAGGCTGCACTTGTTAGATAGAATCGGGAAATGCGGTTTTAAGATCGGGAAGGGGAAAAAAAAATTGCGATTACTATTCTTACTAATTGCGCAGTTCTACCCTCATGTTGTAAAGTGCTGTGCAAACTGTTGGCGCTATATGAATCCTGTAAAATAATAATAAACAGTCCACTCTTCAACAGACCCTCAAAAAAACCCTAACCTACCAAGTTGCCATGACTCGCTTACTGCAATCTGATTTTCTTTGCATTAAAGACCCCTTTTTGCTACCATTTTTCAGCAGTTATCTTGTTATTTATTAGGTATGGTTTAAATTAGTTTTATTGCTATTTATGGAATTGTTAATTGTGTTTAAATGAAAGGGCTGCATTATATAATAGCCCGTGTCTTGCAGCCCAAGTGCTTATTTAGTCATAATCGGAAGGGCAATTGACAAACCCATTGGTCATATACCCTAAAAGGATATCTAGAACCTCAGGAGTGGTAGCTAGGAGCATGTATGCACTTTTGTGAAATCAAAGTGCATACCCTAACATTTTTTTTTTTTAAAGTGAATGAAGTTCAACAGTTAGCCAAAGGGGTGAAGGTAGGTTTTGCCACATATAATCACGTGCCACTATCATTATTGCTCAAGAAAAGCACACTTCTACTAGAGGGCAACTGAAGAGACACCAGTGTGGTATCTTAATGCTGAGTTTCAGGTGTGTTCAAAATTACACTCACTGACCACTTTATTAAGTACACCTTGCTAGTACCGGGTTGGACCCCCTTTTGCCTTCAGAACTGTCTTAATTCTTTGTGGCATATATTTAACAAGGTGTTAACATTCCTCAGGGATTTTGGTCCCTATTGATGTAGCACCCGGGGTTTAGGCAGGGATGCGCCTTACAAATTTACTTGCCAGGAGTAATTATCCTGGTTGACTGTTGGAGATCTATTGACTTCTCCCTAAGTTTGGCCTTGTTGCACTTTTCTCTTCTACCACTAGGAGGCCGGGCACTTGCTGGTACTAGATATGAGAAGGGCAACTCAAGGTCAGCTTATGGGTATATGGGGTATCTCAGCCAATGTGCAGGGGTTTTCTTAAATCCCTTGGCCCGCTGGGAGAGCATTTATATTCGGGTGAAGTCAGGTGATCTATGTTCTGTGCCACCTGGACGGCTGTCTGGGTGGATGTGTGTCGTGTTACCCCAGGGTGCTAGGACGTAGATTGGGCCTAACCCTATCCCGGGGGGCATCTGGCTGCTAGGCTGTCTGAGGGCCTATCCAGAAGCAAGAGAGCAGCATAGGGTTGGGATTCCGGCTTGCCAACCAGAAGTGACAGTTCTGCCGGCTGGAGAACATGTCAGTGGTCGGAGGTAGAGGGGAAGCTGTCGCCACTAAGGGACCAACCACCTTATTACCAGGGACCACAGTAAATAACTGAAGCAAGTACAGGAGCAGTATTCTCACCGAACGGGCACGGTGGAGAATCGATAAACTTCAGGCGGTGATCAAGTCAGGGACTCAGGCAGTGGAGGTGACGCTTGCAGAGCAGCCTTGTGTGCTAAGCTAAAGACCGAACAGGCCAGTGGGGTGAAGCTTGAGAAGTATCTGAAGTGCCAAGCTAGAAATTCAGCAGAGAGGCGGAGGTGACGCTTGAGGAAAATACCATTGTAAAGATTGGAGGAGCTCAAGGGATTCAGTGGCAGTGAATCAGAGTGTCTAGTGAGAGACCGGGAGTTCAGTGGACTGAAGAACTACAAGGAGAAGTTGTAATGAAGGTGAAATAACTGTTACACTTTGTGTTGGGAACTGTTAAAGACTGTTACCATAGGAGACAGCATTCCTGCACATGCAGATGTGGCTTCTTGCTGGAGGCCTTTCCCTGCATGACTGTCCTCCTATTCAAGTCTCAAAGTCTGCTAATTGAACTTCCTGGCCCTAACCCTCTTTCCCCAAAAAAAGTTTGTAAAAGAAATAAACTCTCTTTTGCATTCAAGAAGTGTCAGGCGCCCAATAACTTTATCCACCTTGCACCCACTATGCCTCACAACCCACCATGTACAGAAGGATGTCAGCTATCTCTGGCCCTGGAGGTTCTCATTAGACTGAAGGAGGCTGGAGACCTTGCTACATTGTCATAATAGCATCACACGGTTTTGTCGGCTGCACATCCATGATGTGAATTCCACCACATCCCAAAGGTGCTCTATTGGGTTGAGATCTGGTGATTGTGGAGGCCATTGGAATACAGTGAACTCATGCTCAAGAAACCAGTGGTGAGATGATTTGAGCTTTGTGACCTTATCCTGCTGGAAGGAGCCATCAGAAGATGGGTACACTGTAGTCATAAAGGGATGGACATGGTCAGCAACAATACTCAGGCATTTAAACAATGCTCAATTGGTAATAAGGGGCTCAAAGTGTGCCAAGAAAATATCCCCCACACCATTACACCACCATCACCAGCCTGAACCGTGGATACAAGTATATGTATATACCGCGCTATCCCAATGTTTAGCAGCCGCTACTAAAAGGTGTAAATTAAAAATTTACAAACATTCTTCTTGTCACATATGAACATTTGATACAAAGCAGGATGGATCCATGCTTTAATGTTGTTTATGCCAAATTCTGACCCTACCATCTAAATGTCGCAGCTGAAATCGAGACTCAGACCAGGCAACGTTTTTCCGATCTTCTATTGTCCAATTTTGGTGAGCCTGTGCGAATTGTAGCCTCTATTTCCTGTTCTTAGTTAACAGGAGTGGCACCTGGTGTGGCCTTCTGCTGCTGTAGCCCATCTGCTTCAAGGTTCGATGTGTTGTGCATTCATAGATGGTATTCTGTATACATTGGTTGTAATAAGTGGTTATTTGAGTTACTGTTGCCTGGATATCACTGGATATTTTCTCTTTTTCAAACCATTCTCTGTAAACCCTAGAGATGGTTGTGCGTGAAAATCCCAGTAGATTAGCAATTTTTGCTGATTTGTTGAAATACTCAGACCAGCCCGTTTGGCGTCAAGAACCATGCCGCGTTTAAAGTCATTTAAATACCCTTTCTTCCCCATTCTGATGCTTGGTTTGAAATTCAGAAAGTCTTGTTCACCTAACCACGTCTAGATGCCTAAATGCATTGAGTTGCTGCCATGTGATTGGCTGATTAGCAATTTGTGTTACCAAGCAATTGAACAGGTGTACCTAATAAAGTGTCCGGTGAGTGTATGTAGGATATTAGTAGCAAGTGCACTTTTTTTGTAAAACAGCCTTTTATTTTACACAAACTAATACCATACTTCTTCTCTTTATTGATGCTCCTGCATTCTATTTCCCACTGATCGAATGAGTCACCACTATGTCCCTTGTAGATCTTAGCAAACACAACAGCATGAATTACATGAGTAACATACAGTGATGCAAGTATGTATCCATGTGGGATGACAGGCGACTTCTCAACTCCTACATAGCCCACAAGACATCCTTCTTCCAAAGGCCTGTCCACAGAATGCCTGCAGACAGATGGCTCATGGGAGTTGTAGGATTGCAGACACTCCTACATGAACTACAAGTGACAAAGTAATTCCCTAAGGCTGTTGTTGTGCACTTTTATGATCCTCCTGATGTGAATTGTGAACTCCAGGCAAATAGTTTAAAGCGGGAGTAAACCCGCTGAAACTTTTTTTTTTTTTAACACACCTGTAAGGGAAAAGGCATAATGAGCTAGTATGCACCGCATACTAGCTCATTATGAAATACTTATCTTAGAACGAGGCTTCGGTGACTCACCTGGTCCACGCCGAGGTAGCTGATATGTTGCCTCGGCGTGTCTTCCGGGTATCGCGACTTCATCGCTTTGAGTGCCTGGAGCCGCGATGTCGTCACTCCCGCGCATGCGCACGGGAGACTTCTTCCCGGCAGGGTTCGGATTCTGCCAGCCTTTCAGCCGAGAATCCCCCATGCGCATGCGCCGCTGCAGTCAGCGGCGCATTGCACAGGGAATATCTCCTTTTACCTACAGGTAAGCCTCATTATAGGCTTACCTGTAAGTAAAAGTACATTTTTTGACTTTACAACCACTTTAATATTAAAACATATTTACATTAAAGAGGAGGTCCACCTAAAAAAAAATATTAAAAGCCAGCAGCTACAAATACTGCAGTTGCTGACTTTTCTACCTGTCCCAGTAGAAAAAAAATCACTCAGAAAGAGTGTATGTCCTCTGTGGGACTTTTGATTGGGTTACTGGCACTTGATATTAGTACAAGAGTGAAGAAAGAAATTCCTTAAAAAATATATTTATTGTAGAAAACTATAAAATTATTGACCATAGCATATACCGAATTAAACATGTAAAATTGTTCCATTCAGGCCAGGTGATTTAGTTGCATTTAAGCAAAATATCCACCTCTGTTCTGACTGCAAGAGTAGTTTGTTGGTATCACCTCCCCGTATCCCCGAATGCATCCTATCCAATATCAGGAAGGATATCTTAGGGGTAATACCATCGTGTAAGTCTGTCACATGTCTTCCCAATGGAAGGCTAGGATTGCATGTCTTCATTGACAGAATCAGGGCCGTTTTTAAGGCAGGGCAAAAGGGGCAGCTGCCCTGGGCCCTGCCATTGTTGTGGGGCCCAAAGCAGCTGTCTCATACTTGCCAACTATCCTGGTTTAAATTCCCTCGTCCCTTGAGGTTTTAGTCACGTGCTGTGTCCCAATATCTCAGTGTGAAGTGCTGCTACTAATGCTGCCCAGCTCTGCCCTATTGTTGTGTATGGATAACTCACCTGCAGACCCTGTGTTTACATGTAAATTACCGGCATTCATATGTAAATAGCATCGGCATTCATATGTATATAGCGGTGGCTGGCGGCATTGATATATATATCATGCCTCCTGAGGTCATATCCACAGTAATCTCTAGCAACCAATCAACAAGCAGAAATCATGTGCTGTAACCTCTGGCAACTAATCAGGGAGCCGTAGTGTGTGGTGTTAACTCTAGCAACCAGTCAGTGAGTGGTAATGATACACTGTAACCTCTAGCAACCAGTCAGTGAGCGGTAATGATACACTGTAACCTCTAGCAACCAGTCAGTGAGAGGTAATGATACACTGTAACCTCTGGCAACCAATTGCAATAGCTACCTGATCTGATTCAGTAAACTGATTTTGAATCTAGCTGCTATTTATTTTATGTCTCAGAGCAGGTGGAGAGCAAAACTGCATTTGGGGGGCCCCAAGAAAAGTTTTGCCCAGGGTCCAATCAATATTAAAGATGGCCCTGGACAGAATATGTTGGTAGGCATGGTGCCAAAATGGCTGAATAGTCTTGCCTACATAAAAGCAAAAACCACACCACAGAAGATACACGACGCCCGCTGTCTGGCAGTTAGCATGGTGTTTCGGGCGATATCGTTCTCCATTGGGGAGTATCACATTGCGTGCCGTATTCATGTAACGGCAATAGTAAACGTACCTGGGTATTTGCATGGATCTTGTCGGCCTAAGTTGTTAAACTCGCTGGAAACCAGGTGATCTTTGAGGGATCTTGCCTGCTTGAAAGTAAATGATGGATTTTTACTCACAAATGGGCCTATGATCGGGTCCATGGAAAGGACGTGCCAGTATTTGTTATTTTATTTTTTTTAATTGTTTCATGTAGGTTGGAAACTTACCAAGTTTGGCTTGTTGGATATATGTATATTTTTCTACATGTACCTATAAGGCTCATGAGATTCTTATATGGCAATCTCTGTATATATTTTTTTCGAGTGACTTGGAGAGGTGGCTAACCATTTCCTTTTAACTGGTCCTAGTTTACCCCTTTATGGAGTGGGACGTGTATCGTTTGGGGGGGGGGGGGTGCCCCTTGTGGAACTGTTGTGGCTGCTGGGGTTCACGGTCCATCTGAGGGACTTAGGGTCTCTCTTTGGGGCTTTTCTCTGCCTCTTGATCCCTCTGACTTCCATCTCTCTCTGTCCCCGTTGATTTCTGGTCTCTGTGGAGCTGTGGCTGATCGATCTTCCACTGGATGCTGTGGATGTCTCGGAGGGCTTATTTATAACATACATGGTCAGTATTTATACATGTACTTTATTGTGTAATATGACTACTATGCATTCGATAAAATTGGTCATGTTTATTGTTAATACAAAAATCCCCTATTGCATTGTACATATGTATAAACACTGTTCTTTTTACTTTATTCTTTATCATAGACATACACTTCGATGTGATTTAACCTACTACGAGCACAGTGGTTTAGTGGTTAGCACTTTCACCTAGCAGTAATAGGGTCGCTGGTTCAAATCCCAACCACGACACCTTCTGCCTGGAGTTTGCATGTTCTCCCTGTGCCTGCGTGGGTTTCCTCCCACACTCCAAAGACATGCTGGTAGGTTAATTAGATCCTGTCGATAAAATTGGCCAAATATGTGTATGTGTTTGTAAGCGTGTCAGGACCCCACAAGGCAAGGACCGCACTATACCACAGATGGACACCAGTGGCAAATGCGCCCTGAGGCGATTCAGTTTGCATAGGTTGCGCTATACAAGTCATTCATTCATTCATACTACCCTGAAATGTCGGGTTACCTCTATTGTGTATTATCATTTTCCAATAGAATTGGTTTAATGTCTTATGTATAATTCCAACATCCTTCAATGTGCATCCATTTTAGCTGTTTAATCCGGTATATGTTATAGTCAATAATTTTATAGTTTTCTACAATAAATATATTTTTTAAGGAATTTCTTTCTACACTCTTGTACTAATATCAAGTGCCAGTAACCCAATCAAAAGTCCCACAGAGGACATACACTGAGTGATTCTTTTCTACTTTACTAGGGATGTGGGTTTACTGACACACTAATTCCATACAGGGCTGACACCATCCCTTCATACTTACCTGGCCCAGCGATGTCGGCAGCTGAAACGATCGATCGCTCGGCTCCATCCTCTTTGAGGGAATCAGGAAGTGAAGCGTTCCCGGTTCCCTACTGCGCATGCGCAAGTTGTGCTGAGCGTCATAACTGGTCCCCACTATCTCCTGGGACCTGTTTGTTTCCCAGGAGACATCGGGGGGGGGGGGGTGCGGCAAGGGGCGTGACTCTGACTATTCCCGGAAGTGGTTGCAAATACCTGTATTATACAGGTATCTGCACCCCCTCCCCCTTGAAAGGTACCAAATGTGAGACCGGAGGGGGGGGGGGGAGGGTTCCGAAAAGTGGAGGTTCAATTTCTGTGTGAACCTCTGCTTTAACAATTTTAGTGGACAGTGGGTTTGTTAATGTGTTTGTTAGTTTTCTGACAAGAACCCCTGCAAGACAGCATAGCTGGGTCAATGACTTTACTGTTCTCAACTACAGTTAAGCAGTGCTTGGTCAGCTTACCAACCCTCTCCCAGGTGAAGGGACAAGGAAGAAGAACTAACACAGTAATGAAGTCATCACTCTGCCCTCGCCTTTCTTCTCCCATATACAGACTGCATATAGTGAATATTCAAACGGTTAACTGAGGACACTGTGCAAGAAAAATAGCTCATAGTGCCATACATTCTTTTGGCAGTTTAGTGCTGTGTAAGGGATTACAGTTTTTCTGTTTACATATGTTGAAAGGCCAACAATTTGTAAGCTGTACTTATTTTTCCATACTGTATACTGAGAGAGCCCTTCTCTATATAACATGGCATGTGACCAAAAAAGACAGCTCCTCCTTGCCAGGTTTCTTCTGAACTGTGTCATGCCAACACTTGCATGATTAGCGCATCTTATAACTGGGGAAATTCCCCAATCAGGGATAGCAGGTCATAACGGGAACTTCTTAAAGAGATTACCAACACGTGTTCCCATTGCTCTTAATATGTAGAGTGTCATCATTCCAAGATCAACAGAGTTGTGGATGCCTTTTATGGTGATTTAATTTTATAAAGATTGCCACGTTGTTTGAAATCAATCATTCCACTATAAGGAAGATATTCTGAAAGTGGTGTATATTTCAAACTAATGCATATTTGTCAGCCTAATGCAAATGCATTAATGCAAGAACACCAAAATTGTATTGTGATATCTGCAGGTAACTCTTGCAATGGTTGGTGTCAAAGTGCATGCATCTACAATCAGAAAGAGATCTCACAGATTGAGCTTGCACAGGTGGAGTTTCCAAAAAGAACACTTGGGTAAGGCTACAGTTTGCTACTGATCATTTGGGCAAAAACAGGCCTTCTTGAGCAATGTGCCGTGGACTAATTAACTAAAAATCAAATTTTTTTGGCCACAGTAACAGGGCAAGAGCCTCATAACAACTGTGTGCATGGTGATGGAAATGTCATGGGTTGGGATTGCTTTGCTGCTTCAGGGCATGGGCAGCTTGCAGTCATTGAGTTTGAATTTTCTGCTTCATATCAAATTGTGCATGATGAGAATTTGAGGGCATCTGTCAGAAAGTTAAAGCTTGAAACACACTAGCAGATCCACCAAGGAATGGCTCAAAAAGAAGACATGGGGGGTCATGGACTGGCCTAGACATACAGGTCCTTCTCAAAAAATTAGCATATTGTGATAAAGTTCATTATTTTCTGTAATGTACTGATAAACATTAGACTTTCATATATTTTAGATTCATTACACACAACTGAAGTAGTTCAAGCCTTTTCTTGTTTTAATATTGATGATTTTGGCATACAGCTCATGAAAACCCAAAATTCCTATCTCAAAAAATTAGCATATTTCATCCGACCAATAAAAGAAAAGTGTTTTTAATACAAAAAAAGTCAACCTTCAAATAATTATGTTCAGTTATGCACTCAATACTTGGTCGGGAATCCTTTTGCAGAAATGACTGCTTCAATGCGGCGTGGCATGGAGGCAATCAGCCTGTGGCACTGCTGAGGTGTTATGGAGGCCCAGGATGCTTCGATAGCGGCCTTAAGCTCATCCAGAGTGTTGGGTCTTGCGTCTCTCAACTTTCTCTTCCCAATATCCCACAGATTCTCTATGGGGTTCAGGTCAGGAGAGTTGGCAGGCCAATTGAGCACAGTAATACCATGGTCAGTAAACCATTTACCAGTGGTTTTGACACTGTGAGCAGGTGCCAGGTCGTGCTGAAAAATGAAATCTTCATCTCCATAAAGCTTTTCAGCAGATGGAAGCATGAAGTGCTCCAAAATCTCCTGATAGCTAGCTGCATTGACCCTGCCCTTGATAAAACACAGTGGACCAACACCAGCAGCTGACATGGCACCCCAGACCATCACTGACTGTGGGTACTTGACACTGGACTTCAGGCATTTTGGCATTTCCCTCTCCCCAGTCTTCCTCCAGACTCTGGCACCTTGATTTCCGAATGACATGCAAAATTAGCTTTCATCCGAAAAAAGTACTTTGGACCACGGAGCAACAGTCCAGTGCTGCTTCTCTGTAGCCCAGGTCAGGCGCTTCTGCCGCTGTTTCTGGTTCAAAAGTGGCTTGACCTGGGGAATGCGGCACCTGTAGCCCATTTCCTGCACACGCCTGTTCACGGTGGCTCTGGATGTTTCTACTCCAGACTCAGTCCACTGCTTCCGCAGGTTCTCCAAGGTCTGGAATCGGTCCTTCTCCACAATCTTCCTCAGGGTCCGGTCACCTCTTCTCGTTGTGCAGCGTTTTCTGCCACACTTTTTCCTTCCCACAGACTTCCCACTGAGGTGCCTTGATACAGCACTCTGGGAAAAGCCTATTGTTCAGAATTTCTTTCTGTGTCTTACCCTCTTGCTTGGAGTTTGAAATGGGCAGTTCATGCAAGAAAACATTTTAATTGAAGGAATTTTGCATAGAGGAGTGGTCAAAAATCTCACAGAGTCTATGTCAGAGATAATGTCTACACCATTTTAACCACTTACCCACTGGGCACTTAAACCCCCTTCCTAACCAGACCAATTTTCAGCTTTCGGTGCTCTCACATTTTGAATGACAATTACTCAGTCATGCAACACTGTACCCAAATTAATTTTTTGTCCTTTTTTTTCACACAAATAGAGCTTTCTTTTGGTGGTATTTAATCACTGCTGGGTTTTTTATTTTTTGCGCTATAAATCAAAGAAGACTGAAAATTCGGTAAAAAAAAAAAAAAAAATTCTTTGTTTTTATTAAAATCTATTGCAGAGTATTGCAGTGTTGCACAGTATTGGCAGAGTATTGCACAGTGCTGGCAGAGTATTGCACAGTGCTGGCAGAGTATTGCACAGTGCTGGCAGAGTATTGCACAGTGCTGGCAGAGTAGCTGTCATTGAGCAGCGCTGTGGGCACTACACATCCAGCCCACAGCGCTGCGGCCATCTCTCCCCCTCTCCGCTTCTCCCCTCTCACTGTACGATCGGTACAGAGAGGGGAGGGAGGAACGGCCGTCATGACGTGACGCGGGTTTGTTTACATGTGATCGCTCCGTCATTTGAGGGGCGCGGGAGCAAGGTTCTGGGAGGACGTCCCACGGACGTCCACCCAGAATAAGCCGACCGCGCTGTAGCAGTCTTTTGGCTATGGCCCGGTCGGCATGTGGTTAATGTCTGCTAAAGGGGCAATGCTAGCATCTGAGGCCAAGGGTGTACTTACTTTTACCACAGTACACTATCACATCTATTAATATTTATGTTGAATATTTTTTTTTTTTGAAAAGGCAAACATTTCACTACTTTCAAGTATACTGTATCGCCTTTATCTGTAGACACTGTTTAAATAAGATCTAATATCTGCCTGGTAAAATATGAGGGAAAGGTCCACGGGGTACACTTCAATTCATCACATGACTGTATGTATAGATAGCTAAAGAAAGAGATAGAGCCAGTCGTGGAACTATCACCATTGCAGCCCAATATATTGTGCTCGCCAGGAGATGTGGACTCCCAAAGTAGACTACAGAGCTCGGCTGGCTGTTTGACATGTGGGTCTCAATATACATCTCCTGAGCAATGACATGACTTCTGTATGAACTATCTCTTGCATGTAAGCATACCAACACAAAGGGTCAATGGAGTTTTGATCCGTTATCAGCTACTTGAGTTCCCAAAACAAAGTTGGTTATCATAATGTTAATGAAACCTGACTCCATTTCACCATGCCTATTATAACTAAAGTACTAATCATGTGGAAATACCTCTTCCTCTATCCTGTCCAATTTTCAGCAGACCAAGGATAGCAACCCCAGGGCAGTAGCTCTCATTTCTATGCCCCTATTCTGCCTCAGCTCTGGGGCGGGACACACTTTGACATCTTTGCCTTGGACTCCAAAGGACTTTGCGCTTTACTTAACTACATCTCTGATCTTAGAGCTCAGTCAGGTTCATTGCACACCCATTCTGCTCGATATTTTCCTGCTGGAGTTATCTGACCCCATTATTCTCAACACTGTTCCCCTGCTGATGTTACTAGGCAGAGCCTATGGCATGACCATAAAATGGTGTCCTCTCTTAGGTAGGTAACTACACTGACACCAACTTCCACGACCACAAATTATATAACGGGTATTTGTCTCCCACTGCCCACTTACATATGTGATAGGGGCATTATTTTTCGAATAACTACTAGAAAAAAGCAGAGAATATACTTCTGCTAACCACTTCTGAAATAGTGCCATTGCCTCTCCCAAGGCCCACCAATGAAATAGGTGTTCTCAATAACCCCCAATGCAAAGGGATGACCTACTATATTGTTGTCAGCGGAAGAACAATGGTCTGTTCTCTCAATGACCACCCATGTAAAGGAGCAAACTTATCCCACTAACTGCCCACCGGAAAAAAAAAACATTGCAGAGCTCTGTGGGCCAGCCCTGGAGATAGGAGTTCCAACTAATTCCACTGATTCCTCGTAGCCAGTTTGCAGGGCTATGGCGGAATAAGCAGAAAGCAGACAAGGGTGCATTGGCGACACTTTCAGGCAAAAGGCTGCTTTGCGCCTAGGAAGAAGAGAAAGGCCTCGTCAGCCACTGCACTACCTTCTCCAAAATTCACCACTAAAAGGAGTCTTTGCTTCCACTTTTGGTAAATTCAAAAAGATTGCTCACTCAATATAATCTTCTAAACATATTGACTGATTTATAATACTTATAGAGTAATCAAACTCCGATTGGCTCAGAGTAGTGCCTAAAGCTAGGGGTATATATACAGTGAAAGGCAAACAAGGCGTTTGCCTCGGGCGCCATTTTTCAGGGGGCGACGCCTGTACTAGGGTGATGCCTGCAGCTGCAAGCATTACCCCGGTATTGTTTTTTTAGAGCTAGTGGTCGGCTCTCTTGTAATAGCAATCGGAGGGGCTTACTAGTCTCTAAATTGCTATTACAAGCAGCAGGAGGGGATGTCCCACCGGAAGACCCAGGCAACCAGTACATTATCCCGTCGTTTTTAAGATCAAAGATACAACTATGTTGGTGTCCCTTGTTAATTTTACATTGTATTTTTTTTAAATGTACCTGCCTACTCCCAAACTGTCATTTGAAACACATAGCCAAGTATTATTCTACACAATTTTTTAATTATATCATTTATATGCATTAAAAAAAAAAAAAAAAAAATTCGACATGCTATCTACCAATAAAAAATAACCAAAAAGTACATTCTATGCATCCAAAAATATAGAAAATTTACCAAATCAAATACTCAACCAAAAAAATAATAATGTCAAAGCAATAACTCATTGCCAATGATAAATAACGCGTTATTTCCTCCGATTCCACAACATGTCTAGTTGACGAACGGCCGTACAGAAATGAACTGAAGATCGCTAAATGAAAAACGCAAAATGAAAAGTGCGAATCAACACTCACCAAACTTCTACTAACACGAAATTAGCAGAAGGAGCCCAAAGGGTGGCGCTAAAGAGCTGAAAAAACATGTAGTACGTCACTACATTCGTAATTGTTTGCCAACATTTGTGTGACCGTGTGTATGCAAGACAAGTTTAAGCCAACGCCCTTCAGACAAAATTCCACGGTTTTGTTGTCGGAAAGTCCGATCGTGTGTACGAGAGGCTTTAGTATTACTAGGTCCCTGCTGATGTGTCACAAGCAACAAAATCACTCACTTGACCCCAGGTCCGTTTTTTCCACTGGGCATGCTGGGCAGTTGCCTGGGGGCCCCACTTGTCTGGAGGGCCCCATCCAGGGCTGATCCTCAGCGCTGCAATCTGCTGCTTAAATTGACTGACTGCACTAGTTGCTCACTTCGCCGGCTGGCATCTAGCTAGCAACCAGTGACGTCAATCAGAGGCCGCGGCCGCCCCAGCATTCATAGCGCATCGCAGCTGCCCCAGTGGCAAGTGAAAGGCTCCGCCCACCTCTGTCATGTCCTTCAGACAGCATGGAGAGGGAGCGGAAAGACGGCCCTTGATAGCTGATGCTGCCTTGCTGCTGTGAGTGACACACTGTACTGCACCAGGCCGGCGGCCTCAAGTAAGTCTAACAATGTCTACTTAAGTAAGTTCAAGTTGTGCATCAAACACAGCCACTGTCTGTGCCCCTCAAAAGCTGCCACTGTGCCCATCAAACACAGCCACTGTGCCCATCAAACACAGCCACTGTGCCCATCAAACAGGCACTTTGCCCATCAAATAGCCACTGTGCCCATCAAAGCTGCCACTGTGCCCATCAAAATCTGCCACTGTGCCCATTAAACGCAGTCACTATGCCCAAACGCTGCCACTGTGCCCATCAAACGCTGCCACTGTGCCCATCAAACTCGTGTTATATTGTTCAAACGTTGTGTTAATGTTTAAACACTGATTTTGTTGGAAGTACCAACAAATTTGCATTTTTATTCTCGTGCGTGATTGTGTAGACAGGGCCCCAGTGCACTGTATTGCCCGGGGGCCTATAATGCTCTTAAGATGGCCCTGCTTGACCCCTACCTTACTGAACAATGCCCCACTGAAATTCAGTGTTTGTACAGTAAAATCCTGAATATTCAGAATATCTTTATCCGGGGAAGAAGCACAGAAATTTGCCGCTCACAATTTTATAGTGAAAATTTACATAGGCGTATGTACATTAGCTTTGGGGAAACTCTTTATGCATTATCAGAGAACAATTACATGTTATATAAAATACAAGGAACAAAACAATTCTATTCCCATTTAAATCTCTTAAATGTTCATAAAGCATTACCCCTGAGATTATGCATATTAAATTATATATGACACTTTAAATATTCAGTCTAGCACATCTCCTGTTTAAGGTCAGCTTGTTTAACAATGGATGCATGTTTATGGAAGATCAACACAGGCCATAGGTAATTCTATACTTTTCTTGATCACCTTATTGAGTTGTGTTGTAGAAACAATACAAATAAATCAATCTGCTCTTAGTATTGCCTCGAAATAACAGAGTTAATACAGCTACCACCAGACATTATTACATAGAAGTCTGGATAATTTGATACGGAAGCACAATGAGCAATGATGATGTGCAAAGTGAAGTAGCCAGTGGCAACCAATCAGATTCTAACCTTTCACCAGGCTGGAACAGTCTGGAAGATTATTAATTAGTTGTTTCTAGTGATCACTGCACTTTGCACAGTTGTCTTAGTAGAGAATAACTTTGGTCTAACGAGAAAGCAGGACAATGTTTTAAAGATGAACTCCAGACAATTCTGAAATAACACCAATTAGTGGAGTTGTGTAATTATTAACCACTTCAGAATCGCCCACCCGCAATGTACTGCAGTCAGGCAGCCCGTACAGACACACCAACGTACTTGTACATCCCTGGCCTCTTCCGGGTAAAAGGCACGCAAACGGGCCTCGCCCACCGACTCCCGCTGTGATTAGACACAGCGGCATTTGGTCAGCAGGTCCTGGCCAATGATTTATGTTCTGGACCTGCTGATCAGCTGTGTCCAATTACAGCCAAGAGCTCTGTGTTGACATTTAACACAGGGCTTTGTACAGAGGGGACAATCGCTTTTTTCCTTCTCCCTGCAAAGCAGGGAGAAGGAACAAATATTTTTAGTAAAACGTAGCACATAATACACATATTAACTAACATGTTAGGCACACACTTATACCCTTGATTACCTGAAAGATGTTAACCGCTTTTCAGCCAGTGCCATTAGTACAGTGACAGTGTATGGTATTATCACTGATCACTGTATTAATGTCACTGGTGATGTCAGTGTCAGTCAGTTCTCAAGTGTCAGTTAGTGTCAGATTGCCCACTGCACTATCAAAGTCCCACTACAGTATAAGTCACTGATCACCGCCATTATTAGTATATGAAAAATAAATAAAAAATTCCAATATATATATACACCATAATTTGTAGGCGCTATAACTTTCACACAAACCAATCCGTATACACTTTAGGGAATACATTTTTTACCAAATATATAGCAGAATGCATTTTGACCTAAATTTATGACAAAATTAGATTTTTTTAAAAATGTTATTGTATATGTTTTATAGCAGAAAATATTGTTGTTTTTTTCAAAATCTCCAGGTTTTTTTTTGTTTATAAAATAATAAATAAAAAACTCAGCAGTGATCAAATACCACCAAAAGAAAGCTTTATTTGCGTGAAAAAAATGATATAAATTAAATTTGGTTACAGCATTGCATGATCGTGCAATTACCAGTTAAAATAGCGCAGTGCTAAATAACAAAAAAATTGCCTGGTCATGAAAGGTGTAAAACCTTCCGGCGCTCAAGTGGTTGACATCCCTAAGGGTCCATTCACACTTTGCTGTTCTTGTGAGTTGACACCCCAACTCACAATAGTGCACTACTTTGTGTTGTGGTGTGCTGCAGCACATGTGCATTGGAACTGTTTTGGCCTAGTACAATGGAGTGTCATTCAAATAGAATAACACTGCAACCCTTCAACACATGTAATCTATGGTAATGTGAGCTGCAGCAATGCATGCATTATGACAACGCACTGGGAAGTGTAACTTGGTCCTAAGTGTATATCGTAAATGCAACTAATGTAAGCACCTGCATTTGACTTGATTTTAGCTTCCTGAAATCCCTTGTACATTAATCAGCTGAACTCACACAATTTAAAACCCACGTTCAGTGTGAACGTACCCTAACCTTAAGCCCCATACACACGGTAGGATTTTCCGATGGATTCTGTCCTATCAGACAATGTTGTCGGAAAATCAGACCGTGTGTAGGCACCATCGGACAGTTTCCATCGGATTGTCTGACGGACAAAGTCCTATCTCCTGCTGGATAGATTTTTTGACAACAAAGTCCGATCACACCAAATCCGTGTGTAGTGAATTCCGACGGACAAAGTGCTACGCATGCTCAGATCACATTACAAGACCAAAGCTATTGGCTACTAGCCTCTACGTAGTCCCGTCGTAGGCAACAAACGTCACCACGTTCAGAATGATCGGATTTTCCGACAACTTTGTCCGACCGTGTGTACGCAAAACCAACATCAGACAAAGTACGACGGACATGGTCTGACGGACCTGGTCCTCGGATAATCCGCGCGTGTGTATGGGGCTTAAGACTGAGAAACGAAGAGGGTAGGAGTCAATCGTGTGTTCTGCATGTGAAAATACTAACAATAAACCTACTGACAGGAGGAGACGGTATTCTACGGACTCATCCTTGTGACCTGCGTTTGGGGTGTCATTAGCACTGCACTGACACCCGCTGCAGATTGCAAGGGCAGTGCATATTGAACACAGGGTAGGAAATGCGCACGGAACACAGGTTTTCCTAATCCTGTTCTTGTGTGAATGGGCCCATAATGAGTAACATAGTTTCGATAACCAACCCTATGCAGAAACTGCAAGTTGCCCAATCCATGGACTTCACCACTTGGTAGCCAATAAAATGAAGTGCCTAAGGAAGACAGGATTGCTACTACCGTTTCCCCGAAAAGAAGACCTAGCGTGATTGTCGGTGATGGCTGAAATATAAGCCCTACCCCCCAAATAAGCCCTACCCTGAAAATAAGACCTACAAGGACTTTAACTAAGGCTTATTTGGGGGGGGGGGGGGGGGGGGGGTAGAGCTTATATTGCAGCCATCACTGACAATCGCGCTAGGTCTTCTTTTCGGGGAAACAGGGTAGAGTCTATTGTGGGGGTCTTGCATATGTCTAATACTTACAGTACTTACAGTGCCTTGAAAAAATATTCATACCCCTTTTTTCATTTTGTTGCAACTAAAAACGTAAATGGATTTTATGTGATAGACCAACACAAAGTGGCACATAATTGTGAAGTGGAAGGAAAATGATAAATGGTTTTCATTTTTTTTTTTACAAATAAATATGTGAAAAGTGTGGCGTACATTTGTATTCAACCCCCCTGAGTCAATACTTTGTAGAACCTCCTTTCGCTGCAATTACAGCTGCAAGTATTTTTGGGGATGTCTCTACCAGCTTTGCACATCCAGAGAGAGACATTTTTGCCCATTTTTCTTTGCAAACTATCTCAAGCAGATTGGATGGAGAGCATCTGAACAAAAATTTTCAGGTCTTGCCACAGATGCTCATTCGAATTTAGGTCTGGACTTTGACTTGGCCATTCTAACACATGCATATGCTTTGATATAAACAATTCTGTAGATCTGGCTGTATGTTTAGGGTCGTTGTACTGCTGGAAGGTGAACCTCCGCCCCAGTCTCAAGTCTTTTGCAGACTCTAAAGCCTCATACACACGATCGGACCGTGGACCAACTTTCCTGTGGATTTTTGTCCAAAGGGCGTTGGCCCCAAGTTGGTATTGCATACACACGGCAGGACTTTTTTCAGCCAACTTTCACCAAATCACTTGGTTTTTCTGCTCTTTACCGCCACCTTTGGTCAACTTCTGTATTGTTGTCTGATCTTTTGCATTGGTTCTGCATTGGTTTGTACAAAAGTCCGTTGGTTTTGTGTACACACGGTGGGACTTTGGTCCATCGGACTTTTGTTGGCAGAAAGTTGGTCCGTTCGCACAGCCAACAAAAGTCAGATGAAAACTGAAAAAGTTGGTCCAATGGAGCGTACACACGGTCGGATGTTGGTCCAAAACAGCTAATTTGCATGTTTGTTGTCAAAAAGTCCAATCGTGTGTATGGGCCTTAACAGGTTTTCTTCTAAGATTGCCTGTATTTGGCTCCATCCATCTTCCCATCAACTCTGATCAGCTTCCCTGTCCCTACTGAAGAAAAGCATCCCCACAACATGATGCTGCCACCACCATGTTTCACGGTGGGGAATGTGTGTTCAGGGTGATGTGCAGTGTTAGGTTTCCGCCACACATAGCGTTTTTCTTTTAGGACAAAAAGTTAAATTTTGGTCTCATCTGACCAGAGCACCTTCTTTCACATGTTTGCTGTGTCCCCAACATGGCTTCTTGCAAACTGCAAACGGGACTTCTTATGGCTTTCTTTTAACAATGGCTTTCTTCTTGCCACTCTTCCATAAAGGTCAGATTTGAGGAGTGCACGACTAATAGTTGTCCTGTGGACAGATTCTCCCACCTGAGCTGTGGATCTCTGCAGCTCCTCCAGAGTTACCATGGGCCTCTTGGATACTTCTCTGATGAATGCTCTCCTTGCCCGGCCTGTCAATTTAGGTGGGCGGGCATTTCTTGGTAAGTTTGCAGTTGTGTCATACTTTTTCCATTTTCGAATGATGGATTGAACAGTGCTCCGTGAGACGTTCAAAGCTTGGGATATTTTTTTTATAACCTAACCCTGCTTTAAACTTCTCCACAACTTTATCCCTGACCTGTCTGGTGTGTTCCTTGGCCTTCATGATGCTGTTTGTTCACTAAGGTTCTCTAACAAAGCTCTGAGGGCTTCACAGAACTGGACTCTATTTACTAATTAGGTGACCTCTGAAATCAATTAGTTCCACTAGATTTTAGTTAGGGGTATCAAGAGTAAAGCGGGCTGACTACAAATGCACGCCACACTTTTCACATATTTATTTGTAAAAAATTTGGAAAATCATTTATCATTTTCCTTCCACTTCACAATTATGTGCCCTTTTGTGTTGGTCTATTAAATAAATCCCAATAAAATACATTTACATTTTTGGTTGTAATATGACAAAATGTGGAACATTTCAAGGGGTATGAATACTTTTTCAAGGCACTGTACTTGAGTCAGCCAAGGCAGCATGGGTCTAAGAAGACTGTTTTGAGCTTTGGCAAGCTATTTCATATTTTGCAGAGCGAGGAAAGGGACATTGGGAGCCTTATAAACTGCAACTATATTTGCCCTTTAATCTCACAATAATGATTCAGTGTGCACCTATTGGAAATAAATACTAGTTCCCTTTAAAACAATTCCTCTTCTACTTTCCAATCCTTCCCTGCAGCCAATTCACTTCAATTGCCAACATCACAGTCACAACTGTATTGTGGCATAAACACCTCTGCATCTAAAAATACTTCAGGATTCCCAGTTGCACATTGTCTAGTGTAATCTGCCAGGCATTGCTGACCTTTACTTAAGCAGGCAAATAGCTCTGGGCATCTCCTCTACTTATCCAAGAAAATTCAGCAGCTCCTGGCACTCTTCTTCATGGGAAATGATCGTCGTCCACTAATAACTGGAACGCGGCAGAAGTTGCTAACCCTCTGGTAATCCCTTGCAGTAACATTTTACAGTTCACATCCATATGCTGTCTTGGCTGCCTGCTTTAAAGGCAAACTCCAGGTAGATATCGATTAAAATACCCATTTATGCAGTTCCTGCATTTATTTAAGAAAATGGGAGTTTATTTTTAAATGCAACTAGTCTAAATAATTGAATCTGACTTGATTTTAGTCTCTTTTATTGTCTCTGTAAAGCAGAGCACAGACCGGGAAATGGAGGGGGGAAGTACTTGGGGCAAGTCAGGTATCTCACATTCACAATAAATAAACTGTTAATCTCATCCATCTGTTGCTGCTTCTTTACTGTCCAATCATAGGCTGGGAATGTAGAGGTGACCGAGTTGCTTAACCACATGAGATCAGCGCTATAGCCGAATGACGGCTACAGCACGGATCTAACTTGCCGGGACTACGTCTATTGACAACGTCTCGTTCACGAGCGGCATGCACGCCCCCTGAAGGGCGTGTGCGTGGCGTGCTCTGTGATCAGCGAGTCTGTGAGACTCACTGGATCACAGATCCGAGTAAGGGGTCGATCCCGACCACTTACCACGTGATGTCAGCCAATGCCAGCTGATCATGTGATAACAACAGAGCCGGTAATCAGCCTTTTTTCCTCCTCGCGCTGACAACGCAAGTAGAAAAAAAAAAAAGCCGATCACCGGCGGCAGTGAGAGGGACATCAGTCCCGATCACTGCAATTTGCCCAAGGTCCATGGTGCCCACCTGTGCCCTATACAAGTGCCGCCTACCAGTGCCCACTAGCTCCACCTGTCAGTGCCCACAGTGCCATCTGTCAGTGCCCACAGTGCCATCTGTCAGTGCCCACAGTGCCAGTGCCCACAATGTGCCTTTACAGTGCTGCTCATCAGTGTCACCTACCAGTGCTCATCAGTGTCACCTACCAGTGCTCATCAGTGTCCCCTACCAGTGCCCATCAGTGTCCCCTACCAGTGCCCATCAGTGCCATCTATCAGTGCCCATCCGTGCCACCCATCCGTGCCCATCAGTGCCATCTTATCTGTGCCCATCAGTACCGACTTATCTGTGCCCATCAGTACCGACTTATCTGTGCCCATCAGTACCGACTTATCTGTGCCCATCAGTACCGACTTATCTGTGCCCATCAGTGCCACCTTATCAGTGCCCACCAGTGCCGCCTATCAGTGCCCACCAGTGCCGCCTATCAGTGCCGCCTCATCAGCGCATATCAATGAAGCAGAAAAATTACCTATTTGCTAAATTGTATAACAAATTATTAAACATGATTTTTTTTTTTTTTTTTTTTTTTTAATTTTCCATCTTTTTTTGTTTGTTTAGCAAAAAATAAAAACCCAGATGTGATTAAATACCACCAAAAGAAAGCTCTATTTGTGGGAAAAAATGATAAAAATGTCATTTGGGTACAGTGTTTTATGACCGCGCAATTGTCATTCAAAGTGCATCAGCGCCGAAAGCTGAAAATTGGTCTGGGCAGGAGGGGGGTTTAAGTGCCCAGTAAGCAAGTGGTTAAAGTGCCGAAACGTTTTGTTTAGTTTTCAATAGAATGGGGAAATGTTAGAGCCCCTGTCAGGTCTTTTTGACTCCCTATCCGTAACCCCCTTAGTGTTGCCCCTTATGTTCTGTGAAAAAGTAAAAAAATTGCATCAAAGTTTTTCATATATCAGTATTGGGACGCCTACCTTTACACACACATGAACTTTAATGGCATTCCAGTCTTCATCCGTTGGGTTCAATATTGAGTTGGCTCACCCTTTGCAGCTTTAACCACTTCAGCCCCGGAAGAATTTGCCCAGTTCCTGACCAGGCCATTTTTTGCAATATGCCACTGTGTCGCTTTAACTGACAATTGCGCGGTCGTGCGACACTGTACTCAAAACAAAATTTACTATGTCTTTTTTTTTCCCCACAAATAAAGCTTTCTTTTGGTGGTATTTGATCACTTCCTGCAGTTTTTATTTTTTGCGCTATAAACAAAAGAAAAGCAACAATTTTGAAAAGAAACACCATGGTGGGGGGTGAACTGAAAGTGCAGTCGCTCTAAACCTAAGGGGTAGATCTGAAATGAGGGGAAGCTCTGCTGATTTTATCATCCAATCATGTGCAAGCTAAAATGCTGTTTATTATTTTCCTTGCATGTCCCTCTCGGATCTACAGCGACTTTACTTCCAAGTGCCCTTGCAGTGCAAAGTGGATTTTCCTTTAGTAAATAACCCCCAATATTTCTTTACTTTTTGCTATAATAAATATGCCGAACAAATTTTTTCCTCAATTTAGGCCGATATGTATTCTTCTTCATATTTTTGTTTAAAAAAATAAAGTAAAAAAAAATCGCAATAAGCGGATATTGATTGGTTTGCGCAAAAATTAGAGTGTCTACAAAATAGGGGATAGATTTTAGGCATTTTTTTTTTTTTTTTTTTACTAGTAATGGCGACGATCAGTGATTTTTATCTGGACTGCGATATTGCGGCGGACAAATCGGACACTTTTTTGGGACCACTGACATTTATACAGAGATGAGAGCTAAAAATAGCCACTGATTACTGTATAAATGTCACTGGTAGGGAAGGGGTTAACACTAGGGGCGATCAAGGGGTTAAGTGTGTGCTCCCTGGATGTGTTCTAACTGTGAGGGGAGGGGACTGACTGGGAGAGAAGACAGATCTGTTTATCCTCTCCTGACAGGACAGGGATTTGTGTGTTTACGGGGATTGCGCCCGCCGGCAACGCGCATCGAGTTACCCGCCGTGCTACGGCTCTTAAAGCGGCCGCAGTATATATACACTGCGATTCGTGCAACAGAGACATAATGCCGCTGTATATATACAGGAGCCGGTCGGGAAGCAGTTAACAGATTCAACTCTTCTAGGAAGGCTATCCACAAGGTTTAGGAGTGTGTCTATGGGAATGTTTGACCATTCTTCCAGAAGAGCATTTGAGAGGTCAGGCACTGATGTTGGACGAGAAGGTCTGGTTCGCAGTCTCCGCTCTAATTCATCCCAAAGGTATTCTATCAGGTTGAGGTCAGGACTCTGTGCGGGCCAGTCAAGTTCCTCCTCCCCAAAGTCGCTCATCCATGTCTTTATGAACCTTGCTTTGTGGGAACAGTTTGGGGATGGCCCCTTTCCCGTTCCAACATGACTGCGCACCAGTGTACAAAGCAAGGTCCATAAAGACATGGATGAGCGAGTTTGTGTGGCCAGTCAATTTCCTCCACCCCAGATTCCTTACCCCAACCCGAACACCTTTGGGATGAATTAGAGCAGAGGCTGCGAGCCAGGCCTTCTCGTCCAACATCAGTGCCTGACCCCACAAATGCACTTCTGGAAGAACATTCCCATAGATACACTCCTAAGCCTTGTGGACGGCCTTCCCAGAAGAGTTGAAGCTGTTATAGTTTGCAAAGGGTGGGCCAACACAATATTGAACCCTACGGACTAAGACTGGGCAGTGTTGCCAACCGTCAGTAATTTTACTGGCAGCCAGTAAAAAACAGGCAATTTTCTCCTGCCAGTAAATGCCAGTAAAAAGAAAAGGTTGCCAGTAAAAAATATGGCTGTGACGCGCGACCTGGAGCCAGCCAACACAAGTGCCTGCTACAGTGTGTTCGGGCAGCTCTGGTGGAGGCGGTGCCTGAGTATGTCCTGTGATGTCATGGTGCAGGGGAGCCAAGCAGAGCAGCCAGAGCCTTGTGTCTGCGGGATGGGAGCAAGGCAGGTCCATCAGTGCTGTTTGGACTGGAGGGACCACCTGGCTTGGACAGCTTGGACTGTCACTGTGACTCTGGAGGGGACGTTTCGTGTCAGTAATCTGTACTGCTGCACACTGCTGTCAGTATCACTGTGAGAGTCCATTTCATGTGTCTGCTGCTCATTCTAAATTTCTTGCCCTCCTGAGTTCTGTCCCTGAGCCACTTACTTACTATATCAAAAATAAAATAAGAAATATGTTTTTTGCCTTATTATCTACCTTAAGACCCCTTTCACACCAAGGGCGTTTTGCAGGCGCTATAGCGTTAGAAATAGCGCCTGCAATCCGCCCTAAAACAGCTGCACCATTGTCTGTAGTGTGAAAGCCCGAGGGCTTTCACACTGCAGCGGTGCGCTGGCAGGACGTCAGGAAAAGTCCTGCCAGCAGCTTCTTTGGACCAGTGAAGTAGCGGTGAACTCACCGCTCCTCCAGCGCTTTTCCCCATTGAAATCAATGGGGCACCGCTGTAATACCGCTGGCAAAACACCGCGATTGCAGCATTTTGCGGGGGGTTTTAACCCTTTCTCGCCACCAGCGGGGGGTAAAAGCGCCCCGCTAGTGGCCGAAATGCGCCGCAAATCCGACGGTAAAACGCAGCTAAAAATAGCGGCGTTTTACCGCCGACGCTATGGGCGGTGTGGTGTGAAAGGGGTCTTAATAACATTGCTAATTACATATTGTACTTGTTTGTAGCCTAAATAGTGAAATTTGTACTTAAAACTGTAATTTTGTATATTTTGGAATGAAATGCCAGTAAAAACTTGGCTGTGCCAGTAAATTTTGGGTGTTGTGTCAGTAAATTTCAATCTGTTAGGTTGGCAACACTGAGACTGGGATGCCATTAAAGTTAAGGGACACAATTCTTTTGACCATATAGTGTACTTACCTTTCCCCCCAGTTTGGACCTGTGATGCCCAGGCAAGGCTGATGTCACTATCCTTCCAGCAAGATCCCAGGGAATGCTGGGCAGCCCAAAAGAAAACACTTCAACAATGTGCTGAGGCATCATCTGGCAAGATTTGGGCTACTCAGCATTCTCATCTCATCTGATTAGCCGGATGGTGCTGTTACCCCCTTGCAGTGTTGATTTTTATACCTACATGTTTTTTTCTAAAGCCTGGGAAATGTAAAATGATCCCTTATCCCACACTGTACAAGTTAATTGATCAAGTGTAAGAGAGGGGATATTAACCTCTTCATGCCAGGGCCTCCTGGCTCTTTAAGAGGTTTAAGATTCTGGGAGGCCGGGCATGGCTTAAGATCATGTGACCACCGTGATTGGTTCTCACGGCGGTCACGTGATCTGAAGATCCGAAAAACTCCTGATTGCATGCAGCGATCAGAAGCTTTCGGTTAGACACTGGTCACTGTGCCAGGAGCGTGCAGGGCATGTGCTCTCGGGACAGCGCTAGTGATTGCAATTCACGCAAATATGTGGCCTCTCGGCGCTAAGGTCCAGGTGCTGAGAGGCTGCATATTTGCGTGCGCCCAGCGCCAAGGGGTTAATTGTGTAGCCTGGCCCAAATAAAAGTGCCACATCCAGATAAATCTAGTTACAGAAAGATTACCATATATACTCGAGTATAAGCCAAGTTTTTCAGCACATGTTTTGTGCTGAAAGTGCCCCCCTCGGCTTATACTGGAGTCAAGCACTTTTCTGCAGCAGAGAATGACATTTTCCGACCCGACTTTGGGGCCTCGTATGTCGGGGCCACTTGGTGCTAGGAACCCCAAATTTGGTGTGCAAACCCAGAGGAACCAGCCCTACAACATATCCAAAGATGGGGCACCAAGTGGTCCCAAAATACGGGTCCCCAAAGTCGGGTCAAAAAATGTCATTCTCTGCTGCAGAAAAGTGCCCCCATATCTCGGGGCCACTTGGAGCTAGGAACCCCATCTTTGGATATGTTGTAGTGCTAGATTCACTGGGTTTGCGCCTTAAATTTGGGGTTCATAGCACCAAGTGGCCCCGAGATACAGGGCCCCAAATTCGGTCAACTGTGTCCATCTGCAGCAATGTCATTTCGGGACCCTTTGGCTGCAGCTAGGGGGCATCTAGGAACTCTTAACTACAACGTTTGAAGTTCGGGGACCTATGGCTGCAAATGGGCATTGTTGACCCTCTTTTCCACTTACAGTAGCTGCGCATTTCTCACTCTAGGCTTATACTCCAGTCAATACGTTTTCCCAGTTTTTTGTGATAAAATTAGGTGCCTCGGCTTATATTCGGGTCGGCTTATACTCGAGTATATACGATATGTGCAAAGTGGAAGACTTTAAATGCACTTTATGAAACACATTTTATCTTAAAAGTATATACTGTATATATTTTACTAATTGGTGAAAAACTTAGACAAAAATGAAAGAAAAAAACAACAACGCCTTTTAAAATACGGTAGTAGCAGCACTGAATTATTAAAACATATATGTGACCCTTTTAACATTATTCCACACCTACTCATGTGAGTAAATACAAGCCTTTCCACACATATTGTTCATACATTCTCCTAGGGTAGAGGAGATACACTTCTACTTACCTGATCCTCTAATCACCAGCAGATGGCGCTCCCCTACACTCCAGCGGTGGACTAAGTAAATGTTCTTTTTATTGTTTCCCAGGACCAGTGGTCTCCAAACTGTGGCCTGAGGGCTTGAGGGCTTGATGTGGCCCTTTGTTTGCCTTTGTCCGCCCCTTTAGGCACTATTCCTCCTACCGACACCAATGATGAGGCACCATTCCTTTCACTGACACCAACAGTTAGGGCATTATTTCTCCCACTGACACCAAAGATGGGGCACTATTCCTCCCATTGATACCAATGATGTAGCAGTATTCCTTTTACTGACCACGGGTACTTTGCATTTTTTTTTGCTCCCACTGACCACCAAGCCTGAGGCACTGTTTTTTTTTAACTCTTTTTATTAGTTTTATAATGCAGTACTAAATGTACAGAAGTACATACAAACAAACAAAACATCCCAGTCTCAGGCAATTAGCTCACACAGGGGCAAAAGGTATAATACAGTATAGTGCAAAGTGCCCTTAAAGCGGAGTTCCACCCATTTTCTACACTTCCTCCCTATGGTATCCCCTGTGAGCATCCTTTTCGCAATGGAAATTCTTTTTTTTTTTTAAAGGAAATACCTTTAATTACCTTCTTTCTCCTGCACTTCCGGCAGTATCCGCCTAGGCGATTAAGTCACTAGGCGATTCGCAAGGGCTCCTGGGATAGCGGCGTCATGTATCCCAGGAGTCCTTGCGAATCGCCTAGTGACGAGATCTCGCGATGATTGACGGGAACGTCCGCCGGCGCCGCTATGGCAACGTGTTAGAACTCAGGAGGAAGGAGCGCCGCACTGTGACATTACTGCCCAGGCGTGAGATCGGGAGGTGCATGCTGGGTAGCCAGCTGCACCGATTCACGGAAATAGATAGAAGAGGGGTTCAGATGCCCACAGTGAAGATGGACCCTGCCTGCTTCCGAGATCTAGGTAATTTTATTAAATTCAAACATAAATAAAAAGGACTCCATGAATAACACTAATCTAAAGTTTGCTTATAGAGTGGATCAAGTTAGAGTGGAGTCTTAAAAAAAATCGAATTGGGGGACTGCAACTCTGCTTTAAGGACTGTAACAACAATTAGTAAGACTTGTGTACCATGGACCAGCATAGCCATGTCAATTCCAAAAGCCCAAGGGATCCAAATGCAACCACAAAACCTCAGTGAACAGCCACAGGGCAATATACACAGGGCATTAAGGTTCTGCTAACCATATAGCCCAGACTCTGTCATACATCTTGGGACAGCCTCTGTGAGAGTGCGTGTCTTTATAGTAGGAGAGAGCATGTTTCTTCCAGCATAATGTGATAGCCTTCCTGGCGTAGAATAATAGAAGACCAAACGTAGTTCTTTTCACCACCCTAGGAATTCTTTCACCAGACCTAGCAAGCACACATTCAGGGATGGAATAATGGAAGTGCTAGCAACTAGGCTAAAGCAGAGTTCCACTCAATTTTTGAAGTTCGCCCCTCTGCATTGCTTATCACAATGCCACTAATCATCGGAAAGTAATTTTTTTTTTTTTTTAAAGCTTATTATCTTCTTTTTTGGCCAGTAGACAGGTGCACTTACACTGTACCTCATCGCCCATTGGCTCCTGGGATATAAGTGTCATCAATCCCAGGAGTCAATGGGCAGCCTCCGCAATACAATGAGTGCGCCAAACTTTGCACGCTAAGCGTGATTGGAAGATGCATGCTGGGTAGCCAGCAGCACCGTATCCTGGAAGAAGCTACGAGCAGGCTTCAGATGCCCACACTGAGGATGGGAACACGCTTGCTAAGGAGGTGAGGTGACAGTGAGTAATATTTAGAACTATATAACAAAAAAGACTACATTGACTACATATGCCATTACAATAGACACATATTGCAGGGTAGGACCAGAATACTGTATGTGAATGAAGTCACCTGGGAGATGACCACAGCGCCAACATTCCGAAGAATGAGCAGACCCCATCTTATGTAGTCGATAGTCAGTGAGATAGGCCCTATGTATGTAGCACCCTGATGTTTAGGCAGGGTTGCTCGTAAATTTTCCTGCCAGGTGTAGTTACCTTGGCTCATTGTTAGGGATCAATTGATTTCACCCCAAGTCTAGAATTGCTGCTCTTCTCTCTTCTGCCGCTAGGTGGCCGCGTATCTGGTGGCATTAGATAAGACAAGGGCAAAGCAAGGACAGATTAGGAGTATATGGGGTATCTCAGCCAATGGGCAGGGGTTTTCTTAAATCCCTTGGCCTGCTGGGAGAACCTTTATATTTGGGTGGAGTTAGGTGATCTGTGTTCTGTGCCACCTGGAAGGCTGTCTGGGTGGACCTGTGTTGTATTGCCCGGGCTGCTAGGCTGGAGTTTGGGCCTATCCCGGGCACATCTGGCTGCTAGGCTGTCTGAGGGCCTATCCAGAAGCAAGAGAGCAGCATAGGGTTGGGATTGCGGCTTGCAGTCCAACCAAAAGTGATGGTTCTGCCGGCCAGAGAACCTGTCGTGGTCGGAGGTAGAGGGGAAGCTGTCTCCACTAAGGGATCATCCGCCTTGTTACCAGGGACCACAGTGAGTAGCTGAAGCAAGTACCGGAGCAGTATTCTCACCAACTGGGGACGGTGAAGAATTGGGACACTTCAGCAGGTGTCAAGCCTGGGACCCAGCCAGCGTAGGTGACGCTTGCAGAGCAGCCTTGTGTGTCAAGCCAGGGACCGAGCAGGCCAGTAGGGTGAAGCCTGAAAAGAATATGGAGTGCCAAGCTAGGGTCCCAGCAGAGAAGGGGGGGGGGGGGTGACGCTTGAGGAAGATACTAAAGTGAAGATTGGAAGAGCTCAAGGGATTCTATGGCAGTGAATCAGCAAGTCTATCTAGTGAGAGAGACTGGGAGCTCAGTGGGTTGAGAAAATACAAGAAGTCATTGTAAAGAAAGTGAAGGAGTTCATTACAACTTGTGTTAGGAACTGTTCTAAGATTGTTGGCATAAGAGACAGCATTCCTACACATGCACGTGTGGGGTCTTGCTGGATGCCTTTCCCTGCATGGCTGTCTACCTGTAGAAGTCTCAGAATCTGCCATTGCAACTACCTTAAGGGTGTCCTGGCCCTATACCCTCTTTCCCACAGTTCTGTTCAAGAGAAATAAAAATTCTTTGCTTTCAAGAAGTGTCTGGCGCCCACAAATATATCTTGCACTACACCCACTATGCCTTACAACCCACTCTATACGGAAGGGTGTCAGCAGCTCTTGGCTCTGGGGATTCTCATTAGACTAAAGGAGGCCTTGGACCTTGCTACATTTGGTGCCCAACGTGGGGCCAAACAAAGTAACAAAGTCCAATAATATTAGGTATATTAGGAGTATAACGCATACATATATATAGAAAACATGCAACACATATTGCTAGCCATAGATATTAAAGAACACTGTCCAAGTGTGCAGATGGAATAATCCATGCGCATATCACAAGAACGTGCACATGTGCGTACGCACCAAATAAGCACATACATAAGAAAGATTCTAAACCTCCGTGAAGAAAGGATAAGTAGATAAATGATTGGACGGGTCTTATTATGTGGGGTTAAATTGATATTAGGTGTGTATGTCAATTTAGCGTAGCGATATGGTGCGTCCATATCCATTATTTATAGTTATATACCGATACCAAAATGTATATACTCTAAGGTAATACTACTTAACACTATTAATGGGGTACTTACTATGAGTAGAATAACGGATAATGGAAAGGGGCCATAAAGGTCCGCTGCAAAAAACAGAAAAGATGAAAGATGGTTATAAACAAGAAACTAATTACATAAACTGAGAAATAACATGATAGGCTGTTATAGGAGTGTGAACTTTTATCTCTTCGTTTAAACTTTCAGGTGCCAGAGTCCCTAAAGAATAGATCCAGAAGGATTCCTGCTGGCATAAACGTTTGAAACGTTCTGCTGAATATAGGTTTAAATAAAAACTTGATGTCCATATCAATATCAGTAGAAGGGGGACATCAAGTTGTTATTTAAACCTATATTCAGTTACTGCTGTGTTTTTTAAAACATCCCTGGATAAGTCTATTATTCAGTGTCTGGCGATCCATATAGTGGTTAGCGATCCTGTGACCACTAGGTGTGCTGGAGCTTCTTGTCCTATGACCGGCTCAGACAGATAAATACCATCACACTAGCACTATCTCTTTAGGCCTGTAGAAGGAGCTCATGCTCCGAACGCATAGCCTCGTTTACCCATCCATTCTTCCCTTGGTGTTGCTCTGTTCCTGGTGACGTCATCTCCTTGCGTTCCACGGCAGCCCAGGCCGACTTCCTGGTGGCCACAGGACGGATTGCAGCTCCACTATACATCTGCCAGACCCATGGATGTTTGTTTTGGATGCCAGTCTACACCTGCAACACCACCATATACAGATGAGCCTGTTTTTAAAGCGGTTCTGCACTCGTTTTTTTTTTTGGGCTATATGCCAAGGGCATATAGCTCAATTGGGGGACTTACCTGTTCCATCTTCCATCTCGATCGCTGCCGGTTTTCGTCCGCTGAAGTTCTTCATCTTCTTCTTGTCTGCTGGGGTCCATCTTGCCTGTGGGCATGTGAAACCCCACAGGCACTTTAGATGGCCCAGCATGCACTGCCGTTACTCGCGCGTGCGCAGTAACGGCACATCTGCCGACATCTCACGAGATTTCGGAAGATGCCCCCACTGACTCAATGACACCAGATCCCAGGAGACAGTGGGGGCGTGACGAGGATCCCACACAGACCCCGCCCACCCTAGAAGAGACAGAAGACAGGAAGTCATCAATTACAAGGTAAGTAAAAAAAAAAAAAAAACACATTTCATTTAGTACTCTTTGCCTGATTTGTAAGGCAAAGAGATTTACTAAATGAAATGGGTGCAGAACCGCTTTAAGTTGTTTCTTGCATTACTTACCGTGCTTATAAATTGCATTTAATATACTACACTCAGGTGGTGCTTCCGGTGTCTCCCCCTTCTCAAATCTGTTTACAGAGTTGGCGTTTCTATGAGGACAGCTGTCGCCTGATTATGTCATCTCATCTTAAGAACTGTTGCTGTATGGACTGTTGAGCTCTTAATGCTCACACACTGCCTGTTGTATTTTTACATTTACACAAGTGTTTGCGCTTACAGTTTTTCTTTAACATCTGGCTGCTAGGCTGTCTGAGTGCCTATCCAGAAGCAAGAGAGCAGCGTAGGGTTGGGACTGCGGCTTGCAGTCCAACCAGAAGTGATGCTTCTGCCGGCCAGAGAACCACCTTATTATCAGGGACCATAGTGAGTAGCTGAAGCAAGTACCGGAGCAGTATTCTTACCAACTGGGGACGGTGAAGAATTGGGAAACTCCAGCAGGTGTCAAGCCAGGGACCCAGCCAACGGAGGTGAGGCTTGCAGAGCAGCCTTGTGTGCCAAGCCAGGGACCGAGCAGAGAAGGGGGGGGGGGGGGCTGAAGCTTGAGGAAGATACTAAAAAGTGAAGATTGGAAGAGCTCAGTAAGAGAGACTGAGAGCTCAGTGGGTTGAGAAAATACAAGAAGTCATTGTACAGAAAGTGAAGGAGTTCGTTACAACTTGTGTTAGGAACTGTTCTAAGACTGTTGCCATAGGAGACAGCATTTCTACACATACAGATGTGGTTTCTTGCTGGATGCCTTTCCCTGCTTGGCTGTCTACCTGTAGAAGTCTCAGGGTCTGACAATTAACACGGCAACTACCTTAAGGGTGTCCTGGCCCTAAACCCTCTCTCCCACAGTTATGTTCAAGAGAAATAAAATCTCTTTGCATTCAAGAAGTGTCTGGCGCCCATGAATCTATCTTACACTACACCCACTATGCCTTACAACCCACTCTATACGGAGGGATGTCAGCAGCTCTTGGCTCCGGAGGTTCTCATTAGACTAAAGGAGGCCTGGGACCTTGCTACATGTACAAACTAAATAAGACATTAGGGAAACTAATTATTTTTATTGGAAAGTCCCATACAGTGGGGCAAAAAAGTATTTAGTCAGCCACCAATTGTGCAATTTATCCCACTTAAAAAGATGAGAGAGGCCTGTAATTGTCATCATAGGTATACCTCAACTATGAGAGACAAAATGTGGAAACAAATCCAGACAGACAATCACATTGTCTGATTTGGAAAGAATTTATTTGCAAATTATGGTGGAAAATAGGTATTTTGTCAATATCAAAAGTTCATCTCAATACTTTGTTATATATCCTTTGTTGGCAATGACAGAGGTCAAACGTTTTCTGTAAGTCTTCACAAGGTTGTCACACACTGTTGCTGGTATGTTGGCCCATTCCTCCATGCAGATCTCCTCTAGAGCAGTGATGTTTTGGGGCTGTCGTTGGGCAACACAGACTTCCAACTCCCTCCAAAGGTTTTCTATGGGGTTGAGATCTGGAGACTGGCTAGGCCACTCCAGGACCTTGTCCTGTTCCCTTTGCAGAGAAACAGCCCCAAAGCATGATGTTGCCACCCCCATGCTTCACAGTAGGTATGGTGTTCTTTGGTTGCAACTCAGCATTCTCTCTCCTCCAAACACGACGAGTTGTGTTTCTACCAAACAGTTCTACTTTGATTTCATATGACATTCTCCCAATCCTCTTCTGGATCATCCAAATGCTCTCTAGCAAACCTCAGACGGGCCCGGACATGTACTGGCTTAAGCAGGGGGACACGTCTGGCACTGCAGGATCTGAGTCCCTGTCGGCGTAGTGTGTTACTGATGGTAGCATTTGGTCCTAGCTCTCTGCAGGTCATTCACTAGGTCCCCCCCTTGTGGTTCTGGGATTTTTGCTCACCGTTCTTGTGATCATTTTGACCCCACGGGGTGAGATCTTGCGTGAAGCCCCAGAACGAGGGAGATTATCAGTGGTATTGTATGTCTTCCATTTTCTAATTATTGCTCCCACAGTTCATTTCTTCACACCAAGCTGCTTGCCTATTGCAGATCCATTCTTCCCAGCCTGGTGCAGGTCTACAATTTTGTTTCTGGTGTCCTTCGACAGCTCTTTGGTCTTCACCATAGTGGAGTTTGAGGTTGTGGACAGGTGTCTTTTATACTGATAACAAGTTCAAACAGGTGCCATTAATACAAGTAATGAGTGGAGGACAGAGGAGTCTCTTAAAGAAGAAGATACAGGTCTGTGAGAGCCAGAAATCTTGCTTGTTTGTAGGTGACCAAATACTTATTTTCCACCATAATTTGCAAATAAATTCTTTCAAAAATCAGACAATGTGATTGTCTGTCTGGATTTGTTCCAAATTTTGTCTCTCATAGCTGAGGTATACGTATGATTACAATTACAGGCCTCTCTCATCTTTTTAAGTGGGAGAACTTGCACAATTGGTGGCTGACTAAATTATTTTTTGCCCCACTGTGGTTCCTCCCAGTCCACAGACTCTAACTCAGGAGCATCAACCTGAGGCACTGTTTACTCCCATTAATGCCAGGACGTTTTCAACTCCCACTGGCCACAGTTCAGCCCCCTAAAGTCTTAAAAACAGTAAACTGACCCATTTTTTCAGGAAATATGGAGACACCTAGACCTAAATGAACAGTAATCCCTTCCAGCGCAGGCACAGCCCAACTACGAATGACATTGTTTTAGTTGCCTGGAGTTGGGCTTTAAAATTGTAATCAAACCAAAGTTTTCTTTTTCTTGTTTTGGACAAATGTAGAGGTCCAAAACAAGTAGTGGTGCTAAGCTACAGACAGCTTAGCTAAATCGATAGTTCAAATTTCTTAGGTTTCTTCTAGGCTGTGGTCACTTTGTGTGTCCTACCAATTGGTGGCACTGCTGCCGTTGGAAATAGTATGAGAGCGGCACTAACCTGAGTCATAAATATTTATTTCTCTCTGGCCAAACAGTATAGGTTCTCTTGTCAATGGTGCACGTTGGGTGAGGGTATTACTATTCAGGGAGTGACCTTGGGAAGGCAGTATGTTTTCTTCTGGGCTTCCTGCTTGGGGTAGGTGTGTGTTTGTTGCTGAAACTTCTTGAGGCTGGGGATGGAGGACCTCCAGATATCCTCAGGGTCTGGAGAAAAGCTTGGATGTGGAGCTTGGACCTCACGGGAGTATGGTATCTTTTCCCCAGAGTGCTGGCAGCTGATCTAACAAGTGCTTTAGAGGTCAGGAACTACAATCAAAATATGCAGGTCAGCTTCAAGGTTCTTTTTCTGTGAGGACCGTGAGTACTATTGTTCCCTTTTTGTGGATTCTGCTAGTTCATGGGTGTCCTGTGCTTGTACCTTCTCCCTTGCAAGTGTTTGTTAATAAACTCCTTCTGTTTGCGCCTTAAAGTTACTGGCGCCCATCTGTTCACATCCCACTATTGTCTAATAAATCTTGAAATGTTAGCCATACCCTATCTCTGGGCAACTATAAGAACGTAAGAGGGGGGCAGAATGAAGGGCATAGTCAGCAATCTTGATGAGTGCCTATTACAGGTCCAGAAGCACCAGAAGATTACTGATATGGGGGTGGGGTGTGGGTGAGGGTCCAAGGGACAGAAGATTTTAACCGACAGAGCAGCCACTAGCACAATGGACACTTCTCATTAAAGTGGTTGTAAACCCACTTTATATAAAAAAAAAAATAACACCTGCAAGACAAAAGCATAATGAGCTAGTATGCATAGCATACTAGCTCATTATGTAATAATCACCTGAGATCGAAGCCCTCGCTGCGGTGCCCCTACACATCACTCCCGGGGGTTATTTCCGGGTATTGCGGCACCGGCGCTGTTATTGGCTGGAGCCGCAATGACGTCACTCCCACCCATGCGCACAGTAACGGCACACTCACTGAAGCAAATTTTACATAGTTACTGAAGTTAGTAGAGATCCCTGGAGTAGCAGTGTTTACTACAGTGATTTCCAGCTTCCATGGATATCCCAAAGGAATGGCACATATATACTTTCATTGGTCCAAACTGTAAACTTCAGCTTTACATAGTAGATTTACTTATAGAGCTCCATACATCATACCAAAAGGCATAGGCATACACACAGGGTGTGCCAAGTATGCCTGGGCACACCCCATTCACCCTGTGTGGTACAGATCCCCCCTGTTTAAACCCCTGATATTTCAGCGGGTCACCGCTATTTCAAACGGGGCTCCTAACAAAAAAAATTGTCAAGAAATAACAAGACAATTTAAAAAAAAATAATAAAACATAAAAAAATAAAAATAAAAACTTTGACTCCATCCACTGCCCTTCTGACACCAATGTCTGCCCTACTGACACTGTCCACTGCTCAACTGACCCTGTCAGTATATATACACATACATGTGTTTGAGCTTTGAGGTGCACACCCTAATGCAGTAGGCTGTGCCCACCTATGCCAAAAAGGACAACTAAGTAAAAAAAGAGGACAGTAAGATTTTGTTTCCAAAGAGGAACATTCCCTCCAAATTAAGGACAGCTGGTAGCCATGCAGATTGCCTGTACTGAAACACATGAACATACAATTCCAAAGACACATCTACAAAAATGGGCACACTTTATGGAGATTAGATACAGATGCCAACTACTTGTTTGCAAATGGCTTCTTTTTGCCTTATGTCCTAAATCGTTACTGTAATCTGGTACAGCTAAAGCATAATGCTTGATAGTGTGTGTGTTTTCTGGAAATATGAAGCGTTAGTCTGTACAAGGGGAGACCCGCTGTGATTCTATCTTGTATTCTGCTCAGCATTACAGCATAGGTAGACTCCCGCTTGACATCCAGCTGTGCTGTTTTCTTTTTATTGGTTTTCAGTTTTTAATGACTCTTGTCTTGCTGACAACAAATTCAGTCAGCAGCCGCTTTTTACTTTCTCGTTTACTGATATATTCCAAATATACAAACACTAATATGATTTGTGGGGCTCATTAAAAAACCTCAGAGCAAAGAGTTTCCCTCATGAACCAATCAAAATCTATCTATCTATATATATATATATTTAAAATGTTATTGTCCATTTAAAAGTTACTCTCAGTCTGAAGCCATCATTACAACCATACTAAGTGATCCTGCCAGAAGGTTCCTTGTTCAGGGACTTTGTTATGGGCTGACATCTGTCTCCTATTTGTGTTTGTCATCCATTACCCGTTATGTAGGGATGCACCGATACCTCTTTTTTTACCGGAGACTACGAGTACCGATACTTTCGGTCAAGTACGTATCGATACCTTTGTGGTGCAGTTTCCCCCAAACCGCATGCGATTCAGACAGGAATTTCACAGCATTCTTTGTAGTGCCATTTGAGCCTATTCGTTTTGTATGGGTCCAAAATGCTCCGCAAAGGTATTGGTTTCGGGTATCGGAGCATTTTCACGATTATGAGTATGGTTTCGGGTATCGGGGCAACCCTAGTTACATGCCTACAAGCAGCCACCCCGTCACACATTAATGGTCTACCATTGTCACCCTAAGGACGTCAGTCCAGAGCAATAATGTGTACTGGATGCTGGAGCAAGTGCACGTGGATAGGAAGTGGCAGAAAGTAACTGGAGGAGATTTGCACTGAGATAAAAAAGATAGAAACAGTATTTTATACATGTAGCCCCCTCCTAGTTAGGTTGCTAGTAGTACTGAGGCAAATTTAATTTAGCCAGTGGAGCAAAGATTACATTTGGCTGTTCTGGGTTCTGCTGGTTGCAGGCTTAACTGCTTCCTAGTGAGTTCTAGAATTTAGTGGGATGGAGGAGGCAGACCCTGGACTTACATATTCATAAAGCCTCAGCCAATCCATGGGAACAATGACCAGTAGGGGACTGAGGTGTATATAAATAGGCTGGGGCTTGGAACAAGAGGGTCCTAGTCCTGGTGGAGAAGACCCAGCCTGGGTGGCCATGGCCTCTGGGTCACTTAGCTGAGAACTGTAGGAGGCCAATATGGTTCCAGCTCAGGGAGAGCTGAGGGACCTATTTCTGAAGATGCTGGGAGCAGTTTGAAGGAACACAAAGTATCCACAGAGGATCTGGCCTGGAGGCTCACGGTACCGAATCTGGCTGGTACTGGAGGAAGACACCAAAGCACACAGGGCACAGTGAGTACAGGCCTTAGAGAGAGATCCTACTGACTGTCTTTAGTAACCCTTGGAGATACTGTTCCAAAATAACTGACTTTGGATTGCTTATGCATTTGAGCTTCCTGAGCAGAGCTGTATTCATCTACCACTAGCCACTAGAGCTGCACGATTAATCATCAAGAATCGTTATCACAATTTTTTCCCCGTTGCGATCTTGATAAAAGTGTTTCACGATTCTTGCTATGCAAAGAAATCTCTCTGCTCTTCTGAAGCCACAGCCATCAAAAGAAAGGAAGAGAAAAACTGGGCAGTCAGCCAAGAATCACAACATTCTTTAAGAGCTGGTTCACACAGGGGCAGCGCGACTTGCAGCGCAACTCACAGAGGTGACCTGCACACGACTTCAGCGGCAGCTTGCAAAATGACTTCTGTATAGAAGTCAATGCAAGTCGCCTGAAGTCGCCTCAAAGGTAGTACAGGAACCTTTTTCTAAGTCGGATCGACTTGAGTCGTTCCTATTAGAACGGTTCCATAGTACAGAATAGAACGCAACTTGTCAGGCACCTAAGTCGCCTGACAAGTCGCCCCTGTGTGAACCGGGTCTAACAGTGGAACTAAGTCTAAACATTGTAACAATTTGTCAATGGAATAGACTTCATGTGTAAATGAAGAAAGTTTAACCACTTAAACACTAAACCTTTTTCTGACATTTGTTAGTTTTCAAGTTAAAATAATTGTTTTTTGCAAGAAAATTACTAAGAAACCCCAAACATTATATATATATTTTTTAGTAGAGACCCATGAGAATAAAATAGTGGTTGTTGCAATATTTTATGCCACACTGTATTTGCGCAGCGGTCTTTCAAATGCAATTTATTTAAAAAAAAAATAATTTGAAAGATTTCGTCGAGAGAATCGTGATGTTTTTATTCTAAGCAAAAAAAATTGTGATTCTTATTTTGGCCAGAATCCTGCAGCTCTAATAGCCACCAAGTGGGGTTCACCCTAAAGAGTTCAGTTACAGCCAGAGAGTGTGCTCTATTGTACTTTGCACTAAATTTGGAGTATTTCAAGGCCCACCCTGCACCCTAAAGGCCCATACACACGATCAGACTTTTTGACAACCAACATGCAAATTAGCTGGTTTGGACCAACATCCGACCGTGTGTACGCTCCATCGGACCAACTTTTTCCAGGTTTCATCGGATTTTTGTTGGCTGTGTGAATGGACCAACTTTCTGCCAACAAAAGTCCGATGGACCAAAGTCCGACCGTGTGTACACAAAACCAACGGACTTTTGTCCAAAGTACAAACACGCATGCTCAGAACCAATGCAAAAGATCAGACAACAATATAGAAGTTGACCAAAGGTGGCGCTGGAGTATTCGAACATCCTCTTTTGAAGTGTCGTCAGTACGTTTAAACGTCACTACGTTCGTGTTGGTTGCCTAAAAAGTCCGACCGTGTGTATGCAATACCAACTTGGGGCCAACGCCCTTTGGACAAAAAATCCACGGGAAAGTTGGTCCACGGTCCGATCGTGTGTATGAGGCTTAAGTTTAACCAGCATTAAACTTCAAAAAGACATGCACTGCCTGCTTCTTGACTTGTGAGACTGTGGAGCTACTGTGTGCATGGCTGCCATGTGCCTCATAGGGAATAACTTGGGATAAAACTGCCAGACCGGTCTGGGTTCTGTGCTACAAAAATAAAACCATGGCAATTGTTTGATACACAGGGGTTGATTTACTAAAACCAAAGAGTGCAAAATCTGTTGCAGCTCTACATGGTAGCCAATAAGCTTCTAACTTCAGCTTGTTCAATTAAGCTTTGACAAATAAAAAAAAAAACCCTGGAAGCTGATTAGTTTCTATGCACAGCTGCACCATAGTTTGCACTCTCCAGTTTAACCACTTCCCGCCAAGGTACGTCTAGGGATGTCCTTGACTTTGTGGAGGACATATCTGAATGATGCCTGCAGCTACAGACATCATTCAGATATCACCTTTTAGTGCTGGCGATTCCCTACACCATAAGAACTATCATGACGGCTGTTCCACCGCTTGATTTATCTTACGGGCGGCGAGAGGGGACGCCCCCCCTCCGGTGATTCTACGGACTCTTCCATCGGTGAGTCGGATTACGGATCCGCTGTCCCCGGATGGTGATCCGCCGGAGTCTCTATGATCGTTCGGAGGCCGGGCGCGATGTTATGACATCACGCCCGGCCTCTGCATTCAAACGAATGGCGGCGTCTCGGCTGGGAAGCCGTGATCGTTAATTTTTTTTTCAGGCTTCCCAGCCTTCCCAGCCATCTCACTGTAAAGAGGACCCATCATGCCATATTCCTATTACAAGGGGTATTTACATTCCATGTAATAGGAATAAAAGTGATCAAAAAATTTTTTTTTTTTTAATTAGTGTCAAAAAATAAATAAAATTAACAATACATTTTTTTTTCTTTAAAGCGCCCCTGTCCCCGTGTGCAGAAGCGAATGCATATGTAAGTCCCGCCCACATATGAAAACGGTGTTCAAACCACACATGTGAGGTATCGCCGCGAAAGTTAGAGCGAGAGCAATAATTCTAGCCCTAGACCTCCTCTGTAACTTAAAACATGTAACCAGTAAAAAAAATGTAAGCGTCGCCTATGGGGATTTTTACGTACGGAAGTTGGCGCCATTCCACGAGCGTGTGCAATTTTGAAGCGTGACATGTTCGGTATCTATTTACTCGGCGGAACTTCATCTTTCACATTATGCCCAAAAAATTGGGCTAACTTTAATGGGTTTTTTTTTTAAAGCATGAAAGTGTTTTTTTTTTTTTAAACGTGTTTGAAAAATTGCTGCGCAAATACTGTGCAAGATAAAAATTTGCAATGACTGCCATTGTATTCTCTAGGGTCTTTGCTAAAAAAAAACATATATAATGTTTGGGGGTTCTATGTAATTTTTGAGCAAAAAAATTATGCATTTTGCATGTAGGAGAGAAATGTCAGAATTGGCCTGGATGGGAAATGGTTAAGTAAATCAACCCAACATTAATTTAGAAAACTAACATCCAGCCAGACCTTCTGTTGGCCAAAGAGGACTTTCATATAACAGTAAAGCCTCGTACACACGATTGGATTGTTGGCAGACAAAGCACCAGACTTTTGTCCGAAGGGCGTGTGTTGGCCAACAAACACTAACGTAGTGACGCACTATGAGCCGATAAAGAGGAAGTTCAATTGTCAGGTGCCACCCTTTGGGCTCCTTCTGCTAATTATGTGTTAGAAAAAGTTTGGTGAGTGTTGATTCATGCTTTTCATTTTCACGCTTTTCATTTCACTCTTTTCAATTCGTTTATGAAAGGCCGTTCGCCAACCAGCCATGTTGCGGAATTGGAAGAGATAACATGTTATTGTTGGCCTTGGAGTTATTGCTTTGATCCAAGTCCAGTCCAGGAACAGGAGGAGGAGAATTTCTTGGACCAAAAATTGATTGCTTTATTAATCGTGACCATTTATGTCATATGCCTTTGCTGCGGGAGCTCCAGGAGAATAATCCGGATGATTTTCGGAACTATCTCCGGATGACAGAACCCTGCTTTCACCAACTCTTGGCATTGTTGACCCCCTATATTAAGAAGCAGGACACATGCATGAGGCTTTTATTAAATTTTTTCGTTGAATAATTATTTTATTTGTTATATTTTCTATATTTTTCCATGCATAGAATGCAATTTCTGGTTAAGTTCTATTGGCAGATAGCATGTCTAATTTTATTTGTTTTCTTTTTTTAATGCACAATAAAAAAATTGTGGAAAATAATACTTGGCTATGTGTTTTACTTCAAATGACAGTTTGGGAGTCGGCAGTTACAAGATACATAGTTTTATCTTTGATCTTAAAAACTATATATGGGATAATGGTGTTGTGGTAAGTTGCACCAAAAAAAAAAAAAAATAACAAGCATAATAATATTATTCTTGATATCACTAAAAAAAAAAAAAAGCCTTTGAAAATTAGTTTGCAATAACTCCATCAGTATCACCAGAAAATCAGCTTCATTATTATCCCATTAAAGAAGAAGAGAATTGTGAGCTGCATTTCGAGATTTCATAATTTGCCGCGGCACGAATGTTAATTCTCCATTACGAACGCTAGTTTACAAGACCGACTGCTTCCGGCTCATCCTTGCTTCCAAGCATGCGTGATTGTACTTTGGACTATTGTGTGACACGATAGGAAAATCTGATAACAGAACGTTGTCCGCCGAAAATTTACTAGCCTGCCATCCAACATTTGTTGGTGGAAAGTTGGCCAACAATTGTCTGAAGGAGCGTACTAACGGTTGGATTTTAGGCAAACAGTCTATCATCACACAATTCCCAGACGAAAATCCGATCGTGTGTACGAGGCTTTAGGCCTCATGCACACTGGATGTTAAAAAAACGTTATAAAAACGCCAGTAGCTTTGCAGTGAGTTTTTTAAAGTTTTTGCAATATAGTTTTTTTGCGTTTATTAGCATTTTTTTGCAGAGAAGATGCAAGGTGCTCCCTGATTGGTGCCTGTGATGAGAAAACAGAATCTGGAATCAGGTGGAGATCATTGTAGTAGCAATGCCTATTATAGTGATTTCCAGCTTCCATGACAATCCTACAGGTATGGTACATACATACTTACAGTACATAAATACTTCCAAGCTGGTCAGCCTTTTATGAAATCACACTGTGAAAATATCTCTGGATCAACATTGCACTTTTGCAGTCACTAAAGCCAGGACCCTGCATTCATTATAGCTGATCTCCCACAGTATGGAACATGGAAATGCAATTATTTTAGAACATATAAACTGCTAAATGCCTTTTCTCATTAGCAGTAAATAGCAGTCTTGTGACTTCTATCAGTGTCTGGCTAAAGCTTGTAGGAGTTTTCATTCTCCTCTGACTATCCTATGAGGCTGCAGGATCCCTGACCCACTGTCTGGACAGTGCTGATTGGCCCTGTGCTGATCACATGCACCCTCCCAAGAACTGTTGAAATTCAAGAATCCAACATGTCTTTGTGCCTTTGTCACCTCAACTGCACATCATTGCTGGCAGGTCTAAATCATACAAAAATATATTATAAAATGCTACAAACCGAGCATCCCTTGTCACCCTTCCACAATGAATTAGATTTGCATCTCCCCTTCAACCACTAAATAGTTTTTTAAATCAATAATTCCACTGTAAGGAAAATAAGTTACAAATGACCAGCATAGATTTCAAATGATTAAAAATTGGTCCAAATCTGGCCAGCCCAGCAAATCAGCTCAAGAGATGACTGATGCTAGAAGTCACCAAGAGTCCCAAAATCTCATTGTGGGGTGTCCAGGTAACTCTTGCAATAATTGGGATCAAAGCTTGCACCTACAACGAGAAAGAGATTGAACAAATTTAACCTGCATGAGAGATGTGTTAAGAAAACACCTTTGCAGTCCAAAAAGAACATTAAAGCAAGACTACAATTTGCAATTCAACATATAGGCAATGATTAGGCCTTCTGGAACAATGTGTTGAAAACTGATCAATTAATCAAAGATAGAGTTATTTGGTCACAATAACAGGTGACATGTTTGTCGCAAACTGAAGACAGCATTTCAGGGGAAAACTCATAACAACTGTGAAGCATTGTGGTGCAAATGTTATAGTTTGGGATTGCAGGGCCTGGCCAGCTTGCAGTCATCGAGTCGACTATGAGTTCTGCATCATATCAAAGGTTGCTTGATGAGAATGTGAGATCGTCTATCCAAAAAGTTGAAGTTGAACTGAAAAATGGGTCTATTAACATGATAATCCAAAGCACACTAGCAAAATTCACCACAAAGCCTACTAAAATCTTGCAACTGAAAACATACATGGAAAAGTGGTCAAAAATGTTAATGTCAAAGACTGGTGGGCAGTTATACAAAGTATTTTCTACTACATGGGGCAATACCAACTTCTAAGGTCAGGGGTATATTAACTTTTTCCACTGTACAGCATTTCATCTATTAATATTTTTGTTAAATAAATGATTTAAAAATATATATTTTTTTCTTTATTCAAGTATATAACCTTTAGCTATAGACACTGTTTGAATAAAGTTCTAACATTTGCCTTTTTTATATATGTAAAAAAAAAAAGTCAACATTTCCACTGGGTTTACTTCATTTTTTCACATGACTGTAGATCATTAGCTTTGGTCAAGCAGCACATCCAGAAACCAAATGCAGACAGAGGTAATCAGCTATTTTAATGGTTTATTATCGAATTTTGTGTTTTTCTTTTGCATTTCTCCTTGATGGGTCAGGTTGATTAGCATGTTAAAAGACAAACGGCTCTCACCCTCCCAGAGCAAATTGATCTGATGGTGTTTGCTGTTCTTTTTAATCACAAAGTTTCATAAGCCTGATAACAGCTTGTACATACAGCTTTGCTAAGCAAAACCTAAAGGAGAACTGCGGTCAGAACAGAAAAAAAGCCAGTAAACATTTTTATCAAATGATGTTACTTTGGGATTTGCTTTTTATTTGCAGCTGCTAAAATGCCCCAAAGAGAACCTGTTACTATGCTAATTCTCAGGGAACATTTGTCCCAAGTGGAAGGCCAGGTTTCTCATATGCCTGGGATGATCACACCACAGCTGTGGCCATAGAGGTCTGCCTAGATATGGATGGCCCAAAGCCTCCTACTACAACTGCCCCAGGGTTAGGCTCAGTTTCCCCCAGGACAAACTCTGCAGTCCAAAGGATGTTTATCTTGGTTCCTTCATACATATGCAGAGACTAATGCCACATACACACAGTCGGAATTCTCGTCGGAAAAAGCTCTGATGGTTTTCCCGTCGGAATTCCGACGGAATTTCGCTCAAACTGTCTTGGCTACACACGGTCACACCAAATTCCGACGGTCTGTAACACAGCGGCATAAAACACGTTCGACAGCACTATAGAAGGGAAGTTTAATGCTTCCGAGCATGCGTCAAATTGTTTCCGAGCATGCGTCGGAATTTTGCATGTCGGAATTGCCTACACACGATTGGAAAATCCGATAGAAAGGTTTTCCGTCGGAAAAATTGAGAACAGGTTCTCAATCCAAAGTCCGTCGGAGATTCCGACAGAAAAAGACCGTTGGGCGTACACACGGTCGGAAAATCCGATGAAAAGCTCCCATCGGACTGTTTCCATCGGAAATTCCGACCGTGTGTACGCCGCATAAGTGCTCCCATTTATCAGAGCTTTCGAAGTACAGTCCCTCACAATGCCAATAGTCCTGGTCAGGAGTAGAATGCCCAACTCTCAACACTCCTATGAATGGTCATGAGATAGACACCCATTACTCCAGCCCTCACTGCACAGACAGACTCTGCAAGGGTGCCAAGAACCTTCTCTACTTGACCATCTCACCGTTCCTTCCTCCCACCTCAAACTGACATAGAATGTCCGGTTTTAAATTGCATTTCAACATTTTTACTTGATGAAACTTATTAGCAAGCATCACAGTTTCCTGTTATAGAGGTCTCCCACCAAATTGGCTTTTACAAGGTTTCCCATGCCAACTCTGTTTCCTTTCTTTGGGTAGGGGAGCCCTCAAATGCACCGGAGTTTAGACAGGTTCCCATTTAAGAGTAAAGTATACTGTTCTCACTGTTTTAAGCATTTCAGCCAAAAAAACATTTGCCCATAATGGGTTTCAACTTACTAAGGTGCAGCAAGTCTTGCTGCCCATCTTAATGTAGGAAATAACTCCTCACTAATCCCTCCTGCCTACCCTTAAATTCTCCAAAACCCCTGAAAAATAACTGACAGGCCCATTACCTGATACTTAATGGACGTGACTTAAAAGCCATTTCGACCACCATTCCGACCACAAAATCCGTCCGATTTTTTCCGATGGATTTTGTCTGACACTGGTGTTGCATGCACACGGTCGGACAAAGTTGTCGGAAAATCCGATCATTCTGAACGCGGTGACGTTTGTTGCGTACGACGGAACTATGTAGAGGCTAGTAGCCAATAGGTTTGGTCTCCTAATGTGATCTGAGCATGCGTGGCACTTTATCCGTCGGAATTCTCTACACACGATCGGAAAAAGTCTGATCGGATTTTATTGTCGGAAAATTTGAGAGCAGGATCTCAAATTTTTTTCCGTCGGAAAGTCAGACAGAAAAAGTCCGATAGAGCCCACACACGGTTGGATTTTCCGACAACATGGTCCGATCGGACATTTTCCATCTGAGTTTCCGACCGTGTGTACGGGGCATTAGAAAAGCATGCCTATAAAAGAAGAATGTGAATAATCTCTGTTTCCACTGCCTACCCCACCCAACACTGATCTGATCCAAAATAATACTGGGATCCTCCAATCCTCAGACACCACCACTTCTAGCAGTGTTGATCTCCTGGTGCCAATTTCTCCTGCTGAATTCCATGTCACCACTTTCTTGTGTATTTTAGTGGAGGTTGGTGGGGGGGGAACCAGTAAGAGCTATGGGGAATGCAGAAAATCGACACTCCAAGAAGTGTCGGTTTCCCAGCCGTTTTATGTTTAGGTTATATTGCACATTTATAATATTGTGTTGTACCTCGTTTTTATGCACAGGGTTATTTTGTGCTTAAACCTAGTACTGCACTTTATCATTTGCCTTTTTTATTTTTGTGCCCAATATCTGGGTTATAGTGTTCAGCTGCAGGTCACTAATTGGTAAATTTTCATATCACTTAAACCACTTAATCACTTAGCGCAGATATCAATTTTTTATTTTATTCAAATGTTTAGTATAGCCACAGGATTCCTTTAAAGTTAACATATAAGGGAATTATATGGGCCGTTGACATTGATTTCACCTTTTGAAAATGCTAGTTGTCTAGATGTCATGCTGACCAGTAGTGGTCAGTAGTATGTAGGGCAGTGTACAGGATTCAGTAGTATGTAGGGAAGAGTACAGAGGTCAATAGTATATAGGGCAGTGTACAGAAGTCACTTTTATGTAGGGCAGAGTACAGGGGTCAGTAGTATTTAGGGCAGTGTACAGAGGTCACTTGTATGTAGGACAGAGGTAAGTAGTATAAAGGGCAGTATACAGAGGTCAGTAGAATGTAGGGCAGCGTAGAGGGATCAGTAGGGCAGAGAACAGGGGTCAGTAGAATGTAGAGCAGAGAACAGGGGTCAGTAGAATGTAGGGCAGCGTAGAGGGATCAGTAGGGCAGAGAACAGGGGTCAGTAGAATGTAGAGCAGAGAACAGGGGTCAGTGGAATGTAGAGCAGAGTACATGGGTCAGTAGGCCATAGGGTAGAGTGTGATTTTGCCCCATATGCAGAGCTGCACAAGGAAGTGACAGTGACATATTACTACCTGTTTAGGTGCGCTGATTCCTGCCTACCCTCCTCTCTCGTCCATCAAGTATGATGGCACATACAAGCACCTCGGATGGATGGGAAAGGAGGATTGGTGGGTATCGGCACAAGGTACATAACTATGTCTCTTCACCTGCATATGAGGGGAGGAGCACTTCAAATTGAGGGTTGACATGGAAAGGATGAGGGCACTTTCACACTGAGGCGCTGGGGTATTTTTAGCGGTGCTTTACCGTCGCTTTAACATCGCTTTTCGGCCACTAGGGGGTGCTATTAACCCCTAGCGGCCGAAAAATGGTTAAAAGTGCCCGCAAAGCGCCGCTGCAGCATCACTTTGGCGGCATTGCCCATTGATTTCAATGAGCAGTGGCGCTTTAGGAGTGGTGTATACAGACTAAAAGATGCTGCTTGCAGGACTTTTTTTAGCGTCCTGTCAGAGCACCGCTCCAGTGTGAAAGCCCTCAGGCTTTCACACAGGAGTGACAGGAGAGGCGCTATGCAAGCGCTATTTTAAGCACTATAGTGCCTGTAAAGTGCCTCAGTGTGAAAGTAGCCTAAGATCTGCTCATCACCTGTCTGCGTTTGGTGGGTGATTTGCAATCGTCAAGTTGCTGATCCACGTCATAGCATTTCACTTGAGTGGCAGCTCTGCGTCTGCTAGAACTGACATCACATCCAATGGTGGTGCCCAGCAGCAATTTTAAAGGTTTTAGAGGTCTACACAAAGGAAATTTTACATGTAAATAACATGCATAACCTATGGAAAATGCACATTCAATCTCATGGGAAAATTGTTGTTGAATTTAATAGTCTGGAAAAAGGATCTCTTTTAAGGGTAGGTTCACACTTGAACATCAGCTTCTTGAAGAGCTTTTAAGTGCTTTTTATGTATTTTTACATGTGTTTTTCGTGCAATTTCAGACATAAGTGTTTTTTGTTTAGGCCAGTGGAAAACAAGTTATTAGGAGGAGGAGCCTGGTTGTCAGCTGTATAAGGGTGTGAAAAAACACACTTTACAGTCAGTGGGACTATAAACACATAATCCTGCCATAAGGAAGTGCCTGTACTTTGGCATGACAAGAGACCATACACCTCTTCAATGTGAATGGGCCCCATAGAATAAAATCTAAATTTGACTGTCGAGAAGTGTCATGCCTCTGGAAACACAACAAATGGCTCAAGCGTGAACAGGGGATAAAGCATACATAGTCAGGCACTAGAACAGTTGGCATCTGACTTGTTGCTATTGGTCATAATCAGTGTATCGTCTCTTCTCCTTCATGCCGCACTGGATTTTGGAATAGAAGAATCTGGATGCTATGGGGTTGAATTTCTAAAACTGGAGCGTGTGAAATCTGGTGCAGCTGTGTATGGTAGTCAATCAGTTTCTAACTTCAGCTTATTCAATTAAGCTTTGACAAAAAAAAAAAAAAAAAAAAAAACAGGAAGCTGCTTGGATTCTATGCAGAGCTGGACCAGATTTTTCACGCTCCAGTTTTAGTAAATCAACCCCTATTTGTCACATCATTTCCTCCTTCAGGCACTTTGATAGATAAGGGCAGTTTGTCTGATTTAAGAAACTGTCTTACTCCATAGGTCTCGTCAGGAGGATTTTTTTTTTATCACTGGCGCTGCAATAAAGTAGGGAAGCATCTGGTTTAAAAGTAAAAGTAATAAAAGCAGAAATTATTGGTTGTTTTTCAGCACTGGCCGCAAGAGTACATCTGACCGTACTGCCCGCAGAAAAATGTGTTTTCGGTGCCATAAATTTATTGTACTGTATCACATTCCCAGACATGATGAATCAGCCATTTTTATGTCATGGAAGTGTGAACACACTCAGTAGGCCCCTGGGCAATGGCTGAAGACTTACTGAGCTATCACATTCAGAAGCACGGCGCATTCGCACAGCGCATAAACTTAGAGGCTGCGACCCCTGTCTTGGATTTCCGTGATAATATTTTTCACACATGCTTTTCTTTGAATAACGCCAAGGCTTTACCGTTTGAAAACTGACAGTTTAAAAAAATAAATAAAAAAAGAACATTACATTTCTGCTTTGGTTCACTAGCTGTAGATCTATATTTTGCTAAACAATTGCCTTTTTCATCTTCAGAATGGGTTCTCCACCTGTGGCCCCCCAGCTGTTGCAGAACTACAAGTCTCATCATGCCTCTGCCGTTGGAAGCCATGCTTGTAACTGTCAGCCCTGCAGTGCATCATGGGACTTGTAGTTCTGCAACAGCTGGAGTGCCACAGGTTGAGCACCCATTGCATGGCATATGGAGTAGCAGGATGACATTAAATGCTTCTTGCCTGTGCTATAGCTAAAAGACGGCTACAGCCCGGGCTTAGTTTGCCGTGAGGGTGTCCAAGGATGTCCTCCCGTGATTGCGCTGCACGCTGGGGCACATGGGCTGCGTGCTCTGTGATCGCAGAGTCCAATCACAGCAGCCCTTTACCATGTGATCAGCTGTGTCCAGTGACAGCTGATCACAGGATATAAACACAAGCCAGTTATCGGCTTTACTATCCCCACAATGACAGGGTGAGGAGAGAAGAAGAGAGCCGATAACCAGCTTATGTTAAAAGGACATAAGCACTGCAGTCCCACCAGTGTCCACTAGTGCTGCCATCCAGTGCTCATCAGTGCCACCTATCAGCACCCATCAGTGCTGCCGATCAGTGCCTCCTCAGTGTCACCTATCAGTGCCCATCAATGCTGCCTATCAGTGTCAATCAGTGCCCACCAGTGCTGTCCCATCAGTGCCCACCAGTGCCGTCCCATCAGTGCCCACCAGTGCCACCCATCAGTGCCCACCTATCAGTGCCCATCAGTGCAGCCTATCAGTGCCCATCAGTGCACATCAGTGAAGGAGAAAAATCACCTGTTTGAAAAAACTTTTTTTTTCATAGTAAAATTTAGCAAATAGCAGAAAGTAAAAGCCCAGTGGTGACTAAATACTACCAAAAGAAAGCTCTATCTGTGTGAAAAGAAAATGATAAAAATGTCATATGAGTACAGTGTTGCATGACCGCGCAATGAAAATTGGCCTGGGCAGGAAGGGGGTATAAGTGCCCTGTAGGCAAGTGGTTAAAGCAGAACACCAGTCCCAATGTCCCTTTTACTGGGTTATGATGCCATAGGGAGTGGGTAGGACTGCCCGACCATCGGCTGTCACAGTGGTCACCTGATTGCCAGCCAGTCCCGCCAGCTCTCGATCATCATTAGAGACCAGGAGCTGGCTTTGACAGCTCAGTCACTGTGCTGAGAGCACACAGTGAGCACTTTCCCAGCACAGCAAGCTCAACTGCCTATGCACATGAGTGGCAGTAAAGAGGGCGGACTTTAAAGCGGAACTTCACCTTAAAGGGTAAGTTCCACTTTATGCCCTCCTTTCCCCTCCTCTTCTATTTTTGGGGAGAACGAGTGCCTGATTTTGATAGGTTACCCGCTCCTATTTCCGGATGGGGATCGCTGCAACGATCCACCGAAAGTTCCTCCTCTCTCTCCTTGTGCTGGGTGACTGGTCTTGTCTCCGCCCCTCCTGTAGTTTTCTGGATGCAGCCTGTAGTGGGTGGGGCCTACTGGGTTCCTCCCAAAGCTCTACTCTCTGCACAGGTTATGTGCAGCAAAGTAATGATGTCATTGCTACTCATCCACTTGCCGGCCTGCCTACCATACAGTAGATCTAACATGTGCCTGTACGCCACAGCTTTCTTCCGGGTTCAGGGCGCATGTGTGTCCCTGTTCACCAGCTCTGCTGTGATTAAACACAGCAGGACTTAGTCAGCACATCCCAACCAATGATTTATAGCCAGGACCTGCTGATCGACTAGATCCAATCACAGCTTAGAGCCCTGTGTTGACATTCAACACAGGGCTCTCTACAGAGGGGACAATCTCTCTGTTTCTTATCCCTGCAAAGCAAAAAAAAAAACAACAACATTTTCAGCATATATACCATCGTTTGTAGATGCTATAACCGCACAAACCAATTAATATACACTTATTGGGAATTTTGTTACCAAAGACATTAGCAAAATACATTTTGGCCTAAGTTTTTGAAGAAATTCGTTTTCCAGATTGTTTTATCCCATATGTTTTTTAACACAATATAGAAAAAATGTATTTGTCTGCTTTTTCTTGTTTAAATAATAATGAAATAAAACCCCCAGTGGTGATCAAATACCACCAAAAAGAAAGCTTTTTGTGTAAAAAAAATGATATCAATTCCATGCAGGTACAGTGTTGCATGACTGCACAATAGCCAGTTAAAGTAGCGCAATGGCGAATAGTAAAAAAAGTGTCCTGGTCATGTAGGGGGTAAAATTTTCTGAAGCTCAAGTGGTTATACAAGATAATATCCAGATCTGCAGAGGCACTCGGTGCACACAAAGTAAATGTATATCCTTCATGGCTATTGAGAAATATATTTCAATTATGCCGCATACACACGATCGGAATTCCGGACAGAAAAAGACAGATGAGAGCTTTTCATCGGAAAATGTGACCGCGTGTAGGCTCCCTCGGAATTTTGCTTGCCGAATTTCCGACAGCAAAGAATTGAGAGCATGTTCTCAATTTTTCAGACGGAAAAGGCTTCTATCTTAAATTCCGATCGTCTGTAGCAATTCTGACGTGCAAAATTCCTACGCATGCTCAGAAACAATTTGACGCATGCTCGGAAGCATTTAACTTGGCTCGTTGTAGTGTTGTACGTCACCGCGTTCTTGACGGTCGGAATTTGGTGTGACCGTGTGTAGGCAAGACAGTTTGAGTGGAATTCCGTCGGGAAAACCGTCAGAGCTTTTTCCGACGAGAATTCCAATCGTGTGTACGCGACATTAACCACTTGCCGACCGGCGCACGACGATATACGTCGACAGACTGGCACGTACAGGCAGGAGGGTGTATATATAAGTCCCTCCAAACCGATCAATAATCGCTTATTGCGATTTTTTTTACCAAAAATATGTAGAAGAATACGTATCGGCCTAAACTGAGGAAAAAAAATGTTTTTTATATATTTTTTGGGGATATTTATTATAGCAAAAAGTAAAAAATAATGCATTTTTTTTAAAATTGTCGCTCTATTTTTGTTTATAGCGCAAAAAATAAAAACCGCAGGGGGGTGATCAAATACCACCAAAAGAAAGCTCTATTTGTGGGAAAAAAAGGACGTCAATTTTGTTTGGGAGCCACGTCGCACGACCGCGCAATTGTCAGTTAAAGCGACGCAGTGGCGAATCGCAAAAAGGGGCTGGTCCTTTGGCTGCAAATTGGTCCGGTCTGAAAGTGGTTAAAGTTTTTGTGACTGGAGTTCAGCTTTAATTGTAATTTTTAAGGTTTTCCTTAAAATGTATGTTTAGCCAAAACGTTATTTTGTCTTAGCAAGCACACAGCATGCTATCAGTTGTGAACCTCCTGGTCGGGAAGGGGAGGTTTTGTCCTTTACACATCCTTAAGGTTCTGCAGAAACCTCTTTTTTTTTCTGGATGGAGTGTGAAGGATAACACCCCTATTGGGTTTTTACTACTATCTAGGCTCAGCTAGAGAGATTTCGCCTCATTAACTGTAATGGCAAACACAGATTTAACAGAAGAGAAGTAATAGAAAATCTGCAAGAGGGACACAGACAGCAATAACAAGCCAAGAGGAGTTGTAGCCTTTCCCCATGCTGCTTAGAAAAGCATTTTTATTGCCATCTGTGTTGCTGTTGGAAACATTATTTTCCTTCTTGTCTGGGAAAACTGTAGTCACCACCATGCTAAATAAGAGGAAATCCATCCAATGATGCACTGGACTGCAATAAAAACCTGGAATTTACTATGTGATGGTACAGCTTTTGGAGGAAATGTATATGTCATGTAATGGCACCTAACCTTTGGTCTTTGGTTAGATTGTGTATCCTGTCTGTATGCACCATTCCGTATTGTTGCTTCCATCTATCTATCTATAATATAAAAAATTTGAAACGTAATACAAAATAAATAAAAACTGGAAGGGATTCTAATTCTTCCTCACTCTGTCTGGACAAAACTTTATAAACGAAAAAGGTTTGTCCTAAGAAACCTCAGAGAATGTAGTTCACAGTATCTGCTTTCACATAACAAATCAATCATTTAAACAGTATACATTCTAGAAGGTCTTACTTCACCGATGTCTCAAAATCAACCCAACAAGTCATCCATCAAATCACATTTACAGACAATGGGACATCTGCCAGGCCATTGGAATGCCATTTACAACCACAAATTGCTTGCGGTAAGCTTTATGTAGTTCATTGCCCTCCCATAATATATATTTCATAAAGACTCCCATCAGATAAGCCTAAATTGCCTTCAACCATATACAGGAAAAAAATAAATTGAGGGAGTTTTGGCTGTAAACTGAAATAATATGAGAAGTAATGGCTGTAGAATCCACAGAAATGGGATCTAATTGGTTTTCAGTAAGGCCCCTTTCACACTGGGGCGGTGTGGGCGTCGGCGGTAAAGCAGAGCTGCTTTACCGTCGTTTTAGCTGAGGTATTCGGCCGCTAGCGGGGCGGTTTTAAAAGGGTTAAAACCCCCCACAAAGTGCAGCTGCATCGATTTGCTGGCGGTATTGCCGCGGTATCCCTGCGGTATCCCATTAATTTCAATGGGTAGGAGCGGTATAGGAGCGGTGAATACACAGATGCTGCTAGCAGGACTTTTTTTACCGTCCTGCTAGCGCACCGCTCCAGTGTGAAAGCCCTCCAGATTTCACACTGAAGTTAAAGGACCTGCTTTTTTCAGGCGCTATACAGGCGCTATTTTTAGCGCTGTAGCGCCTGAAAAACGATTCAGTGTGAAAGGGGTCTAAATAAAAATGTAAGTTGGATTGCCGGATTCTCCATTACTATTGTCAATATTCTGAGTACCAAACCACAATATTGCTAGTAATCTAATGGCGATCATGTCATTATCCGATAAAGATAGGAGCACCATATAAAACAGCACAAAATTAAAATACATAAAACTCTTTTTTATATACAGATGGGATGGAGGTCCTTGAGATTATATCACAAAGATATATATGAACTATCGGGAGGTTTTAAAGTATATATATTATGGCAACATTTCATATTCCTGATATGTGTCTGTGTTGCCATGTACTTGTATTGAAAAGTACAGGCATACCCCACTTTTAAGTCCACAATGGGACCAGAGCATGTACAGTTGTGTGAAAAAGTCACAAGATGTCACAAATTACAGCCTTGCTAACTACTGTAACTGTGATTGGTCACAGTAATAACATGGTAACAGGGCCAGTCACAGCAACCCTGTACAATGTGATAGCTGTTGTCAATCACAGCGGCCCAGTACCATGATCAGTGGTCTGCCGTGTCTGACCGATACTACGGTGATTGCAGCTAGCTGCCAAGTCCCGTGCTGACTGGCTGCCCTGCTGCTTTGTAAACACAGGACGTTCCTCACTTGGCATGGTGGCACAGTGGCCATTCACAGAACACTGCATTTTCTCAATGAATGCAAAGCACTCTCTGATTGGAAAAAGGGGAAGAGGCGGGGCAGTGACATCACAATCTCTACATTTCCAATCAGAGATTGCATTTATTGAGAAGATGAAAAGTTTTCCCTGAATGTCACCTGTGCCAAGCCAGTAACCTCATGTTTTTACTAAGCAGCAGGGCAGCAGCTTGGCATGGGACCTGAAAGCTAGTGGCACTGACTGTAGCAATGACTACTACAGAGATTTCCAGCTTCCTCAGGCATTAGCCAGGTATGGAATATATAACGTAATTACTTCAAGCTGGACCAATGTAACAATACAAAAATATACATACCTGAAATTCAGCCTTAAAGTGAAACTGGACTCTGAGCAGCTCAGAATACATTTACGACGCCACTCTCTGTCGTGATGAAGTGACTCCTGTGCACATGTGCAGAAGTGATGTAATTGTGGCTTGATCAACGTACTGAACCTGGAAGGAAGACCAAGAGGTAGATGGAAGTGCCTGTGACCAGTTGAAGCTTGAAGCGCTGACAGCTCAGTGCTGGAGGACATTGTTTGATAGGCAAGTCTGCCATAATATTCTAATATGCTGTGCACATTGGCGCATTATGGCAAGCCAATTAAAAAAAATATACAGTGGAGTTTTATTCTGCTTTATCGGGCCAGTGGAAAGGTTTTAAGAAGAAGGAAGCGTTTCAGTCAGGATTCTTCATGTTTTCCCTAAAAATAAGTGTAGATGACTTAAATGTATGTTTTTTTGTTTTCCTTTATGCACACAGGGCGTTGGATTTTAATACTCTTGGCAGGAAAAAGCTGTTAAAAAAAAAAAAAAAAACAGACCTAAAGCTGCAGACATGTGTCAAGCGTTTGAGCGTTAAACACTTGCCTACTGCGCTATAGCCAAAAGACAGCTACAGCGCGATTGCTCAGTTTGGGCGGGCGTCTATTGATGTCATCCAAGAATCCCGCCCCCTGTGCACCCTACGGGCATGCATCAGTCGAGTCTTGTGACTGCTGTGTCCTTCAGACACAGCTGATCACAGATCAAGGTAAAGGCCCAATCACAGCAGACCTTTACCATGTGATCAGCTGTGTCCAATTACTGCTGATCCCATGTAAAAAAATGCGGGCATTTCCTTTCCTCAGCACTGTCACTGTGTGAGGAAAGGAAAGCCGATAACCAGCTATCCTGTGACAGGGAACATTTACACTGATAATCAGGGCTTAGATCATCAATACCCTGATTATCAGTGCAGCCCCATCAGTGTCGCCTCATCAGTGTCGCATCAGTGTCGCCTCATCAGTGTCGCCTCATCAGTGTCGCCTCATCAGTGTCGCCTCATCAGTGCAGCCTCACCAGTGCAGCCTCACCAGTGCAGCCTCACCAGTGCCCATCAGTACAGCCTCACCAGTGCAGCCTCACCAGTGCCCATCAGTGCAACCTCACCAGTGCCCATCAGTGCAGTCGTATCAGCACACATGAAGAAGAAAAAATTATTTGCAATATTTTATAACAGAAACGAAGAAAAACGTTTTTTTTTTTCTACATTGTCTGTCTTTTTTCTTTTGTTTGGCAAAAAAACTGTGGTGATTAAATACCACCAAAAGAAAGCTCTATCTGTCTCAAAAAATGATAAAAATGTCATATTGGTACAATGGTGCATGACCTCGCAATTGTCATTCAAAATGTGACAGCACTGAAAGCTGAAATTGGCCTGGTCAGGAAGGGGGTGAAAGTGCCCAGTAGGCAAATGGTCAATGGATTCCATTAGCTAGAATATTAAATCGATACTATGCCCAAAACCAAAAATGTATTATATTGCAGCTTACCAACCATTAGATGTGGCAGCTGCATCAATTTTATTTTCTTTGGCTTTTTTCCCTGTTTTCACCTGATGATCTGGCCAGTAAAACATCTCCAGAATTGGTGAGATACAAATCTGGAGGAATAAGAACAGGAGGAACAGCAGATATTAGCTTAGTCAGTGTGGGGGAGGGGAGTGTTAGACCCCATACACACTATACAACTTTTGTTGTCTGATTTCCTTTAGATTTACCAAAACCATGTAGTGCAAGAAAGGGCCTGCCTGATTGCATACAAATTTAAACTTTTAAAGTTTTGACCTCATATTATATGGTTTTGGTAAATCTAAAGAAAATTGTAGTGTATATCCAGCTTTAAATGTATTAGCAGATTTAGAACCACTAACAAATCAAAGCCAAACTCCAGCTCACCCTTTGTAATCAGCTACAGCAAAGTTTTTTTTCCTTTTGGGATTAAAGTTTTGCATGAATAAATAAAAAAAATAGAAAAATATATAAATTGCGCTAATTAAATCACTCTAAGGCCCCTTTCACACTGGGGCGTTTTTCATGCGGTGCGGCGCTAAAAATAGCGCCTGTTCACCGCATGAAAAAATCCGGCCCCATTCACTCCAGTGTGAAAGCCGGCGGGCTTTCACACTGGAGCGGTGCGCTAGCAGGACGGTAAAAAAAGTCCTGCTAGCAGCATCTTTGGAGCGGGATAGGAGCGGTGTGTTCACCGCTCCTATACCGCTCCTTCCCATTGATTACAATTGGAGACCGCCGTAAAACCGCGGCAATACCGCGGTTACCGCGGTAATACCGCGGCTACGGCGGCGCTCTGCGGGGGGTGTTTAACCCTTTTTCGGCCGCTCGCGGGGGGTAAAACCGCACCGCGAGCGGCCGAAAACCGCGGTGAAAACGACGGTAAAGCAGCGCTAAATATAGCGCTGCTTTACCGTCACCGCGGCTCCCCGCCCCAGTGTGAAAGGGGCCTAATTCTCATGTGTCAAAAAACCAAAATGACATATGATGCAAAACATACATACACAAATATAATGAACTGAATCACAATATGTGTATACTAAATAGTATAAATAAAAATTCATATGTGAATATTCAATATAAAACATATAACCCTGATGTGCTCAAAAGTGAAGTGAAAAATATTGAAAGAAAGTATAAATAAATATACTAAATGAATATGAATATGAGTCCATCAACAGTCCAAATCAGAAAAAAGTATCAAATGAAGACACAGTATGATCCAGCGCAAGATCCAAAACATGAAAGGAAAACCGTCACCAAAATTCTGTAGATGAAGAGGAGGTGGAGGTAGAAAACCAAGGTGTGGAAAGGTCAATATTGCTATATGCACATTACCAGATTGGGTGGACCTGTTATTACGGTTTAAAATCAGATGTTAGTATTTTTTGGACTGTAATGCCCCATACACACGGTCGGAAATTCCGACCACAAAATCCATCTGATTTTTTCCGACGGATTTTGTCCGACACTGGTGTTGCATACACACGGTAGGACAAAGTTGTTGGAAAATCCGATCATTCTGAACGTGGTGACGTTCGTTGCGTACGACGGAACTACGTAGAGGCTAGTAGCCAATAGCTTTGGTCTTGTAATGTGACCTGAGCATGCGTGGCACTTTGTCGGTCGGAATTCGCTACACACGATCGGTAAAAGTCCTATAGGACTTTGATGTCGGAAAATTTGAGAGCAGGATCTCAAACTTTTTCCCAACGGAAATTCCGACGGAAAAAGTCCGATGGAGCCCACACACGGTCGGAATTTCCGACAACATGGTCCGATAGGACATTTTCCGTCGGAAAATCCGTCTGTGTGTACGGGGCATTAGATGTAAGTCCATCGAGTAGTCTGTTTTTTTCTGTTTTCTTTTTAAATTTAATTTTAACAATTATTCTATTTGCAGTTTTATTAAATCATTTTTATTATTATTATCATAATTTTTTATAGCTTATGGCAAATTTTCTGAGTGACTATGGGTTATAGATTCATCTGTCGTTATGATGTATATATACCCATAGCGGTGCATATTATTTTGTTATACAGTGGTGTGAAAAAGTGTTTGCCCCCTTCCTCATTTCCTGTTCCTTTGCATGTTTGTCACACTTAAGTGTTTCGGAACATCAAACCAATTTAAACAATAGTCAAGGACAACACAAGTAAACACAAAATGCAGTTTGTAAATGAAGGTGTTTATTATTAAAGGTGAAAAAAAATCCAAACCATCATGGCCCTGTGTGAAAAAGTGATTGCCCCCTAAACCTAATAACTGGTTGGGCCACCCTTAGCAGCAACAACTGCAACCAAGCGTTTGCGATAACGTGCAATGAGGCGTCCTGGAGGAATTTTGGCCCACTCATCTTTGCAGAATTGTCCTAATTCAGTTACATTAGAGGGTTTTCGAGCATGAACGGCCTTTTTAAGGTCATACCACAACATCTCAATAGGATTCAGGTCAGGACTTTGGCTAGGCCACTCCAAAGTCTTCATTTTGTTTTTCTTCAGCCATTCGGTGGTGGACTTGCTGGTGTGTTTAGGATCATTGTCCTGCTGCAGAACCCAAGTTCGTTTCAGCTTGAGTACACGAACAGATGGTCGGACATTCTCCTTCAGGATCTCTTGGTAGACAGCAGAATTCATAGTTCCTTTTATCACGGCAAGTCTTCCAGGTCCTGAAGCAGCAAAACAGCCCCAGACCATCACACTACCACCACCATATTTTACTGTTGGTATAATGTTCTTTTTCTGAAATGCAGTGTTCCTTCTACGCCAGATATACTTGGACACACACCTTCCAAAGAGTTCCACTTTTGTCTCATCGGTCCACAGAATGTTGTCCCAAAAGTCTTGGGGATCATCAAGATGTGTTGTGGAGAAATTGAGACGAGCTTTGATGTTCTTTTTGCTCAGCAGTGGTTTTCTCCTTGGAACTCTGCCATGCAGGCCATTTTTGCCCAGTCTTTTCCTGATGGTGGAGGCATGAACGCTGACCTTAACTGAGGCAAGTGAGGCCTGCAGTTCCTTGGACGTTGTTGTGGGGTCTTTTGTGACCTCTTGGATGAGTCGTCGCTGCGCTCTTGGGGTAATTTTGGGCGGCCGGCCACTCCTGGGAAGGTTCACCACTGTTCCATGTCTTCGCCATTTGTGGATAATGTCTCTCACTGTGGTTCGCTGGATTCCCAAAGCTTTGGAAATGGCTTTATAACCCTTTCCAGACTGATAGATCTCAATTACTTTCTTTCTCAATTGTTCCTGAATTTCTTTGGGTCTCGGCATGATGTGTAGCTTTTAAGGATCTTCTGGTGGACCTTACTGTGTCAAGCAGCTCCTATTTAAGTGATGCCTTGATTGTGAACAGGTGTGGCAATAATCAGGCCTGGGTGTGGCTAGAGAAATTGAACTCAGGTGTGGACAACCACAGTTATAGTATGTTTTAACAAGGGGGGCAATCACTTTTTCACACAGGGCCATGATGGTTTGGATTTTTTTTCACCTTTAATAATAAACACCTTCATTTACAAATTGCATTTTGTGTTTACTTGTGTTGTCCTTGACTATTGTTTAAATTGGTTTGATGTTCCGAAACACTTAAGTGTGACAAACATGCAAAGGAACAGGAAATGAGGAAGGGGGCAAACACTTTTTCACACCACTGTATGTGCGCGCTCATTTTTAATGATGATTTAATTTTAATGAATTGTCATGAATTACATTGTTGCGTACATTCCTCGCTCCTCTTTGGATGTGCATTGAGGTAGTACGAACGTGAAGTGCGTCAGATCGAGGTCTAGTGTTCTCTCGCGCTATCTTCTTGTATGACGACTCAGCAGCCATTACGAGGCTTGGTTGCGGCGTGGTCATATAAATAGGCGATGGTTTCTGTGCGTCGCCCGTGCCCCATTGAAGACGTCAACTCTGACGAAACATGTAGGGCGGTGCTACGTACTGACGCCACCACTCCCCCCATGTGTTTTTTGGAACAAGGGTGTTTGTTTATACACTGCCGGCAATTTTTTAAATATAGCGAGTGACAATGGTCCCCGCTTTTTTGGATCTGTTTTTATGAATAAACCAATCCTGGTTCCTATTTTGCGGACTCCTTCCTGACGGACGTGTCCAGTGACCGGTTGGATACCCCATTTTCCCGTGCAGAGGGTTATATCTGCTTGCGTTTCAGACCTCGCTATTCAGGGGGTCCACCCAATCTGGTAAGGTGCATATATCAATATTGACCTTCCCACACCTTGGTTTTCTACCTCCGCCTCCTCTTCATCTACAGAATTTTGGTGACGGTTTTCCTTTAATGTTTTGGATCTTCCGCTGGATCATACTGTGTCTTCATTTGATACTTTTTTCTGATTTGGACTGTTGATGGACTCATATTCATATTCATTTAGTATATTTATTTATACTTTCTTTCAATATTTTTCACTTCACTTTTGAGCACATCAGGGTTATATGTTTTATATTGAATATTCACATATGAATTTTTATTTATACTATTTAGTATACACTAGGGCTGCAACTAACGATTATTTTCATAATCAATTAGTTGGGCGATTATTGTTTCGAATAATTGATTAATCGGTTAATAACCTAAAAAAAAAAAAAAAAAGTGTGGTGTATAATTTAGTTAATATGTAAAGTTTTAAAAAAAAGGATATTTATTCTTAAATATCTCTATGCAGTGGTAAATATAAATAACCAACTATATGGTTAGGGAGCAAAATATTTAATCCACTCTGAGAATAACAGACAGAAGAGATATACTTTTTTTGGCCAATTTGTTGTTGGGCAGATTAAAAAACACAAATTGCTGCAAAAACGCATTACATGCTTTTCTGCAGCTTCTCCATTGAAGTGTATTTAACCAAAAAAGTACTGTTTTGCGTTAAAAAAAAGTCCCTGACCTTTTCCAAACAGCAGCGGCTGAAAAAAGCATAGATGTGAATGTGTCCCATAGGAAACCATGTAAAATAAACTGTAGTGCGTTTCGGAAAAAAGCACCAAAAAACACAGTGTAAACCACGAGATGGGGGGTTAAAAAAACTAAAATTAGCCCTTTATAGTACAAAAAAAAGCAGATAATCACTACTGTAGGGGTTCATTTTTCTTTACTGTGAAAGTAATATTTACAGTAGCAATTATTTGCTCTTTGTACTATAAAGGGCTAATTTTTTTTTAACCCCATTATATTACTGGCCGATTAATCGATTATGAAAATAGTAATCGATTAATTTCATAATCGATTAGTTGACGATTAATCGATTAGTTGTTTCAGCCCTAGTATGCACATATTGTGATTTAGTTCATTATATTTGTGTATGTATGTTTTGTATCATATGTCATTTTGTTTTTTTGACACATGAGAATTAGAGTGATTTAATTAGCGCAATTTATATTTTTCTATTTTCTGACACTATACCGAAATTTGTGTTTTTTATTGCAGCTTTTTTCACACTATCTATTCACTTTTGAGCACAGTTTTTCTTCTTGTTTATCTGAATAAATAAAAGCTGATCATTCTGCTGGAGAGTTTGTGCTGTTAAAAACATCAGACTTGCTGGCTGGTTCACAGATAAAAAAAGAAAAAAAGAAAGCCTAAAAAAGGAAACTAATGCAGCCATCACATCTAAGAATTGGTAAGCTGCAATCTAATAGATATTTTCTTTTGGGTTTAATACTGCTTTTATTTATGAATAAATGAACGTTTAAGTGCTAAATGCATCTGGTTATTATTCTGCTTCATTTAGTAGGTAATGCAGACTCCTAACAACTTCACCCTCCAGGAACACTCTCCCCCCTGCGGTCTTCTGACATTGTGTGCTTTCTGATATATCAGCATGTAAAAGTGTGTACACAGTCCAGCTTGCGTGGGAAAATATTTGTGCTCAGAATATATCATCAGAGGAACGCACATGCGTCAAATAATCGCGCTTGAAAATTTTCCTGAATCAGGAGCAAATGTGAACTAGAAGACGAGTAAATTTTTTAACATGTGCAAAGTATTGACTCAGTGAATCAGGTCCTATGTGACTCATTTAGATACAACATAATGCTTAGTAGAGTGTGAAGGGAACGATGGAGTATTTTCTTTTGGTACACATTTAGAGTCTTTACTGTAACATCTGCCCGACAATAAGTTCTAAAGTGTTTTCCAATGTACTTGTTTTTTTTTCATAATTCTCTATTATATGCAGAAAGATTTATAGTCAGGGGCCCAAGGGCAAAATCTGGTCAGGGACCGGCTGCCAGAAGATCCATCACAAGAGAGCTGGACAAGAAAGCTGTTAGCCGAAGATTAATTTGCTTATATTTCGCCTTTCCTGATTTCTCCTTTCCCCTCTCTTCAACATGATTATGATATTTTTAAATAAAACCCGTTTTCAATTCATACCTTATTTCAGACCTAGCGATGCCACCACTGGGTTTCTGTGCCTCTCTATGCAATGCAGGAAGATTATGGCTGGTGGGAGGGTGCTGTACACAGCTTTCTGAAAACATCAGTGTGCTGCCCCAGTACTCCTCTTCAGAGCCCCCAGCCCTGATGAAAGCAGTGGGCTGGTTCTTGGGAGGAGTTATGCAAATATTTAAATGCCTTGATGGGTGTGTGGTGAGGCGCAGCATAATGTGGCGGCAGTAAACACTCATCGCCCACCCCGAGTCATATAGGGGGACGGAATCCAATGGATTGCTCTTCCAGTGACCCAGAAAACCATAGAGCAGGCATCACTAAATGGTGGGCCGTGGTCCGGACCTGGACCGAGCCACTGTCCCATCCGGACCTGCGGTAGCGCCATTTAAGTGCCCTTTTTTTCCCCTTGGCGCCACTCTTCCATAAAGACCAGTATTGTGGAGTGCACGACTAATAGTTGTCATGTGGACAGATTCTCCCACCTGAGCTGTGGATCTCTGCAGTTTAGGTGGTCGGCCATGTCCTGGTAGGTTTGCAATTGTGCCATACTCTTTCCATTTTCAGATGATGGATTGAACAGTGCTCTGTGAGATGTTCAAAGCTTGGGATATTTTTTTATATCCTAACCCTGCTTTAAACTTCTCCACAAATTTATCCCTGACCTGTCTGGTGTGTTCCTCGGCCTCCATGATGCTGTTTGTTCACTGAGGTTTTCTAACAAACCTCTGAGGGCTTCACAGAACAGCTGTATTTATACTGACATCACACACAGGTGGACTCTATTTACTAAATAGGTGACTTCTGAAGGCAATTGGTTCCAGTAGATTTTAGTTAAGAGTATCAGAGTAAAGGGGGCTAAATACAAATGCACACCACACGTTTCACATATTTATTTGTAAAATTTGAAAACCATTTATCATTTTCCTTCCACTTCACAATTATGTGCCACTTTCTGTTGGTCTATCACATAAAATCCCAATAAGATACATTTACGTTTTTGGTTGTAACATGACAAAATGTGGAACATTTTCAAGGGGTATGAATACTTTTTCAAGGCACAGTGAATAGACCCGTAAATGTCATCCAGTTAGGGTTTACATCTGCTTTACTTTCAAAACAGTCCGTCTCACTTTACAAGAGAACTTAGGAGAAATAATGATGTGAAAGTACAATATATGTGTAAAGCGCTCCCTAAATTAACAGTGCTATATACTGTATATACTCGAGTATAAGCTGAGTTTTTCAGCACATTTTTTTTTGTGCTGAAAATGCCCCCCTCGGCTTATATTCAAGTCAAGCATTTTCTGCATCGGAGAATGACATTTTCCGACCCGACTTTGGGGCCCCGTATCTCGAACCCCATATTTGGATATGTTGTAGTGCTAGTTCCACTGGGTTTGCACAGCAAATTTGGGGTTCCTAGCAGCAAGTGGCCCCTACATAAAAGGGGGCCCAAAATCGGTCAACTGTGTCCATCTGCAGCAATGCCATTTCGGGACCCTTTGGGTCCAGAGACCCCAAATTTTGGCTGCAGCTAGGGGGCATCTAGAACCCCTTAACTACCAAGTTTGAAGGGGACCTATGGCTGCAAATGGGCACAGTGAGGCTGCAAATGGGCACAGTGAGGCTGCAAATGGGCACAGTGAGGCTGCAAATGGGCATTGTTGACCCCTCTTTTCCACTTACAGTAGATTTTTCGCATTTCTCACCCTAGGCTTATACTCAAGTCAATACGTTTTCCCAGTTTTTTGTGGTAAAATTAGGTGCCTCGGCTTATATTCAGGTCGGCTTATACTCGAGTATATACGGCAAGTTGCTGTAATAAATATAATAAAAATAAAATAGGAAAGGTGAGTTAGGGATGTTAATATAACTCACGCACTCCCGGTTCAGTGATCCAACAAATGGAGGGTCCACATTAAGGCTTTACTGCTCTATAGTACCTATTAGTAATAATTACATTTTGGGGAAGTAGCTGTTTTAAATGAATTTTTCTTCAATGCAACAAACATTTAACCTTGTAGGGCTGCTTCACTTTATTCTGTATCTTTAAAAAAAAAAAGGTTTGTTGTGCTTAAAATGTCAACTTTTATATGTATATGGTGACATGAAACCAGGGAAGGAGACAAAAGACATGGAGGCCTCACTGACTATTGTTCACGCTTGGCATTCCAGGCCAAAATCACCTTGACATTGTTGCCTGTCAAACATCGGCGCGATGATCTATCTTGGTTACTGAAGCTCACGTGAAGTCAGCAATAAGCTATTTTACAAAGTGACACGAGCAGACATAACTATAGACGGTGAAATTATTTTTACACACAACTATTCTCGGATGTTAATCACAAGAGTGACTTGTGAGTGGAAAGCTTTTCTGTTAAAGCTGAAATCCAGGCTAAACAAATATTGTTTTCCTGCAGGGTGACTGTCCTTATAGCCATCTCTCCTGTAGTTTTCTATAGGCAGCCTGTAGGGGGCAGAGCTGCATGGTGCCTCCCGCTGTGTTTGTACAGGTTTATGATGTGTGATGATGTCACCCTAATTTTACAATGTAATATCAGGAATTACAAAGACATTGGAAGCACACAAACATGGATTTATGTTATATCCTTTGAGACTATTTTAAATGAAAGTTTTTTTTGCACAGAGCTCAGCTTATGCTTGGAATCTCATGCACCATATTTCACAAATTATTTGGGCTTCAATATGCAATAACCTAAGCGAACCAATTAGCTGGCTTAGTTTTGTCTGTAAATTTCTTATAGGTTAATATCAAGGTAGCTTGTTTTTTTTGTGTAAGGTTTTAACCCAAAAGCTGTCTCTGTGACAACTCTCTAAGCCCCCGTACACACGGTCGGACATTCCGACCACAAAATACGTCAGATTTTTTCAGACGGATTTTGTCCGAAACTGGTGTTGCATACACACGGTCGGACAAAGTTGTCGTAAAATCCGATCGTTCGGAACGTGATGACGTTCGTTCGTTACGACGGGACTACGTTCAAGTTGGTAGGCAATAGCTTTGGTCTCGTAATTTGATCTGAGCATGCGTGGCACTTTGTACAATTGGAAGTCCGATCGGATTTGGTTGTCGGCAAATTTGAGATCCTGCTCTCAAATTTTTTCCATCGGAAAACGAAAAAAAGTCCAACAGGGCTCACACACGATCGGATTTTCCGACAATATAATCCGATCGGATTTTCCGACAATATAATCCTATCAGACCTTTTCCGTCGGATTTTCCGATCGTGTGTACAAGGCATAAGGCTTTTTAGACAGGCCGCGGGGGCAGTAAAAACAGGTGGTTGAGCTGCAGCTTTATTGCACCCTCCAACCCCCCGGGAACTGCCACACTACAGAAAATTCCTCTTACTTGGATGGCGGGACTATATCTAAGGCTCAACAAAAAAAAAAATACACTTCTTGTTCTTTGACATGGCTAAATCAGTTAACATATTGCTAAACTATAGGAACCTCTGGCTCATTTTTTTAGAAACGTTTCATAATGTACTGGAAAATACATGCTGCTGTCACCATTCACTTCCATGGAACGCCCGACTGCCAGCCTATGGATAAGGTTTCCTTTAAAATGAAGTGTATATGTGGCCATTTTTTTCTTTCACTGTTGGAAAGGATATTAAATGGTTAAATATTTTTTGCTGACTGTGAAAGTATCAAAACAATATCTTTGCTAAAAACCGCTAAATTCATAATTAGCGGACACATGCATAACATAACTTACAAAATTCCTGCTAAACCTAAAACATAAAACTGTATTGAGTTAATAAACAAAGCTGTGTGTGTGTGAGGCCTTGGAGCTCACTCACATGAGGACTGTGGCCTGTACAGTGTAAATCAGTGAGCTGTGTGCATGTATGAACACAGCCGCAGGTCCACCTACAGGTGTGTGGGTGCAGGAGTCCGACAGACGGTGTGCATTCGGGGCAACTTACCTGCAGCTGCACACCTGTCAACTGTCAGCTGTGTTCATACAGCTGCTGCATCCCATTAGGGTAACAGGCATCCAGCTGCACAAACTGCTTATTCATAATATATGGGCCATAGAGCTTGTGTGAATGAGTCCTTATTTTTCCTTTTAATTTTTCTTTATTATTTTGTACTATTTTTTTTTTCACAACGCTATTGTGGGGGGCTTTGGTGAAATATCAGCGGTCCAAACAGACCCCTGATGTCTCACTTTTGAGACTCACATAGATCCCCAATTCTTTCTCTGTAGCCTCAGCTGCACTGCAAATAAATGAACAGGAAGTGCTCTGTACAGAGGCTTCCTGTTTATTCACAAACTTTCAATTTTAAATGAATGCAGTGAGATCGGTACCTCTGCGGGAGAAAGGGACACACAGGGGGGCTGGGGCAGCAGGGGGAAGGGGATCATTGAAAAAGAGGGTAACCGGTGCAGTAGGGAGTGAAAGTAGTGGAACTGATCCCCCTGTGGCTTCCCCTGCAGCAGCTGAAAGCCAAGAGGGAGATGAGGAGAAGCTGGAATTCAGCTGCTACAGGAGGAGCCACAGAGGTTTTGTTCCAGTAATTGCTACCCCCCACTGCACTGATCACTCCCTGTTCACGATCCTCTTGTCAGCTGCCCGGGTCCCCCTGTGAAACTGAAGCACTGTACAGGAGGGTATCCATATGCAGTTTTGACACCTTTAAAATTTTGGATTTGCCATCCCTTTCTATCTCGGTGACACTGGCCATCACAATGGATAAAGAGGGTGATGTTACCTAGCTGGGGCATAGAGCAATTAATACTTCACCGGCCTTTTCTGCTCTACCCAAAGCTTTAAAAAAAGTTTTGATTATACATATACTATTAGAAAAAATAAAGTTTAGCTTCCCTGACCACATTGCTTGTCTCTTGAAGCTGAGGTTGGTTTACGCAATGCATAGCTAGGTAATAATGTGCAGAATGATGGCTTAAAGACAAAAAAAATTCCCTTGAATTGGGACTGTGTGTAAGGCCCCTTTCACACTGGGGCAGGGAGCCGCAGTGACGGTAAACCAGCGCTATATTTAGCGCTGCTTCACCCTCGTTTTGACCGCGGTTTTCGGCCGCTCGTGGTGCGGTTTTTACCCCCCCGCGAGCGGCCGAAAAAGGGTAAGACCCCCGCAGAGCGCCGCCGTAGCGGCGCTTTGTGGCGGTATTGCCGCGGTTTTACCGCGGTTTTACCGCGGTTTCCCATTCTAATCAATGGGAAGGAGTGGTATAGGAGCGGTGAACACACCGCTCCAAAGATGCTGCTAGCAGGACTTTTTTTGCCGTCCTGCTAGAGCACCGCTCCAGTGTAAAAGCCCGCCGGCTTTCACACTGGAGTTAAAGGGTGCCGGATTTTTTCAGGCGGTGAACAGGCGCTACTTTTAGTGCTGTACTGCCTGAAAAACGCCCCAGTGTGAAAGGGGCCTTAGTGTTCATTTTCGTCTAGGGAGAACAAAACATAAGATTTACTATCCCTTCCTGCAGCTAGACTGGTCCACACAGCGTATGCGTCCTCGCACTCCAGGGTGCTTATGCCATGAAATCCATAGCAGGGTCCATGTGAGGACGCCGAGAAGCAGTCCATCGCCAGATTGTAGGGGAGAGCTGCCAGCTGGGGTAGCGGGGATCAAGTAAATAAAACTGGTTCTCCTCTCGCCTAGACAAAACAAGCAATTATCCTTTGCAGTGCGGGCACAAGGCCCACTTCAAGGGATCATTTCTAGTTTGCCTGAAAATTGGACTTCAACACTTTTGCTTTTAGCTCCAGCATATAAAAGACACAAATGAATGCAGCCCTGTAATCTATAATACATCACTAAATGTATATTTTAATGCCAGTAGTGTTAACACCTGAATTTGGCTTGGCATGTGTGGCAGAGCTGTGTAAATCTCAGGACTAGATGGACAAAAATATAATCCTTGAATTTGATATTTTAAAGTGTCTTTTGGGAAACAGGCTGATGTGAATGGTTCTTTGTACGCTTTGAAGCTCTGTGGAATGTGTTGATGGCAATATTTGAAATACTTCATAATCACTGTTCTAAGCAATAAAAGTGTGACAAAAAAAAAAACTGAACTACTCTGGTGGCAGTATGTAAAAAAAAAAGAAAAAAATGTTAAGAGAAAAAAAATGTATAAAAATGTGAACAAAATAATTATACATTTTTTTATTTTTTTACATACTGTCACCAATCATTATCTCTGATAACCGGCACAACAGTCATATGATGAAGCTGTATTGCACTGGTGATAATATGTAAAAACTAAATTTTTAAAAAACACCCACATTTTATTTAATTTCTTAATTTTTCAAAAAATTACAACTTCAAAAAACTCTCCATGCCTCCTATTAAATACATTGGACTGTCTACTTTCCAAAAAGGGGTCATTTTGGGATATTTGTACTGTCCTGGCATTTTAGGGCCTTAAGAAATGCAATAAGCCGTCAGTACATAAGAACTGATCAATTTTCAAATATATATACCATAGTATAGTATATTTACACAGACTAAATAACATACATTGATTTTGAGTTATTTTTCCCAAAAAAATGTAGCAGACTACATTTTGGCATAAATATATGGAGAAAGATTATTTGTTTGCAAATTGTACAGCAGAAACTAAGAAAAAGGTGTTTTTTTTAATTAAAATGTTCTGTATTTTTTTGTTTATATAGCAAAAAAATAAAAAAAATAAACTGTGGTGATTAAATCCACCAAAAGAAAGCTCTATTTGTCTTAAAAAATTATACAAATTTAAATTTGAGTACAGGGCCACATGACTGAGCAATTGGCAGTTAAAATAGCATAGTGCTGAATAGCAAAATGCCCTCGTTATGAAGGGGTCCAAGTGATTTAATGCTTGTCTTTGTTTATAAAAAGAAATGCTGAATTATTCTTCAGCAATTTACATCTTTCTGGCTTCTATTACTGTCTGTCAGCTACTCCCCTGCATGAAGCCCAATTTGTTGGTATTTAATATTGTGCCAGTCAAGCAAAGCTCTGTTGTTACCACTCCCTATGCTGTGGGTGTACCTTCCCAAAAGTCTTGTGTATTTACTCTGTACTCTCCATCTTCCCCACACTATCTTCTCCACCTCCCCCCACTCTGTCAATCCCCAACTCCCCAACTCTCAGGGGCGGCTCCAGGCCAAAATTATTGGACGTTATTTTTTACTTTTTGCTATAATAAATAATCCCCCAAAAATATATAAAAAAACTATTATTTTTCCTCAGTTTAGGCCGATATGTATTCTTCTACATATTTTTGGTAAAAAAAATCGCAATAAGCGTTTATTGATTGGTTTGCGCAAAAGTTATAGTGTCTACAAAAAAGGGGATAGTTTTATGGCATTTTTATTAATATTTTTTTTTTTACTAGTAAAGGCGGCGATCTGCGATTTTAATCGTGACTGCAACATTATGGCGGACACATCACAATTTTGACACATTTTTGGGACCATTGTCATTTTTACAGCAATCAGTGCTATAAAATTGCACTTATTACTGTAAAAATTACACTGACAGTGAAGGGGTTAACCACTAGCTGGCTAGGAAGGGGTTAAGTGTGTCCTAGGGAGTAATTCTAACTTTTTGGGTGGCGTGGCTACGAGTGACACATCACTGATCACCGCTCCCGATCACAGGGAGTTGTGATCAGTGACAGTGTCACTAGGCTAATGTAACCAAGCATCTCCCCGTTCTTCAGCTCCGTGAGACGATCGCGGGTATCCCCGCGGACATCGAGTCCGTGGGACCTGCGATCCTACTTACGGAGCTTGCGGCAGGGTTGTGCGCATGCGACCACATGGCGGCAAATTCAAAGGGACGTACAGGTACGCCCATTTGCACAGCCGTGCCATTCTGCTGACGTATATGTACATGCAGCGGTCGGAAAGCGGTTAAAGGGTGCAGGGGTACTCCAAGAGGGGTTGGGGCAAATAGGAGGCTGTATATTGCTTTTTTTTTTTTTTTTTATTAAATGGTACAGGGATACTCCAAGAGAGGTTGGGGCAAATAAGGGTGGTGTTTATTGACTTTTTTATTAAAGGATGCAGGGATACTCTAAAACAGCTTGGAGAATATGGGGGGTTTATATTCCTTTTTTTATTAATGGTGCAGGGGTACTCCAAGGGGAGCTGGGGCAAATATGGGTGTATATTGCATTTGGGGGGGGGGGGGGTGAAGGGGGAGGAAGACTGGCTGCAAGCCTGGAGTTGGGCTTTAGTTGTAGGACGATCCTATAACACACAATTTTGTTAAGTACATTTATTAAAAAGATTCTGTAATTCTGCACAATCCCACTACCGATGTACCATTCCTGGAATACACAAGTTATTCGAAGCCTGGCAGCTTCTGCCCAGCCAGCTGTGGCTACAGCAGTGTCCGTCCAATGACAAGCCGCACATGTCCTCTGCATTCTCACGGGATGCCTCTGCATTCTCAGGGATGTCATTCCCACGCAGTGTGTGAGTATTCCTGCTCCATAGAAAAAGGATGGTTTACGTAAAGATGTCTGAATTAGACATGTATATTTTCCTACCGTTTTCATTAATCAGCACAGTAATGCGCGGAAAAATGCAGAGCGTTCTCAGAATGACCAGAGACCCACAAGTTCAAGCACACGGTAAAAGTAACAAAGAGTTAAATCTTCACTCAGCCAGTTATAAAACATAATTTATTCCTGTTATGTTTTTTTTTTTTTTTTTTTATGAAAAACATTGAATTGCCATTCACCCCTGAGCATTTTATTTAACAATTCCAACAGATTGATAACACTTAAGATAAAAAATTCTGTTATTTTCAAGGGGTCCGTTCACACCAGAGTGTTGTGTCGCTTGTTGCCTCATGTAAATCCCCAAAAAGCATAAAAATAAATTTGGGGCAGAATCTTGATGCCAGCCTCCTGTAATCCTCTGCACAGCAATGCTGACGTGGGGGGGGGGGGGGGGGGCATCGCTCTGATGGGGTCATGTATAATGGGGAGTAGATCCCTATCCGCTCTCCATTATACTGCCTTTCTGTGAGCTCACTGATGCCCGCCCATGTTCACTTGATCAGAGGGAGCTCGGTGATTGGAGGAGAGATGGTCATGTGATTTTGACAGATGACATGACCAGACTCTCCTCTTTTGGGTTCACACTATTGCGAGTTGAATGCGGATTTCCCTGCGTCTAATTCGCATGTCAGGAGATTGTGACCGGCTCTCAATGAAATTGCGCAGGAGTACTGTGTGTCTTCTGGTCCGTTTCAGGTCCGAATTCTGCCAAAAATTTTGACTGAAATTGGACCTGAAACAGTGAACAGACCCCTGCTCCATACTGTAGTGTGAACCCAGCCTAAAACAATAAAAAAATGTTACCGTATGTGCTCCACCAGTTTTAGAGTGCAGAGGTCATGAGTAAAACATTTTAGCTATGCTTTAATCAACATTCACACTATACTTTCTAAAGCTACATTCACACCTCTTAGATATCGACCGGTGTGAATGTAGCCTACATTTTTTTTTATTACAGCGGGTGTGCCCATACTGTTGTTTTAATATAGACCCCTGTGTTAATCAGGTTCTGTTCCTCTTCAAGGTGCCCTCAGTCATCCTCTTTACAGAAGAGAGAGCAGCAAGGACTTCATCATTGTGCTCCTTCCTTGGCCAATCAACAGTTTAATATTTAGTCAGGTCAAAAAAAGACCATCTAGTTCAACCACTAGAAGCATGGTCCAATGTTCTCCAGCAGGGGAAAATAGGAATTCCTTCCTGATCCCCCAGAAGACAATTGTATATTCCCTGGATCAACTACCCCTGGTGTTATTATCTATAATTGTTAGTATCCAGTTATATTTTGTGCATTTATTAATGTATCGAGCACTTTAAAAATCTACTGAGTTGGCCAGAACTAGTTCCTTAGGGACTCTATTCCACATTTTCACAGCTCTTACTGTGAAGAAGCCTTTCTATATGTAGAGGTTAAAAATTATTTTCCTCCAGTCATAAAGGGTGTCCCCTTGTCCTTTGTATTGACCTGAATGTGAACAACTGCACCAAGTTCACTATATAGACCACTTGTATATTTATGCCTGTTATCAGTTTGGTTGCCCTTCTCTTCACCTTTTCCATTTCCCCAATCAGAGGTGTTTTCTTGATCAAAGTAAGAACCTGGCCATGCTATCTGTCAGGGATATCTGGATCACAACAGTGGCTAGACGGAATCACAAATCCTTTAGCAAGGACGACAGGAGAAATAGATAACTGTATTTCTATTGGGTATTTAGCTGTTTGCCCACAGCTAAAGTGGTTGTATACCCTAATTTGTCATTTTAGGCTTACCTGTAGGGAAAATTAATATCTCCTAAACCTGTAAGGTTTAGGAGATATTCCCTTTGCATACAGCCGATGACATCAGCGGCGCATGCGCTCTGAATGCCCGGCTGAAGGTCCGGCAGATGCTGCCAGACCTTGCCGGGAAGAAGACTCCTGTGAGCATGCGCAGGAGTGATGTCATCGTGGCTCCGGCCACTCACATCGCCGGAGCCGCGAACCTGGAAGAAACGCAGAGGGCAAGATGTCAGCTCCCTCTGCATGGACCGGGCTGCAATACGGGGGCTTCGATCTAAGGTAAGTATTTCATAATCAGCTAGTATGCGTTACATACTAGCTGATTATGCCTTTGCCTTGCAGGGTTTGTTTTTTTTTTTTGTTTTTTTAGATGTGTGGGTATACAACCGCTTTAACGTGATCGTAAACAATCACCTTACAATAAAACCCATTCAGTTTACAGGCAAAACATGTGTGTATAGATAAAGAAAACATTGTAAATACCTTGTTTCCCTTTTTTTTTATAAATTACTACATTCCCTCTGTTCTCAGCTGCATAAGAACTGAGGGGAAGGAGAAGCAGCAGCACACTGAGCTTGCCAGTGATAGGCTGTACAGGGGAGGCGTGTCAGGACAAATCTGATCATTGGAGGAGAGTAGGCTGAGTTTCCAGCATAGCTGGAGAACTGACTACACTTTGTTCTCCTGCCTAGTGTGGTCAGTTTTAAATAGGAAAGCAGAAGGACTGGCAGGAACACCAGGCATCTCACACAAAGGAAGCAATACAAAGAGAACAGGATACTTTCTCATACAAGTACATGGTACAGCAGGGACATATCAGGAATATGAATGTTGGGGTAACAACTCTATCACTAAAAAATTACTTTGCCAATAAATGTGCCCACAACAAGAAGGAAAGTAGGAAATCTCTCCCACCTCCTGGGCCTCTAGACACAACTGTAATGAAGAGAAATCACCATGCAAAGACTCTACATAATCTGACACTTCTGGAGGTGTCATTCTCCTGGTCTCCTGCGGTATTTTGTGGATCCTCCCTACATCACTATAAACACAAATGTGCTGATAAAGCAGTTAAGAAAAGAATGGCATTTTACTGGCTTACTGGTACTACCAGCTCCATAGAAAGAAAAGTATTACCAAGATTTAACCTTAGAATGAGAAATTATTAATATGACTGGGTGAGTTTTTGAATAAAACTAAACTGTAGTGTTTTCTTTAAACCAAAAATATTTAGGGGGCCCAATTACTTTGCTAACATGTGTTATGTTGTACATTAATGTGTGTTGTATCAAAGCAGTCAAAATGAATAGGCTGCCAATGCACACGAAAAAGACATGACCCCGGTTTTCGAATACAAAGCACTGTGTGTATTGCCATGCCTTATGGGGCACTACAATGCAGGTGCAATGCCTTAAGTAGTGTGTTGGGGTCCCCGGAAAAATGAATAGCACTGCAACGCATATTATGCGTGTCACTGCATTTTGAAATAATGCATGTGCTACCACAACACAGAGGTGCAAACTAGTTATTGTGCAAATTGGGTTAAAAATTTTAGTTTTACTAGGTATCTGCTCCCACTTCCATGGAGGTTTGGCAACCCTCTCTTTGCCTGCAGCTTTCTGGGATGTGCCACAGATCCCAGAAGGCTGCGGGCCCAAAGCCCAGTGTGGCTTGTACATGCGCAACATGTAGCCGGGTGTGTAGCAGCAAATCATCCCCCCACAGTAAACATGCTGGCGCCGGGGATCCGGAAACCGCTGAAAAATAGGGATGAGCCCGATGGTCGCCCGTTCACCGAACAGCGAACAATATGCAGTGTTTGCGGCAAATTCGAAAGCTGCCGGCACACCGTTAAAGTCTATGGGACATTGACATGAAAAATCAAAAGTGCTAATTTTAAAGGCTTATATGCAAGTTATTGCCATAAAAAGTGTTTGGGGACCCAGGTACTGCCCCAGGGGACATGTATCAATGCAAAAATGTTTTTTAAAAATGCCAGTTTTTTCGGGAGCAGTGATTTTTTTAATGCTTAAAGTGAAACAATAAAAATGAAATATTCCTTTAAATATTGTACCTGGGGGGGGGGGGGGGGTGTCTGTAGTATGCCTGTAATGTGGCGCACGTTTCCCGTGTTTAGAACAGTACTACAGCAAAATTACATTTCTAAAGGAAAATTGTCATTTAAAACTGCTTGCGGCTGTAATCTCAGCAATATAGATAAAACTCATTGAAAAAAAGAGCATGGGAACCCCCCCCCCCCAGTCCATTACCAGGCCCTTCGGGTCTGATATGGAAATGAAGGGGAAACCTTCGCCAAATTAAAAAAAAAAAATAGCGTAGGGGTCCCCCCAAAATCCATACCAGACCCTTATCCGAGCATGCAACCTGGCAGGCCGCAGGAAATGAGGGGGGGACGAGAGAGCGCCCCCCCCCCTCCTGAACTGTACCAGGCCATATGCCCTCAACATGGGGAGGGTGCTTTGGGGTAGCCCCCCAAAGCACCTTGTTCCCATGTTGATGGGGACAAGGGCCTCATCCCCACAACCCTTGCCCGGGGGGCTTATCGGAATCTGGAAGCCCCTTTTAACAAGGGGACCCCCAGATCCCAGCCCAAATGTACCCCTACCATTTCACAAAAAAAGTGTGAAAACTATAAAAACGACAAAACACAGCTTGGGACAAGTCCTTTACTGTATTAAAAAAAAAAAAAAAAGTCCCACGATGTCCATTCATCTTCTTCTATCACACCGCGACGGACCGAAAAAAAAAACCCACAACCGATGCACCCTTATGGGAGGCTCCCACTGTCTGACGCTTCTTCGCTTGTGACAGCTCTTATATACCTGAGAGCGGGGCCACCCGGTGATGTAACCGAGTGACCCCATCCCCTCTGACACCACGGGGACTTCCCAATGAATGAATGAATGATTTGTATAGCGCTGCAACTGCGAACTGAATCGCCTTGAGGTGCTTGATCCGAATTGCGTTGATTGCTTTTTAAAAGAGGTAGGTCTTGAGTTTTTTCCTGAAGGCGCGATGGTCTTTTTCCAAGCGGATGTTCGTAGGTAGAGCGTTCCATAGCCGTGGTCCTTGGACTGCAAATCTTCGTTCTCCCCTTGATTTGTACCAGGACTTGGGGACGAGGAGCAGGTTTTGGTTGTTAGAGCGGAGGTTGCGATTGGGAGTGTAGTGTTGTATTTTTTCGCATAAGTATTGAGGAGCATCTCCTTGTGTGCATTTGTGGGTCAGGCATAGGGTCTTGAATGTGATCCGATCATTTACGGTTAGCCAATGGAGGGTCCTCAGGGAGGGGGAGATGGATTCCCATGGTTTTTTTCCTGTGACTAGTCTTGCTGCCATGTTTTGCACGACTTGTAGTCGTGCAATCTGGAATTTAGGTAGTCCTATGTAGAGGGAGTTAGCGTAGTCGAGTCGAGAGTTGATGATTGTTCCTTCCACTATGGCTTTGTCCTTTTCTGGAATTAAGGGGATGAGTCTACGCAGCAGGCGTAGAAGGTGGTAGGATCCGCTGACATTTCTGAATCGAAGGTGACTCCGAGACTTTTGGCTTTTATGCTTAGGGGGATAGTCTGTCCAAGGATGGTGGGCGGAGTCCATGGTGTTGTAGATTTAGTTTTCCGGTTAGCATTTAGGAGAAGGAGTTCTGTTTTGGTTCCATTAAGTTTGATGGAGCTTGTGGACATCCAGTGGTCTATTGATGTGAGGCATTTTTCCAATTCCTGATATTGGTCTTTTTGTCCGGGGATCCGAAGGTAGAGTTGAGTATCATCTGCGTATGAGTGGAAGCATAGGTCTGATTTGCTGATGATTTTAAGGAGTGGACGGATATAAATGTTGAAGAGCACGGGTGATAAAGGTGATCCTTGAGGGACTCCATAGGAGACTGCGCGAGATTCAGAGGTAAAGGCTCCAAGTTTCACTGTCTGTGATCGATTTCCAATGGCTTTCCCGTGGCTCCAGGGGGGGCAGGGGTCACCCATTTACATAAATTTGGCGCAGGGTTTCCCTTAATTTCCATATCAGACCCGAAGCGCCTGGTATGGATTTTTATTTTTTTGTTCGGGGTTCCCCCTAATATTCATAACAGACCCAAAGGGCCTGGTAATGGACTGAGGGGGGGGGGGGGATCCCATGCTCTTTTTTTTCAATGAGTTTTAACTATATTGACGAGATCCGACAATCCATTACAGCCACGATCAGTTTTAAATGACAATTTTATCATTTAGAAATGTCATTTTGCTGTGGTATTGTTCAAAACACGGGAAAAATGCACCACTTTACAGGCATACTATAGACACCCCCCAGGCACAATGTTTAAAGGAATATTTCATTTTTATTGTTTCACTTTAAGCATTACAAAAATCACTGCTCCCAAAAAATTTTCATTGATACATGTCCCCTGGGGCAGGACCCAGGTCCCCAAACACTTTTCATGACAATAACTTGCATATAAGCCTTTAAAATTAGCACTTTTATTCATGTTCATGTGCCATAGACTTTAGCGGTGTTCGTGTGTTCTGCCAAATTTGTTGCCTGTTCGGTATGTTCTGGTGCGAGGGGGGTGTTCGGCTCATCCCTAGTGAAGAACCAGCCCAGGTGAGGATCCCTGGACAGGTAAGTGTCCTTTTATTGAAAGTCAGCAGCTATAGTATTTGTAGCTGCTGACTTAATTTTTTTCTCTCTAGGGTGAAGATCCTTTTAAAATTTCAATAGACGTAGATACAGTGGGGTTGATTTACTAAAGGCAAATAGACTGTGCACTTTGAAAAGTGCAGTTGCTCCACAGCTTAGTAAATGAGGTAAAGTTTCACTTTACAAAGAACACCCAATCACATGCAAGGAAAATTTAAAAAAGCATTTTTGCTTGCACATGATTGGATGATGGAAGTCAGCTGAGCTTCTGCTCATTTACTAAGCTCTGGAGCAATTGCTCTTGCAGAGTGCAACTGCACTTTACAAAGTGCACAGTGTATTTGCCTTTAGTAAATCAACCCCAGTATCTCACAAAAGTGAGTACACCCCTCACATTTTTTTTTATATTTTATATATATCTTTTTATGTGACAAAACTGAAGAAATTACACTTTGCTACAATGTAAAGTAGTGAGAGTGCAGCTTGTATAACAGTGTAAATTTGCTGTCCCCTCAAAATAACTCAACACACAGCCATTAATGTCTAAACCGCTGGCAACAAAAGTGAGTACACCCCTAAGTGAAAATGTCCAAATTGGGCCCAATTAGCCATTTTCCCTCCCCGGTGTCATGTGACTTGTTAGTGTTATAAGGTCTCAGGTGTGAATAGGGAGCAGGTGTGTTAAATTTGGTTTTATCGCTCTCACTCTCTTACACTGGTCACTGGAACTTCAACATGGCACCTCATGGCAAAGAACTCTCTGAGGATCTGAAAAAAAGAATTGTTGATCTACATAAAGATGGCCTAGGCTATAATAAGATTGTCAAGACCCTGAAACTGAGCTGCAGCACAGTGGCCAAGACCATACAGCAGTTTAACAGGACAGGTTCCACTCAGAACAGGCCTCACCATGGTCGACCAAAGAAGTTGAGTGCACGTGCTCAGCGTCATATCCAGAGGTTGTCTTAGGGAAATAGACGTATGAGTGGTGCCAGCATTGCTGCAGAGGTTGAAGGGGTGGGGGTTCAGCCTGTCAGTGCTCAGACCATACGCCACACACTGCATCAAATTGGTCTGCATGGCTGTCTTTCCAGAAGGAAGCCTCTTCTAAAGATGATGCACAAGAAAGCCTGTAAACAGTTTTGAAGACAAGCAGATTAAGGACATGGATTACTGGAACCATGTCCTGTGGTCTGATGAGACCAAGATAAACTTATTTGGTTCAGATGGTGTCAAGTGTGTGTGGCGACAACCAGGTGAGGAGTACAAAGACAAGTGTGTCTTGCCTACAGTCAAGCATGGTGGTGGGAGTGTCATGGTCTGGGACTGCATGAGTGCTGCCAGAACTGGGGAGCTACAGTTTATTGAGGGAACCATAAATGCCAACATGTACTGTGACTGACTAAAGCAGAGCACGATTCCCTCACTTCGGAGACTGGGCCACATGGCAGTATTCCAACATAACGACCTCAAACACACCTCCAAGACGACCACTGCCTTGCTAAAGAAGCTGAGGGTAAAGGTGATGGACTGGCCAAGCATTTCTCCAGACCCAGGGGTCAAGTCCTGGGGAAAAAAGTGTGGGAACTCCCACCCAAGATCTCTACCCCACCAAAAAAAAAAAAATAGGACATCGGGGCACATGGCACCTCAGAGCACGGGGCACCTCAGGGCACGGGGCACATCAGGGCACGAGGCACATCAGGGCACGGGGCACATCAGGGCACGAGGCACATCAGGGCACGAGGCACATCAGGGCACGGGGCACATCAGGGCATGAGGCACATCAGGGCACGGGGCACATCAGAGCACGGGGCACCTCAGGGCACGGGGCACCTCAGGGCACGGGGCACATCAGGGCACGGGGCACATCAGGGCACGGGGCACATCAGAGCACGGGGCACCTCAGGGCACGGGGCACCTCGGGGCACATCAGGGCACGAGGCACATCAGGGCACATCAGGGCACGGGGCACATCAGGGCACGAGGCACATCAGGGCACGAGGCACATCAGGGCATGGGGCACATCAGAGCACGGAGCACATCAGGGCACGGGGCACATCAGGGCACGAGGCACCTCAGGGCACGGGGCACATCAGGGCACGGGGCACATCAGAGCACGGGGCACCTCAGGGCACGGGGCACCTCAGAGCACGGGGCACCTCAGGGCACGAGGCACATCAGGGCACGGGGCACATCAGGGCACGAGGCACATCAGGGCACGAGGCACATCAGGGCACGGGGCACATCAGAGCACGGAGCACATCAGGGCACGGGGCACATCAGGGCACGAGGCACATCAGGGCACGGGGCACATCAGGGCACGTGGCACATCAGGGCACGGGGCACATCAGAGCACGTGGCACATCAGGGCACGGGGCACATCAGGGCACGTGGCACATCAGGGCACGGGGCACATCAGGGCACGAGGCACATCAGGGCACGGGGCACAATAGGGCACGAGGCACATCAGGGCACGGGGCACATCAGAGCACGGAGCACATCAGGGCACGGGGCACATCAGGGCACGAGGCACATCAGGGCACGGGGCACATCAGGGCACGAGGCACATCAGGGCACGGGGCACAATAGGGCATGAGGCACATCAGGGCACGGGGCACATCAGAGCACGGAGCACATCAGGGCACGGGGCACATCAGGGCACGGGGCACATCAGGGCACGAGGCACATCAGGGCACGGGGCACATCAGAGCACGGAGCACATCAGGGCACAGGGCACATCAGGGCACGAGGCACATCAGGGCACGGGGCACATCAGGGCACGAGGCACATCAGGGCACGGGGGACAAAAGGGCACGAGGCACATCAGGGCACGAGGCACATCAGGGCACGGGGCACATCAGGGCACGGGGCACATCAGAGCACGGGGCACCTCAGGGCACGGGGCACATCAGGGCACGGGGCACATCAGAGCACGGGGCACCTCAGGGCACGGGGCACCTCAGGGCACGGGGCACATCAGGGCACGAGGCACATCAGGGCACGGGGCACATCAGAGCACGGAGCACATCAGGGCACGGGGCACATCAGGGCACGAGGCACATCAGGGCACGGGGCACATCAGGGCACGGGGCACATCAGAGCACGGGGCACCTCAGGGCACGGGGCACATCAGGGCACGGGGCACATCAGAGCACGGGGCACCTCAGGGCACGGGGCACCTCAGGGCACGGGGCACATCAGGGCACGAGGCACATCAGGGCACGGGGCACATCAGGGCACGAGGCACATCAGGGCACGGGGCACATCAGAGCACGGAGCACATCAGGGCATGGGGCACATCAGGGCACGGGCACATCAGGCCACAGGGCACATGGCACATCAGGGCTCGGGGCACATCTGGGCACATTATGGGGCACATCAGGGAACATTATAGGGCACATAGAACATTATGGGGCACATTGGGGCATCAGGGCACGGGGCACATCAGGGGGCACATCTGGGGATCTTACTTGACAGCATGCAGAGTAGCGCAGGAAGCGTCTGTGTGTAATACGTTCTCTCTCTCGTCACGCTGCTCGCTCCCCGGCGGCCCCTCCTCTCCTCTCTTCTCGTCTATCCCAGATGATGTCTCAAGCCAATGGGGATAGACGAGAAGAGAGGAGGGGCCGCCGGGGAGCGAGCAGCGCTGATTGACATGAGAGAGAACGTATTACACACAGACGCTTCCTGCGCTACTCTGCATGCATCTCATTCCGCTCTGGCGGATCTCGTCCTGCAAAGGGAACGGCGTTCCTGCTGTAAAAAAAGTGCAGGGACGCCGTTCCCACGCGTTCCCCCTGGACTCGAGCCCTGTCCAGACCTAAACCCTATTGAGCATCTGTGCGGCATCCTCAAACGAAAGGTAGAGGAGCGCAAGGTCTCTAACATCCACCAGCTCTGTGATGTCGTCATGGAGGAGTGGAAGAGGACTGCAGTGGTAACCTGTGAAGCTCTGGTGAACTTCATGCCCAAGAGGGTTAAGGCAGTGCTGGAAAATAATGGTGGCCACAAAAAATATTGACACTTTGGGCCCAATTTGGATATTTTCACTTAGGGGTGTACTCACTTTTGTTGTCAGCAGTTTAGACATTAATGGCTGTGTGTTGAGTTATTTTGAGGGGACAGCAAATTCACACTGTTATACAAGCTGCACACTCACTACTTTACATTGTAGCAAAGTGTCATTTCTTCAGTGTTGTCACATGAAAAGATATAATAAAATATTTACAAAAATGTGAGGGGTGTACTCATTTTTGTGAGATACTATAGATTCATTTTTTTATAACGGCTAATTTATTATGCAATTTGTGTGCAGAAAATAAATCTGTCCCTATCTTGCGTCACAAACTGAAAGTAGAAATTGCAAACAATAAAATTACCAATATAACGTACCCGCTCTAGTAGTATAAAACAGTTTTGATAAATATCCCCCACTGTCGCAATGAATGCGGTTGTGTATCTTATATTTTATATTGCACGTTAGGGTGAGATTTATAACCTGTATTCCAACTGCCTAAGGAACTAGAATATCTGCACTTACTAGAAAAACTGCTCCTTAGCCACCATGCTTACTAGGCGTGTAGCCACAGTGCACAGAGCAAACTAAATGTCATTCAGTATGGGCTCTTTACATCTCTCTGTGAAGAGTGATCTGCGGTAGAACGCTACTAAGCAGTGCAGGTAATGATGACATATATTCAGAAGGTGATTCTACCACCATGTATTTTTTTTTTTTACATTCAAACAAACTTTTTGAATGGGAATGCTGTACCACAAACGTGAGCCTAGTAATTGGCTTGTGGTTGCTACACTTTCCTCATTCACTTGAATAGCATCGCCGCTGAACACATAAGGGGTGATATTTTTTTAGCTGCGCTACAAAGCATCGAGGTTGCACCATGTGTACACCGTGTCTGATGTTACAGCTTAAAACCCATTTACACCTGTGTGCTTTATATGCAGTGCATTAAAAAGTCCTGATTTTAGTGCTTTTAATGCGATTTCCTCAAAATGCACAATATATATAGCTCAATGATAATGCATCCATAGACCTGCGCAGGGGTGTGCTGGGTGTGCCTGGGCACACCCTAATCACCCCTTGCACATTAGCAGTAACCACTGTCCCCTGAGGATGTCATCGGAACGGATCCTTTGGCAGTGACATCACAGCGCACGGCCACAGATCCGAGCAGTGTATGAGTCTCATGTCTTATCCTTAACCCTATACTTGTCTACACTATTATAAGTGCATAACCTTTTAATAAATCATTTGTACGCCTGGTAATGCACTATAGCGTCCTTCATTTCTTACATATTGGAATACCTGTCATCGCAGTTGCATCTGATCTAGCAGTGATCATCTGCTATACAGGAGCACTTTTTGTCTGAAGCGGTGAGTATTAACCCTCGATGTTCAGTCTGGCAGAGGTGGTGGTTGCCGTGTGGATGTGAATAGGCATGTATGGCCTTTTTTCTATGTAACGCCTCTGGTAAGTAACTGGTGTGCTTATCTGTTTGATGGAGGTGCATTGAAGTCGATGAAAAGAGTCAGTGGTGGATTCACACACTTTCTGCTACTCACAGAGGATATTTTGGATGGACGTTTTATTATGAAATTTTCGTTTTCTTTTGATTGTTATTTATTGCAATGGCACTTTAGAGCACTACAAATCATAATGCACTTTTGAGTTTTGAGCTATCATGCACTTTTTGTTTTTTTGCATTGTTAAGCATTAATGAAATACACACACGTAGACACCCACGCTTTTATAAATTAATATAATATAACCGTTAACATATGGATTAATAAATGTTAAATAAAACCAATTTTATTAAATAAAACCAATTTTGGTTTTATTTAACATTTATTAGTCACATATGTTTACGGTTCTATAAATACATATATATATATATATATATATATATATATATATATATATATATATATATATATACACACACACACACATATGGTTCTATATATATATATATATATACACTCACACATATGGTTCTATATATATATATATATATATATATATATATATATATATATATACACATGCACGTGTGTTTGAGCTTTGGGGTGCACACCCTAATACAGTAGGCTGTGCACACCTCCTGCATAGCTCCCAACTGTCCCTGATTTGGAGCAATGTCCCTCTGTCCCTCGTTCCTCCTCATTTGTCCCTCATTTTGGTCTGATCTATATAGTTGTATATAAAATACACTTATCTTTCTAAAAGTGTTTCCCAGTACTAAACCTTTCATCTAATTTCTAAATTGCTGCATTTGTAAATTTCAGAAGCCAATATAAAGAAATAATAGTAGTGGTAAAAAAAAAAAGCACTTGTGGGTTTAATTAATAGTTTTTTTGTCTAATTCTCTTTTAAGGGGGCGTGTGACCTATGCCTACATACTTTTGCTAATAGGTGTCCGTTGTTCCTATCTCAAAAAGTTGGGAGGTATGCAGACTGCACAGATGTGAACCAGCCCTAAGAGAGGGCAATTGGGGGGCAGTAAAGACACGGCTCAACTGCTTATTTTGTACTACCCCCCCTCCACCTGCAAGTATAAACTATTCCTAAGGGTTTACATCTACTTTCAGAAATTTACACCGGATTTACTAAAACTGCAGAGTGCAAAATCTGGTGCAGCTCTACATAGAAACCAATCAGCTTCCATTTTTTTATTTATTTTTTTGGTCAAAGCTTAATTGAACAAGCTGAAGTTAGAAGCTGATTGTCTACCATGCACAGCTGCACCAGATTCTGACTGCTCCAGTTTTAGTAAATTTCCACCAATGTGTTTGTACAATACACTGGGGTTAATTTACTAAAACTGGACAGTGCAAAATCTGATGCAGCTCTGCATAGAAACCAATCAGCTTCCAGGTTTTATTGTCAAAGCTTAATTGAACAACCTGAAGTTCGAAGGTGATTGGCTACCGTGCACAGCTGCACCAGATTTTGCACTCTTCAGTTTTCGTAAATCAACCTCATTGTGCCAGCATGGCAGGGTTGCCAACTGTCAATACATTTATGAACAGTTTATAAAATCCATAATTTTTGCATCAGTCCGTGAATGTCTTGACCTAGTACTTGGTGGTCAGCTTCAGCCTTTTAGGCTAGGTAGGCGAAGCCGTACCCTATGGGACTGTCAGGAGCCTTGCACCCCATGGGGTCAGGGAGAGGTCCTACCCCTTAAGCACACCCTTAAGCGCTTATTTTAGTGTGCGCAAGTTTTTTGTACACTTAACGTTTTTTGTTTTTTGTTTTCAGCATTGGACATTTATGGTCAGATGCAAAAATTACAGATTTTACAAACTGTTTGTAAATTTATTGACAGTGGGCTACCTTGTAGCATGGTATATTTCTATTTAACCAGATATCTGACAGAATGCCGTAAGATAATATTAAATCCTTTAAAGCGGAATCACTCTTGCTGAAAAATTTCAGCAGAGGCCACTTTATTAAACAGGTCATCATTGTCTTTTTTTTTTTTCTTTCTTTGCTCTCACAAGGCTGCCTTTCCTTCTTTTGGACTCTTGATTCACAGCAGCATCCCCTCCTGCAAAATGTTTTATTAGAGGGATATGCATAATTTAAATTTGAAATAGTTACTTCAATAATTAATATTTCTTTTTACAGCAAAAAGGGGGGAAGAGAGAATGTCAATGGCAGCTCCAGACAGAGGCGCAGTTCTGACTTGAGCCCACTAGAGGCCGACATGGAGCTTGCGAGCCCTGGGAATAAATCAGGCTGGGCTCACTCGTTTGCCCTTCAGTGGTACACAACACACAATTGGGAATTGGAGACTTCGTAGGGAGAACACAACACTTGCTCCTAGCACGGTCTGAATTCTATGAAGCTTCTTTTATTTTTTGGGGGCTGATCATTGGATTTTTTTAATATATTTTTTTGTATGCCTTGGATCCTAGCAATTGCACTGCAAATCCACTGGATGCTGCTGAGGATCATCTTAGCCTGTAGATTGGTCCAGCTTAATACAAGAGAGGTTCAGACAGAGAGGCATTAAATGCTTGTTGAGAAAGAGAAATCTCTAAACAGTCATCATCCCCTTTTTGTCAATATGACAGTCAGCTGAGGACATGGGAAAACACACAGAACAGGTGGACCAGGAGGAGCAAAACAGCAGCAGCAAGACAAGCAAGCAAACCTGGGCTTTACAGTTCTTCTTCTCTGCCTTGAGTCCATCAACTCCTATTCATCATCAGACCTGTGTGCGAGATTAAATACAAATATAAATAAACAATCTAATGCATAAGGAAGCATCACTCCCAACTACCCAGCATAGTGACCTCCCAGCCAACAGATGCCTACAAGAATGGAGCTGTAAGTACATGTTTTAGGGGGGAGGTGGAGAAAATCCAGATTAAAAAGGGGAGAAAATAATCTAAGCTTTTTTTTTTCTTGGTACATCACAACATCATTAGTCTGGGGACGCAGATCAGAAGCAAGATAGTGATTTTTTTTTTTTAACCTTTGCATGGCTCTATTATTATATAATAAATACTCCAGATCTGTGGGGGGCTGGTGTGATGGGTTTGGATGTATTATATTTATTCTGCTGCTTGGCCCTGTGTGTCACTGAAGTGCTGGGGCTGATCCCTCTCCCAGAGCTGATCCCTCTCTCTGTGATCCCTCTCTCCTAGATCCCTCTCTCCCAGAGCTGATCCCTCTCTCCTAGATCCCTCTCTCCCAGAGCTGATCCCTCTCTCCGTGATCCCTCTCTCCTAGATCCCCCTCTCCTAGATCCCTCTCTCCCAGAGCTGACCCCTCTCTCCCAGATCCCTCCCTCCTAGATCCCTCTCGCCTAGATCTCTCTCGCCTAGATCCCTCTCTCCCAGAGCTGATCCCTCTCTCCATGATCCCTCTCTCCCAGAGCTGACCCCTCTCTCCCAGATCCCTCCCTCCTAGATCCCTCTCGCCTAGATCCCTCTCGCCTAGATCCCTCTCTCCCAGAGCTGATCCCTCTCTCCATGATCCCTCTCTCCCAGAGCTGACCCCTCTCTCCCAGATCCCTCCCTCCTAGATCCCTCTCGCCTAGATCTCTCTCGCCTAGATCCCTCTCTCCCAGAGCTGATCCCTCTCTCCATGATCCCTCTCTCCCAGAGCTGATCCCTCTCTCCCAGAGCTGATCCCTCTCTCCCAGAGCTGATCCCTCTCTCACAGATCCCTCTCTCCCAGAGCTGATCCCTCTCTCACAGATCCCTCTCTCCCAGATCCCTCTCTCCTAGATCCCTCTCTCCCAGAGCTGATCCCTCTCTCCCAGATCTCTCCCCCCCCCCCCAGACCCCTCTCTCCCAGACCCCTCTCCCCTAGATCGCTCTCTCCTAGATCCCTCTCTCCAAGAGCTGATCCCTCTCTCCCAGATCCCTCTCTCCTAGACCCCTCTTGCCTAGATCCCTCTTTCCCAGAGCTGATCCCTCTCTCCCAGATCCCTCTCTTCCAGATCCCTCCCTCCTAGATCCCTCTCGCCTAGATCCCTCTCTCCATGATCCCTCTCTCCTAGATCCCTCTCTCCCAGAGCTGATCCCTCTCTCCATGATCCCTCTCTCCTAGATCCCTCTCTCCCAGAGCTGATCCCTCTCTCCCAGAGCTGATCCCTCTCTCACAGATCCCTCTCTCCCAGAGCTGATCCCTCTCTCCCAGATCCCTCTCTCATAGATCCCTCTCTTCCAGATCCCTCTCTCCTAGATCCCTCTCTCCCAGAGCTGATCCCTCTCTCGCAGATCTCCCCCCCCCCCCAGACCCCTCTCTCCCAGACCCCTCTCCCCTAGATCGCTCTCTCCTAGATCCCTCTCTCCAAGAGCTGATCCCTCTCTCACAGATTCCTCTCTCCTAGACCCCTCTCGCCTAGATCCCTCTTTCCCAGAGCTGATCCCTCTCCCATAGATCCCTCTCTTCCAGATCCCTCTCTCCCAGACCACTCTCTCCCAGGCCCCTCTGTCCCAGAACCCTCTCTCCTAGATCCCTCTCTCCCAGAGCTGATCCCTCTCTCCCAGATCTCTCTCTCCTAGATCTCTCTCCCCCAGATCCCTCTCTCCTAGATCTCTCTCTCCCAGAGCTGATCCCTCTCTCCCAGATCTCTCTCCCCCAGATCCCTCTCTCCTAGATATCTCTCCCCCAGATCCCTCTCTCCTAGATCTCTCTCTCCCCCCAGATCTCTCTCTTCCAGACCACTCTCTCCCAGATCCCTCTCTCCCAAAGCTGATCCCTCTCTCCCAGATCCCTCTCTCCCAGATCTGATCCCTCTCTCCCAGATCTGATCCCTCTCTCCCAGATCCCTCTCTCCCAGAGCTGACCCCTCTCTCCCAGATCCCTCTCTCCCAGATCCCTCTCTCCCAGATCCCTCTCTCCCAGACCCCTCTCTCCCAGATCCCTCTCTCCCCCAGACCCCTCTCTCCCAGATCTCTCTTTCCTAGATCCCTCTCTCCTAGATCTCTCTCTCCTAGATCCCTCTCTCCTAGATCTCTCTCTCTCTCTCCTAGATCCCTCTCTCCTAGATCCCTCTCTCTCTCCTAGATCCCTCTCTCCCAGATCCCTCTCTCCTAGATCCCTCTCTCCTAGATCCCTCTCTCCCAGATCCCTCTCTCCTAGATCTCTCTCTCTCTCCCAGATCTCCCTCTCCCAGATCCCTCTCTCCCAAAGCTGATCCCTCTCTCCTAGAGCTGATCCCTCTCTCCCAGAGCTGATCCCTCTCTCCCAGATCCCTCTCTCCTAGATCTCTCTCTCCCAGATCCCTCTCTCCCAGATCTCTCTCTCTCTCCCAGACCCCTCTCTCCCAGATTCCTCTCTCCCAAAGCTGATCCCTCTCTCCTAGATCCCTCTCTCCTAGATCTCTCTCTCCCAGATCCCTCTCTCCTAGAGCTGATCCCTCTCTCCCAGATCCCTCTCTCCCAAAGCTGATCCCTCTCTCCCAGATCCCTCCCAGATCCCTCTCTCCTAGAGCCGATCCCTCTCTCCCAGATCCCTCTCTCTTAGATCCCTCTCTCCTAGATCCCTCTCTCCTAGATCCCGCTATCCCAGTTCCCTCTCTCCCAGGGCTAATGCTGCTTTCACTAGTCCAGGCAAACCTGTAGATACTGCAGGAAGCATTCCTCCTCCAGGTCGCACAGGCAGAGGCACACTGATTTTAAACGCAGCAGCAGGAAGAATGGATGTATTTCAATGAGCCTAGTGTACATCATTTATGGGGCTTTCATGTTTGTTTATAAAAAGTAAAGCATGCTGCATTTATTTCACATTTGAACGCACTAAGAACGCATGGAAATGCGTCTCCGTTCTCGAAAAAAAAAAACATAAAATGTGATGCAAATGCATAACAAATTAATGTAAACACGCATGCCTTGGGTTGCACACACTCAACATTGGGATTGTAGTGCAAACCAACTCAGACGCAGACAAACGTGGTTTTAGGGCCGGATCGCACCATAGAAACGCAGCCCAGATGGGTTTCTGCATGCACGTTTTTGATGCGTTACGGTGCCCTTTTCCCCTCTTTTTTTCTTCACCTTAAACGCGATACAGGCACACATGCAAGAAAAATGTATGTGTGTCAATGAGACTAGTTTACACCATTGTGGGGCTTTTATGTGTATTTAAAATTAGTATAAATTGCTGCATTTTTCTACACGTAAACAGATGGCATGTGAATGCACCGCAAATGCATGTGAATGCAACTAAAAAAACTTACCGCAGATGCATGTAAAAGTGCATTTTATTGCACACGCTGCGCTGCAAATGAGCCCTTAGGGCCGGTTCACGTCACAAAAATGCACTCCAGATGCGTTTTTGATTACCGTTCACACCACAAAAACTCACTCTGGATGCATTTCTGCAGGCACCTTTTTGATGCATTTTCAATGCGCTCCAGTATGTTTTTCCCCCTCTTGTTTTTCCCTTTTTTTTAAGGTTTCCTTTTTTTTTTTTATTTGCTGTAATGCATTCCAGTGCGTTTTTACCCCTCTTGTTTTTTTTTTTAAGTTTCCTGTGTTTTTCTTTTTTGCTGTAATTATTATTATTATTATTATATAGGATTTATATAGCGCCAACAATTTGTGCAACGCTTTAGAAAATGTAATGCATTCCAATGCATTTTTCATGCGTTTAGATGTGTTCTGGTGCACTTTTGATGCGTATTCCAATGTATTCCAGTGCGTTTTTCCTCCTTTTTTTTAAAGTTTCCTGTGTTTTTCTTTTTTGCTGTAATTATTATTATTATTATTATTATACAGGATTTATATAGCTCCAACAGTTTGCGCAACGCTTTAGAAAATGTAATGCATTCCAATGCATTTTTCATGCGTTTAGATGTGTTCTGGTGCACTTTTGATGCGTATTCCAATGTATTACAGTGCGTTTTTCCTCCTTTTGTTCTTTTTTTTCAAGGTCTTCTGTTTTTTTTTTTCTTCTTCTGTAATGCATGTGTGTTTTTGATGCTTTTAGATGCGTTCCAGTGCATTTTCAATGTGTTCTAGTGCATTTTTACACCTCTTGTTTTTTTCCTTTTTTCCAAGGTTTGCCTTTTTGTTTTTCTTTTTTTTTTGTTGTAATGCGTTCCGCTGCATTTTTGATTTGTTTAGATGTGCTCCAGTATGTTTTTAATGCATTTTTCCAGTTCAGTGTAGAAAAAAATGCAGCATGTTCTAATTTTTTGGTCTGCACTGGTGTAAACTATGCCATTGGAATACATCCTATTGTCCATGCGTTTTTGATGCAGGAAAAAAACGCGCTGGACTGCATCTGGTGCAAACTGGCTCTTACACTAAATGCAGTCAAATGCATTTTTAAATTTAGTAGGAACGCACATGCAAGAAAAATGTATGTATGTCAATGAGCCTAGTTGACGCCTTTCGGTGCATTTAAAGAAAGAACAGCAAGTAGCATGTAAAGGCACCTGAATGGATGTGAATGAATCATAGATGCATGTAAATGAAACTCAGTTAAGAATAAAAAAAAATATGATAAACGCATTGCGACAGGTGCATTTTTAAACATAGTAGGAATTCATGTGCAAGAAAAATGAGTGCATATCAATGAGCCTAATTTTCATAATTTATGGTGATTTCCTGTGCGTTTAAAAAAGTATAGCATGCTGCATTTTTTGGGAGGCAATTGAATGTGAATGCACCACAAACACATGTAAAAGTTACAAAAACGCATGTAAAGGCGCATGCGAAATGTCACACTTAATTGTGGTGTAAGCGAGTACTTACATCACATGCAGTCAGACACTTTTTAAACGCAGTACGGTTGCACATGCAAAAAAAATTAACAAATGTATTCCAATGAGCCTAACTTCAATCATGGTGCTACTTTCATGTGATGTAAACAGTACAGCATGCTGCAATGTATGTGCGTGGAACTGCAACACAACAGGTGTGAATGCATGTCAACACATGGCAAATGCATGAAAATAGAACTCTGTGAGCCCCGGTCACATTGCATTCCTGTTCAGATCACAAATGATTTTATGCGGTGCGATATGAGTCCATTCATTTTGTTTGGCTCAAATCGCACCGCATTCGCCTGAAAAAGATGCCGGCAGCTTATTTTTTTCGTTTGCACTGGAACCGGAGCGAATGAGTGTTCATACCCATGTGATCCGCTTTAGGCAAATTACACTGCGTTTTGCGATTTGCTTTTGGGGTGTTGTTAACTTTTAATTGATACCTGCTGCAGATCGCACGAACACAGTGCGATTGCTGTGCGGTGTGGGAAACACACAGGAATCGCTGTGTAACTTGCATCGCATTCCGTGTGAACCGGGGCTAAAAAAAAGAAAAATGCCCAAAAACGCACCACAAACACATGACAAATATTTGTCAACTGTACACTGAAGACGGGGATTGTGGTGTAAAGGAGTCCTAAGGGCTCCATAATGTCAAATGAAGTCGGATGTCGTTTTAAACGGATTACAAACACGTGGAAGGCAAATTCATTTGTTTCAATGAGCCTAGTTTACAACGCTGCGATGCTTTCTGGTGCGTTTAAAAAAAGTACATCATGCTGCATTTTTTTTTTTACGTCATTAAACACAATGGAATACATGCGAATGGCACTAATGCATCCCAGTTAAAAAAAAATTAAAAAAACTCAACGCTTTACAAGCGCGTTTGGTATCGCACACTGAGACTGCGGCGTAAAGGAGCCCTGAGCACAGGCCCGGCCCTGTCCTTGTCTGCTATTTAGGAAGCAGCAGAGATAAGAAATCTGATGTGTGGACAGATAGAGGGAACCTCCACAGATCACTCACAGGGCCCTCCTCAGAGGAGACCCTCGGGGGCACACAGCGTTCACCCCATTCTAATCCAGGCTTCAAGGTGAATTGTCTGAATCTTGGGGGGAAACATTGATAAACAGACCCATATTCCCAGATTCCAAAGATTACTGTACAATCTGACAGTACAACCAATTTTTAATCTGCCCAAACTAGGACCTTCCTTATCTATCCAATCAAACTGGATCCAATCAGGCAGGCCCTTTGGGATTGTCGGTAGATCTAATAAAGATTGTACATTAGACTGCAATGTGTGTGGAGAGCTTAACCACTTAAGGACCGAGCCTCTTTCTGAGATTTGTTAAAAACTGTTTTTTTTTGCTAGAAAATTACTTAGAACCTCCAAACATTATAAATTTTTTTTTTAATACCCTAGAAAATAAAATGGCGGTCGTTGCAATACTTTCTGTCACACCATATTTGCGCAGCGGTCTTACAAGTGCACTTTTTTTGGAAAAAAATACACTTTTTTGAATTGAAAAATAAGACAACATGTCACGCTTCAAAATTGCGCCCACTCGTGGAATGACGACAAACTTTTACCCTTAACCACTTCAGCCCCGGACCAATTGGCAGCCAAAGGACCGGGCCCCTTTTTGTGATTCGGCACTGCGTCGATTTAACTGACAATTGCGCGGTCGTGCGACGTGGCTCCAAAACAAAATTGGTGTCCTTTTTTTCCCACAAATAGAGCTTTCTTTTGGTGGTATTTGATCGCCCCTGCGGTTTTTATTTTTTGTGCTATAAACAAAAATAGAGCGACAATTTTGAAAAAAATGCAATATTTTTTACTTTTTGCTATAAGAAATATCCCCAAAAAATATATAAAAAAACATTTTTTTTCCTCAGTTTAGGCCGATACGTATTCTTCGGCATATTTTTGGTAAAAAAAATCGCAATTAGCGATTATTGATTGGTTTGCGCAAAAGTTATAGCGTTTACAAAATAGGGGATAGTTTTATAGCATTTTTATTAATATTTTTTTTTTTTTACTAGTAATGGCTGCGATCAGCGTTTTTTTTGTGACCGCGACATTATGGCGGACACATCAGACATTTTTGACACATTTTTGGGACCATTGTCATTTATACAGCAATTAATGCTATTTAAATGCATTGATTCCTGTATAAATGACAGTTGTAGTGAAAGAGTTAACCACTAGGGGGAGGGGAGGGTTTATGGGCTGTGACGTGTGTGTGTTTTTTTACATTAGGGGGCGGGGCTGACGTCTGACGTCATTGATCGGCTTTCCCGATGACCGGGAACAGCCAATCAATGACAGGCAGAGTAGGAAGCGCGGGGAGAGGTTTGTTTACATAGACCTCTCCCCTTTCTTCAGCTCCGTAACCCGATCGCGGGACACCAGCGGCGATCGGGTCCGCTGGTCCCGCGGCCGGGGTCACGGAGCTCCCGACCGGGTCGCAAGCGCGCGCGACCCACGGGCAGGCAATTAAAGGGGACGTACAGGTACGTGCTTTTGCCTGCCTGTGCCATTCTGTAGACGTATATCTACATGAGGCGGTCGGGAAGCGGTTAAATATCTCCATAGGCGACGTTTAAAAAATTCTACAGGTTGCATGTTTTGAGTTACAGAGGAGGTCTAGAATTATTTCTCTCGCTCTACCGATCGCAGTGATATCTCACATGTGTGGTTTGAACATCGTTTTCATATGCGGGCACTACTCACATATACATTTGCTTCTGCACGTGAGCTCGTCGGGACAGGGCGCGTTTACATTTTTTACATTTCTTTTCTTATTTATTTTACCTTTTATTTTTACGCTGTTTTAAAAAAAAAAAAAAAAATGGTGTCACTTTTATTCCTATAACAAGGAATGTAAACATCCCTTGTAATAGAAAGAAAGCATGACAGGACTCCTCTTAAATATGAGATCTGGGGTCAAAAAGACGTCAGATCTCATATTTACACTAATATGCAATTAAAAAAAAAATATGTAATTTAAAAAAAATCTTCCCCTCACTCATCTCCATGTCAGGCTAGGGAAAACATCCGATCGCCTCTGATGCTGCCAACGGCTCTGGTAAGCGGCAGAGGGCACCTGAGCACAGTGGGAGGGGGCCCTCTTCCGCCGCCGATAAGAATTATCCTGCGGCAAATCCGCTGCAGAGACCACTTTTATCTGAAAGCCGACCGCCCGCTGAAGAAGAAGATACCGGGGTTTTGGCAGCTAGCTGCTGCCATAACAACTATATTCCTCTTCAAAATACCAACGTAACACTATGGCGGCCGGTCCGTAAGTGGTTTATACCCAGTGAAGTGACTGGCCTCTGGTCATACACAGGGATGAAACAAATCCTTCTACATAAGTTGTACCTGTTTATCTGCGGTCTTCTCTTCTCTACAACCATTCAAAGTGCAGAATTTATAAAGCTTGTCTGAGCTGTCATAAAAAGGGGGCAGTGAGGACAAAAATATGTAGAAGAATAAAACTGAGGAAAACAATCATTTTTTTTTATATATTTTTGGGGGATATTTATTATAGCAAAAAGTAAAAAATATTGTGTTTTTTTCAAAATTGTCGCTCTTTTTTTGTTTATAGCACAAAAAATAAAAAACGCAGAGATGATCAAATACCACCAAAAGAAAGCTCTATTTGTGGGGAAAAAAGGACGTAAATTTTGTTTGGGTGCAGCGTTGCACAACCGCGCAATTGTCAGTTAAAACAACACAGTGCCAAATGGCAAAAAGTGCTCTGGTCAGGAAGGGGGTAAAATCTTCCAGGGCTGAAGCAGTTAAGCTGATGATGAACTATACCATCTGATTGTACAATCTCCTTTCAATCTACCTTCAGCTATGTAGTACAAGGGTCTGCCTGAGTGAATACAACTTGATCGAATATATTAAGAAGGTCCTCGTATTACAATATTTAGATAAATCTAAATGAGATGGTGCAATCAGATTGTTTAGTGTATGGTCCGCTTGAAAGAGATTGTACAAACATTTATGGCCATTTTAAGGCTGACCTATGCAATCTGATTGTACAATCTACTATAGATCCGCCATCAACTATGTAATGCTAGAGCCTGCCTGATTGGATGCAGAATGAATGATTTGTTAAGGTTTGCCCTCATATTCCATAGTTTTGGTATATCTAAAGGAGATCTTACTATCAGAGTGTATAGTGTATGGTCACCTTTAGCCACTTGCCTACCGGGCACTAACACCCCCTTCCCGCCCAGGACAATTTTCAGCTTTCAGCGCTGTCGCACTTTGAATGACAATTGCGCGGTCATGCTAGGCAAATTTTTTATCATTTTCGTCACACAAATAGAGCTTTCTTTTGGTGGTATTTAATCACTGCTGGGTTTTTTATTTTTTACAAAAAAAATAAAAAATACCCAAATTTTGGAAAAAATATGTTTTTTTACTTTTTTTTGTCAGTAAATTTTGTAACTAAGTAATTTTACGCCTTCACGGATGTGAGCTAATGAGGCGGCACCGATGGGCACTGATAGGCTGAACTGGTGGGCATTGATGAGGTGGCACTTATGGGCACTGATGAGGCAGCACTTATGGGCACTGATGAGGTGGCACTGATGAGGAGGCACTTATATGCCGCACTTATGGGCACTGATATGTGGCACTGATGAGCACTGATAGGCGGCACTAATGGGCACTGTTAGGTGGCACTGATAGGCACTAATAGGCGGCACTGGTGGGCACTAATAGGCGGCAGTGGTGGGCACTGATAGGCAGCATGGATAGGCGGTACAGATGGGCACTGATGAGTGGCACTGATGGGCGACACTGGTGGGCATTGATGGACAGCAGTGATGGGCATTGGACAGCAGTGATGGGCATTGATGGGCAGCACTGATAGGCGCCACTGATTTGCAGCACTGACTGGCATGGCTAATGGGCACTGATTTGTGGCACTTGTGGGCAGTGGTGGGCACTGATTGCTGCCACTCGTGGGCACTGTATGCTGGCATTTGTGGGCACTGTATGCTGGCATTGGTGGTCACTGTATTGTTACACTTTATTTCTTTATTGTAGATCCCTAGATGTACCCCTGTGAGGAGATGCCGCTGATCGGCTCTCCTCTCCTCACACTCTGCTCTCTCCTGCTGCTGTCAATCACAGCTAGTAAAGCAATGAGGGAAGAGTGGGGACGGGGCTGAGCCATACTCTGTGTGTGAATGGACAGTGTCAATTCATGGAAGTGAGCCTGCTGTAGTGCCCCCATAGCAAGAGGCTTTCTATTGGGGGTACCCAGCGAGGGGGGGGGGGGACGAGCCAGGACCGCTGACGGGGACCCCCCCAAAAAAACAGGGTCAGGGCTGCTCTGTGCAAAACCATTACACAGAGCAGGTAAATATAACATATTTGTTATATATTTTTTTAATTACAACCAGTTTAGAATCACTTTGAAGTGGTAGTAACGCATAACACTAACTATTGCTAAAAATGTTGCCTCTCCCCTCTTCCTACCTATCCTGCATAACCTGTATAAAAAAAGATCTGTGTATTTACCTATTTTTAATCCTCTCTGGTTTGGTCACGTGATCCTGCAGCTCCAGCTCCAAGGGAACGCTTGACAACGGCTGTGAATTCCCGGGGCTGTGACGTCACTCATAGGCTCCCATGGCCCAGCAGTTGTCGGTGTTCCCACCTCTCTCCTTTGGCAGCCACACACAGGGGAGCCAGAGCTGTGGGATCGTGTGACTGGACCGGAACAGAATAAAAATAGGTAAGTACACAGATCTTTTTTTATAACAGGGTAGGCAGGATAGGTAGGACAATTACAGTCAGGCTTTTCTTACACTTAAAGGTTCACTATCATAGCCCCCAACTGTCCCTGATTTCGAGGGACTGTCTCTGATTTGGAGCAATGTCCCTCTGTCCCTCATTCCTCCTCATTAGTCCCTCATTTTGTTCTGATCTATATAGATGTATATAAAATGCACTTTTTATCTATCAAAAGGGGTTTTCCAGTGTTAAACCTTTCATCTGATTTCTAAATTGCGGCATTTGTAAATTCCAAAAGCCAATATAAAGGAATAGTAGTGGTAAAAAAAGCACTTGTGGGTTTAACCAATCTTGTTTTTTGTACAATTCCCCTTTAAGGGGTGTGGCAAGGGGTGTGTCATATGTCTGCATACTTTTGCTGATAGGTGTCCCTCATTCCCATCTCAAAATGTTGGGAGGAATGCACTATACTGGACAATCTGTACAAGCTTCCTAAGGCTCACCATAAATGTTACAACCTGACCATACAATGTCAGTACAATCAACTTTAGGTCGACCAACTGTGTGTAATATGAGGACCTACCTACACAGTCAGGCAGGCCCTTGCACTACATACTGGTTGGTTGATCTAAAGGAGATTGTACAATCAGATTGTAAGGCATGTGGTGAGCTTTAGACCTACCATCAGCTATGAAGGGCAAGGGTCTGCCTGATTGGATATAACTTTAATTGGTTGTTTAGCATTGACCTCTAAGCGTAGATTCACACCTATGCGCCCCTGCAAGCCGCGTTTTGCATGGGCACAGCAGTCCATTTATTTAAATGGACTGCCGCGCCTCTTGAAACACAGGGAAAATATCCCTGCAGCCTTTCAGAAATCGCAGCCCGCACGGGAACTGCAATTGCAGTGCAATTTCCAGTGCATGTGGTGTGCCATTAGGATTAAAGTAGAACTATAGGCAAATTTTTTTTTTTCCATTTTGAATAGAGAAAGGGAGGTTATAACCCCTGTCAAAAAAAATTTCCGCCATATGTGTCCCATTGCCAAGATTTCCCATAGCCAAACAGGAAGTGAGAGGAAATCCTTGTAAATTAAGGGAAACCCTTGGGGACCCCCAGGTCTCCAGAACTATTGTCCCCATTGGAAGATTTCCCCTCTATTACTTTTCTGGGGACAATCCAAAATTTGGATTTTCTTTTACTTTCACTTTCAATGATAATGGTAAACAGGACAAATAGAGAGGGTGAATCTTCCTAACGGGGGCACAGACAGCAATAAAAACTGACAGGGGTTCTAATTCCTCTCCACTCTATCCAAAAGCTAAAAAAAAAGTATTGCCTTATAGTTATACTTTAATGAATGCAGGAACTTCTCGCTCAGATGTGAACCTAGCCTGAGGAGATTGTACTATCAGATTGTATAGTGTATGGGCAACTTTAGAGGCTCTGACTGATTTATGAAAATGGGAGAAAATAGTAAACACTACCAGAATAGATTTTTTTTGTTCAAAATGCTATCCATCTATGGCCAGCTGAAGCCTGCTGAGTAGAAACCACACTTTTTGTATTGAATAGGAAAATGTAGTATTCTGGCATAACCAATTAATACCCCCCTGTTCGGTTCGCAGGGGGGTGTGAACTTTAGAACGTTCAAAATCAAAAGTGCTAATTTTAAAGGCTAATGTGCAAGTTATTGTCATAAAAAGTGTTTGGGGACCTGGGTCCTGCCCCAGGGGACATGTATCAATGCAAAAAAAAGTTTTAAAAACGGACGTTTTTTCAGGAGCAGTGATTTTAATAATGCTTAAAGTGAAACAATAAAAGTGTAATGGATGGGGGAGAGATGGAGAATGACATTTTTTTTTGTGTTTTTGTCGTTTTTTTTGTTATTAGTAAGGATGCGGATGGTTTTGATAAATATAGAGGCAATGCCTAAGAGTAACTAGGCTAGGAGATATGAAATGTAAGAAGGAGATGAAATTATAAAGCACAAAAATGTAAGAGATGAATGGATGTATTGAAGTGTATATATGTATAAAATAAAGAATTCAAAAAAAAAAAAAACAATAAAAGTGTAATATTCCTTTTACATTTCGTACCTGGGGGGTGTGTATAGTATGCGTGTAAAGGGGCGCATGTTTCCTGTGCTTAGAACTGTCCCTGCACAAAGTGTCATTTTTGCAGGAAAAAAAGCTATTTAAAATCACTCGCGGCTATAATGAATTGTCGGCTCCCGTAATACAGAGAACTGTCATTGAAAGTCATTGATAAAAAAAAAAAAGCGTGGGTCAAATAAAAAAAAAAATACGTGGAGACACTGAGGGAATCCCGTCTTAGCAGAGGAGGACCGGGGCACTCGTCACCTGACCCGCCCCCCTCTGACGCAACGCAAGGGGGAAACTGGGCTTCCCCAGTGATGTACGGGTGACCACGCCCCCCTCTGATGTAACGGAAACCTGCGTTACATCAGAGGGGGGTGGGGTCACCCGTACATCACTGGGGAAGCCCAGCTTTTCCCTTGCGTCAGAGGGGGCGGGGTCAGGTGACGGAGTGGCCACTGGGGAAGCCTGGGTTTCCCCAGTAACATACGGGTGACCCCACCCACCTCTGATGTAATGCAGATTTCTGTTACATCAGAGGGGGGCGGGTTCACCCGTACGTCACTGGGGAAGCCCAGCTTCCCCCTTGCGTTGCGTCAGAGGGGGGCGGGGTCAGGTGACGGAGTGGCCCGGTCCTCCTCTGCTAAGACAGGATTCCCTTAGTGTCTTCATGGAGACAGGATGTGCTGTGCTGGACGTCGTCGGAAGAGATCAGCCATCGCTGGACCCTGGAGAAGAGACCACCCATCGCTGGATAGCAAGAGTGGATTACCACCGCTGGAATCTTTTTTTTATTTTATTTTTTTTCCCAACGGTGTCTGTGTGTTTTTAAACTATTTTTACACTTTCTTTGTGAAATGGTAGGGGTACTTTTGTACCCCCTTAACATTTCAAACAGTGGGGGGTGGGATCTGGGGGTCCCCTTGTTAAAGGGGGCTTCCAGATTCTGATAAGCCCCCCGCCCGCAGGCCCCCACAACCACTGGCCAGGGTTGTGGGGATGAGACCCTTCTCCTCATTAACATGGGGACATGGTGCTTTGAGGGGTCACAGACTCTCTCGTCCCCCCTCTTTTCCTGCGGCCCGCCAGGTTGCGTGCTCGGATAAGGGTCTGGTATGGATTTTGAGGGGGACCCCCACGCCATTTTTTTTTCAATTTGGCGTGGGGTTCCCCTTAAAATCCATACCAGACCTGAAGGTTCTGGTATGGATATTTAGGGGGAACCCCACGTCATTTTTTTTTATTTGACCCGGGGTTCCCCTTAATATCCATACCAGACCTGAAGGGCCTGGATTTCTCCCATAGACTTTTACAGGGTGCTCGCGTCTTTTTGAATTTGCCACGAACACCCCAAATTGTTTGCTGTTCGGTGAACGGGCAATGTTCGAGTCGAACATGAGTTTGACTCGAACTTGAAGCTCATCCCTACCAATTAAGAAACCATTTCTTTCTTGATCCTCTCTTCTGAATAGTGATTTTTAATTGGTAGCTGATCATTACACTTTGCACTTGTTTAGTATAGTAGTAATATGTAGTGCAAGGGCCCTTCTGATTTTGATGCTAATTGAATAGATGGTTCAGGTAGAGGGAGAGGGAGGGAACTGAGCAAATTTCTTTCCTGTATGGTTGCAGGAAAGACATTTGCACAATGTATGGCCAGCCTTAGTGTCATCTATCTATCTGGTTTTCCCCAGAGAAGGAGATCTGTACACACAGCTCGGGATATGACGGTGCTATGTACAGGAGGACACGGCTTTGTTCGGTTTATTTGCCCCAGAGGAAGAAATCTGTACACATACATATCAATCACTGCAATGGGTATTAGGTGTTTTAGGTTAACCTCTACTATCCCTTTAAATGGGTATTTACACACCCTGGGGGCAGGATGGACTGCCCAATCACGTGACTACTGCAATTAGCTGTTACAGTGGTCACATGATCAGGATCCCCTCCTTCTGGCACTCGATCATGTCTTTGACAGCTCAATCACTGTGCTGGGAGTTTGTAGTAAGCAGACTGTCAGCACAGAACCTCGGACGTCCATGTACGTATTTGTGTGGTGTTTGAGCAATAAAGTCCACCCTATTTGCCGCCACACATGCGCTTCATGAACAGCAAGAGATGGGCCCATTTACATCTATGTGTTGCAGGAACGAACAGATTACCATGCCTGTTACAGCTACAAGTGGCAGCTGACATTGCACGCGTTGACATTGCTATTGATTTGTAATACATTATTAGTATGTCATCATTACTAGTAATGTACGGACACATTGCACTAACAGCACAGCAATGTACTAAGGAAAGGGGTCTACAAGCTTTCTAAACACATTTCACTGTCCTACAGGCTTTAGGGGGGCCGGATCGTGGCCAGTAGGAGTAAACAGTACCCCAATCCTTGGTTCTATTGGGAGGAATAATGTCCCATTTTTGGTATTCAAGGGAGCATTAGTGCCCCATCATTGGTGCCAGTGGAAGTAATGTACCCCATCACTGGTATCCATGGGAGTATTGGTACCCCATCACTAGTGTCCATGGAAGTAATGGTACCCCATCACTAGTATCAATGGAAGTAATGGTACCCCATCACTAGTATCCATGGAAGTAATGGTACCCCATCACTAGTATCCATGGAAGTAATGGTACCCCATCACTAGTATCCATGGGAATAATGGTACCCCATCACTGGTATACATGGAAGTAATGGTACCCCATCATTAGTATCCATGGAAGTAATGGTACCCCATCACTAGTATCCATGGAAGTAATGGTACCCCATCACTAGTATCCATGGGAATAATGGTACCCCGTCACTGCTATCCATAGGAGTAATGTACCCCATCACTAGTATCCATGGGAATAATGGTACCCCATCACTGGTATCCATGGAAGTAATGGTACCCCATCACTAGTATCCATGGGAATAATGGTACCCCATCACTTGTATCCATGGAAGTAATGGTACCCCATCACTGGTATCCATGGGAATAATGGTACCCCATCACTTGTATCCATGGAAGTAATGGTACCCCATCACTGGTATCGATGGGAGTAATGATACCCCATCTCTGGTATCCATGGGAGTAATGGTATCCCATCACTGGTATCCATGTGGGCAATGCTACCCCATCACTGGTATCCATGGGAGTAATGTACCCCATCACTGGTATTCATGTGGGCAATGCTACCCCATCTCTGGTATTCATTGGAGTAATGTACCCCATCACTGCTGTCTGTGAGATAAGTGGTGCCCCATCTCTGGTATCCATGGGAGGAATGGTGCTCCATCATTGTTGCCAGTGGATTGAATGGTGCCCCAGAGGCCAGATAATGCAAACAAAGTGCCACATCTGGCCCGCGCATGGCAAAGCACCATACTGCATTGCTGCAAAAATGTTGTGGGGGTTCATTCAGTTGGAAGCGTATTGATTTCAATGAGCTGCCTTAATTGATTGCACAGTAACCTGTGACATATCCCATGCGGATGCCCTGCACCAATGTGATGGGGACTTTAATAGAAGTCTCAAGGCCTGCGTGGACTTCCATTGTTGCATTGTGGCACCATTCATTTTGAAAGCACCCCAGTGCACTAAGACAACGCACATGTGCTGCAAAACATTATATTGCCTTACAATGTGCTAAAAACTTTGTGGGATGTTTTGCCGTGCTGGAAGTCCATTGATCTGATTGGTCTCCATTAATACAATGCATGGTAACCTGTGAGCACATACATGTGCGTTATCGCACCGCATAAATGTAAACGGGCCCTTGAGCTGTCCATACACGATACAATCTGATTGTACAATTTCCTTTTTGATTCATCAAAACCATGTAATATGAGGACAAAACTAACCAATCCACTAAAATATTATCACATCAGACAACCCCAATACTACATAGTTGTTGGTAGATCTTATGGTGGTCATACACAGAACGATTTCATATGATTGTATTGCTGAATGATTTATTGTCTACAACCAGAAGATTGAAAAGATCGATGTGCCATACATTCACCAATCATATGGATCTAACTACTTTCCTACCATCAGACTTTCTGTCTACACTGATCACAATATGTCCAATCAAATTGATTGGTTTTGCTCAAAATCTATCGATGACACAGTAGTTGTCTTTTCGATAATTTGTAAATGTAATAGTTTTTTCGATTGTGTGGATCATTATGTATATGGCCACCATAAAGGGGACGATACAATAAGATTGTATAGTGTGTGGTCAGCCCCAGGGTCACATGTTACAATTAGATTGTAAGCTCCAAAGAGCAGGGCCCCTGAGTCCTCCTGTATTGAATTGTATTGTAATTGTACTGTCTGCCCTCATGTTGTAAAGTCATTGCCATTGGCTCTATATAAATCCTGTATAATAATAATGATAATAATCTGACTGTACAATCAACTTTAGATTTACCAAAACTGTAAAATTGGAGGACCTACCTAATCCATCCAATCAAGTTCCATCCAATCCAGCTGGCCCATTCACTACATAGATTCAGTCCATACACACCTCCATTTTTTTTGTTATCTAAACTACGTGCAATTCGATAAAAGCAATTAAATCTGCAAATAATCGAATAGATTAAACTGAGTGGATTGGCCTGGGTGGAAAATGATCGATTATGTTTCATCAATCGTCAGCACTGAGATATTCTATTCATGAATTGAATCGTATTTTGATTAATAACATTGAGATTCCACAGTGAAAACAGAGATGAAGATGATAATTTACAATCATATCCTCCAAATATCAATTGAAATCCACTTTACTGTCTGTTATCTTTTTATCAGAGAAGGTCGATTGAAAGAGAAACTGATCGTTTATTAAAGCATGTATGGCCACCTTTAAAGAGATTGCACAATCAGATTGTATAGCGTATGGTCAGCCTTATGCCTTGTACACACGGTCGGACTTTCTGACGGAAAATGTGCGAGCGGATCGTGTTGTCGGAAAATCCGATCGTGTGTGGGCTCCATCTGACTTTTTCCGTCGGAGTTTCCGACAACAAAATCCGCCGATCATTGAAATTCCGATCGTGTGTAGACAATTCCGACGGACAAAGTGCCACGCATGCTCAGAATAAATTACGAGATAAAAGCTATTGGCTACTGGCCTCTTTTTAGTCCCAACGTACGTGTTGTACGTCACCTTGTTCTAAACGATCGGATTTTCCGACAACTTTGTGCGGCCGTTTGTATGCAAGACAAGTTTGGGCCAAAATCTGTCGGAAAAAATGAGACAGATTTTGTCGTCGGAATGTCCGACCGTGTGTACGGGGCATTAAGCTCAGCACACCTAACAACCCGATTGTGCAATCTCCCGTAGGGTAACCACACAGAGTACAATCTGAATTTACAATCTCTATACAACTTTAGACTTACCAAAATAATGGAATATGAGAACCAACCCAATCTATCCAATCATTCTGTATCCAAGCAAGCAGGTCCTCCTACTACATTGGTAGATCTAATAGTGTCCATACACACTTCAATAAATTATGGATTTGCTCCTCATTGGAATAATCAATCTATAGTCAACAACCCATTCAATCGATATGCCAAACACAAGGTGTAACGTACAATCGCAAATTATTTATTACATCTCTGTTTCCTCTATAATCTCAGCGCTCCAATCGATGCAGCACATACGATGATATTCCACCCTGGCCGATCGACTTAGATGAATACAATCTAAATTGATCCAAAGGGCATTTATGGATATTTGATTATTCACAGATTTGATTGAATTGGACATTGATTGGTCCATATAAATCAAAATGTGTGTGGCCACCACATGGACTCTCTCACACCGAGCTGAACACATGGCCCCTGTGTGTACTGGAAGGATACAGTGTTAATGCACCAATCCAGGCACATCACACTGTTCACTTTCTTCTTTTGGTCAGAACTTTATTGACATGTCACAAATGACATTTCATACAATCTATTGCACACAGCTGAGTACCATGTGGTGGTCTGTGCTGCACCACGCTGTGCTGAAAAAAAGTACTGCATGCTGTATTTCTTTAAGCACAGTGCTGTGAGCCGGCCTCATAGGGAACAGGCTTTTTCCCTTGTCTTGGGACTTTACTGGATAACGGTGCCCGGTGCACCTAGTGTGAAAAGTAATAAAGTGGTTGTAAACCTCAGACATATGAACAAAGCATATCCCTTTATAGTGTGTTCTTGTCTCTACCCTGAGCACTAAGTGTAATTTCTGTCTGCTGCTTTGTTCCTCTGCTATCAGTATGAATCGCTTCTGACAAGTTTTCCTGATACCAAGAGATAAATGGTGACATGGGAGTGACCTGCAGATGATTGACAGCCTCAGCTCTGTTCCTTTGTGTTGTGGGAGGGAGGGGGTGTGTGTCACTTCCCTCCAATCAGCTCTCAGAGCTCTCCTCGCTGACCTCTGAAGAGTGTAACTTCAGCTCTCCGCCCCCTGTTTTCTGACAATTCAGATAATCTTTGTAAATTCTAGACGTTGAATGGCTGTAGAGAAGAGAAGACTTCAGATAAACAGATACAACTTATGTAGGAGGATTTGTTTCATCTCTGTGTATCACCTGAGGCCAGTCACTTCTGTATATGGAAGAGTTTACAACCACTTTAAGGATTGTACAATCAGACTGTAACGTGTGTGATGAGCTCTACCAACAACTATGTAGGTACAAGGGCTGGCCTGACTGCATACAAATTATGACATAATTTCAGTAAATCTAATGCCGCGTACACGCGTTCGGACTTTGTCCGCCGGACTTCCCCACACACGCCCGGACTTCCGAGCGTGTGACTTGCCCACACATGCCCGGACTTCTCCGGCGGACAATCCGCTGGAAAAAGTCAGCGGGAATGAACGGACTTTCCAATGAGCGGCAAGTTCGTTCATTTCAAAAGTCCAGCGGACTAGCCTGCTAACGGCGGGATTGTCCGCCGGACTGCCAAGTCCAGCGGACAATTTTAAAACAAAACTTAAAACCTAGTCCGCCGGACTTTTGGCCGGCGCCCACACACGAGGGGATTGTCCGGTGGACTTGAGTCCAGCGGACAATCCCGCGGGATAGTCCCTTCTTGTGTACGCGGCATAAGGCTGGGTACACACCGATCGGAATTTGGTCAGTTCAGTGGATCCTCACTACAGTGGATACAGATCCCACACAAGCCCCTCACAACCCCTTCAGGGACTCCTCTGCTGTCAGAATATACTGGTCAAGGCTGCAGACCGCTGATCAATAAAGGTTTTCCAGCAGGACTGTTTGATGTCAGCAGATCTGGCCGTAGATTGCGATCCATCTATGGCCATTCCTGCTCAAGAGAATTCGGTCTAATAATCAACTTATCTTGAACAGGCTTGTTGGAAAACCTTGCCGTGATCTCACATGTAGCTGATCGGCTGCAGCTGCTGAGAAGTGTATTCTGACACTGGAGGGTTCCTGCTATCAGGATACATGGGCACAGCAGGGAGGATGCCTCCTTCCACATTGCTTGTTTTGGATGGGAAATCCGTTCAATTATTTTTTTTTGGTTCAGCCTTCTGACTAATTAACCACTTGCCTACCAGGCACGAACACCCCCTTTCTGACCAAGCCAATTTTCAGCTTTCAGCGCTGTTGCATTTTTAATGACAATTGCGCGGTCATGCAACGATGCACCCAAATACATTTTTTATCATTTTTTCCCCACAAATAGAGCTTTCTTTTGGTGGTATTTGATCATCTCTGCCGTTTTTATTACTTGCACTATAAACAAAAGAAGAGGGACAAGTTTGAAAAAACACAATATTTTTGACTTTTTACTATAATAAATATCCAATTTTTTTTTTTCTCTAACTAATTTTTTCCTCAGTTTAGGCCGATACGTATTCTTTTACATATTTTTGCTAAAAAAAAATTGCAATAAGCGTATATTGATTGGTTTGCACAAAAGTTATAGCGTCTACAAAATAGGGGATAGATTTATAGCATTTTTATCATTTATTTTTTTTCACTAGTAATGGCGGCGATCTGCGATTTTTATCGTGACTGCGATATTGCGGCGGACATATCGGACACTTTTGACACATTTTGGGACCATTCACATTTATACAGCGATCCGTGCTATAAAAATGCATTGATTACTGTATAAATGTGACTGGCAGGAAAGGGGTTAACACTAGGGGGTGATCAAGGGGTTAATATGTTCCCTATGTGAGTGATTCTAACTGTGGGGGGGGGACTGACTGACTGGGGGAGGAGACCAATCGGTGTCCCTATGTACAAGGGACACACCATCGGTCTCCTCTCCTCTGACAGGACGTGGATCTGTGTGTTTACACATACAGATCCACGTCCTGCTCAGTTACTGAGCAATCGCGGGTGCCCGGCGGACATCGCGGCCACCAGGCACGTGCATCGGGTCCCCAGCGAAGCGGCGGGCGCGCGCCCCCTAGTGGCCACAATGTTAGTGCCGTCATATGACGGCAGCCCGGAACAAGAGATGTTTCTTGCTGCCGTCATATGACGGTGGGCGGTCTGAAACTGGTTAAAAAAAACAAAAAAACAACCCATCTATGCCGAGCCTTAGTTTTTTTCCATTCAGCCTGCTGGTTAAATGAAGAAAAAAAATGAACAATGTGTACCCAGCTTAACCTGTTCCCATCCACGCTATAGCCAAATGACGCCTACAGTGCGGACCTACATTGCCGGGAGGCCGTCAATAGACGTCCTCCCCTTTGCACGCTCCCCGGCAGGGCTTGCGCTGTGATCACTGAGTCAATGAGACCCGGCTGATCACAGATCGGCCCCTTACCACGTGATCAGCTGTCAGCCAATGACAGCTGATCATGTGATGTAAACAGAAGATCGGTATTCGTTTTTTTTTCTCCTCACGCTGACAGCGAAAAAAAAAGAAGAAAAAAAGCAGATCACTGGCTGTGTAAGCCTCATCTGTGCCAACTAGTACCGCCTGCCAGTGCCCACACAGTGCATATCAGTGCCCACCAGTGCAAATCAGTGTCACCAATCAGTGCCAACTATGAATGTCCAGGAGAGTCACCTATTAATGCCCACCAGTGGTGCCAATCAAGGCCTCATCAGTGCCACCTAGTAGTGCTGCCTATCAGTGTCACCTACCAGTGCCCATCACTGCCACCCATCAGTGCCAATCACTGCCACCTATCAGTGCCCATTAGTACCAGCTATCAGTGCCACCTATTAATGCCCTTCAGTGCCGCCCATCAGTGCCACCACTCAGTGCCCACCAGTGCCACCTTATCAGTGCCTATCAATGCAGCCTATCGGTGCCCATCAGTGCAGCCTCATCCGTGTACATCAATGAAGGAGAAAAATTACCTTTTTGCAAAATTTTATAAAATATAAAACGGTTTTGTATTTTTTTCAAAATTTTCGGTCTTTTTTCATTTTTTTAACAAAAAAAAAAAAAAACAGAAGTGATCAAATACCACCAAAATAAAGCTCTATTTGTGTGAAGAAAATTATTAAACATGAATTTGGGTACAGTGTTGTATGACCGCGCCATTGTCATTCAAAATGTGACAGCGCTGAAAGCTGAAAAATGGCCTGGGCAGGAAGGGGGTGAAAGTGTCCGGTATTGAGGTGGTTAAACACTGTCCAGTGAGTTTTTGGATGCAGAATAAAAACACACTGGACTGCATCTGGTGCGAACCGGATGTAAAGTTGATTGTACAATGAGATTGTATAGTGTGGGGTGACCTGTCATGTCATCGATAGTAAAATATTTTCTCTCTCTTTCTCTTCCAGGCTGACAGGAGGCTTCATTCTTCTGCCTTTCCCATGGAGACCCATGACGGCGCCCGGCTCTCCTCAGTGACGCCGGATCCCGGATCCCCCATGAGGAGCTCTCCTCCGTCTACACAGTGATGGCTCCCACCTACCCGCCTCCTCCGACCTCCGGCACCATGATTAGATTGACTGTGGTGAAATGAATGGGCGGGCGGCGGCGGCGGCTCTTCTTGTGACGCTGCGAGGAAACAACAAATAAAAACACAAACATTGACATTTCTTCTTCTTACGTTGGCAATCGTTTTTACCTGTTGATATCGGATGGCGGCCCCCCTCGTGGATTAAGGCAGTTTGGCGGGCGCTCCCGTCTTCTCGGACACGCGATACCTCCAGGCGCTTTTGGACGGCAGCCACTGATGCTACTTTTTTTTTTGTTTTCTTTGATTAACCCTTACCAGCCAGGATGGTTATTACAATATGAGGGGAAAAGTCCACCATTGACTAACCTAGGGATATATTTTACCCCTCCAAGCCCTAAAAAACTTTGGATGAATGGCATGGCTCCTGTGAAGCCTCCAGGGCCCATAACTTGTCACCTCAGCTACTAGCAACGAGCAGCAACAGCTTCACCCTCATCCCAAGCGCGCTCCCGCGCGCACTCTCTCTGAGGAGCGATGGAGGTTGCCATGGTGAGCGCGGAAAGCTCCGGCTGCAGCAGCCACCTGCCGTACGGCTACGCGCAGGCTCGCGCCCGCGAGCGGGAACGACTGGCCCACTCGCGCGCGGCGGCCGCTCAGCAGCAGCAGCAGCAGCAGCAGGAGGGCGGGAACTCAGGGGGCGTGTCCGCTTCCTCGGGCCAAGGGAACAGCGGCGGGGGCGCGGGCAGCTCGAAGCGCGCGCCGCTGTCTCCTCAGTCGGAGCAGCCGCTTCAGAAGAAGAAAGTCGGAGGAGCCGCCGGGCAGCAGCACCACCGGCGCGCCAAGTCTTACTGGCCCCTGAGCGGCTGCAGCAGGTGGAGGAGCCGGCACCAGTCAGCGGGCAACGAATGCGGCGAAGGCGGAGAAGGAGACGGAGGCACGTTCCCCTCGGAGCTGGCTCCGTGCGGCTCTGAGGAGATGATGCTGAGGGAAGAAGAGGAGGAAGAAGAAGAAGAGGAGGAGGAGGAGGTGGGGGGCAAAAAGTTCTACCTGTGTGATGAGGAGCAGCGGAGGAGCCCCTCAGGAGGTGGGTACCACCCGGTGTACAGCGAATTCGAGTGCTGCGAGCGGGTGGTCATCAACGTGTCCGGGCTCCGCTTCGAGACCCAGCTGAAGACCCTGTCCCAGTTCCCCGAGACCCTGCTGGGCGACGCAGAGAAACGCATGCGGTACTTCGACCCGCTGCGCAACGAGTACTTCTTCGACCGCAACCGGCCCAGCTTCGACGCCATCCTCTACTACTACCAGTCCGGGGGGAGGCTGAAGCGGCCGGTCAACGTGCCCTTCGACATCTTCTCGGAGGAGGTGAAGTTCTACGAGCTGGGCGATGAGGCTCTGCTCAAGTACCGGGAGGACGAGGGCTTCGTCAAGGAGGAGGAGAAGACGCTGCCCGACAACGAGTTTAAACGTCAGGTGTGGCTGCTCTTCGAGTACCCGGAGAGCTCCGGGCCGGCCCGGGGCATCGCCATCGTATCCGTGCTCGTCATCCTCATCTCCATCGTCATCTTCTGCCTGGAGACCCTGCCCGAGTTTAGGGACGACAAGGACAACCTGCTGCCCCTGGAGGAGGATGGGGTTGGAGGGTTTGATGGGGGGGACGGTCACCACTACCACAACAGGAGTCTAGGGGCCCCCGAGAGCAGCCAAACCGCCTTCAACGACCCCTTCTTCATTGTGGAGACGGTGTGCATCGTCTGGTTCTCTTTTGAGTTCGCAGTGCGGCTCTTCGCTTGCCCCAGCAAGCCGGGCTTCTTCAGGAACATCATGAACATCATTGACATCGTCTCCATCCTGCCTTACTTCATCACCCTGGGCACCGAGCTGGGCAACCAGCAGCCGCCTGCCCAGCACTATCCACAGCCACAACCGGGGCAGCAGCAGCAGGCCATGTCCTTTGCCATCTTGAGGATCATCCGCCTGGTCAGGGTCTTCCGCATCTTCAAGCTTTCCAGGCACTCCAAGGGCTTGCAGATTTTGGGGCACACCCTGCGGGCCAGCATGAGGGAACTGGGGCTCCTGATCTTCTTCCTCTTCATCGGGGTCATCCTGTTCTCCAGTGCCGTGTACTTTGCCGAGGCGGACGAGCCCACCACGCACTTCCACAGCATCCCCGACGCCTTCTGGTGGGCCGTGGTGACCATGACCACGGTGGGCTACGGGGACATGAAGCCCATCACTGTGGGGGGCAAGATTGTGGGGTCGCTGTGTGCCATAGCGGGGGTTTTGACGATTGCACTCCCTGTGCCCGTGATAGTCTCCAACTTTAACTATTTCTACCACAGGGAAACAGAGAACGATGAGCAGACGCAGCCGACTTCCAACGGCTCCAGCTGCCCCTACTTGCCCACCAATCTCCTCAAAAAGTTAAAGAGTTCCACCTCTTCCTCCCTGCAGGACAAGTCGGATTATCTAGAGATGGAGGAAGGGCTCAAAGAGTCTTTATGTGTCAGAGACAAGTCTAGCCAGAGCACGGGGAATGGCAACGAGACCATTAAGTATAACTGTGTGAATTTAAAGACTCTGGAAACTGATGTGTGAGATGTGTATTTTTTTTTTTTCTGGAACTTTTAAAAAGTTTATGCATTGATGAGTGCAGTGATCTAAAACCGAAATATGCAAATCTAATCAGAAAAACAAACAAAAGAATAGGTTTCTGATTAGATATGAAATATAGTGGCTTCCTCTTGTAAGAACATCCAACCTCGGGACCAGACGCAAACAGAATGATTATTCTCATACAGGAATTCTAGTGCCTGTGCTTTGGCTTTGTTTTTTAAAGCAACCCACATAAAACGCGTGCAGTAGGTGTACACGCAGCGTTGTAAAGCCTTTTTATATATATATAAGAAAAAAACAAATACAATACAGAGCAAATCTTTATGCCTTGTAGCTGCGGGGCATTTTTTATTCTTTTAAGAGAAAGAGAGAGAAAACTATTAATATGTTTATTTTTGTGTGCGACTGCAGTGGATTACAGGTGACCAGTCAACTTTAAGGTTTACTTTTTTATTTTTTTTGTCTGTCCAGATACTGTGTATTTTTTTTTTCCATTTTTTTTTGCTCTCAAATTTCCACATGACAAGGATTTTAGCCTATGGTGTATTTCAGGGTGGATCACGGTAACTTCAGTTGTGGTATAAACGCTATCTCTGGTGGTGGTCTTACCATAACTTGACTGAATGTTCTTAGAAGAGGAATTTACCAACTGTGTAAACTAAATTCTTATATGTGGAGTCCACTGTAACTGTTCTTTTTTTTTTTCATCATGCTTAACATATCAAAGGAAAACGGTAGACTAAAAAAAAAAAAAAAAGGGTATTAAAGTATAAATATATATATATTTTTAATAGAATGCAATTGTTTTGCACAGATAAGAACTAAGGGGCTGTTTTTAACTTGATGTGATATTTGCTCTCAAAGGTAACACAAAAGGAGTTGATTTAATAATAGCAAATAGGCTGTTTGCTTTGCATTGGAAACTGCATTTTGCAAGGGGAATTTGCCCCAGAGCTTAGTGAATAAGGTGTTGTTGTGTTGACTTCTGACATCCAATCATGTGACAGCAGAAAATTGTGTGTTTTTTTTTTTTTTTCCTAGTATGTGTGTTGAGCATTCTTTAGGCTGGCCATACATTGTTCAATTTTTTTTTAGATTTACACTCAACTATGTAGTGGAAGAGCCAGTCTGATTGCATACACATTGAAAGTGTTTTGTTTTGGTTTTGGTAAATCTAAAGGACAAGAAAAATGTACAATGTATGGCCAGCCCTACATAGTAGGGTTGAGTGCAAGACCTGCAGTTGTGCATAGAAACCAATCAACTTCCAGATTTTTTTTCACGGGTTTGAACGATTTTTCGACTAGTGTATGGCTAATACACTAGTCGACAAATCGTTCAAACCCGTTTCAGAAAAACTAACACTCGGTCGTGAGAGCAAACGATATTGCCATTGTGTAATGATCGAATTTTAAATGATAAATCGCTCAATGGACATAAAGGAATCCGTTTCTCATTTGTTTTTTTGCTTCTGGGTCACATATGCCCAGTAGCAACAGTTCAATTTTTAACAGGCGAGAAACACAATGACCTTTAAATTTATCAGCAGAAGTTTTTCAGACTTTTCCTTCGATTTTGTTTGGGCTCAAAAATGTCACAACCGATTCTCGATTTCTGCCCATTAACTGCCCGAAAAACGAACAAACTGTCCAAATGACAGATTTTCAAATTATTTTTTGTTTTGTGTATGGGTGCCATAAGGCTGGTCATAAATTATACATTTTTCTTGTTCAATTTACTTTAGATTTACCTTCAAATATGTAGCGCAAGGGCCTGGCTGGTTGCATACAAAAAGTGTTTAGGTTTGACTTCATATTATATGGTGTTGATAAATTTATAGGAAACTTGTACAAGAAAGTTGTATAATGTATGGCAAGCCTGAAACTGGAGAGTGCAAAATCTGGTGCAGCTGTGCATTAACCACTTCAGCATCGGAAGGATTTGCCCCTTTAATGACCAGGCCATTTTTTGCGATACGGCACTGCAGCGCTTTAACTGACAATTGTGCAGTCGTGCGACGTTGTACCCAAACAAAATCGATGTCCTTTTTTTTCCCACAAATAGAGCTTTCTTTTGGTGGTATTTGATCACCTTTGCGAATATATATTCTTCTACATATTTTTGGTAAAAGAAATCGCAATAAGCGTATATTGATTGGTTTGCGCAAAAGTTATAGCATCTACAAGATAGGGAATAGATTTATGGCATTTTTATAATTTTTTTTTTTTACTAGCAATGGTGGCGATCTGCGATTTTTAGTGGGACAAATCGGACCCTTTTGACACTTTTTTGGGGCCATTGACATATACACCTCCGTACTGTCTCTCTCAGGAGCGAACGCGGGTGCGCTGCGGACATTGCGGCCGCCGTGCATGTGCATCAGCTCCTACGTCATGCAGCGGGGGGCGCGTGCCCCCTGTACCCCTTAAAGCGCCCGCTGTACAGCTATGATGATTTGTGCAGGGGAGCCAACCTGCCGCCGTATAACAACGGCGGCTGGGCGGCAACTGGTTAAACCAGTCAGCCTCCAGATATTTTTGTCTTAAGACATGTACATACGATCAGAAAATTGTAAGAAATATATATTTCTTCATTTTCGATATGAGACTAGCATGCAAAAAAAAAAACAGACTAGCCATACATTATACAATTTTCTTGTTGAATTTCCTTTAGACTATTCCTCAAATATGTAGTGTGAAGGTCCGCCTGATTGCATACAGATTGAAAGTATTTAGGTTTGACCTCATATTATATGGATTTGGAAAATGATATAATGTTTGGCCAGGAAAAGCTTAATTGATCAAGCTGAAGTGAGAAGCTGATTGGCCACCATGCACAGCTGCACCAGATTTTGCACTCTCCACGTTTAGTAAATCGGCTCCTGTGAAACATCACCACATTCACTAAGCTCTGGGGAGAATTCTCGTCTTTTGCTAAGTGAACAGCCTGTTTGCTTCAAGAAAATAAATAAAAAAATCAACCTCAAAGGCTTTAAAAAAATAAAAATAAAAAAAAAAATAAGGTACTCCTATATTTTTAGTAGCCATTACTGCATTTACCGTGAATATTGTGTTTTAACTGAGCCAGCGAAAAAAAATTGGCGTGCTTTTTGACAAGCTCGGTAATTTTGATTCTCCGGTTCAGTAAAACTAGTCTTAACAAAGCCGAATTCAGTACGTGACGTAAGAAATTCCTACCTATTCATTCATTTGACGATGGCTTCTACAAATAATCCATTACAAACTGCAATCTGTAAGGGCTGCCAACCCACGACTGCAGCTAGCAGAGCATTTACTGGGTGATACTAAGGAGTTACTTCCACATCTGCATGTTGATCGGTGATAGGGAATGCTTTCTTTGCACTACAGTCTAATCTGGATACATAATAGCTAAAGAGACTTCGTACTGTGAACCATTTGTGTAACTTTAAACCTTAAGGACAATCGTTACAATATGATCTTCGTAGCACCCTTTTAGATACAATGCATTGTAAAGTATTGATGCTGCTTTAAAGGAGCGTGTTTAACACATCGTAAAAGAAAACTTGTAATTCTTAAGACAGCTTTATTATTATTTTTATACAGGCAGCAAACATATGGGATGCTATATATTTACTGCAGAGGATTGCTTCATGTAGGAGTTACTTATACAAGGTGAAGTTAATCCTACTATCTTAATGATTGATTATCTATATATATTACATATATATTTATTTTTCTGCCACATTATTGCTGCATTGTCAATGGCAGGCCTTAATATTTCAAACAGATACATACCAAAGCCCAAACAAGTTTTACTGCAGTTTATGAGGAAACAAAGAAACTGAAACGTGCTGGAAAGCTGCTACCTCCAACTCAACAGTTGGTTTTATTTTTTAAAGTAGTTTGGTGTAATGTAGTCGGTTGCTGATAGATCACAAAGAAATTCTTCTATTAGTAACAAACTGTTAAACTGCCCATCTAGGTATATCTTATATTATTTTTGGTATAGGATAAATGTGAGCATGTGCCTAACAACATTGGGGGAGGTTTACTAAAACTGGTGCCCACAGAATGTGGTGCAGCTGTGCAGAGTAACCAATCAGCCTCCAGGTTTTTAGCTCCCGTTCACATTGACTGCGGCTTTGAAATCGCGTGATTTCATTTGAAATCGCACGATTTCCAAGCCGCATGTCTGTGCGACTTGGAAGACATCTCTGCAACTTCAGGCACAGATGTCTATGCAAGTTGCACCCAAAATCAACAAAAGTAGTGCAGGAACTATTTTTTCAAATCGGTGCGGCACCGCAAAGTTGGCAGCGCACCGAATTGCCGGCAATAGGCTGCTACTTGTCATGCGATTTGACCTGTCAGGACAAGTCGCTCCAATGTGAACAGAGAACAAACCAATAAGCCTGGAGGGCAGCACTCCGATACAACACCTTTATTGGGTTATAATCCAGTGTACAGCAGTCAATCCATACAGTACAAAAGAGGGGGGTGCAAGCAGCTTACATGTTTTACACCTGAATCTGGTGCCAAATCATATTTTAAGATTCAGCACCAGATTCAGGTGTAAAACATGTAAGCTGTTTGCATTCCCCCTCTTTTGTACCGTATGGATTGACTGCTGTACACTGGATTTTAACCCAATAAAGGTTTTGTATCGGAGTGCCGTCCAGGTTTATTTGTTTGTTCTCTGATCCCAGCAGAGCCTGCACCTGAGTGCCTATCAAGGGTGTGTATCATTTGGAACCTGTGCTTTGAGAGCGGCTTTTCTTTTTCTTCGCTCCGATGTGAACAGGGGCTTATTGTCAAAGCTTCACTGAACAAGCTGAAGTTAGAAGGTGATTGGTTACTATGCACAGCTGCACCAGATTCTGAGTGCACCAGTTTTAGTAAATCCCTACCATTCTGTCTAGTTCTGGTTTACAGTTGGCGGAGTTTTTATACATAATTAGGTGGTTTTATATGAAAGCCACCAGATTAATTAAACAAAAATCTCTATCCAGTTTCATTGTTTAGAGTAAACGAAGCATTCCAATATATGCAAAGTGCAATTTGGGAATATTTTCAGAACTATTAGTCCTATATTACATCAGAGCCACTTTATCCTGGAGCCATTTTTGCTACTAGGTGGGGCTGTTGCAACTTTGCAGATGTGTTGCATCGCCATCCTCCCTGGCAGTTAAAAGGTAAAATAAAATGAGGTATTTGGATCCAGAGAAATATTGTGGACATTTTTTTTTTTAAGAGAATCTCATGCTGCCATCTCTGCAATATGGGTTTTTACAAGCAAAATACATATCTGCATGTAATGAAAATGGTACTCAATGTTCATCTCAATCCAACAAGCTCCTCTTTTTCACAACTACGTGGAAACCTTTCATATTTGTGAATGCTAGTTTCTGCAAACATGCTTTTTTTGTGAAATTATTCTTAATAAATTTCCATTGATAACTAAAATTGGTGGATATTGGGTAAGTACAGCTTTTTTTTTTATTGATTTAACAGCATATTTTTACCTTGGTATGTACAATTTAAATTTTCAGCCTCATCTCAAAATACAATTTGTATGTGAAACAGAACTGGAGATTAATCATGAATGAGATTGTTCTCTTTTTATTTTTTTAAGTGTACACTGTCATGTTGCAATCATGCATTGCAGGCAAACTAGATTACAATGGAATTAAAGCAATGTCTCCAATGAAATATATTTATTGCAGTTTTGTTAATCTTCACAGTAGAGATATCATTTAAAAACAAAAAGGTGACTCAATGGGGTTGATTTACTAATGGAGTAAAACATGTTCACTTTAAAAATAAATGTTGCCTTTAAAGCAAATTTTCACTTAGGCTCTCTATAGCCATACAGGAGGTGATTTACTAAAGGCAAATAGACTGTGCACTTTACAAAGTGCAGTTGCACTCTGGAAGTGCAGTTACTCCAGGGCTTAGCAAATGAGCAGAAGCTCTGCTGACTTCTATCATCCAATCACATGCAAGCAAAAATGCTGTTTTTTTTCTCCTTGCAAGTGATTGGGTATTCTCTGCAAAGTGAAGCCTTACCTCATTAACTAAGCTTTGGACAACTGCACTTGCAGAGTGCACAGTCTATTTGCCTTTAGTAGATCAGCCCTATAGACTGCACTTTTTCAAGTGCAGTTGTTCCAGAGCTTATTAAATGAAGTGGAGCTCTGCTGACTTCCAACATTCAATAATGTGCAAGCAAAAATGCTGTTTTTTTTTTCCCTTGCATTTGATTGGGTAATCTTTGCAAAGTGAAGCTTTACCTAATTTATTAAGCTCTAGTCAAGAACAACTGCACTTGCAAGGTGCACAGTCCATTTGCCTTTAGTAAATCAACCCAACAGACTTCTCCCATTCAGGCCATGGACTGAACAAGTGAAATCTAATAGAGTCCTCAGCCCTTGTTTACATAAATGCGATGTGGGAAATGCAGCGAATCCTTTGTGTTTCCCGCACTGCATTGAAATTGCATGACGTTTATGCATTCTGCTGTGGGTGTCAATGTTAAATTAATGATACCCTGAAACGCAGTGTGATTGCTTGAATCGGGTTGCATGTGTGTGAACGCGAATTCGGTGTGGCAAAAAAAGGGTCCTGCACTGTTTTGGTGAGGATGTGGTGCGATTTGAGCCATACAAAATGTCTGGGCTCAAATCGCACTGCAAAGAATCATATGTGATTTGAACAGGAATGCAGTGATTCCTGTCCGAATCACATGCGGTTCCCTACATTGCACCAGTGTGAACCTAGGCTCAATCCATGATAAACAGACTACATGGAAGAATCTCCTCTCCTGGCTATCTTATTCTGACAGCCAGCACCCACGGCTGTCAGAATACCCAAACAGTCACCGAATCTGATAGGATGTAGTCACTGTGCAGATGACAATTTTCCACCCAGTTCCTTTGACAACATTTGAGCTGGGTTATGCCAACAGGGTCATCCATGGCTCAAATTTTGGCGACGTCAGCAGGAATCTAAATTCCATGCATGTATGGCAGGCTTTAGTTAGTGAAAATCATCCAATCATTTACATGAAAAAGTTTTGTTTACATCTTCCTTACATATGATTAAAGCGGAAGTAAACCCATCGATTTAACAGTCTAAAAAAAAAAAGCATGCCGTGAATGCTAACTGCACATTGGCTGTGCTCTCAACCAAACAGTCAAACCATCCAATGGCTGGTGTCATAACGGATCACATGTGCAGCACTGTGGCAGTTGAAGATTAAACAGAGGCAAAGATGGCAGCTTCCTTGGCGGAAAACGATAGGAGGGTATACTTCCACTTTAAGTATTCTTTGCAAAGTGAATTTTCACCTCATTCACTAAGATGAGTAAAAAATCGCTTTGCTAAGTGAACATTTGTTTTAGAAATGAACATGCTCTCCTCTTTTAGCAAATCAGGGTCAATGTTTATTTCTAATAACGGCCATAAATGTGGTGGTTTTCAGGGAGTGTTAACCATTTTTATGTCTACTTGTGAGTGTGCAAACAACTGACTGGATTAGGGCTGAAACGATTAATCGATAATGAAAATTGTTTCCAACGATTTTCATTATCGATTAGCTGGTCTGCTAACGGCACCCACCTTCCTCCTTGCCTTTTAGTCCCGCCTTCTGTCCGAGTGTTACAATCCCCAATACAATTCCCTGTGTACAAGCCGGTGCCGCTGTATACCATTCTCATAGCGGCGCTCATGTGACCAGGCACATCCGCCTCTCTCCTCCTCTCAGCTGATGTCAGCGCGGTATTCTAAGCCCCGCCTGCTTTGCTGCCTCAAGGGCAGAGAGAGAGAGGAGAGAAGCACCTGGTCACGTGAGTGTCGAGCTGCAATATAAGGTAGGGGCTTGCTTATTTACAGTGAGTGAACTTGGCAAAGCATTCATTTTGGTATTTCTGGGAGGACAAGTGCCCCATCATAAGTTTTTCTGGGGGGGTATAGTGCCCCATAATTGGTGTTCCTGGGGGGGGGGGGGAATAGTGCCCCATCATTGGTGTTCCTGGAGGGGGATAGTCCTCCATAATTGGTGTTCCTGGGGGGGGGGGGGATAGTGCCCCATCATTGGTGTTTCTGGGGGTGGGGAAATAGTGCCCCATCATTGGTGTTCCTGGGGGGAATTGTGCCCCATCATTGGTGTCAGTTTGAGGAATACACAGACCTCTCCTTCCCACACTCCAGTCCGGTTCCTCCAGCCTGCTTTGGTCTGGTCCCTTGCCCCAACCCCCCCCCCCCCCCCCCTTTTGGTCTGGTCCCTTGTCCAACTAAACTTCCTTTCTATCGCAACCCCCTCTGATCCAGTTCCTCTCCCACAGTCCTCTCTTCCAAACTCCCTCCCTCCCAATCTCCCAACTAGCTAACTCTCTCCCACCCTCTAGTACGGTCCCCTCTCCCATTCGGGGCAAGCCACCTCACTGCATGGTCATTAATGAATGAGGAATTTACTTTAGTAGTTACGTTGTGATTCTGTTTGAGAGTAACACTCCATCCTTTTCATTATTATTTGAAATCAACGAAAAAATTACATATACACTTTTTTAATGATTTTATCTGATTAATCGATTAATCAAAACAATAATCGGCCAACTAATCGATTATAAAAATAATCGTTAGTTGCAGCCCTAGACTGGATCAGGGCAACCTACCACCAAGGTTTTGATAGAAGCTGTTGCAGGCAGGCTGCAGGGATATGTTTAGTCATTTTTTATTTAAAACGTTATTTGAAAATTTCCTAGAAAAAAGTGCAGTGTGCGGCCAGAATTAGGCTTCATACACAGGCATATTTTGTTAGATGCGTTTATTGCTTCTGTTAATCTGGTAGAAAAAACAGAGTAAAACTTTTTCCTTTTTAATTTTTCAGCTGCATTTTCCCAGTAATGAAAGCTGCTCTCAACTTTGGTTGCCAAAACAAGTACCGTATGTATGTTTATTGTTAAAGCAGCCATCTTTTCAAAGTGCATTTCTAGCCAGAACTTTTATTTTTATTTTATAGAGACAAGGGAAGGATTAGGATTTTATTGGTATCTGGGACTAAGCAATTCCTTCTCAGCTACTGTCATGGTGACTCATATATTGACCAGAGAGAAAGTGAGGAAACATTTACAACAGGGGCACACACTAATAAAAACCTGATAGCTTCCCCCCTCCTCTCCGCTCACACTCATTTTAATTTATATCTGTGGTGTTGTTGGAGATTTTCCCTTACTTGCTGTCTGTTTAAACCATTTTCCCCATTACAATTAGATAGCAGTATAAACATACTCCCCCACTCTACCCCTACCCCCCCAAAAATGTACTTTTTTACTCACCATATACTTTAAATTCTAAACTATACTTAGAGAAATGGGGAGCTTATTCAGTTCGGCGCCAGAGCATTTTTTTTTTCACACACATGTAAAAATCTAAATTTTGGTCAAAAACACATGGTAAGTCAGATACTGACATGCTGGCAAAAAAGGTAATTTTTTTTTATTATATTAAAATAATTACAGTGTCATCATCCATATACAGAAAAAGAACGGACAATGTAAATTAAACAGTATTTGTTTAGTATCACTTTAAATTAACTCTCCCTCCACAGATTTACTGGGAACTGACGAGCGCAGCCTCTGGTATTAGTTTATACTAAGAGATGCAAGTCTCTCTGTCCTGGCTGCACCTGCACATAGGCTCCTATGGCCTCGGGCCAGAGCCGTTCTATAGATGAGATTGTAATGCGCAGGTGTGGCCAAAATGTAAACAATAAATAGAGGCTGCGGGCATCAGATCTAGGTAAGTACGTATCTGTGGATGGTGAAATGGTTTAGGTCAGGGCAAAGGGATAAATGGCGTAAGTGCCCCTATACTTCATCCTAATTCCTGACTTGGCAACTACATGGGAAATTAACGGAATCTCTCCAGTGGGAACATAGCACAAAACCTAAGAGAGGTGGTTCCTTGGAAAAAAAAGTACTTTTATAGCTGTCTCCCGAAGAAATTCTGTTCTGTTTTTTGTCCTTTTTCCCTAAAGAGTATCTTCACCCTGTAAACAAAAATGTAAAAGTCAGCAGCTACAAATACTGTAGCTGCTGACTTTAAAAAAAAAAAACACACACTTGCCTGTCCCAGGATCCAGCGATGTCCTCACCCAACCCAGCTCTTCGTCTTGTCTTTGGGTCCCCAGCAATGACACCTTCACTGTGGGCAGCCGACTATGACTTCTTGCAGCTTCACAGCCGGCTGCCCACTGCGCATGCGTGAGCAGCGTTGCACCCCATGATTCACCCCGCAGTCTCTTGGGGCCTCTGACTTGTCCCAAGAGACTGCGGTGGAATGAGGGGGGACTTCCGCTCCATTCACCTAGGCGGCCTAAATCAGGTACCCACTTCCACTCTAAAAGACACTCCAAACATGAGGAGATGGAAAAGTGGAACTTCCCCCCTTGAGAGAAGTTCCGCTTTAAAGTATAACTAAAGGAAAAACTTTTTTTTTCTTGAATTTTGGATAGAGTGAAGAGGGATTTAAGAAATATCTGTGGGATTTCTTTTTCTGTGCCCCCATTAGGGAAATTTATTTTCTCTGTTGGTCTTAATTTACTGTTATTACTGAGAGTGAAAGAAAATCCCAAATTGGGTTGTCATCGGAGTGAGAATGGAGGGGAAATCTTCCAATGTGAACATTAATTATGGTGATGCTGGGGGCAGGAAGTGAAGGGAAATCTCCCCAATAGGACGCAGATAGGGAAAAAAAACAGCAGCGCTTATAACCCTCCTCAATCAATACATTTTTTATTTTTATTTTTTTTAAGTTTTACTTCTACTTTTAAATACTTCCCATCTGCATGAGATCATATGATGTCGTGGCTATATCTGGATGATGCCTGCAGCTACAGGCATCATCCAGATATCTTTTTTTCAGCTACTGATTCCCTACACTGTAAAAGCCATCCTAGCGGATGAATAGCCACTGGATGGCTTTTACAGGCATCGATAGGGGACGTCTCATTGCCCATCGGCACCTCTCCGGACTCTCCCATTCCATTGGGAAGCCATAGATCCGATATGGCGGTTACACTGGGTTAGCCCAGACCTGGCCCTGGCCATCTATATGACCCTGAAAGGCCGGAAATTATGTCATGACGTCACGTCCGGCTCTGACAGATGTAAACACTGCCAATTTTAAGGCATGACATGTTAGGTATCTATTTGCTCGAGGTAACATCATCTTTTATATTTTACAAAAAAATTGGGTTATATATTGTATTTTTTTCTGCATTAAAGGGGAGTTCCAGGCCTTTTAAAAGTCAGCAGCTACAAATGGTGTAGTTGCTGACTTTTACTAAACAGACACTTACCTGTTCCACAGTCCAGGGATGCGGCCGAACGGGGTGTCGCTCCTCTCCCCCTCCTCTTCGCTGGCGCCTCCATTGCCACTCAGGGCACCTGGCCGTGACAGCTTTCGTCTTCACGGCCGGGCACACACGGCGCATGCGCGAGTTGCGCTGCGCTCCCGGAGTGGACAGGCGATCTCCTGGGACCTGTCACGTGTCCCAGGAGATCGCCTAGAGGGAGGAGCCGCCTTAGACGAAAGGAGGAGTCGCCTAGGCATGTAAGGGGGTGAGGAGTGCTTAAAGCGGAAGTTCCATTTGTGGGTGGAACTCCACTTTAAAGCGGAGTTCCACCCAAATGTGGAACTTCCGCTGCTCATTCGGGGGGGGGGTGGGTACCTGTTTTTGACAGGTACCCTTCCCCACCTCCAGGAGACAGTGGCACCGTCCCTTGGAAGTTCAGCCCCCCTCCTCCTTCCCCTGCTGCTGGGCCTATTAGAAAGCACAGCGTGTATCGCGCATGCGCACTAGGCAACTGGCTGTGAAGCCGAAAGGCAGAGAAAAGAATGGCAGTGGCAGCACCTGACAGCTGAACCGAAAATCAGCTGGGGTGCCAACATCGCGGGATCCCTGTACAGGTAAGTGCCCTAATATTAAAAGTCAGCAGCTACAGTATTTATAGCTGCTGACTCATCAGCTGCTGAGTCGGTCCAGGCTCGGGCCTCATCATGACTGTGGAGTTGGAATCCGCGCAGATCCCTGGACTGTCACCCAGCTCAGCCTCTCAGCGAGCTGATGAGAGCCTGATCCGCCCGCCACTGCCCTTCCACAGCTCAGCGCTCTAGTGAGCCAGGAGAGGCAGAGCGGAGAGCTGTAACTGACAGTGCAGCTCTCTGCTCAGGGTGCTGTGAGAACTGAGCAATCAGAAGGTGTTTGATCGCTTGGTTGTCAGTGTTAGATGTCCTGGGGGACAGATGCAGTATCAGACTGATGCTGCATCCACCTAGGTAGTATGAACCAAAAAAAAAAAAACAACAATACTTTTTTTTTTTGTGGTTTCATTTAACTTGCATCTAGATCTGACACCCGTACATGAGCTGTACATGAGCTATTAATTATGTATATTATTAATTATTATTATTATTATTAATAATTATGTATATTATTATACATTTGTAAAAACTTGACTTCAACACATTTATACGTTTATCACCTCAGGAAAATCAGAGCAAAAAAAATGTATCTAACAAAATGCCTGTTTATAAGGGTCTTAGAAATGTTCCAATCTGATACTGGCATTGCCCTACACATTCATCTCGTAGTCATAAGTGAACTGGCAGATTGCTTCCATTAGGGCCTTCTTAAATAGCAAAATGACTCTTCTTATACTGTGACTGACTCAGAATGTTTGTGGTTTTAGCAGATATAGTATATCAGCAAGAACGAATGAAATGATCACCGAGGGTTTGCTGTGTTGAATTTGGCCATGAAAAGAGTTGGAAGGTTTACAGGTTTTTGATGAAGTGTGGGAAGAATAAATGAAACACAGATTGGAGATATGTATAAATCTTACACAGTACAATATTTTACATTGTGTGCCCTTTGAGAGTCTGAAGTATTGGTTTTGCTTATGTCTATCTTTTCATGATCTGTTTTTTTTTTATATGTGTTTTATGAAGGTGCTGTGATGATAAACTCCTGGAGTCTTTTTATGTATGTTTTATTTTATTTTTTTAATTGGTATTCTCAGACTTGTATGCAATTGAAGAAAATAAGTTATAGTCCACCTCTGCGACCGTGTTACACCCATATTTAGTTTATAACATGGTCACATTCCCCAAGCCATCTACCCCCCAAATCCTCTCAACATGAAGGGTTCTTCTCGATGCAGCCTTCTGTTTCATTTGTGCCCACACAGCCATGTCATCTATTCAGAGGGATCTGTGAACAGAATGACTACAAGTCCTATTTCCACTGCGGCAGACAAACTCACAAATTTCAATGGAGGGAGCACAAGTGAAGTGACGTCACCACACTTGTAATCCATTGATTACTTCCTCCAGCCCCATAATGGTAGGTTCATACAGAGCCCAGGGCTAGGATGTAAACTGTGCATTGCATATGTAATGCTCTGACTGTGGTTGCAATGCTATGTGGGTATAGTTAATGCAAAAATATAGTTAATGCACATTTTCTTTTATTAATGCGGGTGCATCGACTACATTTTTGCAGAAGGTGAACTATGCCTTTAAAGAAGCCTGAGGTACAAAAGCGGTAAATCTATTCTGCAGTATGTTTGTATGTTTGTTACCAATGCCTTTATTCTTAAAATGCTTTCATTTGCTATACACTGAAAAAATGCCATGTATGCTTCTTAGGGAAGACAAAAATGTTACTTGTCTTACCACTGCTTTACATGCAAGGTAACATTGCTATACTCTGTGTCACTATATGTGACCTTTCCACTTTTAGTGTATGTAGAAGAAGACTACCTTTGTAACTTCATTTTAAACATATTTGGGGAAAAAAACGAAACTATATTTTGTTTAACCACATGCCGACTGTATAAGATATATATACGGCGGCAAGGCGACTTACCTAGTACATGATCCTGCCCTTCTGGGTCTGGGACACGTGCCGACAGCAGCCCACTCCAGCTGTAATTATACACAGCCGGAGCTGATCGGTGGGTATGGCAGACTCGATTTCTGCCACTACCTGCTGATCCTTTGGTACACAGGCAGAATGGCGATCTACTTATGTAAACAAGGCAGATCACCATTCTGTCAGTAGGGAAGGCATGAATCCTGTGTTCCTGCTTTACAGAAACACAGATCTATGCCTTCCACTAGTCAAAGCACCTCCCCCCACTACACGGAAACACCAGTCACACATTTAACCCTTTCATCGCCCCTGATGTTATCCCCTTCCCTGCCAGTGTCATTAGCGCAGTGACAGTGTGTATTTTTTAGCACTGATCACTATTAGTTTCACTGGTCCCCAAAAAGTGTCAGTGTCCGATTTGTCCGTTGCAATATCGCAGTTCCGCTATAAGTTGCCGATCGCCGTCATTACCAGTAAAAAAAAAAAAATGTCCAATAGTTTGTAGACGCTATAACTTTTGCATAAACCAATCAATATACGATTGGTGGGATTTTTTTTTTTTACCAAAGATATGTAGCAGAATACATATTGGCCTAAATTTAAGAAAAAATTTGATTTTTCTGGGGTACTCTTGCGCATGTGCTGCATAATTGAATAATTCAGGGATAAAATATAAACATACATAGTGTGTAATCAGTGGCATTGGCTCTGTTGATTACATAGATTTTGATACGTCAGCCTTGAGCAGCAGTGGCAGTCAGTAGCGCACATTTACACTGTACGCATGTAATCACAGTATAAAAATTACATGTGTACAGCATATGGAAAACTTTAACGTAGGATCTTGCGTTTTATGTAGTATGTAGTGGTTTGACACAAATTCCCCTGCGCTTGGGAGCGAGCCCGCTCAGAAGGATTATACTATATCACCAACTCCATCTTGGTTCAGTAGGGATAAGCCAAGTCTTGCTGCCCTCTAAAGACTGGGGTAGTCTGATATTCTGGAACCACAAGAAAAAGAAAGAAAGGGCGCACGACCTAGTGCATTATCCTAAAACCACAGTTTTAGTACTAAAATTGGTAAGTATTAAACCTCATACACACGATCGGACCGTGGACCAACTTTCCCGTGGATTTTGTCCAAAGGGCGTTGGCCCCAAGTTGGTATTGCATACACACGGTCGGACTTTTTCAGCCAACTTTCACCAAATCACTTGGTTTTTCTGCTCTTTACCGCCACCTTTGGTCAACTTCTGTATTGTTGTCTGATCTTTTGCATTGGTTCTGCATTGGTTTGTACAAAAGTCCGTTGGTTTTGTGTACACACGGTCGGACTTTGGTCCATCGGACTTTTGTTGGCAGAAAGTTGGTCCGTTCGCACAACCAACAAAAGTCTGATGAAACCTGGAAAAAGTTGGTCCGATGGAGCGTACACATGGTCGGATGTTGGTCCAAAACAGCTAATTTGCATGTTGGTTGTCAAAAAGTCCGATTGTGTGTATGGGCCTTTATACTCACAAATTCACAAAGCTCATCACATGGTACAGCATCAAAGCTTATCACATGGTACAGCCTCATCCAGATCCACATCTACATCTACATCTGGGGTCAGGAGGTGAAGACCCAAAAGGAAATTGTTAATAATAAAACTGTGGCTTTAGGGTAATGCACTAGGTCGGTAGATGCTACAACTTTTGTGCAAACCAATCAATATACGCTTATTCAGATTTTTTTTTTTACCAAAAATATGTAACAGAATACATACTGGCAAAAATTTATGAAGAAATTAGATTTTTTTCAATTTTTTTATTGGATATGTTTTATAGCAGAAAGTAAAAGATATTGTTTTTTTATTTTTTTTTTCAAAATTTTCGCTCTTTTTTTGTTTATAGTGCAAAAAATATAAACCACAGAGTTGATCAAATACCACCAAAAGAAAGCTCTATGTGTGGGGGGAAAAAAAAGACATAAATTTTATTTGCAAAGGTGTCATAACTTTTTTATGATCATTTTGTACCATTACATATACATTTGCATGATGCTCTGTATGTCCTGTAAGATTTTAATCTTTTGTACCAATAAATGTTATTTTTTTTATCAGTTTGACTTCTGTTTAGTCCCCTTGTAGTCCCACCCTTAGGGGGTCTTTCCTTTCATATATATATATATATATATATATATATAGGGATATATATTAGGGATGATCCGCATATTAGGGATGACCCACTATAGCTAGAGTAACCCTTTACATCAATTTTATTTGGGTACAGGGTTGCACGTCCACGCAATTGTCAGTTAAAGTAATGCAGTGCCGTATCGCAAAAAATGGCCTGGACATAAAGGGGGTACATTTTCGGTAGGGGAAGTGGTTAAAGTAGTATTAAACTCTCAGCATTTTTAAGCTTAACACATTGTGCACAATAAAATAAGTATTTCCCTGTAAACTATTTGTTACCTCCTCATATTGAAGGTAAAGCAAATGCCATTACCGCTTTGGCATGTGTTAGTAACATATCACCACAACTACATAGTGCATCCAGGTGAATACTTTGTTTTTTTCAGGATTAATTGGACTTTCATTTGGTGGTAAATGGTGAAGAATCTTATTTATCTTTCTATTATCTAAGGCCTCTTTCACACAGTGTGGATCAGTGCTGATCCGCCCCGTCGATATCCGATTGCTCAGCGGGGATCGCTGGAGCAATCTCCACTAAGCAGGAAGATGACAGGTCCGTCTCTGCACACTGAGCAGGGATGGACCTGTCAGAGCGCCGCTCTCCCCTATGGGAGATCGGGTGACGATGGACTGTAGAGTCCGTAGTCACCCGATCCGATGATGGATGGAAAAATAGGTTTTTCCTCCGTCACACTTTTTCGGATCGGAGCGGGTCGGATGTCAGCGGACATGTCACCGCTGACATCCGACGCTCCATAGATCTCTATGGAGCATCCGTTCAGAATGGATCTGAACGGATTGGCCGTGTGAAAGAGGCCAAAGGAAAATTGGCCCAAAATAGTAAAAAAAAAAAAATGGTTTTGAAATGTAGCTATATGTTTCTCATTACCACAACCTATCACCAAAGAACAACCCAAAACAAATTCTCCTACTCCTGACATGGTATAGAAACCAGTCCAGGTTGTTTTTTTGTCAAAGCTTAATTGAACAAGCTGAAGTTAGGAGCTGATTGGCTACCATACACAGCTGCTCCAAATTTTGCACTCTCCAGTTTTCTTAATTATCAGTACCCATAAGTGCTGCCTCATTAGGGTATCCGCCTCAGTGCAGCTTATCAGTGCCCATCAGCACCGCCTCATCAGCACACATCAGCGAAGAAGAGCAATTACTTATTTGCAAAATTTTATAATTTGTTTAGCAAAAAATCCAATGGTGGTTAAAGAGGTGGTCCACCCGCACCAAAAATATTAAAAGTCAGCAGCTACAAATACTGCAGCTGCTGACTTTTAATAAATGGACACTTACCTGTTCCAGGTTCCAGCGGTGTCGGCAGAATGTGACGAGCGATCGCTCGTCTCTCGGCTGCCCCGCCGCCATCCTCTGTCGGGGAATCAGGAAGTGAAGACGCAACGGCTTCACTGCCTGGTTCCCTACTGCGCATGCGCGAGTCGCGCTGCACGTCTTTATTGGTCCCCGTTGTGTCCTGGGAACTGTGTGTTTCCCAAGACACAACGGGAACCCTCGGATATGGGCGGGCATCTTCGGATAGGGGCGGGGCAGCTAGTCCCGGAAGTGGGTGTAGATACCTGTATTATACAGGTATCTGCACCCCCCTCCCCCCTGAAAGGTGCCAATTGTGGCACCGGAGGGGGGGGGGGGAATCCGATAAGAGGAAGTTCCACTTTAGGGTGGAACTCCGCTTTAAATACTGTACCACTAAAAGAAAGCTCTATCTGTCTCAAACAAATTATAACAATTTTATATGGGTATAGTGTTGCATTTTCGGCAACAGCAGTGAAAGCTGAAAATTTTCCTGGGCAGGAAGGGTGTGAAAGTGCCCAGTATTGAAGTGGTTAACCACTTCAGCCCCGGAGGATTTTACCCCCTTCCTGACCAAAGCACTTTTTGCGATTCGGCACTGCTTCGATTTAACTGACAATTGCGCGGTTGTGCGACGTACCCAAACAAAATTTACGTTATTTTTTTTCCCACAAATGGAGCTTTCTTTTCGTGGTATTTGATCGCCTCTGCGGTTTTTATTTTTTGCACTATAAACAAAAAAAGAGCGACAATTTTGAAAAAAAAAAACAATATTTTTTACTTTTTGCTATAATAAATATCCCCCAAAAATATATAAAAAAAATATTTTTTTTACTCAGTTTAGGCCGATATGTATTCTTCTACATATTTTTGGTAAAAAAAAATATTTTTTTAGATTTTTATCGGGACTGCGACATTATGGCGGACACATCGGACATTTTTGACACTATTTTGGGACCATTGTCATTTATGCAGCGATCAATGCTATAAAAATGCACTGGTTACTGTGTAAATGACACTGACAGTGAAGGGGGTTAACCACTAGGTGGCGCTGTAGGGGTTAAGTGTGTCCTAGGGAGTGATTCTAACTGTTAGGGGACTGGGCTACAACACACAGGACAGTGATAGCTGCTCTCAATGACATTTGTGATCACTGTCCTGTCACTAGGCAGAACGGGGAAATGCTTTGTTTACAAAAGCATCTCCCTGTTCTTCCTCTCTGTGACACAATCACGGTCACGGAGACCACCACGGACGTGCACCCACGACACCGCTTCTTAAACCTGTATACCCTTTTGCCTACCAGCGCCATTCTGCCGACGTACATCTGCGTGCGCTGGTTGGAAAGCAGTTAAGTAAATGTCTAAGTGAAAGTGGAACTAAACATAGATTTAAAGGTTACCCAAAACAGTTGCATTCAAGGCATGCTGTGAATAGTAATTGTCACGAGAGGTTAAGCTCTCAAATGAAATGTCAAGCTATCAGCTGTCTGGTGTCATAACTGATCAAATGTACAGCTCCGCGACTGTTGCAGATCAAACAGAGACAAATATGGCAGCTTTCTTGGCTGTAAAGGAGAGGAGGGTTTAGTTCCACTTTAATGGACTAAGAGTTGAGAGAGGTTCAGAGGGAAGATGCCAGTATGCATAATACAGGACTGGTTCGGGTTGCATGAGCCAATTAAACAAATGGTGTATATAATGGACAAACAGATATAGCCTTGCCTTTAGATATCAATAGCAATCAGTAGGTAAAATACAGCTCATCTAAAATGATTAGTCTAGGGCAGGGGTGTCCAAACTTTTTTCAAAGAGTGCCAGATTTGATCAAGTGAGCTTAGGCGTGTTATTTGTGTATATATATATATATATATATATGTGTATATATATATATATATATATATATATATATATATATTTTGTGGCCCCCAACAAATCCCAAAGTGCGGCTCAGGACTAAGGATGAGCTTGGGCGTGTTATTTGGATATACCATATTTATCAGTGTATAACACGCTCCTTCACTTTAAGAGGGAAGTTTCAGGAAAATAATTAAAATTTAAATAAAGAACTGTGAAGCAAAATAAGGGTCAGTGCCCATCAATGCAGCCTAATCAGTGCCCATCTGCAGCTTCACCATTTCCATGAATGCAGCCTCTCCATTGCCATGAATGTAGCCTCACATGTGCCATGAATGCAGCCTCATATGCCATGAATGCAGCCTCACATGTGCCATGGATGCAGTCTCACATGTGCCATGAATGCAGCCTCACATGTGCCATGAATGCAGCCTTACCATCGCCATCAGTGCAGCCTCAGAGGGGACAGGGAGGGGGGCAGGACGAGCGCTGACAGATTACATACAGGAGAATCTCCTGTTTACTCTGCGGCCTCTTTAATGCAAAGTCCCGCCTCCTATGATAGACAGAACAGTTGTCCAATGGCAGCCCAGGAGACTGGACTTCCTATTGACACTGACGAGTAATCAGGAGATTCTCCTGTATGTAATCTGACGGCACTCTGCCTGTCCCCTCCGAGGCAGCGCCAATAAATACGGTATATATATCTTTTGTGGCCCTGAGGTATATATTTATATATCCAAATTACCAGGGAGACCGTATTAAACCGCAAAGCGGGCCAAAATTGCCCCGCGGGCTGGACTTTGGACATGCCTGATCTAGGGTGTGTGCCAGGATCACAAAATGGTCTCACAATGCACAGTATGATTGGAGTAAAAGGTAAAGTTGCTTGTTTTTAAAGCCCAGTTTAAATCGGATAAATGCATTCCAAAAAAATAAAAGTCAGCAGCTCCTCAAGTATAAGGACACTTACCTGTCCAAGGATCCAGCATTGTCTGCACCCGAGCTGATTCTTCAATTGGCCTTCCAGCTTAACAGCCGATTTCCTACTGCACATGCGTGAGCCGCACCGCTATGTGAAGGGTCGTGCAGTCTTCTGGGACCTGTGTGTGTCCCATAAAGCTGCCGGAAAGAAGGAGGAGGGGCCGAACATCCTTGTAGATTGCCGCCATGATCTGACCTAGAAGTGGGTGCGGGTACCTGTCAAAACCATCTACCTGCCCCCCAAAAAGTGAGGAATGTGGCAGTGGAGGGAAGGGGGGATGCAAACAAGTGGAACTACTCTTTTTGGGTGAAGTTCCGCTTTAAAAAAAAAAAGATGTTCAAAGTCTTATGCCGCGTACACACGGTCGGAATTCTCGTCAGAAAAAACTCTGATGGTTTTCCCGTTGGAATTCCGGCAGAATTTCGCTCAAACTGTCTTGCCCACACACGGTCACACCAAATTCCGACGGTCAATAACACCACGCCTTAAAAAATGTTCAACTGCACTATAAAAGGGAAGTTTAATGCTTCTGAGCATGCGTTGAATTGTTTCCGAGCATGCGTCGGAATTTTGCGTGTCAGAATTGCATACACACGATCGGAAAATCCAATAGAAAGGTTTTCCGTCGGAAAAATTGAGAACAGGTTCTCAATCCAAAGTCCGTCGGAAATTCCGACAGAAAAAGACCGATGGGCATACACACGGTCGGAAAATCAGTTGAAAAGCTCCCATCGGACTGTTTCCATCGGAAATTCCGACCGTGTGTACGCTGCATTACAGTTTGCTTTCGTTAGAAAGCAGCTACAACCTAAGAAGAGCCTGGCCCCTGCTAACATGCTGCAGAGAAGGACCCTTGCTCTCAGTGTGAAAGCAGTGGTCTTTGTGGAGGTCCTCCTGCTGAGTCAAAGCTACAGCTCTCTAATTCGAAAACCCCAGATTCCCTAATGATTACAAAGCTATAGGTCTGACTCAGAAGAGGATATTGGATCTCTGCAGTGGGATCACTGCTTCCATGAATAGAGCGAGGGTCCTTTAGTTATCTTTTTTATTAGAACTGTTTTTTTTATGATAAAAGGGAAAGTCAGGACTTCAACAAAACATGTTTCAATGACATTTTTGATATATTTTATTGCATTTGATTTTAATTGCTCAGTTTGCATTCTGGTTCTGGTTTTTAGTGTGTTGGAAATTATTTGATCTATTCTGCATCTTTTAATCATTGCAGCCTTCCTAAATGTATGTTGGCAGGTAGCTTTCTGTTTTAAATGTACCTTTTTGTTTTCCTTTTTTCACCTGTTTAACAGATTTTCAGGTCAATTAGTATTTGTTTAAATGAATTGCTTTTTACAATTAATGAGCTGATTTCCTTTGATTAAATATGCTCCATAAAAAAAATAGTTTAAAACGGTTTTGTTTTATAAGCTTGTAAAAAGCAGACTGTGATCTATTAATTTATGAAAAGAAAAGGTTAGCTTTGTAAGAATATTTTCCAGTTTACAGTTGCTTTTTAAGATTGTTTGAAGAGATACAAAGACACGTTCATGTGACACGGCCATGGCTCTGCATATAAATGATGCCATGGTTGTATACATTAATGCTGTATGCTTCTGTAGAATCCCCAAGGTTCTGAAAGCTGAAGTAATTGTAATATATATATATATATATATATATATATGATCACCAAGTGAAATCTCCTAAAGTCACTGTGAGAACACTACTAGGCAATTTAAAAAAAGAACAATACCATCATACAGCCGAATAGTCAATTTACTCTGCAGACAGCTCTGGGAACCTTAAATCTGATGTGTCTATGAGGTCTACGTGGGAGTGGTGATGATCTTATGTACTTTACAAGTCCTTTGTGTCTCCTACACATCTACCAGAATACAGATTTTGTCAGGTTCGCGCACATTTTACAGCTCACTTTACATTCAGATCTTGCAATCACTGGGGCCCATGTCAAATTGGTGCTTTTGCCAATTAGGTGTCACTAGCTGTATAATCTCAAAGGTGTAGCAGCCAATTTACTTAAAAGAGAAGTATGTTTTTTTTTTTTTTATTCCTACTTACCTCGGTGGATACAGCATCAATCTGATGCTGCATCTGTCCCCTGGTGCCTCTACACTGAGAACCGAGTGATCGAACAGCGCCAAATGCTCGGTTCTCCCATCTCCGTGAGCAGAGAGCTGGTGACTGTCAGTCACAGCTCTCTGCTCTGCCCCTTCCTCGTTCACTGGAGTGCTGGGCGGTGGAGGGGGCAGGAGCAGCCAGCTCAGCCTCTCAGCGGCGCTTCCTGAGAGGCTGAGTCGGGTGTAGGTCCAGGGATCTGGCGGATCCCGACTCCATGGTCGTGATGACTCGGAGCCTGGACCAACTCTCGGAGCCTGCTCTCTGCTGAAAACAAGTCACAGGAGTGCAAAACTAACTGCACTCCTGTGATCCACAGAAGTACAGCCAAACGAGCTTTGGCTGTACTTCTCCTTTAAAGCAAGTCTCTCCCTTGCTGGCAGAAGCCCAATACCAAGGTAGCAACAGCGGAGCAACATCCTGCAGAATTGGCACTGGCACCATAGTAAAAGATAAGTGGATAAGTTTGTTGTCACCAACAGAATCACTAGTGTGTACTTTGCTTTGCGTCTTTCAAAGTTCTTTGCGGTAAATCCAAGGAAGCAATAAAACCTCTGTAGTGTATTAATGCTTTACTAAACACAATGCTGCACATACAAATTGCTTACAATTTTAGGAAAACATATACGCCTAAGAGAATGGTTTGCTGCAAACAGCATGATATGCTAGGATAACAATTCATATATGCCTAAGGGAATGGTTTGCTGCAGGGGTAATTTTTCACATTTTAAAAAAAATCCTACCAATCAAACACAGCTGATCGCTCAGTTCTCAGTGCTCCCTGAGCAGAGAGCTAGTGGCTGTCAGTCACTGGCTCTCTGCTTTTCCCCCCTGAACTCACTGGCATGTTTGGCTGGGGAGGGGGTGGGAGAGACCGGTTCAGGCTCTCAGCGGCTTGCTGAGAGGCTGAGCCAGGTGGCGGTCCTGGCATGCGGGCGGATCCCGACCATATTGTCACGATCTTGCCCTAGCCTAAATGAGTCTGTGACATCAGCCGACAGCAGGCTTCAGCCCGCTGTCTGCTAAACATGGATCACAGAAGTGCAGAACAATCTACACTCCTGTGATTTACAGAAGTACAGTCAAAACAACCTTTGGCTGTACTTCTCCTTTAAAGTAGTATTAGATCTCGTTCACACCAGATGCATTGGGGCTATTTCTAGTGCAGCCCCAACACATAGACAAGGCAAAATGGAGTCAGTTCACATCACAGCATTATTAAACAAGGTCTAAACAGGCCATTGACATGCATCACTTAGGAATGTGTCTTTGCAAAGTTAAACTAAATGAAATCCTTTCTTATTTTTGTTTGGAATTAGAAGTCTTGTCAGTTTTTGGGGATGTCAGCACCCCTGATAAGGAAAAGACACCGCCCAAATTTTGCCAGTTTCTCCTTTAAATTTATTCACTTCTTGTCACATAGCCAAACAGGAAGTGAGGGCATGGGGGATTCTCGCTCTGTTACCGGCACACCATTTTGTAAATATGGAAATGTGCGTTGCGCCTCACCGTGCTCCTCTACTGATGTCTCACGGCTTTCGGAAATCACCCTCCCATTGTTTACAGTATTTCTGGAGGAACAGCGTGGTCACCCAAAAACAGGAAGTTGTTGGGACTATACATTACATTCCATCTCTATATTTCCATATCATAGCGGGGGGGGGGGGGGGGGAGTGCTCTGTAATTTGCAGGAGAGATCAGGCAGGACAGAAACGTTTGAGATTTCAGTACATCATTGTCAGCTAATTACAGGGAGTTACAAGCTTCTGGGATTTCTGGCAGGATAAAAGGGTATTTTTCACACATATCAAAAAGATATATAAAAAAATTCTTCCGCTGTACAGTAAATACATTTTTATTGAAATGTTACAGGATCCATATCGTAACATGAAGAAACAGATAGATTTATGAGCTGTGAACCAATGGGGTTGTAGCTGCTAATGGTTCAAAACTATTTTGAGGCACGACTAAAAATCCAGATATACAAAATTCTCTCAATTGTGGAGATAGGATGCAAAAAAGAGAAGTTCATTGTTAGGGTTTTCATACACTTTAAGGCAGGGGGTAGGGCGAGGTTGCCAACCGCTGCTTTAAGGGGGGGGAAACCTTCAGTCGGTTTCTAGGTGCATCATTTCCAACATAAGCCTGGCAAGGCCAATGGTCATTTTATAACTAGAAGCTTCTTTTGATGTGGTTATCATAGCCTTCCCTATTGTGAATCTAGCACCAATGAGTCTGTATATGCGCTATTGTGATATGTATTAGGTTTCTAGATTGTCTGCCAAAGCTGTCTGACTTGAGATTGATTTCAAACCCTCCTGTGTTTGAGGTTACCTGGAGCTGTTATTGAACATTCAGGTATTCTTAGTGATACATGAGATGCTTACAATCTAATTAGGTGTTTAGCAGTCTGTTTTTTCCAGTATCATGGCTGCCTTTTTGTATTCTCTGCACCATTCCCCATCACTGTAGGCATGTTCCTAATACCTGCACTGCCTTCAGTGAATGTATCATCTTTCTTTAAAATGCTTTTTAATATTGTAAAACAAACTGACGGTTACCACTGGCAGAGAGATAATTATTGAAATCTTTGGTGATGTTTTAATAGGGTCTTCAGCTTAGGACATCAGGAATAAAAAAAGGCAGGAATATTACTGATTTATAGGTTTTGCCGTTCAGCACTGCTTCAGTATGATCATTAAAGTCTCAAGGTTTTTTCACCTTAACCACTTTCAGACCGGACCAATTTGCAGCCAAAGGACCAGGCCCCTTTTTGCGATTCGGCACTGCGTCGCTTTAACTGACAATTGCGCGGTCGTGCGACGTGGCTCCCAAACAAAATTGACGTCCTTTTTTTCCCACAAATAGAGCTTTCTTTTGGTGGTATTTGATCGCCCCTGCGGTTTTTATTTTTTGGGCTATAAACATAAATAGAGCGACAATTTTGAAAAAAATGCATTATTTTTTTACTTTTTGCTATAATAAATATCCCCAAAAAATATATAAAAAAAGTTTTTTTTCCTCAGTTTAGGCCCATACGTATTCTTCTACATATTTTTGGTAAAAAAATCGCAATAAGCGATTATTGATCGGTTTGCGCTGAAGTTATAGCGTTTACAAGATAGGGGATAGTTTTATAGCATTTTTATTAATAATTTTTTTTTATTAGTAATGGCGGCGATCTGCGTTTTTTTTTGTGACTGCGACATTATTGCGGACACATCAGACATTTTTGACACATTTTTGGAACCATTGTCATTTATACAGCAATCAATGCTATTTAAATGCATTGATTCCTGTATAAATGACACTGGCAGTGAAGGGGTTAACCACAAGGGGGCAGTGTAAGGGTTAAGTATGCCTAGGGGTGTGTTTCTTACTGTGGGGGGGCGTGGCTGTCAGCTAGTGAATGCTGATCTCTGCTCCAATCACAGGGAGCAGAGATCGGCGTCACTAGTTGCTAGGCAGAACGGGGAGATGCTGTTTATCTCGGCATCTCCCCGTTCAGCCTTCCCGTGAGACGACCGCAGGGGTCCCCGCGGCGATCGAGTCCGCGGGGACCGCGACCGGACTCACGGGGGGGTCCCGACCGGCGCGGGAGCGCGCCGCTCCCGGCGCGCTCCCGATGGCATGGACAGGCATTAAGGAGGGACTTATATATACGCCCTCCTGCCTGTACGTGCCATTCTGCCGACATATATCGTCGTGCGCCGGTCGGCAAGTGTTTTTTTTAAAAGTCAGCAGCTACAAATGCTGCAGCTGCTGGCTTTTAAAACATGGACACTCACCCGTCCAGCACGCCCGCGATGTCGGCACCCGAAAGCTGATCGATTGGGTGCTGCCGCCGCCATTTTCGGTGCCTTGTGGCTTCACTTCCCGGTTCCCTACTGCACATGCGAGCGTCGCGCTGCACAATAAGGACGCTCCCTGCTGTATCTGGGATCCGTGTGTTTCCCAGCAGACAGCGGGGGGATGACAGGAAGTGGCGTAAATACCCACAGATTCTGCTGCTATCTATGCCCGGAAGTGGGTGCAGATACCTGTATTATACAGGTATCTGTACCCCCCTGAAAGGTGCCAATTGTGGCACCGGAGGGGGGGAGGGTTCCGATGAGCGGAAGTTTCACTTTAGCGTGGAGCTCCGCTTTAATGCATTAAGTTGAAAAAGCCTTCTGTGCTGCAGCTGCCCCCCCCCCTTTTTTTTTTACCTTAACCTGTTCATACCAGCGACAAGCACAAGCCCAGCGGCTCCAGCTGCTGTCTCTGTCCTCATTGGATAGATTGATAGCCGTGGGAGCCATTGGCTCCCACTGCTGTCAATCCAATCCAGTGACACGAGAACAGGGGGCGGGGCAATAGACACAGCAGCGGGACTCGTGAGCGTGCACGCATGGGTGCCCCCATGGAAATAGTCTCTCTGTGGGGGAACCCGATGAATAGAAGGCATTTCAGAAGAGGAGGATCAGGGCTGCTCTGCGCAAAGCCCTTGCACAGAGCATGTTTGTTTTTAACCACTTACGGCCATCGTTTTACGTCGCTACTTTGAAGAGGGATATTGTTGTTATGGCAGCAGCTAGCTACCATAACCCCGTTATTCTCTTCTTCAGCGGGCGGTCCGCTTTCAGATAAAGGTGGTCTCTGCAGCGGATTTGGTGGCGGATTTTATCGGTGGCGGATTTTATCGGTAGCGGGAGAGGGCCCCTCCTGCCGCGCTCCAGTGCCCTCCCCTATGTAAACTGACCACAATAATAATGGCTGCTGAGCCCTGACATCGTGGTTCTGTTTACGTGCCTCCGTCATCCGCAGCCTGCTCTCCTGTTTCTGTTTCCTCTGTCCTCCCCCCCGCCCCTCTCTCGTGTCACCTAGTCACAGTGCCACCCCATCCCCCTCCTGCTGCAGGAATAACCAGTATATTTTTACACTATCCGTTTTGTCTCCTAATACAGTACCCCTCTGTCTCTGTGTTTTATTTAAAAAAAAATCCTCCTTTACCGTATCTCACGGTCACGTGACAAGCTGTGTCTCCTCTCTCCTCCCCTCCTCACGTCCCACTGACGTCAGCGGAGAAACCTCGGGCCACGCCTGCTGCTTCAGTCAGACGGGCAGAGAGGAGACACGGCCGGTTACATGAGCGCCGGGAGCCGACCTGAAAGGAGGATTTTTTTAAATAAAACACAGAGACAGGGGGGCACTGTATAAAGAGACAGAATGGATAGTGTAAATGTGTGAAAGTGGGTTAACAACTACTTTAACCTTGCTCTTCCTCTTCCTCCTCCTGCACTTTGCTATTAGTCTGTGAAGCCATCCATTTCTAAGAGCTGATAGTTAAGTGATTTAATCTGACCCCCAAGTTGAAAAGGGTATAGTGGCATGTCACATTTTGCGTTTTTTTTCTCTGTTATCTGTGTTCCCACCTGCTGCCCTCCCTCCACCTGTCAGACCTGTGGCACAGAGTTTAAGAGGAGTTTCAGAAGACTGTGCTACAGGTCTGCCAGGTGGCAGGCAAGCCTACAGGTGGAGACAGAGGCTATCAGCTGCCAAAGAACACTAATTAAAGATCCCAGAGGTGGTGGCATCGGGATCCAGGGCACTCACCGAGGCTAGTGGCACCTATGACCTGATATATGACAGCAAGTTTCTTGTATTTGTGTGTTTGTGTATACTGTGTGTGTATATATATATATATATATATATATATATACAGTATCTCACAAAAGTGAGTACACCCCTCACATTTTTGTAAATATTTTATTCTATCTTTTCATGTGACAACACTGAAGAAATGACACTTTGCTACAATGTAAAGTAGTGAGTGTACAGCTTGTATAACATTGTAAATTTGCTCTCCCCTCAAAATAACTCAACACACAGCCATTAATGTCTAAACCGCTGGCAACAAAATTGAGTACACCCCTAAGTGAAAATGTCCAAATTGGCCCAAAGTGTCAATATTTTGTGTGGCTACCATTATTTTCCAGCACTGCCTTAACCCTCTTGGGCATGGAGTTCACCAGAGCTTCACATGTTGCCACTGGAGTCCTCTTCCACTCCTCCATGACGACATCACAGAGCTGGTGGATGTTAGAGACTTTGCGCTCCTCCACCTTCCGTTTGAGGATGCCCCACAGATGCTCAATAGGGTTTAGGTCTGGAGACATGCTTGGCCAGTCCAACCTTTACCCTCAGCTTCTTTAGCAAGGCAGTGGTTGTCTTGGAGGTGTGTTTGGGGTCATTATCATGTTGGAATACTGCCCTGCGGCCCAGTCTCTGAAGGGAGGGATTGTGCTCTGCTTCAGTATGTCACAGTACTGTGTTGAGTTATTTTGAGGGGACAGCAAATTTACACTGTTATACAAGCTGTACACTCACTACTTTACATTGTAGCAAAGTGTCATTTATTCAGTGTTGTCACATGAAAAGATATAATAAAATATTTACAAAAATGTGATGTGAGGGGTGTACTTACTTTTGTGAGATACTGTATATAATGTGTACACACTTTTTTTTAAAGTTTCTCATCGATTACAAGCTTGTAGTATTGGGGCTTTTGAATGTCAGAGCCTTAAAGATTTAAGAAAATTGCTAATAATTATGTGCAATACACTAGTTACTGATGCAGAAATCCTGAGGAGGAAATGGTAGGTCAACTGTAAAGTCAGTAGCTGGAAATCATTACACATTCCCACTATTTATCTCTCCAACTTTAAGACTGTACATAGTTAAGATTAGGCAGTATGTTCTGAGAGTGGATGAGTTCCATTATTCATGCTTATTATTCTTTACAATAGATGCCATATCACTTTTCAGTAGCTATGTTACCACATCAATACTACGTAGTGCATCATGCAGGAGAAATGGCTCAGGTCCTACAGACCAGATGGAATGCAGTCACTATTTGAGCAGTTAAAAATATTTGCTTTAGCTCATTTACCATGACTGCTTCTATCTTTGTACACTTTAGCCATTTTGAATAAAATGGATTTAATTGCAAAACAAGTCAGCCTAAACTTCAGGCTTATGTCATTTTGCATATATTTACATGCACAATGTAAACCTATACATGTACAGGCTTCCATCCGGAAACCAATTCTTTGTCAACGTTGCAGCAACGACTCTGATAAAGCATAGAATGCTGGCAGTAAGAGGAGCAGCTGCTAAAAAAAAGGATCTTGTGTTAGGTGGCAACTTGTAAGAGCCACCATGGCTTTATTGACTCACCTTGTCCTACATGTGATAGTATAGGTATTAGCAAAAAAAAGGTTTTTAAGTAGGACTCCATTTTTTAAGTAGGACTCCATTTTTAAAATAAAAAGCAGATGTTGCTGCATAATACCACCTTATCTCTGGCACTGCCTCTCACAGGTTTACTGTGCCTAGGTTCAACTCCATTAGTCCTCCAGGATGAAAAATGGCCTTCATCATTCAACTCACTTCCAAGGGACCTAGGCTGTCAAGGACATACCCCCTGTGGGGGTGACACCATGCGGTCAGGCTCATTGCACTCTTGGACTGAGTAGTGCTCACATGCCAAGGGACTGCCTATCACTGCCATTGAGAAAGAAGGGGAAGGACAGGAGACATCCCCAAGGTATGTATATAGTGTTTTTCTTTAAAGATTGGGGGTGGTGGGTTTACTGGGGGGCAGTAGGACTGAAGTTCTGCATTTTTTATTATTATTTTTGGCTGATATTTTCAATTGCCACAACTAGTATTAGAGGGTTCTGTGCAGTGGTTAGAGTGTGGCGTGGGGTTGATTAGTGAGTGATGAGGAACCTCAAACATGTTTAATTGCATCAACATTTTTCAGTAACTGAAACTGTATTGATTCTCTAGAATACAGAACAATCCAGTCACAGTGCACATACACTTCTTGAATAAAGTCTTGCTGACAACAGCCAGATGTATAAACCACCCTTGTTTTTGGAGATATATCCTATCTAATAGCAGGTAGCTGTTAAAAAGAACTTGTCTTGTGCATTCTTGGTGTACAGGTTCTTGATGATTTTGGGCTCTGAGGAAGTGGGGTAAGGCTGGTGGCATGTAATGGTGGACGGGTATAATGGGGGACAGTGCAAGATTGAAGGTGAGTGTTCAAAAGCTGCTTTTTTATTTTTACTAGACTATTCATTTTGAATATCTTTTTTTTCCTGGAGTTATGCTTTAATGCAGCCTTTTTCAACCACAGTGCCCAGGCACCCTGCTGTGCCTTCAGGTTTCTTCAGGGGTGCCTTTTCAAAATGCTTAAAAATTGCCCAAAAATTGTATACAAACCAGTAGGTGGATCAAGCCTGCTTTTTAGTTACACATAGCCACCGGCTTCCATTGTGCACCATTACAAACTTCTAGCTGCCGATGTCCTACCAAACAATCACATCATTGGTTTGATAAGGAGGATGCCGGGGGCCCCTCCTCTGCCCCTCTCCTTAAGCACTGGGATCACATTAGCTGAGTGAGGAAGAGAAACTGATTGAGAACAGAAGCATTGAAATACTAGTCAGTACCAGTGTGCAAAGGTGTGTTTGCTTTGGAAGAATAAATCACCTCTAATGTTGGGTGTCCTACATGTGTAGATGTTGCTGCGATATGTAAAACCAGTGCTGGGACAAGGCCATCTAGAGCCCAGGGCGAACATGCCAAACTGCACCCCCCCCCCCCCCTCCAAGTTGTATGAGCATTATGTGTCAGCAAAATTCCCCCCAAAAAACACTGAGCATTAATCTGCATGCCTACCCCCCCAAGCATAAATTTCCCCTCCTCCCCTCCCAGTAAAAATCTGCCCATCTGCTGAAATCCCTCCTCTCAGCACAAATCCCCCCCCCCATTCCTCAAATCCCCCTAGCTCAAATGCCCCCCCCCCCCCCCCAAAAAAGAATTCAACCCTCCTAGCACAAATCCTCTACCCCTAATATTTTGCCTCCAAGTACACATCTTCTCCCCCTAACTTCAAATCCCATCCTTCCCAGCACAAATTTTCCCCAAATCCCCCCTTCTACCTGATACCACAGTGCCCAGGGCAGCTGCACCTACTGCCCACCCCTTGTCCCAGCCCTGTGTAAAACAATTGTATTTTTTACTTTTTAGAATAGGGTGCCTCGAGAGTGTGCAGAATTTTAAAGGGTGCCTTGACTGAAAAAAGGTTGAGATACACTGCTTTAATATACACAAATATGTTCCTGGCTCAGTACTCACTTGTAAAGATGCTTAGGTAAAAAAACAACGCTATAACCCAAGCAAGGAAATATATAAAATTATAAAATGTCATATTAAAGAGGTGTTCCGGGGGAAAAAATAAATAAAAGCCAGCAGCTACACATACTGCAGCTGCTGGCTTTTAATAAGTGGACACTTACCTGTCCTGCAGCCCCTTGATGTCGGCACCGCAGCTGATGTCTCCATCAGCTCTCGGGTGCTGCCGCCGCCATTGCAGGTGAGGTAACCCGGCAGTGTAGACTTTTCGGCTTCACGCCGGGAACCCTACTGTAAATGCGCGAGGCCCCGCTCCTCTCTCCTATTAGCCCGGCGGCCGAGGGAGGAGGAGGAGGAGGGAGCCCCACGGTGATGTCACGGCTGCATCCGCGCCGCGGCACACTTCCGGAAGTGGGAAAGGATACCTGTCAAAGACAGTTATCCTGTCCCCCCACCCCCCCCCCCCAAAATGTGCCAATTGTGACACCGGAAGGGGGGAGGAATCCGATGAGCGGAAGTTCCACATTAGGGTGGAGCTCCGCTTTAACATTATAAAATAAAATAAATGTAATGATGTTTACTGATTTAAATGTTATTGATGTGGCTGTTTTAAGCCCAACTTCACACAAATTATTATAAATAATTTTTGATAGAGTGGATTAGGTTTAGGTCGGGTTCTTATTGACATCAGTGACCCTGTTGGGAACGTTTTCCCTCACTTCTTGTCACAGAGCAAGAACAGGAATAGAAGGGACGTCTTCCAATAGCAGATTTGTTCTGGTGGCAGGTGGCCTATGAGAGGATTTCCTTCTCTTTGGAGAGTTTTCCTCCCACTTTCTGTTGTGTCTATGGGACAGGAAGTGTACAGATATCCCCCCCAGTGGCAAACAGGTTTTCTTGTTCAATTTGTTTATTTGAGTAACAACAAGGTACAAAATAATTCTAATTTTGTATTGTAATGTAACCAATTACAATAAAATACAAAAACAGTCATCTGGGTACATTAAAATGATGCTCGTATAACAAAGTTCCCAAGTATAAGGCACGTAAGAGTAAAAAGAAAAACAGGTCACAATTCTGGAATGCGCTGCACTGTACATATAAAGGTTTAAAAAAAAAACTGACTAAAATGAATATGGTAATGAAGGAAATTTAAATATTACAGTAGCATATCTGTACATAAAAAGGGTCATTGACCATGATGACTTTTGAACAAAATGATGAGGGAACTAAGAAGAAGAATAGCATAGAAACAGAAATAAAGTAAAAGGAAAAAAGGGGAGGGTAAAGGGTAGGAAGGAAAAGGGTCTAGGATAATTGGAGTAGAAGAAGAAAGCTGGCGGAGGAAACCAAGGGAGACTGCTGAAAGAAGGAGGGAACTTCAACGTCTCAATGTCAAGGGGAAGTGTGTTGCATAATTATGGGAGCAATAAGGACTCGTCAAAGTCCGCTGGAAGGTAATGGGTCATCCAGAGACTCAAAAGGGCTTCAAATTTGATAACTTAGTCTGTGAAAGCAGCCTCAATTTTGTTGTGAATCATAGCTTGCCTTATTATGTGTTTTACTGCCAGAACGCAAAGTTTAAGGTGTTTTCCATGACTTCGCTGGGATCTGTTTGGCTGCCCTAGTAACCTGCAGGAGACGTTTATGTTGTCGATATGTTCTGCAGGCTTCTTATTAAGAAGCACTAAAGTGGGATCTGACTGAATAGGGTAATCAAACAGCGTAGATGCTATAGCAAAGACCTCGGTCTGAAAACATTGAGCCACCGGGCAAAACCACCAAATATGTAGTTATGTTCCTTCGTCTGTACAGCCACGGAAAACAGTCGATTTGTACTGAGGGAGAAACTGACAGGGGTTTTAACCAACTCCTACTCCATCTACAATAAAAAAAAATAGCTTGGAGTTTAGATGTAATATAATATGAAAATACCAGGAATTACTTAAAGGAATACATGATGTAAATTAAAATGACTAAAACAATATAACAATGATGGTGTAAAATAACCGGAAATTACCTTTAAGAAAAAAACTATTGTCTGTCTGTTTTTATGGCTTTCATCTTTGTTTCAACATAGAAAAAAAAAAAGGGATTGGATATTACGAATGTGCACCATACAGTTGGCAACTTTTTCATTTTCTGTTTTAAGAATATAATTTTTATCAGAAAATAAGCTACATAATGTCCCGAAGAAATTTTTCTTCCAGGCACCTTGCAATGAAAATGTAATTTGCTATGCCGTCTGAGTAAGAAACAATTTTTATGCAGGGCATATTGTACATTTTAATGTAAACTGTGCTTTCCCTCAAGAAATCCATCACTCTAAACAAATAGAAAAACATCTACTTCAGAAAATCAGTCTGAAGAATCAGTTTGTAGTTTCTAAAAGAAACTGAAATCTGTAAAAAGTAAGAAATGAGAAGTACAGCACATGGACTGCAACAGTTCAAAATACATTTGCAAATTTACCACAATCTTTGTCTTCTTCAAGGACAGAGCAATTTTTTTCTCCATTTTGGATATGCCTCAATATTGTTCTATATATCACTACACCCTTGTAGTCTTAATCAGTATATTATTCATTTTTTTGAGGATAAAAATATGTAGAGGAACTCAAGTGGTCTATTGAACATCATTAAGATGAGTTGGAACTAGTGGTGGCTGGTGTTTTTTTTTTGTTCGTGGTAGTGCCGGCGGCATGGCACTACCACCCGCCCCCTCCCCTGTTGTCTGCTGGTCAGACTGCGGGCAGGGGCTCCGGTGTCCTCTCTTTGAGCTTCCGCCATGTGTCTCCTGACGTTTTGGCCAATTGGGACCCGCTTCCTGATTGGCAGGGAGGAGATTTAGTGTGAAAATAGCAAATATTAATTCACTATCGTCACACAACTCTGCGCCCCAAGCCCACCCTTTTTTGAAGCCTCTGGCTCTAATTGGGTGCTTCAAAAATACACTCCCCCCCCCATTGCAATCCATAGTCCAGCGCCCTGTATGTAGATTAGGGGGCCGTATGCATGGATAGGGAGGGCTGAATATAAGATAGGAAGCTAGGTCTTCCTGACCAACATCCATACCTAACCTCACAAATTGTCTTTTGGTTGAAAAGGCAAAAATTCCCAAAGGCACACGCCAATATCTTGCGGTAACCATTCGCAGAAGAATGGGAGCAGGTATAGCTATCTCCATATAATGCCCCTGGTTTTGTAATGAAATAAGTGAAGTGTAAAAAACTAAAATTACCTTTTCATTTTAATGGAATTGATTGGTAAACCAGAGCTGCCACTGATAGCTTGTGGTCACAGTGCTGAACCTCACCAGAACCCTTTGAAGCTTCTAAAACCAGTACTGCTGTATAGTGGCACTATTTTTTATGTCATAGAAATGCGTGCAAAGTAATATAATAATGTAAATCTTACAGTTATGTACAGTATTACCTCTCAAAGAACTCACAGTACTCTTTACAATGGATTATACCTTGCTCTCAAGAAAGCCAGAACTATCTTTTTCTCATGCACCATTTAGCATCTGTATCTTCTTTCTAGACTTATGCCCTGAATACACTAAAGAAAAATCGGGCGAACATTTTTGTCTGAGGAACGATGGTATGATTTCCTGATAGTGTATACAGTACACGCCGGTTCCGACCTTTCAACCGATAATTTCCGAAGGGGACAAATTCCAAATTTTTTTGTTTAGTGTGTACAGTTTTCGTACGAGAAAAATCAGATATGAAAGACTGTGCATGATCAGAAACAAAAAATAACAAAAAAAAAAAGCCTTTGTCGTACGAGAACTTTCAAACATTATTTCTATCCTCGGTTCCGACTTGCTGTGATACATCGAGGAAAACAGACCAATCTTTCGCTCGATTTTCTCATGGTGTGTATGGAGCATAAGATGCTGGCTTTCAGATGTTACAATCATTTGAAACCTGATGCCTGCACAGTATTCTTTATGTATACAGTGCATAAATATAATATATATATTTTGATTTCCTAAAATTGGAGCATGCAAATTCTGGTGGAGCTCTGCATTGAATGAATCTAAAACAATCTGCTTCCAGGTGTTTATTTTCAAAGCTTAATTGAACAAGCTATGAGTAAGCACTCCTGGTAGTGTGAAACACGTTAGCGATTTTTGCTTTGCTGTGACCCACATTTGTGTGATTTTGTTTCACAAATAAAAGGCATTAAAATCTATTTTGGAGTGCGGCCGTCCAGAGTCTTTTAAATCTATCGTCACTTGAACAAGCTGAAGTTAGAAGCTGACCATGCAGAGCTGCACCAGATTTTGCACTCTCCAGTTTTAGAAAATCAACCCCATAGCATTCAGATTCTTCTATTCCAAAATCCAGAATGGGGAGCAGGTGTGTTAAATTTGATGTTATCGCTCTCACTCTCCCATACTGGTCACTGGAAGTTCAACATGGTACCTCATGGCAAAGAACTCTACAGCGGTTTAACAGGACAGGTTCTACTCAGAACAGGCCTCGCCATGGTCAACCAAAGAAGTTGAGTGCACGTGCTCAGTGTCATATCCAGAAGTTGTTTTTGGGAAATAGACGTATGAGTGCTGCCAGCATTGCTGCAGAGGTTGAAGGGGTCAGCCTGTCAGTACTCAGACCATACACCGCACACTCCATCAAATTGGTCTGCATGGTTGTCGTCCCAGAAGGAAGCCTCTTCTAAAGATGATGCGCAAGAAAGCCTGCAAACAGTTTGCTGAAGACAAGCAGACTAAGGACATGGATTACTGGAACCATGTCCTGTGGTCGGATGAGGCCAAGATAAACTTATTTGGTTCAGATGGTGTCAAGTCATTTCAGTCATTAACGAGTCCCTAAATATTAGAAACAATGGCCTTGAAATGACAGAGCTCAATTCTTTTAGGATCCGAGGGTGAAGGCCATCTGGTCCAGGAGCTTTATCCATCTTTATTCTGTCTAAACATTTCTGGACCATATCACTTTTGGATAATTTGGGACTGTGTCACTACCACCCCCATTATGGACTTGAGCCCATGCTCCTTTGTATACACAGAGCTGAAGAAAGTATTATTAAATTTGCCTTCTATTTGTCCCCGATCACCCCCTCTAGATTATTTTTTAAAGGGCCTACATGCTCAGACCTGACCTTTTTACTATTAATATATTTGAAGATTTTTTTGGGGGTTTGTCCTACTGTCTTTTGCAATCTGTCTTTCGTTTTGAATTTTTTTCATCCTTGATTTCCTTTTTACATATTCTGTTATATTCTTTGTAACATAATTTTTATATTTTTTAAAAGCTCTTTTTTATTATTTATAGCCATTTTAACTTTGGCCTTGAGCCACATAGGTTTTATATTTAGCCTTTTAAAAACGTATTGCCCATGGGAATATACTTTGCAGTGAGTTTACATACAGTCACTTTGAAGAATACCCATTTCAGTTCTGTGTCTATTGATGGTAATATTCCCTCCCAGTCTGGAGCCTTGGAAAATTTGCTCTCTTAAAGGGGTTTTAAAGTTTTGCGTTTTTTTACCTTAATGCATCCTACAATAAAAAAAAAAAAAAAAAAACATCCGACAATATCGGCCCCCCCGTTTTACATACCTGAGCCCGTTCACCTGCTGCGCTCGCCCCCGATTTCCTCTTTGCCGCTCAGCCTGGCCGTTGATTGGCTAGAGTGGATGGATTGAAAGCAGCGCAGCCATTGGCTTGCGCTGCTGTCAATCACATCCAATGACGCAGTGCTCCGGGGGACGGGGCCGAGTGATACAATGAGCGGCTATAGCCACCGGCTGTATCACGGGAATGCCCCCCGCAAGAACTAACCACCATGCGAGAGAGCTCGCATGAAGGTGCTTAGTTCTTGCGGGGGAGGAGTCGAGACAGCCGCCAAGGGACCCCAGAAGACCAGGTTCGGGGCCACTCTGTGCAAAACGAGCTGCACAGTGGAGGTAAGTATAACATGTTTTTTATTTAAAATAAAATAAAAAATTTGCCTTTACAACCCCTTTAAGTGTTTTTATCTTACCGGTATGTGTTTGTTGCTTACAGCTAACAGTAAATGAAATCATGTTATAGTCACTGCTACCCAGTAACAAGCTCTGAATTGTTTGAGATTACCAGATCCAGCAGAGCTTCATTCTTAGTCGGGCCTCAATAAACTGGACCATAAAATTGTCTTGTAATAGGTTTATACATTTTTGCCCTTTAACTGTCCCAGCAGTGGCATTACTCCAGTCAATTTCCAGGTAGTTAAAATCCCACATTATTATCACTGTCCCAGTCCTTGCAGCCTTTTCCATCTGTGCAAAGAGCATAGTCTCCACCTCCTCACTAGTACACACACCCATGTACAGTTCCACCCATAATGCTTCGGACTCATCACACTCTCCATCAACTAGGTCAGGGGCAGGCAACCTCAGCCCTCCAGCTGTTTTGAAACTACAAGTCCCATGAGACATTGCCAGACCCTTAAAATCACAGGCATGACTCCTAGAGGCAGAGGCATGATGGGATTTGTAGTTTCACCACAGCTGGAGGGCCGAGGTTGCCTACCCCTGAACTAAGTCCTTTTTCACACTCGTTTTGAGATCACTTCTCACATAGAGACAGACACATAAAGGTTATAGACTTGCCAAGCATGTCTCCAGACCTAAACCCTATTGAGCATCTGTGGGACGTCCTCAAACAGAAGGTGGAGGAGCGCAAGGTCTCAAGGTTCACACTGATGCACACACAGACATCTCATGTGATTCGCACCACGTGCGGATGTGCAGATCACATGTGATGTCTGATGCGATGCAAATTCAGCCATACAGTTTGTATGGCTTAATTTGCATCACATTCAGACCAAAAATGGTACAGGACTCTTTTTTTGGTCTGCACTGGAATCAGATCACAATCCGATTCATGTACTATTTCTCAGTTCGCACTGCGATCTGGAGGTGTCATTAATTTTACATTGACACCTGCAGCAGTTCACAGGGGATGGTATGAACTGCCTGCAAGTGACATACGATGCGGGAACCCGCACTGAAATCACGCTGGTTTCCACATTGCATAATGTGTGAACCCAGCGTTCATTCAAAATCTTTAAGAACAGCCTCGGCAGGTCGGCTCTCCTCTGCGAATCGCGGTCATTGTACGTCGGCCGATTTAAGAGCTCTAGGGGGCACACGTGCGCCTGCGTCACGACGTTGGAGCCGATGCACGCTGGCGGCGGCCACAATGTCCGCCAGCCACCTACGATCGCTCCTGAGAGACACAGAAAGGGGATCTGTCCATATAAACAGAAAGGTCTCCGTTCTGTCAGGGGAGGAGAGACGGATCTGCTGTTCCTAGTGATTAGAAACAGCGATCTCTCTCCTCCCCCAGTCACTACACTCCCCCCACAGTTAGAAACACTTCCCTAGGGAACATTTAACCCCTTGATCGCCCCCCTAGTGTTAAACCCTTCTTGCTAGTGACATTTATACAGTAATCAGTGGCTATTTTTAGCACTGAACGCTGTATAAATGTCACTGATCCCAAAAAAGTGTTAAAAGTGTCTGATCTGTCCGCCACAATGTCGCAGTCCAGCAAAAATTCGCTAATCACCGCCATTACTAGTTTAAAATTATAATAAAAATGCCATAAATATATCCCCTATATGGTCAATACTATAACTTTTGCGCAAACTCTCTATATATACGCTTATTGCGATTTTTGTTACCAAAAATATGTAGAAGACTACATATTGGCCTAAACTGATGAAGAAATTATTTATTTAGGGGATATTTATTACAGGAAAAAGGTAAAAACATTTTTTTTCTCATAATTGATGGTCTTTTTTTGTTTATAGCGCAAAAAATAAAAACAGCAGAGGTGATTAAATACCACCAAAAGGAATCTCTATTCGTGGGGAAAAAAATAAGTCAACTTTGTTTGGGTACAGCGTTGCACGACCGTGCAATTGTCAGTTAAATCTAAGTAGTGCCGTATCGCAAAAGGGGCCAAATCCTTTCGGTCCTTAACTAATTAAACTAATCTGACCTTGATCATTAACAAGCCTTTTTTTGTACACAAATGGCCACTGCAAATGTATTATTGCAATAGTCTCATGGATGGCACCAGCATGCTTTATGTGTTTGGTTTATCCACAAGGTTCATTGGTTTGCTATTTGCATTAGCAAGTAGGCTTGTCCAGTTAAATGACCACTGAGTAAAGGTTAAAATTTCTGCAAGGTTGCATAGATAAAAACTAGGAAATTGAATACCTTTCCTGGAGCAGATGCTGTTTCGGGCGTCCTTCAGTGCTGGCTATTTGTCTTAATGCTTAGATATGTGATCTCTGCAGATGGGGAAGGTCAGCAACTCTGAACTCCGTTTCCTACCTTCAGTAGAGATGACCAAGTGCCTAGGCTTTTAAATATGTGATCAGCTGTGAAGGGAACCTGCAAAATCATCCCTTCCAAGAAAAATATTTCAAGGCAACCTATCAGGATAGAAATATGGGAGACACCATTGTTAACTTATTTTTTGGGTGTACTGTAGGACCTGTTCCAGAACCCATACATTCAGTGACCTGGAACAGTCATATGGCTATCAAGTGTCAGTCCTGTACTGGCAATGTTAGTTCTTGTTCCAACACCCCCACAGTCCAGCAGTAAAGGAAGCCCAGAGCATCCTTTCCAAGAAAAATATCTCAGGACACAAATATGGGAGATACCATTGCCAAATTATTTTTAGGCTGATATCCTGCTCCTTCCTTTACTGCTTGTTGAGTCACTGATATGGAACAATTAGGTGTCAGTCCTGTTCCGGCACTCACATAGCTATTGACGTGGAATAGTCATATAGCTATGAATTGTAAAGACCTGTTCCAGACCTTGAGCAATCATGGGACTGTCACGTCTTGGGACCATTTCCAGCACCCTTAAGGTCGAAAAACCTCCAACAGTCATGTAAGTAAAGGGTGTCAGAACAGTTCTAGCACTCCCATGCAAACACAGGTTGTACATAGAAATTCAAAATGGATTCCCTGATGGGATTTAAACCCAAGACTCAGAGCTAAATGGTAAGTGACAACAACATACCACTACATTTAATTGTGGAAAGCAAGGGTTGTAGCATGGTTCTGACATTGTAACAGGAGCATTCTAATATGTATACTTCACTATTTTTGAAATTTCCTGGAATATACAAGAGGACACTTATAAGATTATTATAAGAAAACAAAAAGGTATAATTAAGTGTCGGCTTTTCTGATGCTGGTTTGATAGTCTTTACTTTGAGGCAAGTTTGAGTCAAAGAAAGAAGAAACTAGCTGTTTAAAAATCAGAAGGGTTTGCTTTGAAAACATGAAAGCACATTCTGAGAGTACTGGCAATATGTTTTTGCACTTTATAGGGCACTTGAGATAATATGACATACGCAGTTGGGTACTTGGTAGATATTTGCTGTTATAAGGAAGAACATAATATATTTTTGTTGAGAAACACAGATCTGCAAGAATGCTTACCTAAAGGCCATGTACATTCTAATGAACTTTTTATCCACATTTCAGCACATCTGAAACATAGACCATCCATAAAGCCCAGAGGATTTAATGGTACCAGTGCACATTAAAGTGCTGGGCTAATGGGTGTGAGGAAAACAATGCACGTAGGATTTTTTGGCCTTTTAAACACAATTTTCCCATTGAAGTCAATTCAATGGAGACTTTCAAAATGCATCAAAAATGCAGATGCATTAGCACATATAAATACACTTTTCAGTATGTCTAGAGTAAGCAAAGGCTGATGGATTTTTAGTGTCTCAAGCATCTGTATTTTTGTTCATGTGTGCTTCTTCTATTTTATTAAAGGAGAACTACAGTCATTATAAACTTTAACCAATAAGCACCAGAATACTTGCCCTTGCTGTTTCTTTGATTGTAAGGCACATCAGTTCCTGTACTGATTTACAAATCAGCTTCTCGCACCTGGGGGTAACTTTCCACCTGTTGGCAGGGGAAGGATTTGCTGCTAAATAGAAATTAATTGTGTGTAATGTCTAATCTGGTGTCTGTAATCCTTTGAAGCAGTATGTTGTCTGCGACAGGATTTATTTTTTGTTACAACTCTTGAGAAAATTATTATGTCTTCTACACAAAATATATTCAGTTATAGAAAATACACCAAGAAGACAAAAAACACACACACACATACACACACACACCTTTTGTTTATTAAATGGAATGGATGGCTTACAGAAGACGGGGACATGGCTAGCTTGTAGGTGGCCTCAGCAGACACTACTGGAGAATACGCTGACTTAAGTCAGCCGTAGACGGTTCAAATCTCGGCTGGTTCAGCAGGATATTTGAATCATGTATGGGCAGTAGTGATGGGCTTGGGAGTGTTTGGATCGAACCCGCCAGGAAGCCATCACTGCACACTGCCAATCATAGGCAGTGATGCATTTTGTGACTCGCAGCTGAACATACACACGCTGCCTATGATTGGCAGTGTGCAGTGCTGGCTTCCTGACGGGTTCGATCCGAAAGTGCCCAAGCCCATTTTAATGGGCAGGCTGATTATACCAAAGTTAGTCGATCCATGGTTCGACTTGGGTATAACCAGCATGTTGGATTGTTAGGATACAATTATTGCCAGTGGCTGCACAGATCGGGAAATGTCTCACTGCCTGTGATTAGCGCTGCGGAGTCTCAGCTTTCTGGTGGGCACGTGGACTTGTGAACATGCCTGAGCTCATGAGCTCATCCTTAGCTGCTAGCAATATTCACTGTGTTCTCCCGGCAGGGATGGCCCCTCCGCTGGGAGAACACAATAGCTCCACAGTAGGGATTCTCACATCAACACTGACTGTGTTGATGTGGGAATCAAAGCATTTTCTTTCCTGCAACCAAAAGAAAAATTGCATAATCTATGGCCTGCCTATATGTGATCAGCAATTTGGAAACAAGCTAGCAACAGCCAAATCAAGAATTATTAGGTACACCACCAGGGTCCCCTCTCCTGGCCATGTTTTCTTCTGTCTGGTGAGTTTTGAGGTTCCACAACATTTGGATCCATGGAGCCACATATTCCAATGCTACCTACAAGCTTCCAATTGTGGGACCCTGGTGTTTTATAGTGTGTCTATACACTTATTTAGCTGTAATAAATTACTGTGTTACATTGGTGCACCTTCTATCTTTATTGTAAGTGTGTTTGGAATTCCCATCTTGTCTTACCACAGAACTAAAGTCTGGAAATCTTAGGATTTTATGACTGCATATGCTGTCTTACTGTGCAGGACTGTTATCCTTTCCATTGTTCCCACTTCACAGCCATTTCCATGGAATACAGAACACCCCCATGTTATGGAGAAGAGAATAGAGGGAAGTGCTCTGTACTCCTGTCCTAAGGCGACAGCATTGTTTCTCCATGGATACAGTATTATGAGTAAGCGTTGTCACCACAGGGCAGGAAATGTCTTACTGGCCAGATCACCAGGTTAAATTAAAGAAAAAAAAATAGCCTGAAAACAAAGGAAACTAATTCCGCCACCATATCTAGGGAACTAAGCTGCAACATATTCAATTTTTGCTTTTGAATTTGGATGTGCAATCAATGTGCTATAATGATTATCTGGTATTAATGGTTTGTGTTACATAGTCAGGTTGGAAAAAAAAGTCCATCTAGTTCAACCATAAAAATAAACAAATAAACAAATAATATCATAAAATCCCATATACTCAAACCCATACCCATACCCAAAGTTGATCCAGAGGAAGGCGAAAAACCCCAACAAAGCATGATCCAATTTGCTACAACAGGGGAAAAATTCCTTCCTGATCCCTGAGAGGCAATCGGATTTTCCCTGAATCAACTTTACCTATAAATGTTAGTACCCAGTTATATTATGTACATTTAGGAAAGAATCCAGGTCTTTCTTTAAGCAATCTACTGAGCTGGCCAGAGCCACCTCTGGAGGGACTCTATTCCACATTTTCACAGCTCTTACTGTGAAGAAACCTTTCTATATTTGGAGATTAAATCTCTTTTCCTCTAGGCATAAAGAGTGCCCCCTTGTCCTCTGTGTTGACTGTAAAGTGAATAACTCAACACCAAAGTTCACTATATGGACCCCTTATATATTTGTACATGTTGATCATATCCCCCCCCCCCCTTAATCCCCTCTTCTTAAGAGAGAAAAAATTCAGTTCCTCTAATCCAGGGGTCTCCAAACTTTTCAACAGGAGGGCCACATTGTAGATTTTACAAGTGTTCAGGGGCCGAAAAAAAAATCAGTTATGTATAAAATACATGAATGAATAATATTTAAATGTATATATTTTACATGGATCATTTTTGTAATCAGCATGATATGACTGAGAACAAAAGAGGAAAAAAAAAAACTTTAGTAAAACAACGCAAAGACATTCAAAATAAACTTGGGATTTTAATATGAATATGAAGAAAAATAAAATCAGTCTGCAACTTTTAACACAGATCTGGCAATTTTGTGTAAACAGCAAAACGTAATGCAAAGAATTATGTGCTTCATGTTCACAAAACAAAAAACATTTTTACAAATTTAATGTGAACGATGGAGCTGATTTTTTAATTTCAAAATGTCACTGTACTGAGGTTTCAAGCTTGAGGAGCCAATTATTAGAATGGACTTCAAATGATCATCTGATAAATTTGCTCGATATTTGGACTTGACATACTTCATTTTTGAAAATGTTTGTTCACACAGGTATGTTGTACCAAAAACTGACACAAGTCTACGAGCAAATTGCTTCAAATTTGGAAACTGCTCAGGCTGCAAAAATTTATAAAATTGGATCAAATTTCCTTCTTTAAATTTGTCTTTCAACATGTCATCTGATTGTAGGTCAATAATTTCCAATTGAAACTGACTTGGGAGTGTTTCAACATTGCAGTCAAATGGATTTTGAAACAGTTTTATATCATCTGCTCTACCATCAAGATCAGAAAATCGCTCCTGAAATTGTTTTTGCAAGCCCTGAATGATTTCAGTTCCAAATGAAGAAGGAAATTCTGTTTTGCTTTCTTCGTGAAATTTTTTACAACATGGGAAATGAACCAAATTATGGACTTTCACTTGTCCTTCAAAAAGCATGAGTTTTGCCCTGAATGACTTGACATGCACAAATAGGTCACAAATCAAATTGGTTTCACCTTGCAATTTCAGATTCAGTTGATTCATATGGTCTGTCAAATCTGCAAAAAATGCCAATTTCCAAAGCCAGTCAGTGTTTGACAAAAGTGGGTCGGGTCGATTCTTTTCTGTTAGAAATGAATTTATTTCTTCTCTGAGCTGAAAGAAGCGTGATAGAACTGTTCCACAACTAAGCCATCGAACTGCTGTATAGTAAGTCAAGTCAACATACTTTGAGTCAATTTCTTTCAGAAAATCACGAAACTGGCGATGATTAAGCCCATGAGATCGAATAAAATTTACTACTGAAACAACAGGTTTCAGAACACAAGACATATCCACATATTTTCCACACAATGCTTGCTGATGGATAATGCAATGCAGGAACATGGGCTTTGAGAATCCACCAACCTCGCAAGTTTTTGTTATTTGTCCAACTAAACCTTTCTTTGCCCCAGACATGTTTTTTCCTCCATCAATTGTCACACATTGCAGTTTATTCCACTCCAGGTTATATTCCGTCACAGTTTTTTGCAGTTCTTTGAAGATGTCTTTTCCAGTTACTGTGCTGTGCATGCTATGCACTGATGCCAACTCTTGTGTGACATCAAATTCGCTGTCGACACCGCGAATGAATACTAAAAGTTGGGATGTATCACACACATCAGTTGACTCATCAAGTGCAAGAGAATACACCAGAACATTTTTTGCTTTTTCTGCAATTTGATTAACAATATTGCTTCCTATATCATCAATTCTACGAGCAACAGTATTTGGTGCAAGACTTATAGTTTTGAACAAATGAGCTTTTTCTGGGCATAACTCTTCCACTGCTTCCATCATACACTCTTTGATGAGATCTCCATCAGTGAATGGTTTTCCTCTTTTAGCCAAGGCATAAGCTACTTTATAACTGGCCCGAGTTAAAGCTTCATTTTCACTTTTCTTTTGCGTAAATAGAGCTTTTTGGGAAAACAAATTGCGTTGCATCGATTGAAATTTTTCTGAACGCTGTGTTCCTGTGAATTTGGAAAAACTTTGTTCATGTTTTGTCTCATAGTGCCGACGCAAATTGTACTCCTTCAAAACGGCCACAGTTTCATTGCATATGAGACATGAGGCTTTATCGCCTGCTTGTACAAAAAAGTACTTTATGTTCCATTGTTCATTAAACAGGCGGCACTCGCTGTCCACTTTTCTTTTCTTTTTTCCTTCCATAACTGAAGGAGCTATCTGAACAAGGAAAAGATTTGCGAGTTTACGCTTATATCAAGTCCTCATCATAGTCCCCCCTTATGTCTGTGTGGTCCTCAAGATCCCCCTTTATATCTGCATCTCAGATTTCCCCTCACATCTGTTTCCCCATCAGAGTCATCCCATACAACTGTGTCTCCAACAGAGTCTCCATCCCCATCAGCGTCTTTCTGCACATCTATGTCCCCATCAGAGCTTTCCACACATCTTTGTCCCCAACAGAGTCTCCTTGCACATCTGTGCCCCAGAGACTCCTTGCACACCTGTGTACATATTGGAGCTTTTCCGCACGTCCGTGTCCCAATCAGAGCTTTTCCGCATGTTTGTCCCCATCAGAGCCTTCCACACATCTGTGTCCCCCATCAGAGCCTTTCCAAACATCGGTGTCCCCCGTCAGAGCCTTTCCAAACATCGGTGTCCCCCGTCAGAGCCTTTCCAAACATCGGTGTCCCCCGTCAGAGCCTTTCCAAACATCAGTGTCCCCCATCAGAGCCTTTCCAAACATCGGTGTCCCCCGTCAGAGCCTTTCCAAACATTGGTGTCCCCCGTCAGAGCCTTTCCAAACATCGGTGTCCCCCATCAGAGTATCCTTGCATATTGTGTCCCCATCAGAGCCTTTCTGCACATCTGTGTCCCCCATCAGAGTCTCCTTGTACATTGTGTCCCCTTGAGAGCCTTCCACACACCTGTGTCCCCATCAGAGCCTTCCACACACCTGTGTCCCCATCAGAGCCTTTCACGCACCTGTATCCTCATCAGAGCCTTCCACACATCCGTGTCCCTCATCAGAGACTCCTCATCATCAGTGTCCTCCATCAGAGACTCCTCATCATCAGTGTTCCCTTTAGCAGTGTCCACATCAGCAGTGACCCCATCCATGTCCCCATCAGCAGTGACCCCATCCATGTCCCCATCAGCAGTGACCCCATCCATGTCCCCATCAGCAGTGACCCCATCCATGTCCCCATCAGCAGTGACCCCATCCATGTCCCCATCAGCAGTGTCTCCAGCAATATCCCCATCAGTGGTGTCTCCAGCAATGTCCCCATCAGTTATGTCCACATCAGCATTGTCTCCAGCAATATCCCCATCAGTGGTGTCTCCAGCAATGTCCCCATCAGTGGTGTCTTCAGTAATGTCCCCATCAGTAGGGGTGCAAGAGATCAAAAAAGTCACAGATCGGAAATAATCATTGAATTTGCAAAAATAACGTGTGAAAATTCCACCACCATATAGTCCCCGCTGTAATATCCACAATCTCCCCACATTTCCCCCACTGTAATATCCACAATCTCCCCACATTTCCCCCACTGTAATATCCACAATCTCCCCACATTTCCCCCACTGTAATATCCGCAATCTCTCCATTGTAATATCCGCAATCTCCCCCACTGTAATATACACGTCATCTTCCCCACTGTAATATCCACAATCTCCCCCACTGTAATGGACATCTCCCCCACTGTAATATTGTCTGAGTATGGCCGAGTATTGGCAGGGTATCGCAGAGTATTGGCAGGGTATCGCAGAGTATTGGCTGGGTAATGCAGAGTATCGCAGAGTATTGGCTGGGTAATGCAGAGTATCGCAGAGTATTGGCTGGGTAATGCAGAGTATTGCAGAGTATTGGCTGGGTAATGCAGAGTATCGCAGAGTATTGGCTGGGTAATGCAGAGTATTGGCAGGGTAATGCAGAGTATTGGCTGGGTAATGCAGAGTATTGGCTGGGTAATGCAGAGTATTGGCTGGGTAATGCAGAGTATCGGCAGGGTAATGCAGAGTATCGCAGAGTATTGGCAGGGTAAGGCAGAGTATTGGCTGGGTAATGCAGAGTATCGCAGAGTATTGGCTGGGTAATGCAGAGTATCGCAGAGTATTGGCTGGGTAATGCAGAGTATCGCAGAGTATTGGCAGGGTAATGCAGAGTATCGCAGAGTATTGGCTGGGTAATGCAGAGTATCGCAGAGTATTGGCAGGGTAAAGCAGAGTATTGGCAGGGTAATGCAGAGTATCGCAGAGTATTGGCTGGGTAATGCAGAGTATAGCAGAGTATTGGCTGGGTAATGCAGAGTATCGCAGAGTATTGGCTGGGTAATGCAGAGTATCGCAGAGTATTAGCTGGGTAATGCAGAGTATCGCAGAGTATTGGCAGCGTAATGCAGAGTATTGGCAGGGTAATGCAGAGTATCGCAGAGTATTGGCTGGGTAATGCAGAGTATCGCAGAGTAATGCAGAGTATCGCAGAGTATTGGCTGGGTAATGCAGAGTATTGGCTGGGTAATGCAGAGTATATGCTGGGTAATGCAGGGTATTGGCTGGGAAATGCAGGGTATTGGCTGGGTAATGCAGAGTATTGGCTGGGTAATGCAGAGTTTGTTTACAAGTGATCGCTCCGTCATTTGACGGAGCGATCACATTGTAAACAGCGGCCGGGTGTACCAAGATGGCCGCCGCTCCGGAGCTAGGCCGAAGCCGCGGCCTTTCCTAAGGCCGAGGCCGCGGATCGCGGGGTGTGCCGATCGGCGACGATCCGTTGCACCCCTATTGGTTACCGATATGGCTATATGTTTGCTGTCCCACCTTGACAGCTCCCAGCGGAAATACCAACCGATTTATGTTCTATTTTTATGTTCTGATTCAATTTTGCCTCCTGTTACTTGTAATGTCACACCGCTGCCTTTGAGCAGAGAGAGGTTAAATGCGTGCCCACTGATTGGCGCATGTCAGCTTCTCTTGCATCTCCCCGCCCTTGAGCCGCGGTGCATTGTGGGAATCGTAGTTCCACGATGTGTACTTGATTCCTTGACGTTTAGAACTTGTGCCGCGCTGCCTACACTTCTGCACACATACAAAATTAACATCTTTAGTACAAACAGCGGGCGGGAAGGGGGGAGGTGCCGCGCCAATGACGTAACTGGTTGCTGGGACATCGGCGGTCCCAGCAGCCAATCGTAAGAACGTCGTGCAGCATGCTGCTTTGTATTGCAGTACCTGACAGCTGCGGGCGGGCCGGTTTAAACCCACAAGCGGGCCGGATGTGCCTCGCGTGCCGGGGTTTTGAGACCCCTGCTCTAATCTTTCCTCATAACCGAGTTCCTCCATGCCTCTTATCAGTTTGGTTGCCCTTCTCTGCACTTTCTCCAGTTCCCATAATCCTTTTTGAGAACTAGAGATTAGTTAGGCCCCTTTCACACTGGGGCGGTTTTCAGGCGGTACAGCGCTAAAAATAGCGCCTGTACACCGCCTGAAAAAAACCGGCCCCATTCACTCCAGTGTGAAAGCCGGCGGGCTTTCACACTGGAGCGGTGCGCTAGCAGGACGGTAAAAAAAGTCCTGCTAGCTGCATCTTTGGAGCGGTGTAGGAGCGGTGTATTTACCGCTCCTATACCGCTCGTTCCCATTGAAATCAATGGGAAACCGCGGGGATACCGCCCGCAAACCGCCGCTGCAGCGGCGGTTTGCGGAGGTTTTTTAACCCTTTTGCGGCCGCTAGCGGGGGTTAAAACCACCCCGCTAGCGGCCGCATACCGCGGGTAAAACGAAGGTAAAGCAGCGCTAAATATAGCGCTGCTTTACCGTCGCCGCCCGCACCGCCCCAGTGTGAAAGGGGCCTTAGAGAATGCACTGTACTGACTGGATCAGTCATTGGTCGTGGATGGGGTATTGTGTGGAAAAAGGGGAAGCGATCCCTTCCAGTGGGTCCTGCCCAATGGTGGATGGTGGTGGTGGACCCTCTTAGGGGCTTGGGCTGCTACCTTTCCGATATGGCCTTGTTTCAGCGAGAAGACTTGGGTAGGAAAGAAGTGCCTGGTGTCCAGAAAACTGCAACTAGATGTATTGTTCAAATAGATATGATTTGTTACCATAACAATACACACCTATTGTGGTTACTAATTATATTATATTATATTATATTATATATATATATATATATATATATATATATATATATATATATATATATATATATATATATATATATATATATACACACACACACACATACACACACTTGCTCGTTAGCCTTAAAGCGCGTTGGTTTAATGTATATGTTTACACCTACAATAAACATCTTTTGAACCATACTTCTAAAGTTGCAGTTTTCTTTCCTATCCAAGTCTTCTATCTGGTATTAAAGTGTAGGTAAGGGTGAACGGTCCGGCCTTTGATTGTTTGGATGTTCTGCGAACACCGAACAATATGTGGTCCTCGGGCAAATTCTAAAGCCGCCGGAACACTGTTAAAGTCTATGGGACATTAATATGAAAAATCAAAAGTGTTAATTTTAAAGGCTTATATGCAAGTTATTGTCATAAAAAGATGTTTGGGGACCCAGGTCCTGCCCCAGGGAACATGTATCAATGCAAAAAAAAAAGTTTTAAAAAATGTCAGTTTTTTCGGGAGCAGTGATTTTAATAATGCTTAAAGTGGAACAATAAAAGTGAAATATTCATTTAAATTTCGTACCTGGGGGTGTCTATAGTATGCCTGTAAAGTGTCGCATTTTTCCTGTGTTTAGAACAGTCCCTGCACAAAATGACATATCTAGGAAAAAAATTCAAAAAAATTCAAAAAGTCATTTAAAATTACTAGCGACTATAATGAATTGTCAGGTCCCGGCAATACAGATAAAAGTCATGGAAAAAAACGGCATGTGACCCCCCCCCAGTCCATTACCAGGCCTATTGGGTCTGGTATAAATATTAAGGGAAACCCCAAACCAAAATAAAAAAAGTTGCGTGGGGGTCCCCCCCCAAGTTCTATACCAGGCCCTTCAGGTCTGGTATGGATATTAAGGGGAATCCTACGCAAATTAAAAAAAAAAATGGTGTGGGGGTCCACTCAAAAATCCATACCAGACCCTTATCCGAGCACGCAACCTGGCAGGCTGCAGGAAAACCAGGCCACATGCCCTCAACATGGAAAGGGACCTCATCCCCACAACCCTTGCCTGGTGGTTGTGGGGGTCTGCGGGCAGGGGGCTTATCGGAATCTGGAAGCCCCCTTTAACAAGGGGACCCCCAGATCCCAGCCCCCCGTTTGAAATGGTAATTGGTAGCTAGTAGTTTTAAATTACTTTTTTTCCCTTTAGAAATGTAATTTTGTGCAGGGACTGTTCTAAACAAGGGAAAAATGCGCCACTTTACAGCCATACTATAGACACCGCCAGGTACGAAATTTTAAAGGAATATTTCACTTTTATTGTTTCACTTTAAGCATTATTAAAATCACTGCTCCCGAAAAAACGTCTGTTTTTAAAACTTTGTTTTGCATTGATACATGTCCCTGGGGCAGGACCCAGGTCCCCAAACACTTTTTATGACAATAACTTGCATATGTCCCATAGTCTTTAACGGTGTTCGAACAAATTTTTTGCCTGTTCGCATGTTCTGCTGCAAACCGAACCGGGGGGTGTTCGGCTCATCCCTATTAAAGTGGAATTCCAGGTATGGATATTTTTCATAGTTACATTGGTCCATATTGGGACCAATGCTGCTTGGCATGGGACCAGGAAGCAAATGGAGATCACTGGAGCTGATTCCAGCTTCTAGGGGGGATCCCACAGGTTTGGTATATGCAAAGTTACAGGTCCAAGCTGGAGTACACCCCTCGCATTTTTTGTTAATATTTTATTATATCTTTTCATGTGACAACACTGAAGAAATTACACTTTGCTACAATGTAAAGTAGTGAGTGTACAGCTTGTATAGCAGTGTTTTTTGCTTACCCCTCAAAATAACTCATCACACAGCCATTAATGTCTAAACGCTGGCAATAAAAGTGAGTACACCCCTAAGTGAAAATGTCCAAATTGGGCCCAGTTTGCCATTTTCCCTCCCTGGTGTCATGTTAGTGTTACAAGGTCTCAGATGTGAATGGGGAGTCGGTGTGTTAAATGTGGTGTTATTGCTCTCACTCTTTCATACTGGTCACTGGAAGTTCAACGTGGCACCTCATGGCAAAGAACTCTCAGAGGATCTGAAAAAAGAATTGTTTCTCTACATAAAGATGGCCTAGGCTAAAAGACGATTGCCAAGACCCTGAAACTGAGCTGCAGCATGGTAGCCAAGACCATACAGCGGTTTAGTAGGAGAGGTTCCACTCAGAACAGTCCTTGTCATTGACCAAAGAAGTTCAGTGCTCAGTATCAGATCCAGAGTTTGCCTTGGGGAAATAGATATATGAGTGCTGCCAGCATTGTTGTAGAGGTTGAAGGGGTGGGGGGGGTCAGCCTGTCAGTGCTCAGACCATACGCCGCACACTGCATCAAAGCCTGCTAAAAGTTTGCTGAAGACAAGCAGACTAAGGACATGGATTACTGGAACCATTTCCTGTGGTCTGATGAGACCAAGATAAACTTATTTGGTTCAGATGGTGTCAAGCGTGTGTGGTGGCAACCAGGTGAGGAATACAAAGACAAGTGTGTCCTGCCTACAGTCAAGCATGGTGGTGGGAGTGTCACGGTCTGGGGCTGCATGAGTGCTACCGGAACTGGGGAGCTACAGTTCATTGAGGGAACCATGAATGCCAACATGTACTGTGACATACTGAAGCAGAGCATGATCCCCTTCCTTCGGAGACTGGGCCGCAGGGCAGTATTCCAACATGATAATGACCCCCAAACACACCTCCAATACAACCACCGCCTTGCTATAGAAGCTGAGGGTAAAGGTGATGGACTGACCAAGCATGTCTCTAGACCTAAACCCTATTGAGCATCTGTGGGGCATCCTCAAAACAGAAGGTGGGGGAGCGCAAGGTCTCTAAAAACCACCAGCTCCGTGATGTCTTCATGGAGGAGTGGAAGAGGACTCGAGTGGCAACCTGTGAAGCTCTGGTGAACTCCATGCCCAAGAGGGTTAAGGCAGTGCTTGAAAATAATTGTAGCCGCATAAAATATTGACACATTGGGCCCAAATCGGACATTTTCACTTAGGGGTGTACTCACTTTTGTTGCCAGCGGATTAGACATTAATGGTGTTTAATTATTTTGAGGGGACAGCAAATTTACACTGTTATACAAGTTGTACACTCACTACTTTACATTGTAGCAAAGTGTTATTTCTTCAGTGTTGTCACATGAAAAGATATAATAAAATATTTACAAAAATGTGAGCGATGGTCTCTTGGCAACTAATTTCAGACCACTGTTTCAAATGAGTTTAACAACCTTTGCTTAAAGTCACAATTGATTCCTCTCCGTAAGATCAAATACATTTTCCAGGGTGTTGGAGAGGCTTTGGTTGGCCTGCTTCTCTGCAGATGTTATTTATATATCTCTGAGGGTTATTACAAACTTTTCTATTTATAAAAATTCTGCAATTTTCATTTATTGGCCTCTTAACAAGCACCACACTGTATTCAGTTATTTGCTTTTTACTGTTTGAACATTTGAAAAGCTCACCCTTGAGTGCCGTGTCTATATCCTGAAATTTCCTTACATAAACATTTCTTCAAAACTTTCACCATTCCAGCCAACTTGCAACCTTGCTATTGATGTTCTTTGGTGTTTTCTGAGGTTTCAGATGGGAATTTATTCATGCTTTTCATCTTGAGTCATCTGAAGTAGGATAAAATGTACTCAATCACTTGATGTTTCAACACGTTGCTATCCGTCTGTAGAAAACCAGTGTTTGACACAGTTGTTCTGATCGTTAAAGAAATCTATAATAGTAGAAGTCCAGGCAAGCGTACTGACTTTATTTCATACCTACGTGCACACTAAGTAAAGGGTTCATAAACTTAAGTTGGCCATAGGTTATGCACTTTTTTTTCCCTTCAACCCAGAGCTGAAGAAAAGAAAAAATTGCTGTTCACCAACATAATCAGTGTTAATGGGGGGGGGGGGGGGTAGATCCCTTCCACTGCACTATTGTATTCTAACAGTGGGAGGTTTCCCTACCATCAGAATACAGTGATCACTGCTGCCAGATATTGGTGCTGGCAGTGATTGTATGAAAAAGACAGGCTGGTTCTACTGAAGTTGATTGATAAATCAACTTCAGTACAACCAGCCTGTCCTTAGCGGGTTCGAAATTTGTCTGGTTCCTGCTGAACCGGATGAATTTCGATCCATCTCTGGCTGTCCTAACCGTTAGCCCCCGTACACGCGGTCGGAAATTCCGACGGAAAATGTCCGATCGGACCATGTTGTCGGAAAATCCGCCCGTGTGTGGGCTCCAGCGGACTTTTTCCATCGGAATTTCCGACGGAAAAAATTTGAGATCCTGCTCTCAAATATTCCGACAACAAAATCCAATCAGACTTTTTCCGATCCTGTGTAGAGAATTCCGACGGACAAAGTGCCACGCATGCTCAGATCAAATTACGAGACCAAAGCTATTGGCTACTAGCCTCTACGTAGTTCAGTCGTACACAACGAACGTCACCACGTTCAGAATGATCGGATTTTCCGACAACTTTGTTCGACCGTGTGTATGCAACACCAGTGTCGGACAAAATTCGTCGAAAAAAATCCGACGGATTTTGTGGTCGGAATTTCCGACCGTGTGTACGGGGGCTTAAACTATAATATTAGGCTATGGATGTACTTTAAAGCAGCAGTAAAGCCTGCTTTGTGATTTTTGCCTACAGGTATAAGGCTTGCCTGTAGGTAAAATAATTATCTCATAAAACGTACACCGTTTAGGAGATAATAACCCTGGATGCAGGCAGTGAAATCACTGGCACATGCGCTTTGAAGGTCCGGCATATTGTGCCGGAGCTTCAGAGCTTTGTGCTGGAACCAAGGGCTCCCACGTGCACGCATGGGAGTGACCTCATGAAGTGACCTCATCGCGGCTCCGGCCACTCAAACCACAGGAGCCCGCAAACCCAGATGAAAGACCGGGGAGGATGTCAGCCTTCTCAGCGGTGACAGCGCACTTCTGGAGGGCTTTATTCTAAAGTAAGTATTTTATAATGTGCTAGCATGCGATGCATACTAGCACAATATGCAATTGCCTTACTGGTGTTTTTTAGTTAGTTTTTTTTGTAGACTGCCTCGGTTTACTACCACTTTAAAGTAAATCTACTACTATAGTAAGTACCATAAAGCTCTGTTAAAGAATCCTGTATATACCTGTACATGTACCTCTCCTTCGCCTCGCATTTACAAACACCATTCTGTTGAGGAAGTCTGTTGGGAAACTGACATTTTTTGGAGTGTCAGATTCCTTGGTCCTCCAGAACTCTCACACAGTATTGCAGGTTACAGTAGTGACATTGAAGTCAATAGAAGAAATGAGTGGCCATGATCTAAGATCTTGACTACCATCTCTCTGCGCTAACTTTGCAGGCATTTGTGGGCCTCCATTCTTTTCTGGAATGAACTGTGGATACAGCAGGGCACATTACCTGTCAGCATAGGTCCACATACCAGTGGTATAGGAAAACACTGTGTTCAGCTGATTTTTGGTCCTGAGCTGACATGCAGCATACCTGCGGCAAGCTTGGTTTATTGTAGAGGTGAATAGAGTGATTGCAACAGTGCTCATTTGGAGGGACTGTCCTTCTTTTGGAGCCAAATACATCTGTCTCTCTTTCTTAAACAGTTAGGTCCCATTCACACTTGGCATTTTAGAATCATGGACGGAATTGCTGTAATCCTGCCCGCGATTCTTATGACAATCGTTGCAAAATGCGCAATGCGCTTTTTGGGTGCTGTTCATTTAAATTGGCACCCTACGTGATTTTGCTCTGAGTGTCTCGCAACAGAATCGCGCTGCAATCGCAGGAAACCGCGACTTTAAAACTAAAATTGCGTGAAGCATGTGGCCCAAAAAGGAGCAAGAGTTTCTTTTGCGAGACAAACAGCGCAAACAGCTCTTTGAAGTGAATGGGCTGCCCTATGCATGACAGGCAGAATCGCATGAAAATCCCTCGCACAAAATTGCGAGCGGGAAAGCGAGTTTCTGCTACTTGAAGTGTGAACGAGGCCTACTTTTTTTTCTTTTCTGGCATTTTGAACTCAATAAAATAACATACGAGTTAGGTGACCCTCATTCCCATCTCAGAAAGTTGGGAGGTTCCATGCAGATAAATGCAGTAGACAAGTAGTAAAGGCCTTGGAAGGGCATGCTAATTTAAGTACTCATAAGCCATTGCAGGTTTAAAAGGTAAAAAAGGTGCACAAGTAATAGGATTAAAGTGGGTGCATAGTCAAAACTTTTATTTTTATTTTTTTTTATTATTATTTTTTTTTATTAAAATTAATTTTTTTGTTTTCAATGTTTTAATTTTTTCTCTTTTTGTCCCATTGGGGATATTTCCCTTCACATCTTGTCAGAGGCACATTAGGAGGTGGGAGGAATTTTCTCCAAGGGGAAGGGAAATTCTCTCTAAGGCCCCTTTCACACCAGGGCGTTTTTCATGCGGTGCAGCGCTAAAAATAGTGCCTGTTCACCGCATGAAAAAATCCGGCCCCTTTAACTCCAGTGTGAAAGCCGGCGGGCTTTCACACTGGAGCGGTGCGCTAGCAGGATGACAAAAAAAGTCCTGCTAGCAGCATCTTTGGAGCGGGATAGGAGCGGTGTGTTCACCGCTCCTATACCGCTCCTTCCCATTGATTATAATTGGACACCGCGGTGAAACCGCGGCAATACCGCCGCAAAGCGCCGCTACGGCGGCGCTCTGCGGGGGGTCTTTAACCCTTTTTCGGCCGCTCGCGGGGGGTAAAACCGCACCACGAGCGGCCGAAAACCGCGGTTAAAACGACGGTAAAGCAGCGCTAAATATAGCGCTGCTTTACCGTCACCGCGGCTCCCCGCCCGGTGTGAAAGGGGCCTAAGCCCCCGTACACACGGTCGGAAATTCCGACCACAAAATCCGTCTGATTTTTTCCGACGGATTTTGTCCGAAACTGGTGTTTCATACACACGGTCGGACAAAGTTGTCGGAAAATCCCATCGTTCCGAACGTGGTGACGTTCGTTGCGTATGACTGAAGTACATAGAGGCTAGTAGCCAATAGCTTTGGTCTCATAATTTGATCTGAGCATGCGTGGCACTTTGTCCGTCGGAATTCTCGACACACGATCGGAAAAAGTGCGATCGGATTTTGTTGGTGGAAAATTTGAGATCCTGCTCTCAAATTTTTTCTGTCGGAAATTCTGACATAAAAAGCCCGCTAGAGCCCACACACGATTGGATTTTCCGACAACATAATCCGATCGGACTTTTTCAATCGGAATATCTGACATCTGGGCATAAGACTGTTGTCACTGGAGCATTTGTCACCTATTGAAGATTTTTTTTCTCACCACCTGTTCCGATGAAAACTTATTGTGTTTCCCATCACTTTCTGTCCAAGTGACAAAGATAAACAGGACAAGTAAAATTTAAAAGCACCCCATGAATGTCAGAGTGAGAGCAATAATTCTATGGCCATAATTCACGGTTTACTCTAAATTGATAAGCTAAAGGCTTTTAAAGTGTCACCAAAAATTTTAAGTACAGTAGTTTTTCGCCATTTTACAGGTGTGTGCAGTATTAAGTCTAGTCATGCTTGGTATCTATTTACAAGACGCAACCTCGTCTTTTATATTAAAAAAAAAACTGTGTATTTTGTGTTTACTAACATTTATTTTAGTGTATTTTTTCCTGAAAATATTGGGGAAATATTGTTTTTTAAACCCTTTTTCCAAAAAAAAAAAAAAAAAATCCTAGATACAGTTGTTTTTTTTTTCTTTCAGTTAAAGTCTATGACCACCTAAGATTACCCTGTCCATAGGGTGAAAATGCTGCTGTGTGATTTTGCTGTAGAACAAACAGCATGTGACCCAAAAGAAAGTGCAAAAATTAGATACAGTATCTACTGCTCAAATCAACAGGAAATAAAACTATGTTACAGTGGAGACTAGAAAAAAAAAAAAAAACTGCCATAATTGTTAGTGCCAGACTGCATCATATACACTGATAAGCCATTACTTTATGACAACTGACAGTTTAACTGAATAACAATAAAGGGTAACTCCACTTTCGTGAGGGAAATAAAGAGCAAAAAAGGAAAAAATAATATAGCACATGTAATTGCGACACTAATCATATTGTAATTGAATGTTAATAAAAATCACCTTTCCTTTCAATCTGCAGCCACTGTAATTTTCTGAGAATGCATCGCAATATGGCTACCTGGAGTTGTTCTGTACACAGAGTATGTACTGACCACTCCTCAGAATCATAATTTCCTGCTTGTGTGATTGTCTCACCAATTTTCCCAGAAGTCTGCCTAAGATACAAGTCAGATTTCAGGCATCCCCTGCAACAAAAAATTCATTTTTGGAGAGATACTTTCATTAGGAGCACATCTAAAGGGATGCAGGCCCAGCAGATTTCCTCATTAGTTCCCTGCAGCTGAACACCCGACAGTTACCTATGAAACCACTCCCATTACGCTCACTCAGTACAAAGGCACAGGCAAACACACAAGTATTTCTTCGGGATAACAAAAGGTGGGAATCTGCAACAAAGGTTGTTATAATCCTTGCAATGTACATCGATCACCCAGAGGGGAATGTTTTTTTTTCTCAACAAAAGTGGAGTTACGCTTTAAAAAAAACAAAAAAAAAACAAGACTTTACAATCACTTTGTCACGATCAGGCATCAGGCTTGAAGACCAGTTGCTATAGCAGTTGCCGGACTACTACCAACCAGCAGGATAGGTACACAGGCAGTCACCCTGGCAGATGACACAGGTATGGAGTCTAAGTACTAACCAGTGTTCACCAGAGCTCCTGATGGTGGAGATGGATTTAGCTGCGCGCTAGTACCAGGTCACAGTCCTCAGGTTTGCCCCACAGGTGTGTGAGCAAGCCGGGTCCAAAAGTGGATGAGCACATAAGGATCAAACAACAGAGTGGTCAGTAAACAAGCCAAAAGGTTGGTAACGAGTAGTTTCAGGTTGGGATCAGGCAGTCGAGTAGTCAAGGAACAAGCCAAGGGTTGATCACGAGTGGCAGAAAAATACAGACGGCAGCAGGAAAGACAAGCGCAAGGCACTGACTGAGAAGGCACAATAACCTGGCAAAGAGGAAGTGCTGAGACAAGGCTTATATAGGAAGTTCATGGGAGGAACAAGGAGTTCAAGATTCAACAGCAATCAAGACACAAGGCAGGGTTATCCAACGGATCAGAGAGGATTGTCCAATAGATCAGGCAGGGAGCTGTCCAGCATCCCAGATAGCTCAGAGGAATGAGTCAACACCAGACACCGAAGAGGTCCCAGGTTTGAGCCAAGGTCCTGACATGCTTTAAGCCATATAAAAAAAGCACTCATGGGAGTGTTTATGTCAATGTTCTTCAACCTTTTTTCAGTTTTTACAGTTTCGAGGCACCCCATTCTAAAAGGTAAAAAACAAGTCTAATAGTTTCACACAATGCAGCAACATTCACACGTAGGATGCCCGATGTTAGAGGTGATTTATTCTTCCACAGCAAATACACTTTTGCACACTAGTACCGACTAGTATTCCAGTGTTTCTCCTCTCCCTCAATTTCTCTCCATCAGTCAGCTAATGTCTGTGTCAATGGACGCAGCAGCAGGACATGAGAGCGCTCCAGCACAAGTGTTTTTTTTTTTCTTCTAAAATTTGACTGCAAAAGTGAAAATACACTGTAAGCAGAACTGTGACCATGAAATAAAAATAATTGTGGGCAGGAAGGTTTCTTTTTTTCTACAGAAGAGACATACAAGTGGGCAATCCCATGCTGGATTGCCCACTTATCCGCCATGCCTATAAGCAGGAGTTTAGGTCTTCCTGTCCTATCCAATCAAGATGTCTGAAGACCCCACACTTGGAAGAAACCATGGAAGGTTATTGGGGCAGGGGCGTTGCTAGGTCTACAAAAGATCTGGGGCTAGAGCCTATAGCAGTGTGTACACATGTATATACAGTAATATACGTGTGTGTGTATATATCCCCAGAGAGCCCCCCCACTTACATCAGGGTCCTCAGAGAGCCCCTCCTTACATCAGGGTCCCCAGAGAGCCTCCCCCTTGCATCAGGTTCCCCAGAGAGCCTCCCACTTACATCAGGGTTCCCAGAGTGCCTCTCTTACATCAGGGTCCCCAGAGAGCCTCCCACTTACATCAGGGTTCCCAGAGAGCCTCTCTTACATCGGGGCCCCTAGAGAGCCTCCCCTCCCCTTGGGGACCCCTGCAGAGACTCTGGGCTATGGGCCCCAGATTCGGGGCTATAGCACCAAAAGCCACCCCCTAGCGACGCCACTGGGGTGGGGGAAGATGCTGGTTTCGGTAAGGGAGCTCATGGGCATCACACTGCTGGAGCGGAGGTGAGTATTTGTGGACTTTAATGCCGCTATAACCCATTTTTATGCAAGAACAGCAATTGATTAAACAACTTTCTTTTCCACTTTTATAAACCTTTCTAGATATGAAAGAGAAGTACATCAAAGACGGATTTCAATGTTAGCTTTAGCCATTTGGACCTTACCTGATGTTTAATCATGTGTTTTTATTTCATCTCATCAGTGAACGATCATATTTTAGGAGATATTACAGCACATGAAGAAATGGAGGAGGGTCAGCAGGTTAGAGAAGGATTACTCGTGCATTAATGACGATGGAGTGCATCAAAGATTATAGTATTGTTAAACTTCAAACAAACTAAGTACTGAGTGATGCTATGATCTAATCTAGTCTGTCAGAGTGCTTATAAAGTACTTAAGACTTGATGAGCCACTTTCTTGTATCTTCCTGACAGGGATACCTGGCTGTGTGGGATGCCTGGGCTAAGCTGGTGAAATCAGTTTTATGTATAAGCTGCCTGCTTATATCAAATAGCTCCGACAACAGAATCAAGATAGTTTAAAGCTCTAATAAAATTAGCTATTTATTGCTAATAACCAAATCATGACACACATTACATACATATTTGCCTACTTAAGATAGGATTATTCATATATCTCTTCTATGCTTTATGATGTTTGAGAAAGTGAAGATTATTTGAACGCCTTTTTTTTAGAGGGAACTGCCAGGACACCAGATATCTAGCACAGGCAACTGTCCTATGCAGCCTGGAGACTCCTGGAAACAGTGTCAGTTCATTGTACTCAAACAATACCAGGGGCGGACTGACAACTCATGGGGCCCCCGGGCAATAGGAGATTATGGGGCCCCCAGGCAATCAGAGATTATGGGGCCACACAGTATACAATCACACAGTATACACATACTTGTACACACAGTATACACAGACATGTTTTAATTGGCTGAGAAGGTACTGGAGAGGTGGGGCAGCTATAATCTCTGGATTTTTAGACCAAAAGGACTTTTGTAAGGGACATTTCAGAAACAGATGTAAAAAAAACACAGATTTTTACATACTGTCCCTGGTTTTACTGAGGCTGGCAACCCTGATGGGGCCCCCTAGTGGCCCGGGGCCCTCGGGAAGTGCCCGAGTGGCCAAATGGTGAGTCCGCCCCTGAACAATACAAACGCAGATATGCCCATAGGTGGAGTGTGTGCTTGAATTTACGAGTCAGTGAGGTTGAGCGGAAGCCCTGGCTTGCTATAGAGCAGGGGTCTCAAACTGGCGGCCCTCCAGCTCTTGTGAAACTACAAGTCCCATCATGCCTCTGCCTGTGGGAGTCATGCTTGTAACTATCAGCCTTGCAATGCCTCATGGGACTTGTAGTTTCGCAACAGCTGGAGGGCCGGCAGTTTGAGACCCCTGCTTTAGAGGCACCATGGAAAGGAGGTTAGAGATATACTCTCTCTCTCTCTCTCTCTCTCTCTCTCTCTATATATATATATATTGTGGTAGTATGGTACCCCACCAGTATATGCATTCAGGATTCTCAACCAGGCAGGTTGAGGGGCTCCAGGGTATTTGCTTGTTTGAGAGGAAACTGGCTGTTCAGTTTCCTCATTATTTAGTAAAGTCCACTTTGGGAACTGGAGCCTGGGGATTTCTTAGAGATCCGGGTGGGATGAAATCCCCAGTCCGGGATTTCAGACTCACTGGCACACTGATTGTTAAGGTGTGTGTGGGCCTGATAGTAGAGTCAGGACCATGGTTCTGGGCTCCACCCTCCCGAGGAGTCCAGGATTGCAAGGAAGAACACAGAGAGTGCAGGCTGCATTGTAAAAGCCAGAGACCTGAGTCTGAGGTTGCTGACAGTAGTCAGGAGAGCTCCATGTGGGAGCCTAAAGCTGTGTGCATTGAAGGGCTTGAAGCTGTGTGCGTCCAAGGAGCCTAAAGCTGTGTGCATTGTAGGGCTTGAAGCTGTGTGCAGCCAAGGAGCCTAAAGCCCCATACACACGCGCGGATTATCCGAGGACCAGGTCCGTCGGATCATGTCCGTCATACTTTGTCCGATGTTGGTTTTGCGTACACACGGTCGGACAAAGTTGTCGGAAAATCCGATCATTCTGAACGTGGTGACGTTTGTTGCCTACGACGGGACTACATAGAGGCTAGTAGCCAATAGCTTTGGTCTTGTAATGTGATCTGAGCATGCGTAGCACTTTGTCCGTCGGAATTCGCTACACACGATCTGATTTGGTGTGATCGGACTTTGTTGTCAAAAAATCTATCCAGCAGGAGATAGGACTTTGTCCGTCAGACAATCTGATGGAAACTGTCCGATGGTGCCTACACACGGTCGGAATTTCCAACAACATTGTCTGATAGGACAGAATCCATCGGAAAATCTGACCGTGTGTATGGGGCTTAAGACTGTGTGCATCCAAGGAGCCTAAAGCTGTGTGCATTGAAGGGCTTGAAGCTGTGTGCAGCCAAGGAGCCTAAGACTGTGTGCATCCAAGGAGCCTAAAGCTGTGTGCATCGAAGGGCTTGAAGCTGTGTGCAGCCAAGGAGCCTAAGACTGTGTGCATCCAAGGAGCCTAAAGCTGTGTGCATCGAAGGGCTTGAAGCTGTGTGCAGCCAAGGAGCCTAAGACTGTGTGCATCCAAGGAGCCTAAAGCTGTGTGCATTGAAGGGCTTGAAGCTGTGTGCAGCCAAGGAGCCTAAGACTGTGTGCATCCAAGGAGCCTAAAGCTGTGTGCATTGAAGGGCTTGAAGCTGTGTGCAGCCAAGGAGCCTAAGACTGTGTGCATCCAAGGAGCCTAAAGCTGTGTGCATCGAAGGGCTTGAAGCTGTGTGCAGCCAAGGAGCCTAAGACTGTGTGCATCCAAGGAGCCTAAAGCTGTGTGCACCGAAGGGCTTGAAGCTGTGTGCAGCCAAGGAGCCTAAGACTGTGTGCATCCAAGGAGCCTAAAGCTGTGTGCATCGAAGGGCTTGAAGCTGTGTGCAGCCAAGCAGCTGGTTTGAGGGGCAATTACCTATAGCAGCAGTACTGCTGAAGAGAGCCAGGTGGCTCTGTATTTTTGTTTGCAGTGCTGCATGTGTAAGCCAGGAGGCTGAATATCCTTTTATTTAAAGCTGATGGTGAAAACCCCCTGCGAGGGAAACCACTTTTGTTTTTGTTTCTGGAACTTTGTTTTTTTTTTTTATATAAAAGTGTGACAAAAAGCCCTGAAAAGGAATCATCTGTGTGAACTGTCCTCGCTAGCGGGTGCTACACTTGAGTTAAACAACCCTCAAACCTCACAATATATATATATATATATATATATATATATATATATACAGTATCTCACAAAAGTGAGTACACCCCTCACATTTTTGTAAATATTTTATTTTATTTTATCTTTTCATGTGATAAAACTGAAGAAATTACACTTTGCTACAATGTAAAGTAGTAAGTGTACAGTTTATATAACTGTAAATTTTCTGTCCCCTCAAAATAACTCAACACACAGCCATTATTGTCTAAACCGCTGGCAACAAAAGTGAGTACACCCCTAAGTTAAAATTTTCAAATTGGGCCCAAAGGGTCAATATTTTGTGTGGCCACCATTATTTTCCAGCACTGCCTTAACCCACTTGGGCATGGAGTTCGCCAGAGCTTTACAGGTTGCCACTGGAGTCCTCTTCCACTCCTCCAGGAAGACATCACGGAACTGGTGGATGTTAGAGACCTTGCGCTTCTCCACCTTTCGTTTGAGGATGCTCAATAGTGTTTAGGTCTGGAGACATGCTTGACCAGTCCATCACCTTTACCCTCAGCTTCTATAGCAAGGCAGTGGTCATCTTGGAGGTGTGTTTGGGGTCGTTATCATGTTGGAATACAGCCCTGCGGCCCAGTCTCGGAAGGAAGGTGATCATGCTCTGCTTCAGTATGTCACAGTACATGTTGGCATTCATGGGTCCCTCAATGAACTGTAGCTCCCCGGTGCCGGCAGCACTCATGCAGCCCCAAACCATGACACTCCCACCACCATGCTTGACTGTAGGCAAGACACACTTGACTTTGTACTCCTCACCTGGTTGCTGCCACACACGCTTGACACCATTTGAACCAAATAAGTTTACCTTGGTCTCATCAGACCACAGGACATGGTTCCAGTAATCCATGTCCTTAGTCTGCTTGTCTTCAGCAAACTGTTTGCGGGCTTTCTTGTGTATCATCTTTGGAAGAGGCTTCCTTTTGGGACAACAGCCAGGAAGACCAATGTGATGCAGTGTGCGGCGTATGGTCTGAGCACTGACAGGCTGCCCCCCCCCTTCAACCTCTGCAGCATTTCTGGCAGCACTCATAAGTCTATTTCCCAAAGACAGCCTCTGGATTTGACGCTGAGAACATGCACTCAACTTCTTTGGTCGACCATGGCAAGGCCTGTTCCGAGTGGAACCTGTCCTGTTAAACTGCAGTATGGTCTTGGCCACCGTGCTGCAGCTCAGTTCCAGGGTCTTGACAATCTTCTTATAGCCTATGCCATCTTTATGTAGAGCAACAATTCTTTTTTTTTAGATCCTCAGGGAGTTCTTTGCCATGAGGTGACATGTTGAACTTCCAGTGACCAGTATGAGAGAGTGAGAGCGATAACACCAAATTTAACACACCTTCTCCACATTCACACCTGAGACCTTGTAACACTAATGATACATGACACATGACACTGGGGAGGGAAAATGGCTAATTGGGCCCAATTTGGACATTTTCACTTAGGGGTGTACTCACTATTGTTGCCAGCAGTTTAGACATTATTGGCTGTGTTTGGAGTTTTTTGAGGGGAAAGAAAATTTACACTGTTATACAAGCTGTACACTCACTACTTTACATTGTAGCAAAGTGTAATTTCTTCAGTATTGTCACACGAAAAGATATAATAAAATATTTACAAAAATGTGAGGGGTGTACTCACTTTTGTGAGATACTGTATATATATTTTTCTGTCTAAGGTCGGACAGGAGGTTTGTGCCATTATCACACGCCACCATTCCTGACTCCAGCTCGCGTGGCGTGAACCACCTCTGGGCCTGCCCCGGCAAAGCTGCAAGAATCTCTGCTCCGGTGTTGTTCCTGTCCCCTAGACAAACCAACTGAAGCACTGCATGGCACCTTTTAGCCTGACTCATTGAATAGTCATTTGAACGCTTAAGGGGTAATTCATAGGATAATTCAGTAGAGGAGGGCATGAAGAAGGAGGAGGAGGGGGTAGATCTGACAAATCTTGCATCATCACGTGGATGCACTTTAATCAATGGAAAGTGGTGTTTGGTAACTTGAGTACTCACTACACACACACTCCGCTGATACACTATAATATACTTCAGTAAAACTTCACTGACACACTGCAATATACTGTGTCAAACGTGCAGTAACGCACAGACATTTACTGCGTTAAACAGAAGATAAAGCACTGAAATATATGGTGTTAAACTTGCAGTAACACACTAAACTATACTGCGTTAAGCAGAAGGTAACGCACTCCAATATACGGCATTAAACTTGCAGTAACGCACTGACATTTTCTGCATTAAGTGTGCACTAACGAACAGAAATGTACTGCGTTAAAGAGAAGGTAATGCACTGAAATACACAGAGTTAAACTTGCTGTGTTAAACGGTCACACTAATGTAAAGATAAATGGTGGTCGCACTACACTCACACTGACTGAACTATCCCTTGATTCACACTAATGTAAAGATGAATGGTGGTCACTACACTCACACTGACTGAACTATCCCTAGATTTACACTAAACTGATATTCTACACTGACAATAGAATCAGAATAGCACACTATAGCACACTAACTGTCAAATAGCACTATACAGAGCCCTGTTCTATCTCTCTCCACGCAGATATCACACTGAAAATGGCCGCGTTTGAAAGAATACTTTTATAGTGTGGGGCAGGACTAACAGCAATGAGCCATGATTGGATAGAGTCATCATGATAGTGTCCAATCATGGCTCTGACAGTGCTCTGTACCTTACATTGGGCAAAGCTTTCATTGCTTCAGCCAATCAGGGCTTTCAATGCACTGTGCGGCGAGCCGAACAAACGGTTGAACATCCTGATAATTTGGTTGTTCGGCAAATGTGCGTACAGCCAATGTTCAGCCCGAACTCATGCTTGGGCCAAACTGTTCGCCCATCCCTTGTGGTGATTTCCTTTATGGAGTGTTCTTAAAGTGATCCTGGCACTTTCAAAAAGAGTGCAGTTGTACTTTAAATATGCCACCCTCATCATCCATATTCCGGGGTTCATCATCCATATTCCGTGCACCCTTTTCAAGAAAAACTTGCCAACCTGGTCATAATTCTAGAGCACATGCATGCTGCGGCCTCCTATGGATGGTCCATACTCATTGCAAACCCCAGTTATCCAGTGGAGTACAGACCATCCATAGTAATGCATTGTACTTTGAGGCACAGGATTAGGGATGAGCCGAACACCCCCGGGTTCGGTTCGAACCAGAACCTTCGAACGGACCGAAAGTTCGCGCGAATTTTCGAACCCTATACGTTATAATGGACGCGAACGTTCGAAATCAAAAGTGCTAATTACAACGGCCAATATGCATGTTAATGTCATAAAACAGGTTTGGGGACCCGGGTCCTGCCCCAGGGGACATATATCAATGCAAAAAGAACTTTTAAAAACTAACGTTTTTTCGGGAGCAGTCATTTTAATGATGCATAAAGTGAAAAAAAAAAAGTGAAATTTTCCTTTAAATATGGTACCTGGGGGGTGTCTAAAGTATGCCTGTGAAGTGGCATGTGTTTCCCGTGTTTAGAACTGTCCTTGCACAAAATGACATTTGTAAAGGAAAAAAAGAAGCCATTTAAAACCACTTGCGGCTTTAGGTTTGATCTTAAGTAGAATCTGAACAGGTACATTATGAAGTGTAGCTCCATCCCAAAAAAATCTATTTTTAAGCTTTTTGGAGAACATAGGGAGGGGTTATCACCCCTGTAACATTTGCTGTCTTTGCACATCTGTTCAGAACATGTCACCTCACTTTCCGTCCCAATGACAAATGTTTTTGGAAAAGTGGGGTTTTAATTGAAACAAGGATTGGTGATAAAGTATCAGTAGAGAGGAGATACCTTTTTCCCAAATTAAGTCTAACAGGATAGAATTTTAAGTTAATAGATCAAGATTTGTAATTGCATGCACCTGTTGAACAGGGCAGAAAAATTGGGGGTGGTGGTGGTGGACGGTTTTGCCACAAGACTGTAAGCTCTCACAGTTACTCTTGGTGGGCGCAGGAATGGGCCCTGCTGTGAGTTATTAGATCAAGATTTGTAATTGCAAGCACCTGATGAACAGGGCAGAAAAATTGGGCCTTTGGCGGTGGTGGTGGACGGTGTTGCCACAAGACTGTAGGCCCTCATAGTTACTCTTGGTGGGCGCAGGAATGGGCCCTGCTGTAAGTTATTAGATCAAGATTTGTAATTGCAAGCACCTGATGAACAGGGCAGAAAAATTGGGCCTTTGGCGGTGGTGGTGGACGGTGTTGCCACAAGACTGCAGGCCCTCATAGTTACTCTTGGTGGGCGCAGGAATGGGCCCTGCTGTGAACTATTAGATCAAGATTTGTAATTACCCGCCCCTGTTAAACAGGGGCTGAAAAATTGTGCCTTAGGCACTGGTGCTGGTGCCACAACACTGCAACCCCTCACAGAGACTGTACTTGGAGCACAGCAGTCACACGTGTTGCGAAGCATTTTTTTAAAAAATTGTAAGTACACGCCCCTGTTAAACAGGGGCTGAAAAATTGTGCCTTAGGCACTGGTGCTGGTGCCACAACACTGCAACCCGGCCCTCACAGATACTGTACTTGGAGCACAGCAGTCACACGTGTTGCGAAGCATTTTTTAAAAAATTGTAAGTACACGCCCCTGTTAAACAGGGGCTGAAAAATTGTGCCTTAGGCACTGGTGCTGGTGCCACAACACTGCAACCCGGCCCTCACAGAGACTGTACTTGGAGCACAGCAGTCACACGTGTTGCGAAGCATTTTTTTTTAAAAATTGTAAGTACACGCCCCTGTTAAACAGGGGCTGAAAAATTGTGCCTTAGGCACTGGTGCTGGTGCCACAACACTGCAACACGGCCCTCACAGAGACTGTACTTGGAGCACAGCAGTCACACGTGTTGCGAAGCATTTTTTTAAAAAATTGTAAGTACACGCCCCTGTTAAACAGGGGCTGAAAAATTGTGCCTTAGGCACTGGTGTGGTGGCATGGATCATTGAGGAGGAGGAAGAGGATAGTCAGTGAACATAAGAGGACAGTCACTCAGCATCAGCATAGGCAGTCTTGAAGGGATGTGACATTAAAAATTATTCGGTTATATCCGCCTCAGGTGCCTGGTAGCTGGTGGTGATCCAAGACTGATTCATTTTGATGAATGTCAGTCGATCAACCGAGGCGGTGGACAGGCGCACCCTATGATCAGTCACAAATCCTCCAGCAGCACTGAATGTGCGTTCGGAAAGAACGCTGGAGGCAGGACAGGCCAGTAGCTCAATTGCATACTGTGCAAGCTCTGGCCAGTGATCCATCCTCAGGACCCAGTAAGCCAGAGGATTTTCGGTGGGAAAGGTGTCCAAGTCTGACCTTGCCCCAAGGTATTCCTGCACCATGTATATCAGACGCTGGCGATGGTTGCTGGAACCGATCATACCTTGGGGCTGCGGACTAAAAAATTGTCTGAACGCATCGGTCAGACGTCCACCTTCCCCACCGCTCCTTCTGCCACTGACCGAAGCCTCAGCAACTCGTCGCCCAGGACCAGGAGTTTGTAGCCTCCCAGTTTCTGGGAACGCGTTGCACAGACCTTTCTGCAAGGCCTCCCTGAGATGTCTCATCCTCTGCTCCCTCTGCGACGGCAAGATAAGGTCCGCAACCTTACCCTTGTACCGCGGATCAAGGAGAGTGGCCAGCCAGTAATGGTCCCTCTCCTTGATCCGAAGAACACGAGGATCCTTCCGCAGGCTTTGCAGGATCAGGGAGGCCATGCAGCGTAGGTTAGCTGAGGCATTCGGTCCGGAGTCTTCTGGGTCACTGAGGATGACATGATCCCCAGCCACCTCCTCCCAGCCACGTACAAGTCCACTGGCTTGTTGGGACTGTACATCATCCCTAAAAGACTGCTGCTGCTGATGCTGAGTGCCAGGCTCCACCTCCATGCTCACACAATCCTCCTCCTCCTCCTCCTCCTCCTCCTCCTCCTCATCCTCTTCCTGTGTGATGGGTGGGACAGAAGGAACACTGTCCGGATAAAGGGGGCCTTGAGAGGCAAGGAAGTCCTCCTCTTCCTGCCTCTGTTCTGCCTCAAGTGCCCTGTCCATTATCCCACGCAGCGTATGCTCCAACAGGTGGACAAGAGGGACAGTGTCACTGATGCATGCACTGTCACTGCTCACCATCCTCGTGGCCTCCTCAAATGGTGAGAGGACAGTGCATGCATCCCTGATCATGCTCCACTGACGTGGGGGAAAAAAAAACCAAGCTCCCCTGACCCTGTCCTGGTGCCGTAGTCGCAAAGGTACTCATTGATGGCCCTCTGCTGCGTGTGCAGTCGCTGCAGCATGGCCAACGTTGAGTTCCACCTGGTGGGCATGTCAGATATTAGGCGGTTCTTGGGCAGGTTCAGCTCCTTTTGCAGCTCAGTCAGCCGAGCACTGGCATTATAAGATCGGCGGAAATGCACACAGACTTTCCTGGCCTGCCTCAGGACATCCTGTAAGCCTGGGAACCTGCCCAAGAACCGCTGCACCACCAGGTTGAGGACGTGAGCCATGCAGGGCACATGGGTGAGCTGCCCCTGTCGCAGGGCGGAGAGGAGGTTGGTGCCATTGTCAGAAACGACCATTCCTGGCTTAAGCTGACGTGGCGTCAACCACCTCTCGGCCTGCCCCTGCAGAGCTGCCAGAACCTCTGGCCCAGTGTGGCTCCTGTCCCCCAAACACACCAGCGCAAGCACGGCATGGCATCTTTTTGCCTGCGTACTTGCGTAGCCCCTTGTACGCCTACGGAGCACCGCTGGTTCCAAGGACAGAGCACTGGAGGAAGAAGAAGAGGAGGGGGTGGAGGAGAGAGGTGTGTCACAACCAGTAGCAGTAGTCGCGTTTTGGAGGCGTGGTGGCGGAACAACCTCCAACACTACTGCACCTTGTCCTGCATCCCTCCCAGCTGCCAATAGAGTGACCCAATGGGCCGTGAAAGAAAGGTACCGTCCCTGTCCATGCCTGCTGGACCATGAGTCAGCGGTAATATGCACCTTACCGCTGACCGCCCTGTCCAGCGAGGCATGGACATTGCCCTCCACATGCCGGTAGAGAGACGGAATCGCCTTCCGCGAGAAAAAGTGGCGTTTGGGAACCTGCCACTGAGGAACCGCACATTGAACAAACTCACGGAAGGGGGCCGAGTCTACCAACTGAAAAGGCAGCAGTTGAAGTGCTAGCAATTTAGCAAGGCTAGCATTCAACCGCTGGGCATGTGGATGGCTGGGAGTGTACTTCTTTCTACGGTCCAGCAGCTGGGGCAGGGAAATTTGCCTGCTGCATTCGGACGTCGGTGTACTGCAAGTACTTGGTTGTGACACACCGAATTCTACACCTTCAGTCCTCTCAGAGCAGCTTTCAGAGAGGACTGAAGGTGTAGTGGGGATGGAGATCCCAGCTGAGGAGGAGCAAGGAGAGGTCCGCTTAGTTCTTTGGTGTGGGTCTTTTATGTGTGCCTGCCAACGAGCTGCATGGCAGGTCGCCATATGTCTGGTCATGCTTGTCGTGCCCAAGCGGCTGATGTTTTGGCCACGCGAGATACGCTTGAGACAAATATTGCAAATAGCAGTGGTGCGATCTGCTGCACTCGTCTCAAAAAAGGCCCACACCAAAGAACTTTTCTGATAACGTGCAGAGGCAGCGCCCTGCACAGGCGGAGCTCTGCGGTGTTGTACAGTTGCTGTGCTGGCCTCTACCTGGCCTCCAGGGGGCATCCTGCCTCGTTGGACATGTGACGCCGCATCCTCCTCCTCCTCGTCCTCCTCCTCATCCTCTCTCCCTTGAGGCACCCACGTGGAGTCAGTGACCTCATCATCCCCTCCCTCTTCACCACTAGAGCAAACCTGACAGTAAGCTGCAGCTGGTGGAACTGTACTGCCAGATTCCTCAAGCTGGGTTTCGTCATCCGAGCCTTCGAATCGTTGGGCATCCTCCTGGAGCATGTACCCAACACTGTGCTCAAAGAGTTCGGGGGACTCCTCAGGAGGACATGGTGGGTCTAGGGAAGGGGTGGCTGATGATGCTCTGTCAGTACCCTGAGCCTGGGTGAGAGAGGATGAGGAGGATGAGGAGGGCTTGGTCATCCATTCTACCAAGCCTTCAGCATGATGCGGCTCCACATGTCCAGCTGCCGAAAACAAAGACGCGCGTGTCCCATGGCCACGTGCTGATGACGATGCACGACCACGTCCACGTCCACGGCCACGTCCACTAGAAACAGAGCCTGCCTGCCCTGTGTTCTTGGCTCTGCACGCTCTGCCTCCCCTTGGCGGTCTTCCAGCCATTGTAGTCGGTAGTCCTGTGGGTGCTGCTGAGAAGAAAATATAGGAGCTCTGTGTGATGCCACTAACACACTAGAAGTCCTATGGGTGCTTCTGCAAAGAAAATAGAGGAGCTCTGTGTGATGCCACTAACACACTAGAAGTCCTGTGGGTGCTTATGCAAAGAAAATAGAGGAGCTCTGTGTGATGCCACTAACACACTAGAAGTCCTGTGGGTGCTGCTGAGAAGAATATATAGGAGCTCTGTGTGATGCCACTAACACACTAGAAGTCCTGTGGGTGCTGCTGAGAAGAATATATAGGAGCTCTGTGTGATGCCACTAACACACTAGAAGTCCTATGGGTGCTTCTGCAAAGAAAATAGAGGAGCTCTGTGTGATGCCACTAACACACTAGAAGTCCTGTGGGTGCTTCTGCAAAAAAAATAGAGGAGCTCTGTGTGATGCCACTAACACACTAGAAGTCCTGTGGGTGCTTATGCAAAGAAAATAGAGGAGCTCTGTGTGATGCCACTAACACACTAGAAGTCCTGTGGGTGCTGCTGAGAAGAATATATAGGAGCTCTGTGTGATGCCACTAACACACTAGAAGTCCTATGGGTGCTTCTGCAAAGAAAATAGAGGAGCTCTGTGTGATGCCACTAACACACTAGAAGTCCTGTGGGTGCTTATGCAAAGAAAATAGAGGAGCTCTGTGTGATGCCACTAACACACTAGAAGTCCTGTGGGTGCTTCTGCAAAGAAAATAGAGGAGCTCTGTGTGATGGGACTAACACACTTCAAGTCCTATAGGTGCTTCTGGGAAGAAAATATAGCTCTGTGTGTGTGATGGGACTAACACACTTCAAGTCCTATAGGTGCTTCTGGGAACAAAATATAGCTCTGTGTGTGTGATGGGACTAACACACTTCAAGTCCTATAGGTGCTTCTGGGAACAAAATATAGCTCTGTGTGTGTAATGGGACTAACACACTTCAAGTCCTATAGGTGCTTCTGGGAACAAAATATAGCTCTGTGTGTGTGATGGGACTAACACACTTCAAGTCCTATAGGTTCTTCTGGGAAGAAAATATAGCTCTGTGTGTGTAATGGGACTAACACACTTCAAGTCCTATAGGTGCTTCTGGGAACAAAATATAGCTCTGTGTGTGTGATGGGACTAACACACTTCAAGTCCTATAGGTTCTTCTGGGAACAAAATATAGCTCTGTGTGTGTGATGGGACTAACACACTTCAAGTCCTATAGGTGCTTCTGGGAACAAAATATAGCTCTGTGTGTGTAATGGGACTAACACACTTCAAGTCCTATAGGTGCTTCTGGGAAGAAAATATAGCTCTGTGTGTGTAATGGGACTAACACACTTCAAGTCCTATAGGTGCTTCTGGGAACAAAATATAGCTCTGTGTGTGTAATGGGACTAACACACTTCAAGTCCTATAGGTGCTTCTGGGAAGAAAATATAGCTCTGTGTGTGTGATGGGACTAACACACTTCAAGTCCTATAGGTGCTTCTGGGAACAAAATATAGCTCTGTGTGTGTGATGGGACTAACACACTTCAAGTCCTATAGGTGCTTCTGGGAACAAAATATAGCTCTGTGTGTGTGATGGGACTAACACACTTCAAGTCCTATAGGTGCTTCTGGGAACAAAATATAGCTCTGTGTGTGTGATGGGACTAACACACTTCAAGTCCTATAGGTGCTTCTGGGAAGAAAATATAGCTCTGTGTGTGTAATGGGACTAACACACTTCAAGTCCTATAGGTGCTTCTGGGAACAAAATATAGCTCTGTGTGTGTAATGGGACTAACACACTTCAAGTCCTATAGGTGCTTCTGGGAAGAAAATATAGCTCTGTGTGTGTAATGGGAATAACACACTTCAAGTCCTATAGGTGCTTCTGGGAAGAAAATATAGCTCTGTGTGTGTAATGGGACTAACACACTTCAAGTCCTATAGGTGCTTCTGGGAACAAAATATAGCTCTGTGTGTGTGATGGGACTAACACACTTCAAGTCCTATAGGTGCTTCTGGGAAGAAAATATAGCTCTGTGTGTGTAATGGGAATAACACACTTCAAGTCCTATAGGTGCTTCTGGGAAGAAAATATAGCTCTGTGTGTGTAATGGGACTAACACACTTCAAGTCCTATAGGTGCTTCTGGGAACAAAATATAGCTCTGTGTGTGTAATGGGACTAACACACTTCAAGTCCTATAGGTGCTTCTGGGAACAAAATATAGCTCTGTGTGTGTGATGGGACTAACACACTTCAAGTCCTATAGGTGCTTCTGGGAAGAAAATATAGCTCTGTGTGTGTAATGGGAATAACACACTTCAAGTCCTATAGGTGCTTCTGGGAAGAAAATATAGCTCTGTGTGTGTAATGGGACTAACACACTTCAAGTCCTATAGGTGCTTCTGGGAACAAAATATAGCTCTGTGTGTGTAATGGGACTAACACACTTCAAGTCCTATAGGTGCTTCTGGGAACAAAATATAGCTCTGTGTGTGTGATGGGACTAACACACTTCAAGTCCTATAGGTGCTTCTGGGAAGAAAATATAGCTCTGTGTGTGTAATGGGACTAACACACTTCAAGTCCTATAGGTGCCTCTGGGAACAAAATGAAGGAGCTCTGCCTGCCTGCCACGAACACACTACAAGTCCTATAGGTGCTTCTGGTAACAAAATATAGGAGCTCTGCCTGCCTGCCACGAACACACTACAAGTCCTATAGGTGCTTCTGGTAACAAAATATAGGAGCTCTGCCTGCCTGCCACGAACACACTACAAGTCCTATAGGTGCTTCTGGTAACAAAATATAGGAGCTCTGCCTGCCTGCCACGAACACACTACAAGTCCTATAGGTGCTTCTGGTAACAAAATATAGGAGCTCTGCCTGCCTGCCACGAGCACACTACAAGCCCCTCTTTCTCAATCAATCTTTGTAACTGAATCTATCTAACTCAATCTCTGTAAGTGAATCTCTCTAACTATCTAAATGCAGCAGAGTGTCACAGAATCTGCCTGCTCAATCTGCGCCGGAACAGCATGTGACCGGCGCAGACGGCGTGGCGGCGTTTTATAGGGGGGGGCGTGTACTACAGCCCCTGAGCTGTAATTGGCTACAGGCGTCCTGCCTGTAGCCAATTATGGCTCTTCGAGTTTCCGGGGCTGTGATTGGCCAAGCATGCGGGGTCACAGTGCATGCTTGGCCAATCATCAGCCAGCAATGCACTGCGTCGGCCGCGCCGGCCGCAATGCATTGCGGGGCCGCTCGCATCACACGAACGTGATGCGAGCGGCCAAAATAGTTCTGGGCTCGCCGAGCGAGCGAACGCCCGGTGCTCGATGCGAACGTGGGTTCGCATCGAGCACCGGGCCCATCCTTACACAGGATCCCACTGGGATGTTTTTATTGCATATGCTGTGGAGAAAAGATGAAGGCAAGTAATTAGGTGTGCAGGCTACACAGGGACTGAGCATACATGTTTGATATTATTATTGTTTTAATTTAAAGAATTGTATCTTTCAAAAATCAGTTACAACAATTGGATGATTAAAGTTTGCTCATTAAATTAGTATTTGCATCAAGAGGGATGATCAGGCTTGGTGGGAAATCCAAAAAGGTTTGGAAATCTTCATGTGCATACAAGTTATAAGCGCACAGTATATTGATGTTTAAAATCTCATACTTCTTGGAGCAATGCCATTTCCCATAGAAACATTTTTTGGCACACAGCTATCATCTATCTTTCAAGTACTTTCTGTGCCAGCAGACCATTTGTTTATAATATCAAAATCAATCTAAAGAAAATGATAACAGATTTAGTTCTTGTGTAGTAATTAGAGACAAGATTAGAATTAGATAGGCAATTAGGGCCTATTTACATTTTTGCGGTGCATTAATGTGTGTTAAAATAATGAGCTGCGAGTACACCAAAATATCTAGAAATGGACATGTCAGAAAAGTTGTAACGTAGGGCATTTTGGCGTGGTGCAATGTGTGTGTATTGCCATAGTGGGAAAATTAATGGCACTGCAACTCAGCATCACATCTAAGGCCACGCTTTGTGGTATAATGCACGTTGCCACAACACAGATATAAATGGAGCCATGGGGGTTGATTTGCTAAAACTGGAGAGTGCAAGATCTGGTGCAGCTGTACTTGGTAGCCAATCAGCTTCTGACTTCAGCTCAACTTCAGCACATTCGTGTTGGAACAGGAAAGGGCCATCCGTAAACTGTTCCCAGAAAGTTGGGAGCATGAAATTGTCCAAAATGTGTTGGCATGCTGACGCCTTAAGAGTTCCCTTCACTGGAACCCAATCCCTGAAAAACAACCCCACACCATAATCTCCCCTCCACCAAATGATTTGTTTGGACCAATGCACAAAGCAACGTCCAAAAAGACATGAATGAGCGAGTTTAGGGTGGAAGAACTTGACTGGCCTGCACAGAGTAATGACCTGAACCCGATAGAACACCTTTGGGATGAATTAGAGCCCAGGTTGTGAGCCAAGCTTCTTGTCCACATCAGTGCCTGACCTCACAAATGTGCTTCTGGAAGAATGGTCAAACATTCCCATAGACACACTCCTAAATCTTGTAGACAGCCTTTCCAGAAGAGTTGAAGCTGTTATAGCTGCAAAAGGAACGGCCAACTCAATATTGAACCCTACAGACTAAGACTGGGATGCCATTACAGTTCATGTGTGTGTAAAGGCAGGTGTCCCAATACTTCTGGTAATATAGTGTGTGTATGTGTGTGTGTATATATATATATATATATATATATATATATATATATATATCCTTAAATGGAAGGTGGAGGAGTGCAAGGTCTCATCCACTAGCTCCGTGATGTCTTCATGGAGGAGTGGAAGAGGACTCCAGTTGCAACCTGTGAAGCTCTGGGGAACTCCATGCCCAAGAGGGTTAAGGCAGTGGGGGAGGGAAAATGGCTAATTGGGCCCAATTTGTACATTTTCACTTATGGGTGTACTCACTTTTATTTCCAGCGGTTTAGACATCAATGGCTGTGTGTTATTTTGAGGGGACAGCAAATTTACATTTAGGATGCATTAAGGTGAAAAAGCACAAACCTTTAAGGGCCCTTTCACATTGGCAGCGGTGCTTACTGTCTTCTTCATGAAAGGGGCAATTGTCCATGGTATGTGTATAGCCCTGTCCAGCAGTGATGTTAAAGTTTTGGCGGGTGGCCAGCCTTCTGTTTAAACCGCAACCCCCCCCCCCCGGCTGTCTATGTGAAAGAGCCCTTGCACAACTAACCTAATAACTAGTACACACAGAATGTCCGAATACATCAGCTGGCTCAATAAAAAACGACCGACATTCGGCCCATGTGTATGTTAACTGGCTGGCTTCTCTTGGATGGCTGGCTTCTTTTGGAAAACCAGCAGCCAACTGGCTCCCGATCAGCGTTCTCAGCCAATGTCTGAAAGAGCTGATCGACGTGTTCTGGCGGCCCCCCCTGTCAAAACACAACAGCTCAGCAAGAGAGATCGCTGTACTAATGTTGGATCGTTAGTACAGCGGCTCCTGGCAGTTTTTTTTTTTTTCAACCTGGGTTGAACGAAAAAAATAACTATTATGCCGCCTACACACGACCGGACTTTCCGGCAGAAAAGGTCCGACGGAATCATTCCCAGTGTGTGGGATAATCGTTTTTCTTCCAAAAATTCAGACGGACCTAGAAATAGAACACGCTTCAAATCTTTCTGACGGAATCAATTTCTATCGGGAAAACCATTCGTCTGTATGCTGGTCCGACAGACCAAATACAACGCAAGGGCAGCTATTGGCTACTGGTTATTGACCTTCTTTTTCTAGTCCCGTCGTACGTCATCGCGTTCGAAACGAAGGGACTTTGGACCAGTCGTGTGTGGGCAAGTCCGTTCGGTCGGAATTCCGACGGGAAGACTGTTGGAGTTTATTCTGGTCGTGTGTACGTGGCATTAGTGTATACCAGGCTTAACCTAATACCTAATACCAATGTAACAATAGCAATAGGCTTCTTTTATTCTGTACCTAAAGCTGTAGATCCAAAAGATAAGCCCTGCAATGAAAACTCCATTCATTGCTGCTCAGCAAGTGCTGTCAAGTTATTAATTCATATGAAGAGCTCAATACAGATTCTAATAAAGATCTGTGTAGTCACTGCTTTCTCTGAGTCCATCCAAGATTTATCCTCTGTGGAGCCCTAAACACATTGGCTGTTTTTTTATGACTTTCTACCAGAAATTAACATGGCCTGGGACTCCTATCTGATCTGGTGCTCCTTTCTATATTTCTATGGTTTGTGCTACTGTTTGATGCCCATCAAGGGAATAGACATGTGCAATTCGTTTCGTTTTTTTTTTTCGTTTTTCATTTTTTTTCGTTATATTCGTTCATTCGTTATCGTACGAATGAACGAACGATTCGCTAAATTTTTTTAACGAATCGTTCGAATCGAACGAATACGAAAAACAACGAAAATCCGAAATAACCAAATTAGAAACAACGAAACTACGAAAGAAAAAAATCCGAAAAACGAACACAGGAACAACGAAAATCAAAATGAACGAAAAAATTCGTACATTCGTAACTTTTCTTTTTTTTGTTGAATTGGTAATTTTCCGTGTCCCTTACAATGGCGCTGCTTAACGTGCCTCGAATGGATTGAACGAAAAAATCCGTACATTCGTAACTTTTTTTTTTTTTTTTTTCGATTCGTAATTTTCCGTGTCTCTTACAATGGCGCTGATTAACGTGCTTCGAATGGATTGAACGAAAAAATTGTACATTCGTAACTTTTTTTTTCGATTCGTAATTTTCCGTGTCTCTTAAAATGTAATAATAGCATACACATTACATAAAATTACGAATTATGCTCCGATTATGAATCTACGAAAACAATGTTACGAAAGTACGAATAAATCAATCTAACGAAAGTACGAATGTAACTAAATCTACGAAAATACGAATGCGTCCGAATTTCGAATAAACGAAAATTAAACTAACAGAAAAACGGATCAACGAAAAAATAACTCTTACAAAAATACGAATCGTTACGAATACGAACACCGACGACTTACGAATTTAGGAATCAACGGAAAATAAAAAAACGAAACGAAAATAAACAAATTTTTTTTGTTGTGCACATGTCTACAAGGGAAGCCTTGCTGTGTGGGAGCTTCCGCCAGAGCTATTGAGCTTGTTTAACGCTTTTCTTCATCTGACTACACATGCAAGCTAAAAGTTCCCAGTGCCTCTGAGTATGTTGTTCTGGAGTCCCTGCAATGAAAATAAAGAGTGTTATGCCGCGTACACACGATCGGAATTCTCATCGGAAAAAGCTCTGATGGTTTTCCCGCCGGAATTCTGCTCAAACTGTCTTGCCTACACACGGTGACACCAAATTCTGACCGTCAAGAACGTGGTGACGTACAACACTACAACGAGCCGAGTTCAATGCTTCCGAGCATGCGTTGAATTGTTTCCGAGCATGCGTAGGAATTTTGCACGTCAGAATTGCTACAGACGGAATTTCCAATAGAAACCTTTTCTGTCTGAAAAATTGAGAACATGCTCTCAATTTTTTGCTGTCGGAAATTCGCCCAGCAAAATTTAGATGGAGCCTACACATGGTCGCATTTTCAGATGAAAAGCTCTCATCCGTCTTTTTCTGGCCGGAATTCCGATCGTGTGTACGCGGCATAAGTCTTCTGGCAATGAATTAGTAACCCTTTTTTAAAGGCACGGCATGCATAAGACAGATATAGAGAAAGCGAAGAAAGGGAAGGAAGAAAGGCTCGCTGTTGTCTTCGCCCTGGTTTTTCATTCGCTTTACATCACACTTATCAATTTCATTGCCAGGCATTTGGCCGTTTACCTGTTCATCGTTTTGTAATGGCTACTTAATCCAAAAATGATGTGACAGAAATGGTGCCTCTGATGTCAGATCTCTGCTACTGTTTTCCTGGCACTCAGATTTGGCTTGTGTAGTGATAATCTACTTTATGAGTGAAGCAGTGCTCAGCTCGGGATTGCTACAGAGGAATTTATTGTTGTGGTATTCTTGGAGATGCCTGTGGTCAGTTAATTGCTATAGTTAACTCTCTTTGTGCAATATACATACAAAACCATAACAAAGCCCAAAATTGCCACTTAAATGGATTGAAAATTCAAATGTATTTGTTGTTTTATTAATGTTATCAATTGTTTTATAGTTTTTGCTTTTTATTGTTTTATTTTTTTTGTTTTTATCAATACTTACAGGCTAGATTAATAGCAGTGCAGCCATTGGCTCCCGCTGCTGTCAATCAAATCCAATGACGCGGGCGCCAGGGGGCAGGGTCGAGTCATACATTAAGTGGCTATGGACGCCGAATGCTGGACTCGGGACAGCGCGCCCACAAGGTAACCTCCTTGGGGAAGCGCTTCTCCGAGGGGGTTATCTGATGTGAGGAGGAGCCGCAAGAGCCGTCGAGGGACCCCAGAAGAGCAGGTTCAGGGCCACTCTGTGCAAAACGAGCTGCACAGTGGAGGTAAGTATGATATGTTTGTTATTTTAAACAAAAACAAAAAACGAACCCTTACAATCACTTTAAAGAAATGTCCAAACACGAAAAAAGGAACAACTTTCTCCCTATTTACAAAGAATCTTGTTTCCTCCTGCAGAAAACTTGGTCCCCTTGTACAGCACCTGCTAGTTCAGCAAAGACCCATTACAGGCAGGAACTCTCAGTTCCTTGGCAAAAGTAGCACAAATAGAGTGAACAGCATAACATCTCTCCTTCAGCTTCCCTGTGGCCACTGATCCCAGTTCCACTTGCTTGCAGAAATGCTAGCCCGCCTGGCTGATCGTCCTCCTGACTGACTCTCTGCACCAGTCCTGTCCGACTGACACACACACATAGAGATTTCCCAGGGCAAGGTTAGATGATGACTTGGCACATTGTGGTTATAAAAAGAACACTGTTACAGCTGACAGTCTCTCCCTTGTCTTGCTTGTTCCTGCACCATGCTGATCTACTCACTATCTCAGCTTACTCCTTCCCACAGCCTATCCCGCATGAATCCCTCCAATTGCCTCCTGTGGTGGGATTCTTCAAGGCCAGCTGTCCTGAGCTCCCAGCCCGAGGTAAAACCCCGGAAGGGGTAACTTAAGGGCCACAGATCATCTTCTACCCAAACTCCCTTACTGGCATGGCCCATGTCTATTTATGGGTTATCCCAGTTCCCTGCCAGGCCCACTCCCAGGGATTGGCTGAGAGACCATAAATATTCAGGGCAGCTCCTCCTCACCTCCACCCCCTAGTTCTAGAATGTTCTCCAACTTTCCAGACACCAGGGAGAGGCACCAGAGAGCTGCCAGGATGAGTCATCCAGCCCTGACTTCTAGTAACTCCAATTTAATGATTCTAGCCCAGGGCCAGTAATGCTTTTACATACTCTCTCACTTCTAGTAGCACACACTACAGGGTGATACACTTAAAAAAATATCATTCTATTGGTCTGACCTCATTTAAATATCTGAATTCCTTTTTTGCACTGTAAGAAACAATTTAATGAAAAAAGATTCCAAGGCCGTTGGGTAGGGGATGTGTGTGGGTTATTATGGGTTAATATTTGATAATAAGGATAAAATTTAGTGTCTAGACAATGGAAGTTCCATTTTTGGTCACATCTAATGCGGCGTACACACGGTCGGAATTTCCAATGGAAACAGTCCGATGGGAGCTTTTCATCGGATTTTCCGACCGTGTGTATGCCCATCGGTCTTTTTCTGTCGGAATTTCTGACAGACTTTGAATTGAGTACCTGTTCTCAATTTTTCAGACGGAAAACCTTTCTATCGGATTTTCCGATCGTGTGTATGCAATTCTGACACGCAAAATTCCGACGCATGCTCGGAAGCATTAAACTTCCCTTTTATAGTGCTGTCAAACGTGTTTTATGCCGCTGTGTTACAGACCGTCGGAATTTGGTGTGACCGTGTGTAGGCAAGACAGTTTGAGCGAAATTCCGTCGGAATTCCGACGGGAAAACCATCAGAGCTTTTTCCGACGAGCATTTTGACCGTGTGTACGCAGCATAACAGTTTTAATGAGTGTTTTTATATCCATGTATTTTAAGCCAAACTCCAGCCAAAACTTTTTTTTGATTCCCTCACTTTCGGTAGGGATTAGAAGAGATTGGAACTCTCTCCAATGAGGACACAGATGGCTGTTTGTGAATTCAGTGCAACAAAGGCAGATTCCAGAGGAAGCTTAAGCAGGCTATAGATGGTTCAAATCTTGGCGGGTTCAGCAGGGACCATCTATGGGCAGGCTGATGGATCCACTTGGGTACAACCAGCATGTCGGATTTCTACATGCAATTATTGCCACTAGCAATAATCAATGTGTCCTTCCAGCAGGGATGGCTCTCTGCACCTCCCCCCCACCAGGAGAACACAATAGCTCTGTGGGAGAGATTCGACAGTGACTGTGTTGATGGGGGAATCGAGCTTATGGCAGTGGTTAAGCAGGGACTGGCTGAGATTCCAATCATTTATGGGCAGGCTGAATATACCCAAGTTGATCAATTTATCAATTTGAGTACAACCAGCCTGTCGGATTGTACAGAAGATTATTGCTAGTACTGGAAGCTCCATCTATGCCTGGCTTTAGAAGCATTTTTGCACTTACCTTAATGCTTCCAATATTATATTTACCAGACGGCACTGTCTCCTCGGAGCCATTAGAAGAGGAGACAGCGACGAGTCAACATCGGAAGAAGAAAGAAGAACAAGACGCAGAAGCAGAAGACAACAGCGACGGCGACAGAAGCCCGGGCCGCCGCTAGTAAAAGAGCTGGAAGAAGAAAGCGGAGGCCCGGCAAGAAGAACAGAAGAGACCCCCGAAGACCCCCGAAATTGGAACAAGACCCCCAGACGGCGGCGGCGACGAAGGAGAAAGCCGGGCTCCTACGCTAGTGAAAGAGCTATTAAAAGAGCAGAAGATAGCGGAGGAGTCCGGTGAGAAGATCCCCCAAGACAGAAGAAGACCCCCGGAGCTGTGCAATAAAGTATTTGAAAAAAGTGTGTCGTTTTTTATTTACACTTTTTTCTTAGGTGAATGGGTAGGGGTACATTGTACCCCATACTCATTCACATAGGGTGGGGGGCCGGTATCTGGGGGCCCCCTTATTAAAGGGGGCTCCCGGATTCCGATAAGCCCCCCGCCCGCAGACCCCGACAACCAAAGGCCAGGGTTGTCAGGAAGAGGCCCTTGTCCTCATCAACATGGGGACAAGGTGCTTTGGGTGGGGGGCCGCAGGGCCCTCCTTTCCCCAGGGCACCCCCCATGTTGAGGGCACGCGGCCTGGTACGGCTCAGGAGGGGGGGGTGCTCGCTCGTCCCCACCCCCTTTCCTGACCGGCCGGACTGCGTGCTCGGATAAGGGTCTGATATGGATCTGGGGGGGACCCCCACACCGTTTCTTCGGTGTAGGGATTCCCCTTTAAATCCATACCAGGTGACGGGGCTAGCGAGGTGTCAATGTCGCCGGTCGAGGCGGTGGCATTGACTTCCTTCGCTAGTCCCGTCTACCTGGAGTCACGTTCAAAATGAACGGACTGTACTCTGTGTGTGGGGCAAGTCCGTTCATTTCAAAAGTCCAGCGGACTTCCGCCAAAACTCCAGTGGATTGTCCGCCGGAAAAGTCCGGGCATGTGTGGGCAAGTCCACATGTTCGGAAAGTCCGGCGGACCCTCCGATGGAAAGTGTCCGCCGGACAATCCGGGCGAAAAGTCAGATCGTGTGTATGTGGCTTAAGGGGTGTTGTCCTAGGAAGTAACACTTTCATTAATGCAGTGTTTTACTCTTCCTTATAACAATACAAGAATTACAGGAAACCAGTGAGGATGCAAAACATGTATCAGAAGCCTGTGGTGGAAGAAGCTATTCCTGGAACAGCCTGCAATCCAGTTGCGGAAAGCTTCTTTACAGTAAGAGCTATGAACATGTAGAGCAGACTTCCAAAAACGTCTGGATGTTTAAGTGCATAACATATAACTGACTATCCATATTTATAACTAAGTACAATGTACTTTTTTGATCAAGATAAAATCCAATTTTCTTAGAGGGCCAGGACATTTTTCCCCCCATTGAAGCACATTTTTTTTTTTTTTTTTTTTTTTTTTTAAATCTTTATTTATAAATTTTTCAAATGCATACATAAATCTTAATTCATATACCTTATCAAAAACAGACAAATACATTTACCGTTTTCTCCCATGCCCGTCCCTGCCCTGCCTAACGCCTTATAGGAATTGTCTATTGATTTCCTATATCCACCCGTGTACAGATTTATCTGGCCTAGCTCGTATGGAGTATCCATTGTGGGACGCACTATCATCCTCATCCCATTATTTCTTCCACGAATCTCCATGAGTCTTTAAAGATTTCCCAACCTGCCCATTTCCTCCTCCTCTCCTCCACTTTCTCATCCCCTATTATCTGTACCTCCGAACTTGTTACTCTTTGCAGCAGATTTACTCTACTTATCCATTCCCCTGTACGCGGGGCCTCTGGGTCTCGCCAATGCTTGGCTATAAGGTTTTTTGCCTCATTTAGCAGTATCGGTATAACTGAGGATTTATACTGGCCCATGTGTGTGTCTGCCCCATGGAACAGTACTATCCAAGGGTCTTCTGGAATGTTGTTCCCAGTAATTATTTTAATTAGCTCCAGAATTCGTTGCCAGTATTTTTTGATCTTAATACATTCCCACCATATATGAGACATCGTGCCTGTATTCCCGCATCCTCGCCAGCATTCCGGAGATTTATCTTTTTGAAATCTACTAAGCTTTTGGGGGGTCAGGTACCAACCTGAGATACATTTAAAATTCACTTCTACTGTTTTTGTGTTAAATCCAAAACGGTGCATTACGTGAAAAATTCTATTAATTCTATCTTTACTACAGGGGGTTCCTAGTTCCCCTTCCCATCTTTTGACACCTGGGGGGACCCAGTCATTTTCCTCCCGAATCAACATCTTATATAGTCTGGATATATTATTTCTTGTTGATGTTCGTACACATATCTTCTCCAGAGCTGTGGGTTCCTCACCTCCCCGGATTGGCTGCGGGAGACTTTCCACAAAATGTTTAAGTTGTGAGTACCTCCAGGCGTCAATCGACATAAGTTCCCTATTTTCTCTTAATTCGTGATAAGTGAGTATCCTTCCTTGCTTAATAATATCTTGAAGCTGTGCTTCCCTATTTTTAATCCAATTTCCCCCTATTTGGCTCCTACCTGGTGTAAAAAAGATATTATCTTTTAAATAAATCAACGGTGAGTTGTACACCCATTTATTCTTTCTAAACAACCTATCCCACTCTTTTAATGTAACCAATGTGATTTCATGTGTCCCTTCCCCCTCTACTCTGAATTTTGGGGGATTCCATATAATGTGACCCAGTTGTGTGTTACTTTGTGCATTCTCTATATTCACCCATCTTTTGTTATTTCCCCCTTTCGTCCATTCTATTGCCCTTGAAAGGGCTATAGCCCTGTAGTATTTCTCAAAATCGGGGAATGCTAGCCCCCCCTGTTTTTTCTCCTTAGATAATATATTTTTAGATATGCGAGGCTTCTTGTTGGACCATATGAATTTAGAAATTATTCTATCTAATATAACAAAGAAAACTTGCGGCACTGAGAGCGGGAGCATCTGTAGTTTGTAGTTTACTTTTGGGACAATAACCATTTTGACCGCATTAATTTTCCCTAGCCAAGACAAGGGGCAGGGAGCTAATCTTTTAGTTTCTGCTTTAATCTCCTCCAACAATGGTAAATAATTTAATGTGTAAATTTTCCTTAGGGTAGATGAGAGCATAACTTCTAAATATTTTATTTTATCTCTCCAGGGAAAATGGAACCCTTTTGAGAGTCGATCGGCTTCGGCTGGCTCTATGTTTATGTTCAGGATCTCTGACTTGGCCAGGTTGATTTTAAAGTTTGATACTGAACCATATAGTTTCAGAGTCCTAAGGAGGTTTGGCAGAGTAATCCGGGGATTAGTCACAAAAAATAGCACGTCGTCGGCGTATGCCGCCATCTTGTGCTCCTCTCCCCCTGCCCCCACTCCCCCTATATCCACTGAATTCCTAATAGTAGAAAGAAGAGGTTCCAGAGATAGAACAAAGAGGAGAGGGGACAGGGGGCACCCCTGACGCGTGCCATTCCTCATGACCAATGGTTGTGAGAGCACACCATTGATCCTTACCCTTGCCTGGGGAAAATCATACAGGACCCTCACCCAGCCGATCATTCTCTGCCCTATACCCATTACCTCAAGTGTGTTAAACATATGCCCCCAGTCTATCCTGTCAAAGGCCTTCTCGGCGTCCAGTGACAGGAATAGACTGGGGGTTTTCCCCTGTCTTGCCGCCTGAAGTACCAACAGGGCCCTAATCCCATTGTCCCTTCCTTCCCTTCCCGGGGTGAACCCCACCTGGTCTGGGTGGACCAGTTGTGTCATATGTTCCTTGAATCTGTTTGCCAACACCTTGGCAAACAGCTTTGTATCGGCATTAAGCAAGGCAATTGGTCGGTAGCTCGAGCATAGCGTTCTATCTTTCCCCTCTTTTAAGATCACTGTAATAGACGCCATTAGGGCTTCAGATCTCATAGTACAATCCTCGCCGAGCCTGTTCCAATAACGGCACATTCTGGGCACGAGGATATCTTTAAAGCATTTGTAATATGTAAGAGTGTACCCGTCCAATCCTGGGCTCTTACCTTTAGGGGAGGTATTTATAGCTTCAAGTATCTCTTTCTCTGTTATGGGTCTATCCATATTCTGACTATCCGTCTTTGAAAGGGCGCTGAGTGAGCTATTCTTTACGAAGTCCTGACTCTGGTTTTGGGGCCTTTCGTGATGGTGCTCATTTAATTTAACGTCGTAAAGTGCCTCATAATATTTTCGAAACTCGTTGGCAATGTCTTTGGAGGAGTTGAGAATTGCTCCAGTTTCATTTTGAATTTTCTCTATATAATTAATTTCTCGTTTCTTTTTTAATATTCTAGCTAAATGCTTGCCCGACTTATTTCCCCAATGATGTCTATCTTCTGCTACTTTATGGAACCATTTCCTGGCATCTTGTTCTAGGTAGGTTTTTAATTCCTCCCTTTTATTTAAGAGTCTATGGAAAATATCCTGCCTGTGGGTCCTTGACTCTCTGTGCTTTTGCTCCAACCCCTGGATCTCTTCCCTTAGTTGTTCCCTACGTTCTCTTTTCTCTCGCTTCTTGGCAGCCCCAATTGAAATGAATATCCCCCTGATATAGGCTTTGTGTGCCTCCCATAATGTACCCTCGGAGATCTCCCCTGTGTCGTTGGTCTCGAAAAACGATTCGATCTCCCTTCTGATGACCTCTTCCACTGAGGCCTCAGCCAGGAGACCGTCGTTCAAACACCACGTATGTGGAGGCCTTTGTAGACCCCTAAGCTTCACGACCATCGACACCGGGGCATGATCCGAGAGGGTAGTTATCTCGATCTGTGTTGTGACTATGTGTTCTAAGACTTTGTGCTCTACCAAAAAGTAATCTAATCGAGAATGTGTGCCGTGGGCTGGTGAGAAGAAAGTATAATCTTTAACCCCTGGGTGCTGTACTCTCCAGGCGTCTACCATCTGATTCTGATAGATCTTTAGTTTTATTTTTTTTAGTTTTACCTGGCTCGTACTCTGTATTCCTGATGAACTATCCTGTTTGGGGTCCAGTCCAAAGTTCAGGTCCCCCGCCAGGATGGTCTCTCCCTCACGGAATTTTGCCAACCGGCTCAGGACCCTTGCTAGATAACCCGTTGGGTCTTTATTAGGGGCGTATATATTTACTAAAGTAAGTGTCTGCTCTCCTATTTTACATTTCACAAACAGAAATCTTCCGTCAAAATCGGTCAGTCTGTCCAGCAGTTTAAATTTCAAATTTCTAGAAACCCCTATGGCCACCCCCTTCGCCCCTCTTGTTGGGGAGTCACTGTAATACCAATTTGGGTAATCGTACGAGGCAATCTTGATATTTTTTTCATATTGAAGGTGGGTTTCTTGTAGGAAAATAATATCTGTGTGGTACTCCTTCATTTCCTTAAGGATCTTAAATCTTTTCTCGTGCGAGACAATACCCTTTACGTTATATGTTATAAGCTTCAATGTACCTTCAGTCATACTTTAAGCGTAAACCCTTGGCCCAAATGGACCATTTGAACTTATTCTTCTTTTTGCGTTTTTGGTGGGCAGGGACTGCCTCTTCCCTCCTCCCCCCCCCTCTACCTCCCATTCCCTCCCTCCCGCCCTCTCCTCTCCCCCCTAACCCCTCTGACCCCCTCCCCCCTCCCCCCGGTCTTTTTCCGACCCTATGTGTACCGCCGGGCATCCCGTAGGGATCCCCCCTGTACACTGGCCCCTCTAGGGGTGGCGCTCCGCTTCAGGCGGAGAACCTGCTACTCTCCGCCCCCCCCCCCCCTGCCACTGAGGGAGGAGGGCGGAGGCAGCCAAAACCGTGACCGTCCTCCCCCGAGCATCTCCCCCAATCCCCCCCCCGCCCATCCATCCCCCACTATTTATTTGATAATCTATCCCCAAAGTGGGGGTGAAACCCAACAACCTCACCTGCAGGGGAGGGGAAAAAAAAAAAAAAAAACACCCCCCGCGTCTACACCTCCCCTTCACCCCCCCCCTCCTCTCCCCTGCAATGTGTGCACTATATCATTTCATCTTAATTAGTCCGGTGGACCAGGTATGATAGGTGGAATAATCCCTAATTCTTGGCAGAAATTTGGCATGTCGTCCATAAATTTCATTCGGGATGTTCGTCCTTCTCTAACAACGATCAGGGATGTAGGAAAACCCCAGCTATATTTTATGTTTGATGTACGCAATATTTCGAGTAAGGGTCTCATCTGTCTCCTTCTTGCAAGTGTCCCAGGTGAGAGATCTGAGAAGATCTGGAGTTCTGATGTTTCATATTTCAAAGGGGGGCTTCCCCGTAGTTTGCTCCACAATTGGGCCTTCTCTTCGTATGAGTGAAAACGGACCAGCACGTCTCTAGGGGCTTCTTCCCTTACTCCTGAAGGTAAACCCGATCTACTTTCAAATCTGGTGCGTCTGATTTTCCTAGTAGTGGTTTGAAAATGCTGTTAATTTTTGTCACCAGGTCTTCTCCCCTCTGCTCTGGGAGGGACCTAATCCTCAAGTTTTGACGTCTGTTCTGGTCCTCCATACTCTCCATTTTGTAAGTCATGTCTCTTTGCTTTATATGCATTGTTTCAATTTGCTTTCTGAGTTGCTGGAGGTCTTTAGTTTGCTCAGAGGAGACATTTTCAATAGTCTCTACTCTTTCCAATATTTGGCCCATATCCAAACGCACGTTTTTAATTTCGGTTTTAATTGAATTTTCAAGGCGGGAGAACATTTCTGCCATGTCCGTTTTAGTGGGTATTTGTGTAAAATCCCGATTTGTCATTTGTCCCCCGGTGTCCCCGGGCCTTTCTTGTTCGCCCTCTATTCTGGTTGCCTCCGCCAACTCCTGCTTCTGTTTCTCTGTTTCCTTCCTCTTTTCCTTTGTCCCCTGTTGCCTCTTTTCCATCTCTGGACTTTTAAGACTTATGTCCTTAAGATATTTCGAGATTGTACTGTTATTAAGACTGTCTTTAGGGGTTTTAGGTTCGGTTGCCCTTTGTGACCTCCCCTTCATTTTTTCTGGGCCACCAAAAAAGAAAAAATTGCTTTATTCCCCCTTTCAATAGGTCTGAAGTGCTCCTACTGTCAGAGATCTTAGCAGTTGTTTCAGTAGAGGGGTGTATAGTGCTTCGGTGTCTACTCACAGGCTGGATTGTGCCAATTTATAGGAATACCACATTGTTCAACAGAAGAGAGAACACAAGCAGAAAAAAAAAAAAAAAGATGAAAAAAGCTGAAAGAGAACCCGGGTATGCCTGTAACTTTTGCTTCTAAGGAAGCCGAAATCTTTTGGGTCCCGGGGAGATCAACTCGATGGAGTAGCCTATGGCCGCAAGTCAGTGGGCTATTTAAATTTCCGTTTAATCTGGGCCATTATCCGGATTATAATTGCGTAGACCCTCAGATTTGCCGTATTCTGCTACTGTCTTGTTTTCTTTATATATAATACGAATTATTTGAGATGTGGGATCCCTTTTCCTGGCTCTATTATATGAGCTATGCTTCCGAAGTATTTTGATGGGAGGCCTAGACCCGGGTCTCTATATACATAGAGAGTCCCTGAGGCCTGTATCCATAAAGGCCCACATTTAATATTTTCTGCAGGCGAGTAATGTTGGTATGGGGGGGGGGGGGTTGGGGTGGGGTTCACTGTTGCCGTTAACCCCCCTGCAGGGGCTACAGTACTAAGGACGCTCTCTTATGCTGAGCTCTGTGGTCCCCTGAGGTTTTGTGCTATAGCCCCCTGAGAAATTTGTGTTGTGGGAATAGTTATGAACTTTTTCAGCCCCTTCCCGTCCTCTTCCTCTTCCATTACATCAGTATTTGTAATATGATACAGCTTTAAGTCCCTTCATATCACAGACAGTTTATCAGCAAGCAATTTCTTCAGCCATATACTTTAATTAAAGATGTAAGGCAAAGTTTCATACCTGGACGGGAAGTGCCCACCGCGGGCGTCCCCCCCCCGTCTCCTGTCTTCTGTCGTCGGGAAGCAAATCCTCAGAGCGGGTGCGTTTATCTGCAGGGGCGCAGAGTTCAAGGGTGCGGGGGATCCGTAAGATGCCTTAAAAGGGGATGCTTCAGAAGGGGAACGCTGCACGATTCGCTTGTGGGCAGTTTATTTGCCCTGGGATTTTCCTTTCTCCCCGTTCTGTGGATGTCCCCTTCTCCTGCCTCCCCTCACAGCGTGCAGGTAGATGTGTCTCGAGCTCCTCCAGCTAGGAGGAACTTCACTTTATCCTGCGAGTGGATGGATGGTGGGCGGGCGGGCGGGCGGAGGGTTCAGCGGTGCTCGGGAGTATGGCGGAGGGTGATCCCGTTGTACCTGGACGGGGCTGTGCGGGCTCTCACCGCCGCTTCGCTCCCCGGGTCTCCTAGCTCACATGACCCGGCACCTCTCAGCGCGGCTTGTGTCTCCGCCATCTGCGGGCTCCTCCCCCTACGTCGCCGTCTCACGTCTGCATGACGGCCCTGCCCATTGAAGCACATTTGACCATGCTTTAAAGGTTTTTTTTTTGCCTCCCAGTGGATCAACTGCAGGTTTTAGAGCCCTAAGGATGCATGTTTTTCAAGCAGACATTGCATTTTCTTTAAAATGAATAAGTGCCACTACACCCCAAATCAAACCAATATGAACAATTAATCAAACAATATTTAGTGCAATGTAAGTTATCACATTCATGAATCCTTTAACAAAAATATAAATAAAAAAAAATCTATTTAAAGAAGAGTTCCACCCAAAAGTGGCATTTCCACCTATTTGTCTCCACCCCACCTCTGGTGCCACATTTGGCACCTTTCAAACTTTCAGGGGGGAGGGGAGCAGAGGGACTTGTTTTTGACAGGTCCCTTCCCCACTTCCGGAGACGGTGCCACGGCGAAGCTCAGCCCCCCTCCTTCTTCCTCCGCGGCCAGGCCAATTAGAAAGCACAGTACACTTCGTGCATGCGCAGTAGGGGACCGGCTGCGAAGCCGAAAGACCGAGTACCCTTACCGGCAATGGCGACAGCTGCACCCGACAGCTGATCCGAAGATTGGCTGGGGTGCCGGGAATCACGGGCTCCCTGGACAGGTAAGTGTCCGTATGTTAAAAGTCAGTAGCTGCAGTATCTGTAGCTGCTGACTTTTAATTTTTCGTGAAGTTGGCGGAACTCTGCTTTAAGTTCTCTTTTGTGCATACATTTCAAGTGTCCAAACAAAATTTGGTGACTCTTCTGATTCCTTCACCAGTGTGCCAGTGTTGTCTCACCCCATGTATAAATGAAAAAATGCCCACTCACCAAATCAAAATGACCCCATATTTCTAGGGTGAGCAATATGCACTTGATTACTCTGCCACAATCGCCCTCTTCCTCGACTTGCTTCAAATGACCAAGGCATAGGGGCCCCTATGCATGCTGGGAAAGGTATTTATATTAGGTGAGACACACAGGAAGGGGTCTTGGCCCAGAGAGGAGAGTCCAGCTGAGGAGGGGGCGGTTGAAATTAAATAATAATAATACCTAGGACTGTCTACTTTCTGTCTACTTTCTAAAAAGGTGTCATTTGGGGGTATTTGTACTGTCCTGGCTTGTTAGGGTCTCAAGAAAGGCCGTCAGTACATGTGAGGTGTGATCAGATCAATTTTCAATGAATGGCACAATAACCTGTAGACTCTATAACTTTCACAAAGACCAAATAATATACACTTATGCGGCGTACACACGGTCGGAATTTCCGATGGAAACAGTCCGATAGGAGCTTTTCATCGGTTTTTCCGACCGTGTGTATGCCCAACGGTCTTTTTCTGTCGGAATTTCCGACGGACTTTGAATTGAGAACCTGTTCTAAATTTTTCTGACGGAAAACCTTTCTATCGGATTTTCCGATCGTGTGTATGCAATTCCGACACGCAAAATTCCGACGCATGCTCGGAAGCATTAAACTTCCCTTTTATAGTGCTGTTGAACGTGTTTTATGCCGCTGTGTTACAGACCGTTGGAATTTGGTGTGATCGTGTGTAGGCAAGACAGTTTGAGCGGAATTCCGTTGGAAAAACCGTCAGTTTTTTCCGACGAGAATTCCGATCGTGTGTACGCGGCATTACAGTATTTGTGTTATTTTTAACAAAGATATGTAGCAGTATACATTTTGCCCAAAATTTATGAAGAAAAATTACAAATTTGCAAAATTTTATAACAGAAGCCAAGAAAAATGCATTTTTTTTTACAAAATTATCAGTCTTTGTTAATTTATAGCGCAAAAAATAAAAAACCCAGAGGTGATCAAATACCACCAAAATAAAGCTCTGTTTGTTCCTATGGGTACAGTGTTGCATGACTGAGTAATGGTCATTCAAAATATGAGAACACCGAAAGCTGAAAATTGGTCTGGTCAGGAAGGGAGTTTAAGTGCCGAGTGGGCAAGTGGTTAAAACAGTGGTGATCAACTTACTTGAAATAGGGGGGCCTTAAGTGCAGCCCCTAACGTCACCAAAGGGATGCGTATAGCGCTCAGAGAATGCAATGCTACAGAAAATGGTCAGAGATTGGACATACTACAGCAGATCATCAGAGACAATGTAACAGGAGATGGTCAAAGACTGCAGACATGCTGCATGCTTGGTTGGAAACTGGGAACGGGCTCCAGGAGACTGGGGATGCACTGAAAGAGACTCCTAGAGCTCACTACCATTACAGCCTCTTTACAAGTCAGCGCTCCCTACAGCCCCCTAAAAAATTACCAAAAAACACATTTGATATTCATCTCAGCAAGATCAATTATAAAAAGTAAGAGGAAAAATATACACAAAAGAAGGATAAAGAATGGACAGGATAGAAAACATAATAAAATGTGAAAGAAAAAAAAAACTAATAATTTAGATAGTAAAGACAAGTTTACTGGCGTTTAAAATGACTGTCAAAATCTTGTACTATGACCTTACTCATAATAAAAACCGTTTGTAAACAATAAAATGACTTAACACACAGAGCATCTGCCAGGATTTTACTTCGAACTGTCTTATTCTATGCAAGAAAAGTTATATTGTTGCAATGGAAAGATGGCAACCCTCCAACAATACAATCTCTGTTCCGTATTATTAATGGGGAGCTTCCCAAATTTAAGATTATCTATAAGAGTAGAGAATGTTCAGAAAAATGTGTTAAAGTATGGCAACCATGGCTAGACGTTTCCAACTCCTTTTGGGGTACAGTTTTATCCTCTCAGCTGAGCTGATCGGGATCGACTCTAATCGAGCCTGATCGGTTTTGGGATCGACTGACCTGGAAAAGGATATATAACAATTTGGAAAAGAAAATGTTTCATATGTTATGTGAACGTTATATGTCTGTGGTGGAGAGGAGTTTGAGGCACCTTGAGATACTGTTGGGACATAGGTGTGTATGAATGGTGAGTGTATGCTTTGTATGTTTGTTGTTGTTGTGGTTTTAGTTAGTCTACTGGAAATGTACCTTTTTGGTATGGTTTATCCTGAGCCCTTTCCCCAACCACCATTACTTTAGTGTGGGGGGGGGGGGTGGTTATTGGGTGGTATTCCCCCCTTCTTAAGAATTTTAGTAGACCAAATCGGCCTACATGACAGGAAATGTATATATTTTCATCTGGTACACTTTTTGTATTCTCCATGCAGGATGTTATAATGCTTATTCTTTTTGTATTGCTGAAAACTGAACACCTTTCAAAAAAATAAATAAAAAAAAGACAAGTTTACTGAATATTCTTCTTCTTCAAAGTCCCCAGGTAAGCACCTAAGCAAGCAAAACGCAGACTACTGGCTGCTGGGTCACCCAGTAAGCACCAGTGTTGGTCATCTTACTTTAAAAAAGTAATTAGTTAAGTTACAAATTACTTCTCCCAAAAAGTAATTGTGTTAGTAACTCAGTTACTACAGTTAGTAACTCAGTTACTACATTGCAAAAGTAATTAGTTACGCAGCAAAGTAACTGTGCCTTTTTTTTTAATATTCTATACGTGTAACTAAGGGGCGGGTCTAGTATTACTGTAACCAAGGGGCGCATTTATTATTATTGTTATATATCATGTAACCAAGGGGCTGCTCTATTATTACGCTAACCAAGGGGCAGATCTGTTATAGCGTGTAAGCAAGGGGAGGGTCTATTATTATTATATCGTGTAAGGGGCGGATGGCTACAGAAGAGGGCGAATGTTAAATTAATGGGCAGAGCTCGATATATAACAATAATAATAAATGCGCCCCTTGGTTACAGTAATACTAGACCCGCCCCTTAGTTACATGATAGACGCCCCTTGCAGAGTAGCACAACCATCGGGAGCGCGCAGCATCGCCTCGTACAATTACATGTTAACTGCGCCTGCACGGTGTAGAGTTCACTCAGAGCTGTTTAGGTTCGGCAGATTTCGTAAGCTCCGTAGTCCTTTGCACTGCGCAAGCGCTGCGCCTGCGCAGTACAGGGGGTCCTTATCCGGCAGGGGTAACTTTTTCGGCAGGACACTGGAATTACACTACTGCCATCTAGTGGCGGTAGATGTAATTGGGGAAACGCTGCCCAAGTAATGGGAACTGAGTTACCATGAGGGAAAAAGTAATCAGTTAGATTACTCGTTACCCTCTAAAGTAACTGCGTTATGTAACTCTGTTTATTTTCAGGTTACTTACATCACTGGTAAGCACCAAAGGGCTACCCAGTAAACCAAATACAGCCCTTAGGCCGTAGCTTGGCACTGGGGCTTTAAGGTCTGTTAATCAATGTACTGTATGTTAAATGTAATATTAGAACCATTTTTCTAAGAAGCAAGAGTAATGGTGACAGTATTACATGGCTGCCTTATTTCTAATGGAGCATGCAGAAATAGCTAGTTTTTGCTCTCCCATAAAAATCAATAATACCCATTTGTAGCTAGAAACTGTGTGACAGATCCTAACGTGGCAACACATGTATTACAAATAGATATTATAAATGACGAGACACAGGAGTGAGCAGCAGCTTTTTTTGCCATTGCACAAATAGAATTTCTAGCAATCATCCTCTTCCCTCCCTATTCTATTCATCTGAATTCCGTCTCACTTGTGTAATGTCACAGCTTGGATTGGGATGGGTTGTGAGCTTCTAACATGGCTACAGAGACATTGCCATTCAACAAGGCTCTTCAGCGAGCGGCTATGTCATTACAATGTAGCAGCAGAATAGTTGATTTTGAATTGAATGAGCTTTATCGAGCAGTGTGAGGCCGAGGCTCACTTTTTTTTAATGAATAATCCTGTATATGTTTTTCCTCCCTTGGAAACGTGAAATGCCATTCACAGCCACTAGAATCACGCTGCTCTGTGAGAGCAAGAAGGCAACAGCTTTTACCATCCTCTGCCTTGTAAACCAGCCAATGATTTAGCGTAAGAAGCTTATTTCAAGAATTGTCTTTTTTTTCCCAAATGCCCAGCTTCAGAGATCTGGGCAGACCGCACAGACATACTGGCATTACCACGCTACATTAGGTAGTGAATGCATCCTTGCTGACTACAGTGCTTTAAACAAGCTCTGTTTTGATTGTTCATATACTAACTGAAAATGACCAGCCTTTCCCAACATTGCCATGGAGGAACCCTTGAAATCATTTTTAGGAAAAACCCATGCCTGAAATTATTATATCTACAACTTATTAATATGCAGGGCTGGACTGGGACAAAAATTTGGCCCTGGACTTTATCCAGACCGGCCCACTTGTGTTGGTGCTTCAATCATCATGGCACCATGGTTGATATGGTGTCAGGATGATTGAAGCGCATTGTTTCTATTATTTCATTGTAATATAACATGAAATAGTTCAACTCACCATAATGCAGAATCAGTGGGAGCCCTGAGTGTGTCACTTTCCACATCACTTGTCAGCAGAGGCAGCTTGTCACTTGCCAAGTTGCCTGCCACCAGGTGCCACATGTCACTTGCCACCATTGCCTGTCACCAGATGCCGCATGTCACTTGCCACCATCGCCTGTCACCAGGTGCCGCATGTCACTTGCCACCATCGCCTGTCACCAGATGCCGCATGTCATTTGCTACCATTGCCTGTCACCAGATGCCGCATGTCACTTGCCACGTTGCCTGCCACCAGGTGCCGCAAGTCACTTGCCACCATCACCTGTCACCAGATGCCGCATGTCACTTGCCACCATTGCCTGTCACCAGATGCCGCATGTCACTTGCCACGTCGCCTGTCAACCAGATGTCACTTGCCACGTTGCCTGCCACCAGATGCCGCATTTCACTTGCCACGTTACCTGCCACCAGATGCCGCATGTCACCAGATGCTGCATGTCACTTGCCACGTTACCTGCCACCAGATGCCGCATGTCACTTGCCATGTACCTGCCACCAGATGCCGCATGTCACTTGCCATGTACCTGCCACCAGATGCCGCATGTCACTTGCCATGTTACCTGCCACCAGATGCCGCATGTCACTTGCCACATTACCTGCCACCAGATGCTGCCTGTCACTTGCCCGGTCGCCTGTCACCAGATGCTGCATGTCACTTGCCATGTTACCTGCCACCAGATGCTGCATGTCACTTGCCACGTTACCTGCCACCAGATGAAGATGCATATCACTTGCCCCGTCGCCTGTCACCTGCCAAGTCACTTATCACCAGATGCAGTGCTACTACAGGACTTGATGGGCACCTCCAACCCAGCTCTGTACCCCCCCCCCCCCCAAACACACAATGTGACAAGGAAGGAGAGAGAGATACACAGCGCAAAATGTAGCATTAAAACAACTTTTATTACACTTAAAGAACGTTACTGACAAAGTTAGTAGAGTAAAAGGCATTGAGACACTGTGCAAGAGTCCAGGCTTGTCATTGATCTGAATTAGGAGCTCCCACCGATAACCGATCCGGCCAGTAGATGCATTGGTGTGTACTACTACTTCATGGTGGCGGAGGAATGATGGCCTGAAGGATGCGTCACCTCCCACATCTTGCATCTTGCGGTCTGGCAAAATCCGGCATTTACTGCGCATGCGTCGGATTCCCATCTGACGCATGCGCAGTGCGGCCCCGAGAAATTCAGTATCTACTGCGCATGCGTCGGATTTCCGCCCGACGCATGCGCAGTACGGTCTGACAAAATCCGGCATCTATTGCGCATGCGTCGGATTCTCGTCCGGCGCATGCACAGTGCGGTCTAGCAAAATCCAGCATCTACTGTGTGGCTCCAAAGAATCCGGCATCTACTGCGCATGCGCCAGATTCCTGTCCAGCGCATGCGCCAGATTCCTGTCCAGCGCATGCACAGTGCGCCCTTGAGAAATCCGGCATCTACTGCGCATGCATCGGATTCCCCCATCCGGCGCATGCACAGTGCACTCTTGAGAAATCCGACGCATGCGCAGTAGATGCCCGATTTTGCCAGACCGCACTGCGCATGCGTCGTCCGGGAATCCGATGCATGCGCAGTAGATACCGGAGTTCCCTTGTAAAAATCACGTGACCATTGACGCAATGCAATTCACTCCTGGGACATTCTTTCACTTTAATGCCACGTACACACGATCAGAATTTCGGCCAGCAAAAGACCGATGAGAGCATGTTCTCAATGTTTCCGACGGAAAAAGTTTCTATCGGAAATTCCGATCGTCTGTACCAATTCCAACGCACATGCTCGGAAACAATTCGACGCATGCTCAGAAGCATTGAACTTCATTTTCTCGGCTCGTCGTAGTGTTGTACATCAATGCGTTCTTGGCGGTCGAAAGTTCAGCAAACTTTTGTGTGACCGTGTGTATGCAAGCCAAGCTTGAGCGGAATTCCGTGGGAAAAAGCATCCAAGATTTTTCCGACGGAAAATCCGCTCGTGTGTATGCGGCATAAGTGTTTATATAAGTGATGTATGGATACTTAAGCATTCATTGAGTGTGTTCATGTATTATTTTGCATACTTATTTATATTTTTATGTGTATTTAATTTATGAGGATTGAGCGTTTTTTTTTTAAAGGGTAGGAAACTGTTTTTTTTGGAATATACATGTTTTACTTAAAGCGGAAGTAAACCCTCCTATCATTTTCAGCCAAGGAAGCTGCCATCTTGGTCTCTGTCTAATCTTCAACTGCCATGATGAGGCACATGTGATCAGTTAAGACTCCAGCCATTGGATGGGTCGACAGATTGGTTGAGAGCACAACCAATGTGACAGCTAGCATTCTACGGCATGCCGGGAATGTAACTTTTTTTTTAAGCCGTTAAATCGATGGGTTTACTTCCGCTTTAAAGTGTTACTAAACCCACAACAGTAAAAGCAGTCTGTATATGAAGTAAAGCATGCTTGTTTTACTCACTGTGGAACCTAATGGGGTTAATCTTCTGCATTGTGTAAAAAGGCTGTTTGATCCTGTCTTCTCTGATCCTCCCTTTCTTCCACAGTCCCCAATCCATCTCCTGATAGAACAGAGCCTTGGGGGCAAGCTGCACATGCTCAGTTTGGTGTGTATTGCTAGAGAGTTTATTTTTCTTGGTAGAGTGCATGTGATCAGCACAGGGCCAATCAGCACTGTCCAGACAGAGGGTCAGGAGTCCTACAGCCTCATAGGACTATCAGGGGAGAATGAAAACTTTCTTTAAATAAAGAATTTGCAAAAAAAATGGCCAGGTTTATTACATTCCCAATCAGTTATCTAATGGAAGCATTGCTGGTGAATCCTGGCAAATCCTTGAGGGTGTATTCTTCCCATACAGGACAGAGGTGAAGATGAAGGTAAGCGGACTACAGCATGGTCTCCTGTGTAGTATTAGCGGCTCACACAGTGAGGTTACTTGTTTTTCTTGGTTCCACTCGGTGATTGCACTTGTTTTCCATGGTTCCTGGGTATATCCTAATGTGAATCCTTCTCTTTGCACTTGCAATTAATTCCCATGAAATGTAAAGTGAGATGAAACAGAGAGAATGAGTAACAGGATTCCAATTATCCTAAATGAATCGGCAAACCTCTAAATTGGACAAAGTGAATTCTCATTTTCCTTCATAAACCTGAGACTTCCGATCCCAGTCTACGCTGACTTGATAGGGTTGAGCATGTTATCTTATTTTAGTATTCTCTCCTTTGTCTCCGGAGAAACAAATCAGAATTGGCAGCGCAGGACAAAATGTGACGGTAATTCTAAAGGTTTCCTTAATAGTTTCTCTGGTGAATGACAGAGAAATGGAAATAATTTACCGCAGACTTAATAGAAAACAGCGTTTTTCAGCCATTTCACGGGATGAATATAATGTAGTAGGGGGATTTTTTTTTTCTCTCTTTCGCATATCTATATTTTGCACCATGTATTTGTGTACACGCTGCATAAATAATTCATGGACCATGGATTACATTTTGGAGCTATTTCTCAGTGCACACGTACATTCATCAATTCAACATTAAACCTTTCTTGCGATCATTAAAAAATAAAATTGAACATCAGGCAGAAATAAAGGACTTAAATGAATGCACCTCTGTATTCATTAATAATTTTTTTTTATTTTTTTAATGGCAGTGTAGGTACCTGAATTCGACCCGGTATCTGCCTCTTACAGGCCTTATAGAAGGAGTTGTACAACTGTAATCAGTTGTACTGCAGTGCTCATATGAGGAACCTGCTGGTGGTAGGGGAGCACAGCTTATCAGTGTTGCCAACCCCCCCCCCAAGTGAAATTTTTTGGCAGGATGCCAAATTTACAAACGTCACCAATTTCTTTACTAAAACTGCAAAAAAGTACTTAAAATGGCCATTTTTTGGTGCCAAACTGTGCAAATATCAATATTTTAACTATAAACGTATAGTTAGTGCTATTAGTTTAAGTTAAACAAAATTCAGAAAACATTTCTCTATTTACATGAAGGTCAGGTTAATATAACCCAGCCAGCACAGAGTTCCCCCTTACATCAGAGTCTGCAGAATTCCCCCTTGCAGTGCAAAGGGAGAACTCTGCAGACCCTGATGTAAAAAGAAAATGCCACAGATCATGATCTAAGGGGGAATTCTGATGTAAAGGGGGGCTCTGTGTTCCCCTTTACATCAGAGTTCCCACTTAAATCAGGGTCCGCAGAGTTCTCCCTTGCACTGTATGGGGAAATCCTGCAGACTCTGATGTAAAGGGGAACGTTGGGAACCACCTTCCGCAGAGTGAATACACTAAGGTAAGGGGGGGAGTTACTGATATAAGGGGGAACCTTCATATCAGCGCCCCCTTACATTACTGTATTCACTCCCCTTAAACATCAGTGACCCCCCCCTTCAGACTGGCCTAGGGGCGCTGTCACTGACCTCCTCTCAGGTGCACCGTGCAGAGCTCAGTCAGACGGCTCCAGGTTGGTGGCTCTGGTTTTATCCTATAGTCTCTTCTACACAGTCTACACATGTCTGACTCCTCTCGTGATCCCCAATCTGGTGGCGCTCCCACTCTTGACTCCTCTTCCAGCTCCCCTTCAGAAACTGCAGACATGATAAATGACAAGAGATGGTTAGAGGATGCAGACATGGCACAGGAGATGGTTAGAGGATACGGAGATGGTCAGAGGATACGGGCAAGACACAGGAGATGGTTAGAGGAGATGGACATGGCACAGGAAATGGTCAAAAGATATAGACATGGCACAGGAGATGGTTCAAAGATATAGACATGGCACAGGAGATGGTTTAAAATATAGACATGGCACAGGAGATGGTTAAAAATATAGACATGGCACAGGAGATGGTTAAAAATATAGACATGGCACAGGAGATAGTTAAAAGATATGGACATGGACTGTCTCTGACCGACCTTGTGCACTCACCAGGTCACAGGTGTGCTTGCACTGCTGGCCAGGGCCTGGTGTGTGTCCGTCCGGCCCTGGGGGTGTCCAAGTCTGCGCTGTCCATCTCCCATTCCATAGTTACACGCCAGCCCACTGCACTATCCATGTCAGCACACACAGCCTTTGTCAGACAATGCCGCCCCACCTCCTGGCGTCCCAGCACCACACCGGCCGAATGCAGGGTCAGCTCAGGATCGGATCGTCTTGGGATCTTCAAAATTGCGTATGCGCAGTTCTGACCCGAGCCGATCGCAGCCATATTTACTGGCACATTTCTACTTTTATGGGCAGGAGAAAAGTGCCCTGTTTTTACGGGCTGCCTGTAAAAATACGGGCGGTTGGCAACACTGCAGCTTTTCTGTCTGCTGCTTCTCTTTTCACTGTCCGTTCACAGGCTGGGAGAGAGAAAAGACTTTTAAGTGTATTTATTTAGGTTAGGTTCACACTCTTTCGGGTGCGGCGGCTCACGTTTGCACGGACATTTGCATTTCACACAGGAAAAAGATTCCTGCAGCATTTTAAAAAGGCAGCAGCCAGATAATCACATGGTGCTTTTGCACCATGTGATTTCCCTGTGGTTTCTGTACCTGCAAAAGCTCTGCATTTTTAGATGCGTGGGGGTGTCATTAACCACCCTGGCGGTATGATTATTTTGCATCGAAATTTGGCGTCTTATATTCGTTTTATATTCTTAGCTATAACACACTTAAATCTGTCCAAACAAGAGTCTAGTAGATATCCCGGGTATGATAAAGTTTAAAACACAAAATCGTAAATTATAATATAAATAATTATAAAAAATAATAATAATAAAATTAATTTCCCCCCAATTTCGCTCAATTTTGCAAGTGTTCTAATTTACTATCACTGTTTTCTACTCTAGCTGGTCTAAAACCACTTTTGACGTAAAGGGACAATTTTTAGTTGCTATGGAAAATCTCAAGTTTCTAGGCAGAAAGAACAGTATATATAATATAAAACTGCATGCAGGGCATTGGACAAAGCACTAAGGACAAAAGGGATGTGAAATGATTTTATACATTAATGTAATCTGTAAGATTACAGTGTACTGTATGTGTTATGAATTTTCTGTTTTTTATTTGCCACCGGGCTCTGCCCCTGTGTGGCACTATGCTCACATGGAACGGAGCCCGGCACACAGAGGTATCCGGCGCAGGTCACAGCCCGCAGACACAGCGGGGGGGCATGGCAGGATCCTGGGGAAAATGTAAGTACACTGCTCCAGGATCCTGCAATGCAATCCTTGGGAGCCACACTCGGGAAAACCACCAGGGAGGTTAAAGCGGTTCGGCACACATTTCATTTAGTAAATCTCTAACTAAATGAAATGTGTTTTTTTTTTTTTTTTCACTTACCTTGTAATCGATGACTTCCTGTCTTCTGTCTCTTCGGGGGTGGGCGGGGTCTGTGCCGGGATCCTCGTCACGCCGCACTGTCTCCTGGGATCTGGTGTCATTGATCCCAGGAGTCTGTGCGGGAATCTTCCGAAATCTCGCGAGATTTCGGAAGATATGTCCGAAATCTCGCGAGATGTCGGCACATCTGAAATTTCGGAGAACGTGAGCTGCACTTTGCCGTTACTACGCACGCGCGAGCTCGGCGCAGTAACGGCGGTGCATGCTGGGCCATCTAAAGTGCCTGTGGGGTTTCACATGCCCACAGGCAAGATGGCCCCCAGCAGAAAAGAAGAAGATAAAGAATTTTATCGGAGGAAAACCGGCTGCGATCGAGATGGAAGATGGAACAGGTAAGTCCCCCAATTTAGCTATATGGCCTTGGCATATTGCCCAAAAAAAAAAAAAGCAGTGCAGAACCGCTTTAAGAATGAATGGCAGCACCATGAGTTTTTAAATTTGACATCTACTGGGCTTATATCTATTATTTACATTTGACAGGTTTATTGCTCTGCCAAGAGACACTCCAGGGATCTGAGAGGAGAGAAACACAGAGAATAGCTATGCTGCCCCTTCCCTCTGCTGCCCATTCACAGAAGCCTTTGTATTTTGCGAATGGGTTTCTCTCTGGAACTACAGCGATAGCTGTCTTCCTGAAGTACTATAAAGCGGTCAGATATAAATAATAGAGCTAAGCCCAGGAGGTGTCATGCACCTTGCTGGACTTAACTCATAGCATGCCTTCATTTTTTATAAAGGAGCTGAATTGCTGGAATTTAGCTTTAAAGGGGTTGTAAAGGTTTGTGTTCTGAAAAAACACCTATCAGTGACCGGCCTCCCAACCCCCCCATTTTACTTACCTGAACCCTCAAACTTGACCCACGGGGACGCGCTCTCTCTCTGCCCGGGGTTCTTGGCTCTTGATTGGATAGATTGATAGCAGCGCCCCCATTGGCTCCCGCTGCTGTCAATCAAATCCAATGACGTGGGCTCCGGGGCCAAGTCCTGCATTCGGCCTCTATGGACGCGGGATGCTGTACTAGGGATCACGCCCGCAAGGTAACCCCCTGGGAGAGCGCTTCTCCCAGGGGGTTATCTGATGTGGGGAGGAGCGGCGAGAGCTGCCGAAGGACCCCAGAAGAGCAGGTTTAGGGACACTCTGTGCAAAACGAGCTGCACAGTGGAGGTAAGTATGATATGTTTGTTATTTAAAAAAAAAATAAACCTTTAGTGTCAATTTAAGTTGCTTTTTACATGCATATTACAGTTTATCTCTAAGGAAGGTGTGCATTGCCAGAAGCAACATAAAAATACAGCAAATAATATTTTTTAACAGACCACACCCTCAATGAACTAAAATGCAGGGGCGTGTATATTATTATTATTATTAATATTATTATTATACAGGATTTATATAGCGCCAACAGTTTATGCAGCACTTTACAAAATGATAGCAGATATAGCTATATTTCTTGAGCTGGAGGCTAAAATTGAATCCGTAGTAGTTTACCAGTCCTTAGATGTGGTAGCTGTAATGTAAAAAATGCTTTCCTTGGATAAACAGATCAAAAGGGTAAGAGAAGTTCATTGTTTGCATTTATATATGTTACAGGCAGTGTGTGAAATCAGGCATTCTATAGAATGCCTCGGCAATGTATGAAAGGGCAAATTTCATGCACTGCCTGTAATATATATATATATATAAGAAATTTCAAAACTTGAGTAACATGCCTAGCTTTTGCTATGCATCCCACACATAGCTTAGAAATGTTTCATGTCTTCTATGGTCTTCCACTCACAGAAGCATAGTTGCCTGTGCTCATATGCTTTTCTTGCTTTCTTGTTGGTAATTAAAGTGCTTGTAAAGGTATTTTTTTTAGAATTAAAATAATATACATGTTATAGTTACCTGCTCTTTGCAATGCTTTTGCACAGAGTGGAACAAACCTCCTCTTCTTGGGTCCTTCCACTGGTGTTTTTGGCTCCACGTCTTTGTTGTGTGCCCACATAGCAGGCCGCTTGCTATGGGGGCACACATGCAGGCTCGATCCTGAGCTGAGCTGCGTGCGTCTATTGATGCACACAGCACAGATCAGCCCCACCCACTGCTCTCTGCTCACAGGATTTGATCGACAGCAGCAGGAGCCAATGGCTGAGGTTCGTTGGTTAGTTTCTGTTTAGTCTGAAAATAAAAATGTGCCGTGGGAAATATTTTAGACAGCAAAATAACCTGCAATGAAACAAAAGGACTTTGAGTGCTCCACCTCATGTATATACATTTGGTAAAGCTTTGACATCTCTACATTTTTACGCCAGTGGCCTACTATTTCTATTTGATACAGATTGTAGCCAGCACCTATAAACACCTCATTTCTCTTATCAATAAAAAGCTAACCCTTCCCCTCTTGATCCAAATAAAATAAAATAAAATGCTTTAGATACATTTTAATCATGGCATCATTTCCTCCAAGTGCCAAAAAAGTGATTCTAGAGCAGGAAAGTTCTTCAACAACTTAGCCTCTGCATTTTATCATCAGAAAACCGAAACATTAGGTGAGCACATAGAACATGATTAATGGAGTCACTTAGAACAATCATCTGATGTCTCCTACAGATAATCTTGGTCGTGTCATCATCCGTCAGGTCTGATTGTAATAAATGATAAGGCTGTGAACACAAGGTTATTCTATCCTGGGTATCCATTATCCTGTTTATCTCATTAATGCAACTTTTCCTGGCATAATCAATCTGCCCTTTTGCTGACTTGGCATTTTAGTGAATAAGTTGGTATAGCCAAAAAAGAGTTCATAATAGCAATTAGATCATCCAAGGGAAACCTCCCCAAGAACAGTTCTGTCACTGCAACCTAATTCCTCATTCTGCTGCAGACTCAAGCACCAAAGAAATACTCACTTGGCTGGAGGTCAAAATGGATGCAAGACTAACGATTACGTTAGGACATCCCTAGTCTAGATTTCACCAAATTAAAGTAAATCAAAACTCAATGACTACATCATAATATATCACTATCGTGTCTTGAAAAAGTATTCATACCCCTTGAAATTTTCCACATTTTGTCATGTTACAACCAAAAACGTAAATGTATTTTATTGGGATTTTATATGATAGACCAACATAAAGTGGCACATAATTGTGAAGTGGAAGAAAAATTATAAATGGTTTTCCCAATTTCTTTACAAATAAATATGTGAAAAGTGTGGCGTGCATTTGTATTCAGCCCCCCTGTACTCTGATACCCCTAACTAAAATCTAGTGGAACAAATTGCCTTCAGAAGTCACCTAATTAGTACATAGAGCCAACATGTGTGTAATTTAATCTCAATTTAAAAACAGCTGTTTTATGAAGCCCTCAGAGGTGTGTTAGAGAACCTTAGTGATCAAACAGCATCATGAATGCCAAGGAACACACCAGACAGGTCATGGATAAAGTCGTAGAGAAATTTGAAGCAGGGTTAGGTTTTAAAAACATATCCCAAGCTTTGAACATCTCACAGAGCACTGTTCAATCCACCATCCAAAAATGGAAAGAGTATGAAACAACTGCAAACCTACTAAGACATGGCCATCCACCTAAAACTAAAGCATATTCCACCTAAAGCAATGGAATGGTTTAGATCAAAGCATATTTATGTGTTAGAATGGCCCAGTCAAAGTCCAGACCTAAATCCAATTGAGAATCTGTGGCAAGACATGAAAATTGCTGTTCACAGACGCTCTCCATCCAATCTGACAGAACTTGAGCTATTTTGCAAAGAAGAATGGGCAGAAATTTCTCTCTCTAGAAGTGCAAAGCTGCTATAGACATCCTCAAAAATACTTGCAGCTGTAATTGCAGTGAAAGATGGTTCTACAAAGTATTGATTGGAGCTGAATACAAATGCACGCCACACTTTTCACATATTTATTTGTACAAAATTTAGAAAAACATTTATAATTTTCCTTCCACTTTGTGTTGGTCTATCACATAAAATCCCAATAAAATACATTTAAGTTTTTGGTTGTAACATGACAAAATGTGGAAAATTTCAAGGGGTGTGAATACTTTTTTAAGGCACTGTAATTTTAAAGTTACTTTTAGTCTTTTATAAATCTGCAGCTTTCATTTAAAAATACCTGATAATCCCACCATAATAGTCCTTGTTCAGATACTTCTTATTTTAGGGTCACAAAGCTCCTTTTCTGTTGTGCCAGATATACATATCTTTTTTCTAGGCGTCTTCTGTCCAGTCAATTGACATTACAGGTCTTCTTAAAGAGGAGGGCCGGGCAAAAAAAAAAAATTAAAAGTCAGCAGCTACAAATACTGCAGCTGCTGACTTTTAATAATCGGACACTTACCTGTCCCGGGGTCCAGCGATGCGGGGGAACGAGACCCCCCCTCGTTCCCCGCTCCGCTCACGACGCCGGCATTCTTAATGTGGGAACCCGGCTGGGCTTCACAGCCGGGCACCCACTGCGCATGCGCGAGCGGCGCCGTGCGCCGTGATTCGACGCTCACTCATCTGGGACACATGACATGTCCCAGATGACTGTGCGTTGCCTACAGGAAGTGACTTTTAGCCCGGGCAATGAAGGTGGCAGACTTCGAGGGACCCCCTAGCAACAGGCATTTAGAGGTGAGTAAAAACATTTTTTTTTTCCAATTATTTTTTTTTAATTTTTTTTATGATTTTTAAGCCCCTTTTTGTTTTTTGGTTGCAACCCCACTTTAAGTCTTTTTTTCCCTTTGGGGTGGGGCAACTTTCTGTAATGGTCTCCTGTAAGCCCAGCATGGGAGGTGGGCCCCTGACATCCAGTCTTACAGAAAGTGGGTTGAAAAACACAAAGCGTCATTCAGCCTGAAAAGGACTGGCACTGGATCGGTAAGTTGGTGAATCTATGGGGGACAACACTGGAGATAGCGAGAGTATAACTGCTTATTTATTTTTTAACTCCTGCAGGGAAATAACATTTTTTAAAGCTTTGCACAAGCTAGCTTTAAAGTGTCATTATACAGTACCAAAATATTTTTAAGAATGTTTTTCTTAAACTGTTACATTCTTTACCTTTTAAACCCTTGTGTTTTTTCACCTTAATGCATCCTATGCATTAAGGTGAAAAAACTTCTGTCACTGACCAGCCCCCCCCATTTTACTCACTTTATTCCCACGCCAGAGAAGCGCTCTTCCCGTTGTCTCAGCTCTTGATTGGATAGATTGATAGCAGCGCAGCCATTGGCTCCCATTTAACTTATCAAATCCAATGATGTGGGTGCCAGGGGACAAGCCGAGTCCAGCATTCTGCGTCTATGGACGCAAATGCTGGACTCGGGAGCGTGCATGCAAGGTAACCCCCTTCTCCTAGGGGGTTTTGTGGGGAGGAGCTACCAGCGCTGCCGGGGGATCCCAGAAGTCGAGGATCAGGGCCACTGCACAGTGGAGGTAAGCATACCATGTTTGTTATTTAAAAAAAAAAAAAAATAGCTTTACAATTACTTTAAGTTAAAGCCCTAAATTATTCAAGTTGTATAAATTTGTAAATACGTGGTTCATCCTGTCATTATATTTCACCTCTTTATTTTATGTGACAACGCAATAGTAGCCGACCCTCTGTCTGTTGCGCTGCCACCTTTACTTCCTCATATCAAGGAAGCTGTTTGTTTCCTATTTTTTTTTCTTTACGCTGCCCCACATGACTATTTTGTTATGTTTAGGGGTGGCTTAAGAATTTAGATTGACAAGTCTCCCCTCTCTCCTCCTCTCCAACCACAGTATTACAATGTCATCTTACAAAGCAGCTCTACAAGGAACTACATCACACAGCCACAACAGTGCCAGTCAGCGCTGTGCGAGCATGGGAAAACTTTTCAGACTTCCTCAGATGGCGTATACTAGATTTTTCATCTGATTCTTGCTTGCTCTTCCTCCAGGTTTTTCCAGGGCAGGAGCAAGGATGGAAATTCTCATGACCACAGTATAGGTGATCCCCAAAATGTTTTTTGAAACACTTTTTTAAAAAATTGGTAACAATTGGAATTGATTACTACCGTATATACTCGAGTATAAGCCAAGTTTTTCAACACATTTTTTGTGTGCTGAAAGTGCCCCCCTCGGCTTATACTTGAGTCAAGCACTTTTCTGCAGCAGAGAATGACATATTCCAAACCGACTTTGGGGCCCTGTATCTCGGGGCCACTTGGTGCTAGGAACACCATTTGGATATATTGTAGGGCCAGTTCCACTGGGTTTGCACACCAAATTTGGGGTTCCTAGCACCAAGTGGCCCAGAGATACGGGGCCCCATATTCGGTCAACTGTGTCCATCTGCAGCAATATCATTTCAGGACCCTTTGTGTAAAGAGACCCCAAATTTTGGCTGCAGCTAGGGGGCATCTAGTAACACTTAACTACCGAGTTTGAAGTTCGGGGGACCTATGGCTACAAATATGCACAGTGAGGCATGCATATGGGCACAGTGAGGCTGAAAATGGGCATTGTTGACCCTCTTTTCCGCTTACAGTAGCTGCGCATTTCTCACCCTAGGCTTATACTTGAGTCAATAAGTTTTCCCATTTTTTTGTGGTGAAATTAGGTGCCTCGACTTATATTCGGGTCGGCTTATACTCGAGTATATACGGTATATGGAAAATTAGGATGATGGATATAAAGTAGTTAATGTGAGTCTAAGGCTGGCCATTGACAGATGTCTTTTTCAGTTCAGCCATTGGGCTGAATGGAAAAAAAAACAAACGGATTCTGCCATCCACATAAAGGAATCCTCCCTGCTGAGACCATGTATTCTGACAGCAGGGATTCTCCTCTTTCAGAATATGCTGATCAGCGGCTGCAGTCTCTGATCAAGAAAAAAGTTTCCAATAATCCCATGTGGCAGAAGTCAATCAAGCAGGAGCAGCTTAATGGGAAATTTAGATCCATCTATGGCCAGTTAAATATTAATTTAGCAGACATGTTGCCTGTACACAACACATAGTAACCTATGCCTTATTTCTAAGGACATTTATCTGACTTGTTAGTCTGATGAGCACTTTAAAAGCATGATGGAGGCAGGGGCAGACTGACAACTCATGGGGCCCCCGGGCAATAGGAGATTATGGGGCCCCCAGGCAATCAGAGATTATGGGGCCACACAGTATACATACGCACATTATACAATCACACAGTATACACAGACATGTTTCTATTGGCTGAGAAGGTACTGGAGAGGTGGGGCAGCTATAATCTCTGGATTTTTAGACCAAAAGGATGTCGGTAAGGGACATTTCAGAGACAGATGTAAAAAAAAACACAGATTTTTACATACTGTTCCTGGTTTTACTGAGGCTGGCAACCCTGATGGGGCCCCCTAGTGGCCCAGGGCCCTCGGGCAGTGCCCGAGTGGCCGAATGGTCAGTCTGCCCCTGGATGGAGGGTTCCATAATTGTCTTGTAAGAGGGCTATGGCAAGGCAGACATTTTTTTCATGTTATTCCATACTGATGTCCTAAGTAGATTTCCATTTAATCTAAGAATCTCATTTAAGCCTCTATTTTCTCACAAAGAGCATTGCCAAGAGAATCATTTTACACTGATCATTGCTTATAATTATTTTAGTTAAACAGCTTTTCAGCAGGCTATGGCCTCAGAGTTTGCTTTGCAAAAATGATAATATCCCTCAAGATTTATAGCATAATATTACAGCAATAATACCTCTGCCTGTGTGAGGTTGTCCATAGTGTTATTTAATGTATGTAAGGGAACCATTCTTTATGGCATTTGAATCTTTTCTCTCTATCAAGTCTACATTAATAACACTCAGAGGTACATCTGCAGCTGATAACATTGTTAAATTGCTCTGACAAAAGTGCACCTTGTGTTACTTTATTTCTTAAATTATCCTGTCACATATCATATTAAATCCTTTTATCTTCATGCACTGGTACAAGTTACCATTTTCCTGAAATTATTTTTTTTTGACGATTACACTAAATTACAAAGCTACAGTTTTAGATCTCTCTCAGTACATGCTTTGTAGATATCAAAGCTTTACAGCACAAACACTAACAGTTGCACCCCAGGTCTTAAAGTGGTAGTAAACGCTGTAAAGAAAGAAAAAATCCTCCTGCAAGGCAATGTCATAAATGTGCTAGTATGCATCGCTTATCTAAAGGTCCATTGGCGTTTACTCCCACTTTAAAATGCTGTTATACACATATCTGTGTTTAAAGGTACGCAAATGTGTTAAGCCATCTGGTGTAGGGGCATAGAAGGAGGTGAACTATCTAGCCTTAGCAGAGCACATAAAGTCTCCTTGTGCAAGTAATGATATTGCATAAACCAAAGACTAAAGTTGGTCATACACCATTAGTTTTTTTCAGATTGCTACATCCACATAAACCAGGTGGATGGAGAAAATTCCCCCGCCAGGACATTGCATTGTGATAGCTTCCCCTAACACTAAGGGCCTAACTTTTACTGACTTTTACTTTTACTGACAGGCCCCAACTCTCTGAAGCCTCATACACACGATCGGACCTTGAACCGACTTTCCCGTGGATTTTTGCCCAAAGGGCGTTGACCCCAAGTTGGTATTGCATACACACGATCGGACTTTTTAGGCAACAAACATGAACGTAGTGACATTTCAACGTACTGACGACACTTCAAAAGAGGACGTTCGAATACTCCAGCGCCACCTTTGGTCAACTTCTATATTGTTGTCTCATCTTTTGCATCGGTTCTGAGCATGCGTGTTTGTACTTTGTACAAAAGTCCGTTGGTTTTGTGTACACACGGTCGGACTTTGGTCCATCGGACTTTTGTTGGCAGAAAGTTGGTCCGTTCGCACAGCCAACAAAAGTCCGATGAAACCTGGAAAAAGTTAGTCCGATGGAGCGTACACACGGTCGGATGTTGGTCCAAAACAGCTAATTTGCATGTTGGTTGTCAATAAGGCCGATCATGTGTACGGGCCTTTACCCTCACTGTAACTTTAAACTTCACATTAGCATTGCCTGTTATTCTAACACTCCCATTAACCTTAAAGTGGGGTTCCACTGCCTCTGACTTTTTTTTTTTTTTTTGTGTCCAATTCAAATCTCATACAGGTTTCAAATCGTTACTCACCTCTTCCGTTTTTGCTGCTTTAATCGTTGATTTCTCTCAATAAAATATGTAGTTATAAAATAGCCATCCAGGGGTTTCATCTTGCCTGTGGGCATGTGAAGCCCACAGGCATTCTCTTCCGGGAATCGCTGACGTTGCTTTCCCATCATGCAACCGGCGTTGTATCGCAGATCTCGCGCATGCGCAGTAGACTCATATCGGAGTGCCGTCCACAGCTTTGGTTGCCATCACAACGGGCGGCGTCGTCGGAAGTCCCGCCCCGTTGTGATGGAAGTAACGTGATTCTAGCCCTCGACGCTGCTCAAAGATTCCTGGGAAATGGTGACACACATCTCCCAGGAGCCTTAGCGAGCCGGACCGCCGAGGGAAGTGACGTTTTTAGCCCGGGCTATGGAAGAGGCAGATTTCGTGGGACCACCTAGCAACAGGGAGAAATAGGTAAGTGAAATTTTTTTTTTTTATCCAATTTTTTTTTATTATCAGATTGGATGCAGATCTAAATGAAGTTGTAATTTGGGGGGAAACACCACTTTAACACTAATACTTCCTGTATTCCTAACCAGAGTATATCCTGAATTTTGGATGATATTAAATTCAGACCAGATTTCATGGATTCAGATGGCCAAATCCGAATCTGAATTTCAGTGTTATTCTTGGTGGTTTGGGTTTCCCAAAGACTTCTGGAAGAAAGTAATCAAGGGCTGCTTTAATGGTGGTTTCTGCCTCATATCTGCTTCTGCTTGGGCTTGACTACCAATGCCACCATGTCCTGCCATTTTATCTTAGAGTTGATCAAGGTGCTTCTGGGCTCCATCTTCTCATCAGGTGAGGCTACCAGGAGCTTTTTAAACCATTCTGCATTTTGCTGCTCTGTAATACTGTATACACTTTTTTTTAATCATGGTTCAGATTTCCCTCAACTTCAATGGAACTTCCAGTTTGGAAATTCAAAATTTTGAAGGTTTGCAGATTTTTAAAAGTTTCAACCAAACCACAAATGGTCCAAGACTAACCCTGCCTGAGACCTTTACGGTAATCCTCAATGTATCCCTGACCCTCACACTAACCCTTCTTGTAACCCCAAAACTAAAACTACATTATTTTACCGTAACCCTTTGTTTGCATATACATCTCTCCGGCACTGGGATTCTCTGCTTCTGGATGAAATTAGAAATCCTTTGGCAGGTAAAACGATTTCATATATGAAGTCATCTGTGTATTAGCTATTTGCCTCAAGTTCAAATTTAAAGTATAATTAAATCTATAAGGAAAACTGTATCGTTAAAAACAATTTAAACTATGCTTCATTACCATTTATATATTCCTTTTTTAAACTTACACTGGGGTATTTTGTAGAGCCGTGCATGACTCCGAGGCTCTCTTTAGCTAGTTTCCAGCCTGTGCACCTACGGCTATAAAATTACAATTGATGATGTCTGGTTTTTCCGATAAGTATGGATTTTTTTTTAAATTGCAACCGACATCTCAAATAAGCAAATACACTAATGGGTAATGCCAGATGTTTTATAAAGGATTCTATAATATCAGAGCAAAATGAATAGATATACACTTAAAGATGACAAATCAAAGCTTTATATGTATGAGTTAAAATTCTCTGAAGTCTCTTCCTAGAACAGTCACTTGCCTTCTGTTTTAGATTCAGTTGGTCACTTCAGTCAAAAGGAAAAAGACACAGAATCACCAAGTGACCTTAGTCACCTTACGCACTTGTCACCTTGGGCTTATGTCTTGGAGAAGAAGTGCTGAAAGCCACCACCCATATTACCCTTTTAGTCAAAGACATGACAAGTACATGTCCTTGACCACCCAGATAAGACACACTCTACACGTACTTTGGTTTCCAACATATAGCAGCAAAAATAAATAAAGGACAAATGGTAGCTGTCTAACAAGAGGAAACAAATCTGTCACAGGTCTCCAAAGATATTACTGGGTTAAAACAGGCTTGTCCTGTTTCCTATAAATGTAATGTGTCTGTAAGCATGTACCAAAATAAGGGTCTATTCATAGGCTTATTGCCAAGAATTTTAGAAACTGGGAAGAAGATAATTTAATGGATCTATTCCTTTTTTTGGCAACAGTGCTAACTCTTGTAGAAAGTTCTACTGCTCCAGTGGATCTAGTTTCATGCATAAGTAGAGCTATAGCCCTCTGGGCACCAGTTCAACAAGCGCACAATGGCATAATAACCTCTCTTGTTTAACCCTGATAACAATTATCAAAAATGAAGTGCTATGGGTGACATGAGACCATAGGAAGTAAGCTCACATGTGAGTAAGTGACATGAAATCCTCCTGGGGCGTTGATTCTATGGACCAGCCAGGGTTCTGTCAGGAACCTCTCATTTACGTTTTGGACTTAGAGGCATGCTGACCCCTATGAGTTGTGACTCATAGGTTCACCCTACTCTAACGTTTGCAGACAAACCCTCAAGTAGAGGAGAACAGCAAAGACACATACATGTAGCACTGTTATAAACAGGAAACAAGTGGGGGAGAAGAAAGAGGTCGGGGCAGGCAGCAGACAAGCAAAACCAAAAAAGAGGAAATGGATTGTTTGGGGGGACCTTAAATTACATAATTTTTGGTACATCTAAAGAAAATGCTAGAGAAATTTTACAGAAATTATACAATGAGTTTGTAAAGTGTATTGCCAGCTTTAGAGGTGGCCTACACTAGGACCGTGGTTTTGGATGTAAATGCTAGCTCTGCTGCTCCTGTTGCTGTTCTAAAGGCCCCATGAATGTTTTTATACCCGATTTCACTAAAATGCTCTAACTCAAGAAATTGTGGCTAGGAGTATCTTCTTAAAACTTCCATCTCACTTGCAATCAATATAATCTATGTTTTTTTAGAAACAAAACATCCAGTGTGTTTCAGAGGAAAAGGCTCCTCTACTTTCAGGGCTAACATATACATTTAGAATGAATTAAAATAGTATTAGACCACTTTCACACTGAGGCGCTTTTCAGGCGCTTTCACTCTAAAAACAGCGCCTAAAAAGCTCACGAAAACTTATTTCCATTAAAATCAATGAACGCTTTCACACTGAGGCAGTTTACTGGCAGGGCTGTGAAAAACTCCCCTCCCCATTGAAATGAATGGAAAGCTCTTCAAAAGCGCCTGAAAAGCTCTTCAAAAGCGCTCAGTGTTTTTACTGGCAGTTTAGAAGCGCTTCAGTGTGAAAGTGGCCTTAGTATTGAAAGCTAAAATACATTAGTATTAGTAAAATTATTTAGCACAGTGGTCTCCAAAATTCTAAACAAAGGGCCTGTTTACTGTCTTTTAGACTTGAGGGGAGCCGGACTGTGGCCATTGGGAGTAAACAGCACACTAAGGGGAGGAATAGTGCCTTGTCATTGGTGTCAGTGGGAGGAATAGTGACCCATCATTGGTGTCAGTGGGGGGAATAATGCCCCATCATTGGTGTCAGTGGGAGGAATAGTGCCTCATCATTGGTGTCAGTGGGGGAGGAATAGTGCCCCATCATTAGTGTCAGTGGGAGGAATAGTGCCTCATCATTGGTGTCAGTGGGAGGAATAGTGCCCCATCGTTGGTGTCAGTGGGAGGGAATAGTGCCCCATCATTGGTGTCAGTGGGAGGAATAGTGCCTCATCATTGGTGTCAGTGGGAGGAATAGTGCCCCATCATTGGTGTCAGTGGGAGGAATAGTGCCTCATCATTGGTGTCAGTGGGAGGAATAGTGCCCCATCGTTGGTGTCAGTGGGAGGGAATAGTGCCCCATCATTGGTGTCAGTGGGTGGAATAGTGCCTCATCATTGGTGTCAGTGGGAGGAATAGTGACCCATCATTGGTGTCAGTGGGGGGAATAATGCCCCATCATTGGTGTCAGTGGGAGGAATAGTGCCTCATCATTGGTGTCAGTGGGAGGAATAGTGCCCCATCATTGGTGTCAGTGGGAGGAATAGTGCCTCATCATTGGTGTCAGTGGGAGGAATAGTGCCCCATCGTTGGTGTCAGTGGGAGGGAATAGTGCCCCATCATTGGTGTCAGTGGGTGGAATAGTGCCTCATCATTGGTGTCAGTGGGGGGAATAGTGCTCCATCGTTGGTGTCAGTGGGCGGAATAGTGCCCCATCATTGGTGTCAGTGGGAGGGAATAGTGTCCCATCATTGGTGTCAGTGGGCGGAATAGTGCCTCATCATTGGTGTCAGTGGGGGGAATAGTGCTCCATCGTTGGTGTCAGTGGGCGGAATAGTGCCCCATCATTGGTGTCAGTGGGAGGAATAGTGCCCTGTTTTTGATGTCAGTAACAGGAATTAAACCCTAAAATTGGACATAACCGAAAGTAGACACGGCGAACCGGAAGCCGTCACGGCAAACCGGAAGTAGATGCCGCGGACCGGCAGTAGCATATGAAGTGGCGTGGAATGCCGTTGTACTATATGTCTGGCCTATTTTTTACTTTTTTCATGTAAGCAGCCAAGTTTATTTAATAAACAGCATGTTAATTTGGTAATGCACTATTGGAGTCCCTTTATTTTTGCATGTGGATCCTTACATTGAGTTTAAGTGGATGTTCATCTCCTACATCAAACTAACATTGTTGGATTGATCGATTCGTATGGATGGAAGTGGGGACTTAATTGACATAATGGAATAAGGCATTTCCCTTATGCCTATAAGGTAAGAGCATTGAGAGCTCAAAATTGGATTGCTACCTCATACCTGATTACCGTGAACCTGTCACCTAAGAATATATACATGTTGGACATTTCTTATATTGCACCAATTTTTTGCACATGTTGGACAGTTCCATTATTGCACAAATTGTTTGCATTGGAGTATTTTTTGCATGATTTTTGCACAACTTTTTGCACGATTTTATCTTACCCAGGATTTGCAATTTACATGCTAATTGGCACTTTATATATATAGTGGTCAGCAATGCATATATTTATTGTGTACCCAGCATTTATATATTTAATATTATTGAACCTTATTCACTTTATATTTATTGCTGAAATATTAGATATATGGTTCCGTTATTATTATTTATTAACCATGTGTTGATAGATCATTAAGGTCATGCGCAAAGTCACCTACATTCTTGTACACTTTTTTAGGAATTATACCCCATTGTTGATGTCAGTGGGAGGAATAGTGTCTTGGATCAGTGGGAGGAAAAGTTCCCCAAGGGCCGGATAAAGGCAAGCAAAGGGCCGCATCTCAGTTTGGAGACCATTGCTTTAGAAAATCAACCCCATTGTGCTTTGTATCACATGTTCTATAAAGTGCACAATCTTCAGTAAGTGTTTAATAGTATTGACAAAATAAAATAATTAATTATTGTCTGCCTAAAGTAAAATCATAAAAAATAGTAAAAACATGTAAAATATGTAAAACTATTTTTTATGAATCAAAATATATGCTATATCACGTAATTAAAAAAAATAAATAAATAAAAAAAGATGTAGAAGGAAGAGGGTGGGAGGGTAAAAATAATCTTTTACAATGATTTGTAATGCAATTGGGATGAAATACTGAATAAAGACTGTGAAACATATATTGGTTTGTTGGAACTAAAGAATGACATTAGCTAAGACACAAGAGAGATGCCAGGGCTATATTGAAGTACTGTATTGGGCAAATTGGGTACAAATGGAGGATAGCAGGCTAGGATGCAGCTACAGTACATGTTGGTCAACACATTGATCCATAAACTGTGGCTGAGGAACCACATATGGCTCTCATCTACTTAATCACAGTGGGTATTTAATACAGATATGTTTTTGTTTCAAAGAAGTTTATTGATAAAATCAAACAGTTTGACAAGGCATGAAGCATGGTGTACATATTACAACGTCAGTATTGACAATTACCAAATCACCAGAAGTGGTAAACAAGCAAGAAGAAACAAAAAGAAAGAAATTCAATATTGAGAATATAACAAAGACCTACAATCATCCATATGTAATGCTATTTGATGAGACAGTTATGTGTCGGGTACAGTGGCATCAGAAGAGATGATGAGCATGACGAGGCTCTCCTGGCTTAGATGGAGAGCAGTGTTCCCGGGAGTGAAACCGGGAGTTAGGGTGTAATAATAAGGGGGTCTTCTGATCAAGTGTGCAGGGTGGAGTAAAGGCATTGACACTTTGGTTTGGACACAGGGGTTTGAGGACCCATGTGGGCTATGTTAGCGTTTACCTATGTAGGGGGTACGGGTAATGTAAGACAGGGTACGTTCGATGTTATCAAGGGTATTTTTCTAGGGGTAGGGTAGGTGACTGGGTGGGGCGTGCGTAGGGGGGAAGGGGGGTAAAGTGGGATGGGAGGTTCGGGTTGGGTCTAAGTGGGTGACAGTGGTGACCACATCTTGCTTCCCTCCCCAGACAGATAGTGCATTGCCGAATGATTATGTTAACGCGACAGACAGGTGGGGAGGGTGTGGCCCTCCTATAGATGGGATTACAGTATTCCTGCAGAGGTAGTGAGACGGGAATGTAGTACAACTGGATTCTTGGTATGTTTACCCTGTTATATTAATATTCACGTTGGCAGAGTGTATAATTGAGTGAATTCTGTGGTTGTTTGGAAGTGTGTCCAACAGGCCCATTTAATTCCAAATTTTTGTGGAGTGTCTCGAGAGCAGTGAATGAGCTTTTCCAACTCAGCTATTCTTTTGATTCTTCTAAACCATTCCTTGAGTTTGGATACAGATATGTTTTAGCTGTGTTTTCCTGCTTACCATGGCTTTCCAAACAATTGATCAATTTAGATTTGGCTGACAAGTTGACACCATGAACACTAATATACAAAGACAAGGGCAAATAAATACAAACATTGAAGGAGTTGGCCAGAAAAGCCCATTTGATTCGTTGTTTGAAAAGATAAAACCTGGTTGGATGTTCTTGGTAATTCTTCCTCTTTTTTTTGTTGCATATTTCCTTGCTTTAGGTTTTGTAACTCAATTTATAGTGTTGGAGACCTCTGGTCTATACTTCATTATAATTTCATAATGGCACTTATTTGTGGCCTAGACATGCAGATATTTATCTGCACGTCTAGACCATAAGGGCCGGTTCAGACTGCTGCGATGCGGGAACGCTGCGAATCAACTGCGGGTTCCCGGATCGCATGTCTCCTGGCGGCAGTTCACACTGCCCTATGCGAGCTGCTGGGAGTGTGAGTTAAATGTTAATGACACCCCCAAATCAGTTCGCACATCGCAGTGCGATCCGCAAACTCGGACAGGAATCGGATCGCATGGTGAGAACACCCATGCGATCCTTTTGCTGCGGACCAAAAAAAGGGTCCTGTACGAGTTTGGTCCGAATGCGATGCAAATTCAGCCATACTATCTGTATGGCTGAAATCGCATCGCACAGAGATCGCATATGATTTGCACTGCAGTGCGGTGCGAATCATATCCGATTTCGGACATCGCAGCAGTCTGAACCGGCCCTAAATGGGTCGACAGCTATGCTGAGGATCTGCAGGAGCTGGACATTGCACCTGTGATCTGCTGATTGTGGGTGCAATACTCTGCCGGCTCCTGAGAAAAATAATAATAAATGCAGATTGTTTTTACAAATATTGCAGATAAAATAATATAGCTTATAAAATTGCAACACAAACCATATTGTAATATAATGTGAATAATAATTACCTTTTCTTTTCATTCTGCAGCACTGTAATTTTCTATATAATTATACTAAAATTAATTATTTGGCCTCAACACCAAACAATCCAATACAGCTCACCATCCAAATAACACCACTCCCACAGTAAAGCATGGAGGTGGTAATATCCTGTTATGGGGGTGTTTCCCTGCAGTAGGGACTGGAGCACTTGTCATGATAGAAGGAAAAATGGATGGGGCAAAATACCATCAAATTCTTCAGGAAAATCTGCCGCTCTCTGCCAGAAAGTTGTCAATGGGAAGAAGGTTTACCTTCTGACATGACAATGACCCAAAGCACACAGCAAAAATGACCACACAGTTATTGAAGGATAAAAAGGTGAATATCCTTGCATGGTTTAGCCAGAGCCCAGACTTAAACACCATTGAAAATCTGTGGAATGACTTGAAGACTGCAGTCCACAAACGGTCACCATCAAATTTAACTGAACTTGAGCAGTTCTGCAAAGAGCGGGCAAATATTACAATGTTTAGATGTGCATTGTTAGTAGAGACATATCCCAACAGACTAAAGACTGTAATTAAAGCAAAATGTGGTCCAACAACATACTGACACAAGGGGGTGATCCTTTTTCCAACTCATTGATTCTGTTTTGGATTTTTTTTTTCCTGACATGTTGGTGTTATATCTTTCTCTTGAATGTTATATGTTGCACTAATAAATACAGCTGAATAAAAAAAAAAAAAAAACGGTGTCTGTCTTCATTTCAGGTTGCAAAACAACAAAATGTGAATATTTTATAGGGTGGGGGTTCTTTTTTATACCCACTGTACATCACCCAAAGGGGGTGTAGAGAAGCAGCACGGCCACTCATAAACTGCAATATCAATATTAGTTCTTGAGATTAGTTTACTTTAACCACTTCCCACCCGGCCAATGTACATATACGGCCGGGTGGGAGCCGTCTACTTCTGATCGGACGTTCCCGAACGTCCTTCAGAAGTAGAGGGATCGCGCGCGTGCGTGCCCGCGCAGCGGCGTGATCCCGATGCGGCCGTGTCACCCGGACACGGCGCATCTCGGATCGGCAGGAGGGCTCGGTGATTGGCCCTCCTGATCACATGACGGTCGTGTCGAATCACAGCCGTCATGTGATGTAAACAAACAGCCGGTTGCTAGGCAATCGGCCCTCCTCTCCTCACACGGAAGTCGTCGGTGAGGAGAGGAGAGCGGATCGCTGCAGCCGGCTGGTGATCAGTGAGTATTAGCTGTTTTTTTTACAGTTTTTACTCACTGATCACCAGCCTAGTGTCCCCACAGTAAAACACACATGTCCCCACAGTAAAACACACATGTCCCCAAAACACACATGTCCCCAAATAATAAAAACACATGTCCCTCACATATGTCCCAGTAAAATCACATGTGCCAATGATTATCTGCACACATATGTCCGTGATCACCTGCACACCCCTTTTACATGATCATTTGCGTACATATGTCCGTGATCACGCAAACCAATTATTATACACTTAACAGAATTTTTTTTACAAAAAACATGTAGCAGAATACATTTTGGCTTAAATTTATGACAAAATTTGATTTTATTGGATTTCTTTTAAAAAAGAAAGGAGAAAATATTGTTTTTTTTCAATATTTCCGCTATGTTTTCGCTTATATCGCAAAAAATAAATAACAGAGTCGCGAATAAATACCACCAAACTAAATCTCTATTTGTGCGAACAAAATGATAAAAAATTCATTTGGTTACAGCATTGCATGACCGCGCAATTGTCACTGAATTGCGAGAGCGCTGAAAGCTGAAAATTGGTCTGGGCAGGAAGGGTGTTTAAGTGCACAGTAGGCAAGTGGTTAATGATACACTTTTTTTGGTCTTTCATGGTCCCCCATCTTAGAGAGAAAACCATGCTGTGTCATTGGGCACTCAGGTCTACAGTATGGTTTAGTTATTGTTTTTTTTATTTTATGTTATGCTCTTTTTTGATGGTGCCCATGTCTAGTGTGGATCCTAACAAAAATTCAGTGTTGTCCTGTTGCCTGTTTTATCTCAGACAAAACTATCAGGAAATGTGCTCGGACTACAGAAGACCTCTCACCTACGATCCGAAGTCCTAATACTCCTTGTTATAGGATGACAGTGCTGCTCCTCCATAGATACAGTGCATTAAATGAACATTGTCCCTCTAGATCTGAAAGTGTTACTGGCAGGATCACTAGGTGAAAATTAAGAGAAAAAGGAAAACGAATAAAGCCACTACTATTTTATGAACTGCAATTTATTATATCATTTATTACAATTTAGATACACTTTTAATCCACTTATTTCCAATTAATCCATTTCAATTTGTAGAAACAGAATAGACTTACTCTGTAAGGTTCTATATTTACAGTTCAGCGGAATCTGTATCTCAAAGGTTGTGCTAGACTTCTGAATATTTATTTTAAGATATTTATGCACATTTCAAAGCAGATATTTAGATATGGTAGCTAACTGCTTTAAATTGCTTATATATTATAGTTGGCCACATTATTTCTCCTTTACAAAGGATCTTCAAAGTTCGCTTACAGGCAATTTTATTCATGAGGCACATTCATTGCATTCATTTCATATCATGTGTGATATTTTGTGAATGAGGCACAAACAATTTATTCTCGTCATTATCATTCTAATTCTTTCCACACAGAGGATATAGTGTATATGTATAGATTTCTGGATTACATTTTAAGGGTTTAGGAAGGAAATTAGTTGACTCAATAATAGCAAGAGCAAATGCTCTAATGAACCATTTTCATAATTGCTGTACGAATCATCAAATAAAATTCTACTGATGTATGGTCAGCTTTATTTTTATGAGAAGCATTGATTTTAACCACTAGCCGACCAGCGCACGACAATGTACGTCAGTACAATGGCACAGCTGGGCAAATGGGCATACAGGAACGTCCCCTTTAAATCGTGGCATTGTATGCGCGCGCCCGCCGCGTGCTCCATGACCGTGCCCGTGTGTCCCGCGGACTCAATGTCCACCGGGGGCCCGCGATCGTGTCACGGAGCGGAAGAACGGGGAGATGCCTTTGTAAACAAGGCATTTCCCTGTTCTGCCTTGTGACATGACAGAGATCACTGCTCCCTGTCATCGGGAGCAGTGATCGCTCTCATGTCAGTGGAAGCCCACCCCCCCCCATAGTTAGAACACCTCCCTAGGACACACTTAACCCCTTGATACCCCCCTAGTGTTTAACCCCTGCCCTGCCAGTGTCATTTACACAGTAATCAGTACATTTTTATAGCACTGATCGCTGTTAAAATGATAATGGTCCCAAAATGGTGTCTAAAGTGTCCGAAGTGTCGCCATAATGTTGCAGTCACTATAAAAATCTCAGATCGCCGCCATTACTAATAAAAAAAAAATGAATAATAAAAATGCTATAAATCTATCCCCTATTTTGTAGACTTTTGCGCAAACCAATCAATATGCAATTTTTTTTACCAAAAATATATAGAAGAATACGTATCAGCCTAAGCTGAGAAAAAAAATGTTTTTTTATATATTTTTTTGGGGATATTTATTATACAAAAGTAAACAATATTGCTTTTCTTCCTAAATTGTCACTCTTTTTTTGTTTATAGCGCAAATAATTAAAACCACAGAGGTGATCAAATACCACCAAAAGAAAGCTCTATTTGTGGGAAAAAAAGGACGTCAATTTTGTTTGGGTGCAACGTCGCACTTTCGCGCAATTGTCAGTTAAAGTGACGCAGTGCCGTATCGCAAAAAGTGCTCTGGTCAGGAAGGGGGTAAATCCTTCCGGGCCTGCAGTGGTTAAAGGGAATGTAATTTCACCAGTAATTTGCCATATGTTTGTCGTATTTACAGTAAAGAGTTAAAGCATCACTTATAATACAATAATACCAATACAAAGAAATCAAAGCTGGTCATTAACAATTTGCAGTCCAGCAAATGTATTGTATACAGTGGTGTGAAAAAGTGTTTGCCCCCTTCCTCATTTCCTGTTCCTTTGCATGTTTGTCACACTTAAGTGTTTCGGAACATCAAACCAATTTAAACAATAGTCAAGGACAACACAAGTAAACACAAAATGCAATTTGTAAATGAAGGTGTTTATTATTAAAGGTGAAAAAAAATCCAAACCATCATGGCCCTGTGTGAAAAAGTGATTGCCCCCTAAACCTAATAACTGGTTGGGCCACCCTTAGCAGCAACAACTGCAACCAAGCGTTTGCGATAACGTGCAATGAGGCTTTTACAGCGTCCTGGAGGAATTTTGGCCCACTCATCTTTGCAGAATTGTCCTAATTCAGTTACATTAGAGGGTTTTTCGAGCATGAACGGCCTTTTTAAGGTCATACCACAACATCTCAATAGGATTCAGGTCAGGACTTTGGCTAGGCCACTCCAAAGTCTTCATTTTGTTTTTCTTCAACCATTCGGTGGTGGACTTGCTGGTGTGTTTAGGATCATTGTCCTGCTGCAGAACCCAAGTTCGTTTCAGCTTGAGTACACGAACAGATGGTCGGACATTCTCCTTCAGGATCTCTTGGTAGACAGCAGAATTCATAGTTCCTTTTATCATGGCAAGTCTTCCAGGTCCTGAAGTAGCAAAACAGCCCCAGACCATCACACTACCACCACCATATTTTACTGTTGGTATAATGTTCTTTTTCTGAAATGCAGTGTTCCTTCTACGCCAGATATACTTGGACACACACCTTCCAAAGAGTTCCACTTTTGTCTCATCGGTCCACAGAATGTTGTCCCAAAAGTCTTGGGGATCATCAAGATGTGTTGTGGAGAAATTGAGACGAGCTTTGATGTTCTTTTTGCTCAGCAGTGGTTTTCTCCTTGGAACTCTGCCATGTAGGCCATTTTTGCCCAGTCTTTTCCTGATGGTGGAGGCATGAACGCTGACCTTAACTGAGGCTAGTGAGGCCTGCAGTTCCTTGGACGTTGTTGTGGGGTCTTTTGTGACCTCTTGGATGAGTCGTCGCTGCGCTCTTGGGGTAATTTTGGGCGGCCGGCCACTCCTGGGAAGGTTCACCACTGTTCCATGTCTTCGCCATTTGTGGATAATGGCTCTCACTGTGGTTCGCTGGATTCCCAAAGCTTTGGAAATGGCTTTATAACCCTTTCCAGACTGATAGATCTCAATTACTTTCTTTCTCAATTGTTCCTGAATTTCTTTGGGTCTCGGCATGATGTATAGCTTTTAAGGATCTTCTGGTGGACCTTACTGTGTCAAGCAGCTCCTATTTAAGTGATGCCTTGATTGTGAACAGGTGTGGCAATAATCAGGCCTGGGTGTGGCTAGAGAAATTGAACTCAGGTGTGGACAACCACAGTTATAGTATGTTTTAACAAGGGGGGCAATCACTTTTTCACACAGGGCCATGATGGTTTGGATTTTTTTTCACCTTTAATAATAAACACCTTCATTTACAAATTGCATTTTGTGTTTACTTGTGTTGTCCTTGACTTTTGTTTAAATTGGTTTGATGTTCCGAAACACTTAAGTGTGACAAACATGCAAAGGAACAGGAAATGAGGAAGGGGGCAAACACTTTTTCACACCACTGTATATACAGTAAATCTTGGATGGCAAGTGGTTATGCTGGCACTTTGGATGTCGTTGGCTCCTCCTCACCGCCATGGAGACCTGCAGAGGTATCGTAGGCTCTGCATAATTTTCCCCTTGCATTTGTACTTTTCCATGTGTTTTTACATGCAATGAATGAATAAATCCGTTTTTATCTACTTTGGGCCTCTCTGACTTGACAATTTTCTCCATTAACCCATTAAGCGCTGACTATCTTGCAATATGATAAATGTTTACTGTTGGGTTTAAAACAGCTTTAGTAAATGTGTTCTTAAAGTACAAAATGTAACCACTTCAGCCCCGGAAAAGATTTACCCCCTTAATGACCAGGCCATTTTTTGCAATACAGCCATGCGTTATTTTAACTGACAATTGCGCGCTCATGCGACGCTGTACCCAAACAAAATTGATGTCCTTTTTTCCCCCACAAATAGAGATTTCTTTTGGTGGTATTTGATCACCTCTGCGGATAAAAATTTTTGCGCTATAAACAAAAAAAGACTGCCAATTTTGAAGAAAAATATATATTTTTTACTTTCTGCTATAATACATATCTAAAAGAAAAATATATAAAAACAAATTTATTCATCAGTTTAAGCCAATATGTATTCTTCTACATATTGGCCTAAAATCTTAAAAATCCCAATAAGCGTATATTGATTGATTTGTGCAAAAGTTATAGCGTCTACAAAATAGGGGATAGATTTATGGCATTTTTATTTATTTTTACTAGTAATGGCGGCGATTAGTGATTTTTAGCAGGACTACGACATTGTGGCGGACAAATCGGACACCTAACTGACATTCTGGACACTTTTTTGGGAACCAGTGACATTATTACAGTGATCAGTGCTAAAAATATGCACTGATATTGTACTAATGACACTAGCAGGAAAGGGGTTAATGTGAAAGACTCACTCGGGACAGAGCCTTTAGAGGGGACTGAATGCTAGCCAGTGTTACCAACCTACCTAATTTACTGGCACAGCCAAGTTTTTACTGGCATTTCCAAAAGTTACAAAATGACAGTTTTAAGTGCAATTGAGAGTATTTAGGCTACAAACAATTACAATATACAATTAGCAATATGATTTAAAGTAGATAATAAGGCAAAAACATATTTCTTATTTTATTTTCGATATAGTAAGTAAGTAGCTTAGGGACAGGAGACAGGAGGGCAAGATATTAGAATGGGCGCGAACACACATAAAATTGACTCTCACAGTGACACTGACAGCAGTGTGTCGCAGCACAGACGATGATGAGACCTCTCTGACATGTCCCCTCCTGAGTCACAGTGACAGTCTCTCTCCAAGCCAAATGGTCCCTCCAGTCCACTCCAGTCTAAACAGCACCGGCGTTCCCGGTCCCAGCCTGCCTTAAGCCCCATACACACGGTCGGATTTTCCGATGGATTCTGTCCTATCGGACAATGTTGTCGGAAATTCCGACCGTGTGTAGGCACCATCGGACATTTTCCATCGGATTGTCCGATGGACAAAGTTTTATCTCCTGCACAACAAAGTCCGATCACACCAATTCCGATCGTGTGTAGCGAATTCCGACGGACAAAGTGCCACGCATGCTCAGATCACATTACAAGACCAAAGCTATTGGCTACTAGCCTCTACGTAGTCCAGTCGTAGGCAACAAACGTCACCACGTTCAGAATGATCAGATTTTCCGACAACTTTGTCCGACCGTGTGTATGCAACACCAGTGTCGGACTAAATCCGTCGGAAAAAATCCGATGGATTTGGTGGTCGGATTTTCCGTGTGTACGGGGCATTACTCCCATACCGCAGACCTGCACACGATGTTCTGGCCGCTCTGCTTGGCTCCATTGCGCCATAACATCACACGACCTGCTAAGGCACCGCTTCCGCCAGACCCGCCTGATTACACTGTAGCAAGCACTGGCATAGTCTTAGCCAACTCTGGACCAAGCTGAGCATCAGAGCCATATTTTGTACAGGCAACCTTTTACTTTTACTGGCAGGAGAAAATTGCCTGTTTTTACTGGCTGCCAGTAAAAATACTCTGATGCTAGCCTCTTGCCTACCGACTATGGGCCTTGGCATTTGAGGGAGCTACAAGCATGTAGGAAGATATTCTGTTATGTAATGCAAAAGGACATTATTAAGGAGGCCACGATTGACTCAGTGGACAGATGTCAGTGAAAGGAATGCTGATTAATGATATCTGGAAAGCTCCTGAGTCTTTCACCCAATACTTTATTGTGCTCATTAACAAACCTTTGTCTCCTAGCAAACTATTGGGGATGTGTTTATACTTATGTGTATTGTAAGTTGTAAGTGAGGAGACGGCAAGTCTACCCTGAAAGGTCATATCTCTGAGTCACCAAGTCTGGGTAAATGATTAGATAATATGAGCAGGAGGGGGGAACTGTATATAAGACTGTATTCTTGTTCTAATAAACAGTGCATGTTCAGCAACCAAACAAGTATTGTCTTGTTTTCTGATTGTTAGCCATTGGAATATCTGATATCTATATTCAGACTGGGAAGAAGCGGAATATGATGAAAGCACTCAAGTGGAGTGTGGGGCGTTTTGTTACAGTTAACATTAGGGGCGATCAAGGGGTTAAATGTGTTCCCTATTTGTGTTTTATAACTGTATGGGGGACTTGTGTGACTGGGGAAACACACAGATCCATCTTCCTGCTTAGCAGGAAGACAGATCTCAGTGTCATCCCCTTACAGAACGGAGATCTGCCTTGTTTACTTCGGCAGACCCCCATTCTGTCTCTGCGGGGAACAATCGTGGGCGTCCGGCGGACGAGTCCTCTGGACATGCTGATTCACTTCCCTACTGGCCAATCGGAGTGCATGCCCTCGAAAGCTAGTGCATTAATCGCCATACCGGTGCAGTGATTTTGTGACAAGCCACCTTGCCACAGTACATCTGCGGCGGGTGGTCAGCAAGTGGTTAAGATGAAGTCTTGAGATGCATACAAGGAGCGTAGTCTATGGGGTTGATTTACTAAAGGCAAATACACTCTGCACTTTGCAAAGTGCAGTTGCACTCTGCAAGAGCAGTTGCTTCAGAGCTTAGTAAAATGAGCAAATGCTCTAATGACTTCCATCATCCAATCATGTGCAAGCAAAAAAGCAGTTTTTGTTATTTTTCTTGCATGTGATTGGGTACTTTTTGCAAAGTGAAGCTTTACCTCATTTACTAAGCTCTGGAGCAAAGTGCACAGTCTATTTGACTTTAGTAAACCAGTCCCCATAAGCCTAGTTAGAACTTTAGATATTTACCTGGGCATTGCTGTAGCGCACCAGCCAATGCCCACTCCCTTGTGTCTGTAATCTGATGATTCTGGAACACAACTGCTGGAGATAGTTATATTTAAATTTTTTTTTAAATTTGTGATATTTATTATAGCAAACAGTAAAAAATATTGGGTTTTCAAACTTATCGCTCTTCTTTTGTTTATAGCGCAAAAAATAAAAACCGCAGAGGTGATCAAATATCACCAAAAGAAAGCTCTATTTGTGGGAAAAAAAGGATGCCAAATTTAATTTGGGTACAGCGTCGCACGACCGCGCAATTGTCATTCAAATTGCGACAGTGTTGAAAACGAAAAATTGGCCTGGGCAGGAAGGGGGTGAAAATGCTCTGTATTGAAGTGGTTAATCTACTGTATGTCTTTATGTAGGAAAGCTAGATGTCTATATCTGCTATTGCTATTTAGGGGTTACGTTTTTTGTTAAAATAAACCCCTGTGGCTGCAGCATTCCTTGGGAGTCAAGTGTTTTTATGCCAAAAGGGCTTTCAATAAACTGGTTGTGTGGGAAAATGCGATTTTCTATTGTGGTGATCAAAGTAACCTTATTACTAAATAGTATCTGTCAGTTGTAATTTCTCCTGAATATTGCAGATTTTTCTTCTATGCAAATGTCTTAATTTTGTGCTTGACCTTTAATAATAATAATAATAATAATAATAATAATATAGCGTATACAATTGCGACACAAGTCATATTGTAATGGAATGTTATTAAAAATTACCTTTCCTTTTCAATCTACTGCCGTTGCAATTTTCTGAAAATGCAATGCAATATGGCTACCTCGAGGTGTTCTGTACACAGAATGTGTACAGAATGTGTACAGAACGCCCCCAGAAACATAATTTCCTGCTTGGGTGATTGGCTCACCAATTTTCCCAGAAGTCTGCACTAAGATACAAGTCAGATTTCAGGCATCTCGTGGAACAAAAATTTAATTTTTGGTAGGATACTCCCAATAGCAACACATCTAAAGGGATTCAGACCCAGCAGATTTCCTCATTAAAGCCCTGCAGGTGCCACAGCTGATTGATAATTATGAAACCACTCCCATTAGATTAATTTTCCCTCATGGGCACAGAGGAACAAAAAGTATTTTTTTCAGAATAACTAAAAGTAGGAATCTGCAACAAAGGTTGTTATAATTCTTGTAATGTACATAGATCACCCAGAGGGGAATATTTTTTCTCAACAAAAGCGGAGTCACGCTTGAAATAGAACTAAACTCTTTGGGGGGGATTTACTAACGCTGGAGTGTGCAAAATCTGATGCAGTTCTACATGGAAACCAATCAGCTTCCAGGTTTTATTGTCAAAACTTAAAGTGATTGTAAACCCTCACATAAACCCAGTGAAGTGGACAGCCTCAGATGATACACAGAGATGAAACAAATCTCCCTACATACGTTTTACATGTATATCTGCAGTCTTCTTCTCCCTACACCCCTTCAAAAGGGCAGAAAAGTGTTAAAGTGTTAAAAATCTTTCTTCATTTGTCAGGAACACAGAGAAAGGGGCGTAGAGGCTGCAGTTACAGTGTGTGAGAGCTGGTTGGAGGACAACAGAAGAACTGTGCTTTTAATACAAGCTGTCTGCTGAGCCCCCCCCCCCCCCCCCACTCCTGATACAAATGTATTTCATGTGTCAGGAAAACTTCTCAGAAGTGACTCATGTTGCTAACAGGAACGAAGCACCAGAGAGAAACTTCACTTAGAGCTTTGGAGAGAGAAGTAAACACTGCAGATACATGTGCTTTGCTCAGATTCCATGATTGAGATTTACAACCACTTTAACCGTTTGCCGACCAGCCATGTCGTTATATGGCAGCAGGTTGGCGTGGCTGTGCGAATTATCGTAGGACGTCGGGCGCTTTAAGAGTGATAGGGGGCTCGGACTTGTGTGACGCAACGCGATGCTGGAGCCGATACGCGTGGCCGGCCACCCGTGGTTGCTCCACAGAGAACCAGAACAGGGATCTGTGTAGGTAAACAAACCGTTCTGACAGGGGAGTAGAGAGAGATCTGCTGTTCCTAGTGATCAGGAACAGCGATCTCTCTCCTCCTCCAGTCAGTACACTGCCCCCACAGTTAGAAACCCTTCCCTAGGGAACACTTAACCCCTTGATCGCCCCCTAGTGTTAACCCCTTCCCTGCCAGTGACATTTATATAGTAACCAGTGGCAATTTTTAGCTTTGATCGCTGTATAAATGTCACTGGTGCCAAAAAAATTATCAAAAGTGTCCGATCTGTCTGCCACAATGTCGCAGTCCCACTAAAAATCGCAGATTGCGGTCATTACTAGTAAAAAATAAATAAATGATAAAAATGCCATAAATCTATTCCCTATTTTGTAGATGCTATAACTTTTGCACAAATCAATCAATGTACGCTTATTGGGATTTTTTCTACCAACAATATGTAGAAGAATACATATTGGCCTAAACTGATGAAGACATTTTTTTTGGGGGATATTTATTATAGCAAAAAGAAAAAACTATAGTTTTTTTTTCAAAATTTTCACTTTTTTTGTTTCTAGTGCAAAAGATAAAAACCGCAGAAGTGATCAAATACCACCAAACGAAAGCTTTATTTCTGGGAAAAAAAATTTTGTTTGGGTACAGCGTCACATTGCGCACTGACTGCGCAATTGTCAGTTAAAGTGACACAGTGCTGTATCGCAAAAAAGGGCTCGGTCATTAAGTGAGCAAATCCTTCCGGTCCTTAACCACTTGCTGCCCGCCATAGCAAAATGACGGCGGCAAAGTGGTTTCAATATCCTGACCAGACGTCATATGACGTCTTCAGGATATTGAGCCGCTGCGCTCCCCCGGGGACATTACACGCGATCAGATTGTCCGACGGGGAATGTGTGATGACAGGCTGATGGTGGAAAATCCGACTGTTTGTATGCTCCATCGGACAATTGTTGTCGGATTTTCTGCGGACAAATGTTGGATGGCAGGCTTTAAAATTTTTCGCGGACAAATGTGTGTTGTCGGATTAGTGAGCGTGTGTACACAAGTCCGTTGGACAGAAGTCCAAAGTACAAACACGCATGTTTAGAAGCAAGGACGAGCCAGAAGCAGTCGGTCTTGTAAACTAACGTTCGTAATGGAAAAATAACATTCATGACGCGGCAAATTATGAAATCTCGAAATGCAGCGCACAATTCCCTTCTTCTTTAATGGGATAATAATGAAGCTGCTTTGCTGGTGATACTGATGGAGTTCTGCCAAACTTATTTTCAAAGGCTTTTTTTTTCTAGTGATATAAAGAATAATATTATTATGCTTCTTATTAGTTTTTTTTTGCTGCAAGTTACCACAACACCATTATCCCGTAGTTTTTAACCGCTTCCCGACCGGCCACTGCATATATACGTCAGCAGAATGGCACGGGCAGCCAAAACCACGTACCTGTACGTGGCCCTTTAAATGCCTGCCCGTGGGTCGCGCGCGCGCCGCCCGTGGGTCGTGCGCGCGCCGCCAGCGGCCCGCTCGCGACCCGGTCGGGAGCTCCGTGACCCCGGCCGCGGGACCAGCGGACCCGATCGCCGCTGGTGTCCCGCAATCGGGTTACGGAGCTGAAGAACGGGGAGAGGTTTGTGTAAACAAACCTCTCCCCGCGCTTCCTACTCTGCCTGTCATTGATTGGCTGTTCCCGGTCATCGGGAAAGCCGATCAATGACGTCAGACGTCAGCCCCGCCCCCTGATGTAAAAAAAAAAAAACACACGTCAGAGCCCATAACCCCTCCCCTCCCCCTAGTGGTTAACTCTTTCACTACAACTGTCATTTATACAGGAATCAATGCATTTAAATAGCATTGATGCTGTATAAATGACAATGGTCCCAAAAATGTGTCAAAAATGTCCGATGTGTCCGCCATAATGTCGCAGTCACAATAAAAATCGTTGATCGCCGCCATTACTAGTAAAAAAATAAATATTACTAAAAATGCTATAAAACTATCCCCTATTTTGTAAACGCTATAACTTTTGCGCAAACCAATCAATAATTTTTTTTTTACCAAAAATATGTAGAAGAATACGTATCGGCCTAAACTGAGGAAAAAAAATGTTTTTTTATATATTTTTTGGGGATATTTATTATAGCAAAAAGCAAAAAATATTGCATTTTTTTCAAAATTGTCGCTCTATTTTTGTTTATAGCGCAAAAAATAAGAACCGCAGGGGCGATCAAATACCACCAAAAGAAAGCTCTATTTGTGGGGAAAAAAGGACGCCAATTTTGTTTTGGAGCCACGTCGCACGACCGCGCAATTGTCAGTTAAAGCGACGCAGTGCCGAATCGCAAAAAGGGGCCTGGTCCTTTGGCTGCCAATTGGTCCGGGGCTGAAGTGGTTAATTAACTATATTGGTGTCCCTTTTACATTCATTTTACATTGTATTTTTTAAAATGTAACTGCCTACTCCCAAATTGGCATTTGAAGTAAAACACATAGCCAAGTATTATTCTCCACAATTTTTTTTTATTGTGCATTAAAAAAAAGAAAACAAATACAATTAGACATGCTATCTGCCAATAGAACTTAACCAAAAAGTGCATTCTATGCATCCAAAAATATAGAAAATATACCAAATCAAATCATTATTCAACCAAAAAATTAAATAAACGCCTCATGCATGTGTTTGCTTCTTAATATAGGGGGTCAACAATGCCAAGAGTTGGTGAAAGCGGGAGTCCGTCATCCAGAGATAATTCCGAAAAACATCCATATTATTCTCCAGGAGCTCCCGCAGCAAAGGCATATGACATAATTGATCACGATTAATAAAGCAACCAATTTTTGGTCCAAGAAATCCTCCTCCTCCTGTTCCTGGACTGGACTTGGATCAAAGCAATAACTGCAAGGCCAATAATAAATAAAACGTTATCTCCCCTGATTCCGCAACATGGCTGGTTGACGAGCGGCCGTTCAGAATGGAAATGAAAAGTGCAAAAGGAAAAGCGCGAATCAACACTCACCAAACTTCTACTAACACGAAATTAGCAGAAGGAGCACAAAGGGTGGCGTCTGACAATTGAACTTCCTCTTTTTCGGCTCGTAGTATGTCTAGTAGTCTGTTTGTTAGCCAACAATTGTGTACCATTTGTATGCAAGACAAAATCCAGGCACACGCCTTCGGACATTAAGTCAGAGGTTTTGTCTGCGGAAAATCCGATCGTGAGTATGAGGCTTAAGGTCCCTAACTCACATTTATACATACACATACTAAGGCCAATTTAGACAGGAGCCAATTATCCTACCAGCATGTCTTTGGAGTGTGGGAGGAAACCCACGCAGGCACAGGGAGAACAAGCAAACTCCAGGCCGTGTCGTGGCTGGGATTCTAACCAGTGAGCTTTTTACTGCTAGGAAAAAGTGCTAACCACTACACCACTGTGTTGCTCAAAATCCCCCAGCAGTGTGTGTTCCTCTATGATACAGAACGTGATGACATCAGCGCTATTCTCTGCATCATTTCACTGGGAGTGCAGAGCACCCTGGTGACAACTCTGCATGGGGGAAAACCATGACTCCCTGCACTCATAATATTCCCAGACTTCCTTACTTCCGGAGTGGTCAATAAGGCAGGAAGTGAAAATACAAAAAAGGAAGCCACTGCCCCCCACCCCGCAGCCGCGCATCGGGAAATGTCTCACTGCCTCTGATTAGCGCAGCGCTGCGCCGACTTCCTGGCGGACTCTGCACGTGGACCATGCGAACACGCCTGAGCTCATCCTTACCTGCGGACAACCAAATTAACCTGTCTAACAGTATGCGTTAAAAACAGGGGTTTAGTTTGCACACATTTGCAAATACATGCGTAAGCTACAGTCAAGGCACCCTGGTATTTGTAGTCCTTTGACTAGCTTATTAGTGACTCCACAATGGAAGCACATGCATTCTGATGGATAGATGAAGGGCTGGTTGGTAAGTGAGCTTGGAGATTTCCATGGATTTATCCCTGGCCTTTCTTTCTAAAAAAATTAAGTGAAAATAAATAGTTTTAATAGGAACAAAGACATAAATAAAAACCTGAAAAAGGTTCTACCTTCTCCTCTTTTGGCCCTTTCAGACCTGCGGATCCGTATTTAACTATCCACTTGCTCAGTGGGGATCTCTCCGTTGATCCCCGCTGAGCCGGCGGATGACAAGTCCGTCTCTGCACACTGTGCAGGGACAGACCTGTCAGAGAGACCGCTCTCCTCTATGGGGCGATCGGATGACTACGGACTGCCTGTCCGTTTTCATCCGATCCACCAGACGGATGGAAAATAGGACATCCATCCGTCTGGATTTTACGGAGCGGATCGGATCGGGGCAGATCGGATGTCAGTGGACATGTCACCGCTGACATCCGTTGCTCCATAAAGATGTATGGGGCGACCGTTCAGATCCGCCTGAAAAAACTGACAGGTGGATCTGAACAGTCCACACATGTGAAAGGGGCCTATATCAAACTCTAGAAAAAAAATACCTGGAATCTGTTTATTTATTAAAACCTTATGTAAGCTTTAAGATTTTAAAGGGCTTTTGGATATATTCAGATTCATTTGATTTTTGGATGGGCAGTGTTAGTGTGTTATCTCTGGCCAATGAGCTTGTCCCTTATTTCCTTATGTGTTTTTCTGTGTCAGACTGCATTCCATCCAGAGCTCAGACAGGGTGTGGTTGGCTGATTATGAATACAACCACCAATGTCCGAATGAACAAGGTAACCAAATAGTAACGCGTCTAAACAAATGGACTGTCACAAATACGAATGCATCTCTGAAGTTACGAATTATCCGAAGTAACGAATGCCGCATCTAAACGAATTTGAAACGGAAGGAATACGAATGCATCAGAAGTTACGAATTACCCGAAGTAACAAATGCTGCATTTAAATGAATGGAATGAAACAAATGCATCCAAAGTTACAAATGATCCGAAGTATCAAATGTCGCATCTATCCGAATGCAACGGAACAAATATGAATGCATCTGAAGTTACAAATGATCCGAAGTAGCGAATGATCTGATAAACGTAAAAAAAAAGAAAACGAATAAAAAAGAAAATTAAGCTAAACACATTTTTTGGTAGCGCACATGTCAAATTTAAACAAGGTTCTGTCCCCAATTGTGACCCTGTATTGTCAGCTTGTCACATGCACCCCTGGGGGAGATTCCAAGCGACTATGCCAACACACAATAAACACAAAACTGGTTTAAAAAAAAAAAAGAGAAAAAAGCAAAAAAAAAGAAAACACAAAAGGCAATTTTTTCTATTATACACAGTGGAGGGGATTCTGTGTGTACCAGTTTTATGGGATACAAGATGTAGCTGTAGTAACATTGCACAGAATGGTATCCTACACCTTCAACAAATCCCTGCCATAACCACGAACAGCCATACTGCCATGATGGAAATGGGTAGATCTATCTGTATAGAGCTGGAGTGACTATAATCTATTTAGATATTATTCTCAAGTAGTGTTTTTCCCTTAAACTAAATTATCCTTTCAATACAAATTTCCATTTGCATTCCAGTACACAGTAATATCATGCCACTCATTCTGATGGAAAGCACAATATATTTGGCAGCACGGGCGACATTTGTGGGCTTGAGATAAAGACAGTCAAAATTCCACGTTCCTGCTGAAATCTTGAATGGAGCGGAACACCATCAAATATCTTCATAAAATGTAACCAAACCTGTCAAAGATAATAAAGCTGAAACTTTCTGCAGGTTTTTACAGCCAGACCATTGAAGCAAAAGTCTTTTGCTAAGCCTTACATTCACATTAGATGTTAACAAATCTGAAAAGTCATTACTCCGCTATAAATTAGCAGGGTTGGGTGGCCAAGGTGAAATAGGAGCAGTTGTCGCCTTGGGCTGATGCGATTTTAATAAATCAGGCTGCATTGGGAAGGACCTTTACCCCTTGTCCACCACTGGCAATACGTACACAAAATAGGCAGCTGCTGCAGAGCCTCTTGGGATGACGGAGTGTCACTCATCGTTTTGAGGGGTCAGTAAGGACAAATGGCTTCTCAGCACAAAAAAAGTTGCTGAAGGTAATTTTGTGTTCTGGTTTATTGCTACGTATATGATGGAATGTAAAGGGAAACTCTACATTTAACCTTTTTCTCATAATCGCCCACCTCTACTATATTGTTGTATTAAGTGGCGGCTAGTGCTCGGTTTTTTAGGGCGCCCCCCCCAGCCAACCAACCACATATCCCACCCACCTCCGGCGCTTGCTCGATCACCACTCCTCCCTCCATCGCTTGATCACCTGTCGCCCCCCAGGCCCCTCGCCAGCCCCTGCACTTACCACGTCCAGGTGGTGGCTTCTCCCCCTGCGTCTCCTCCTGAGTCCCGGCCGTCACTTCTCCTCCCAGCAATCAGGAGTTAGGACTTGCCGCCAATCAGGTCTTAGGACTCCCGGCCAATCGGGACTCAGGTGCATGCTTCCTGATTGGCCGGGAGGAGAAACAGGAAGACATTAGCGAATATTAATTCCCTAATGTCACACAACTGGGTGAGCTCGGGGTGCAGTGTTCTGCATCCTGAGCCCACCCTTTTTTAAGCCAATTAGATCCTCCAGCTCTAATCCTGTGCTACTAATAAAAAAAAGCAGAAAAACATTGGAATCCATGCGTCCGGCACCCTGCATGTAGATTAGGGGCCTGGCGCATGGATTTGCGGTGGCCCTAAAGGATGGGCCGTCACTGGCTGTATTACAGCCTAAAGGATAAGTTCACTTTAAAAAAAAAAATAAATGCATATTTTTTTACAAGTAAAAAAAAAAGTGCTTTTATTGTTGTTTTATTGGGAGCCTGCAAAGCGCTGATCACAGGGTGCAATGTCAGGCTCTTGCAGACTCTCAGCCAGTGCCTGATTTATATGGGGGCAAAAGAGGCAATTGCCCCTGCCTTCTTGCCTAGAGGGGCCCCAGACTTCCTAAAAAATGGAATAACAATAAAATTCATTTTTAAATAAAATTAACAATGTGTGTGTCAGAATGCGCAACAGTTAAGCGTGACTTCAGAGGCAAAGAAAGTGATTAGGGCTTCTGGCAGATGTTTTTTTCCAAACGGGGGAAAAAAATCAGACAAATGTCTTCAGAACCTTTTTTTTTTAAGAACAAATGTGGTGTATCGTTCATTTCAGTTAAAAAATTTTTATTTGTCAAAAAATAAAGGGGGCCCCCCCAACTTGAAGTGCCCTGGGCCCCCCAATTTCTAAATCCGGCATGCTCTCAGGTATAACTAAAAAAAGGTATAACTGTCTGTACGTATCTTCCATATGGGCAAAGGAAGTTCAATGAACTATGGCAGCACATTAAGAACATTGAGAACTACAAGCCATCTGCCGCGGTGACAGACAGTACTTGTAGTTCATTCATTCACAGAATTCTGTAAATTCATGATGTGGCTGTGTGGGCAGAGTCCCGCATGACCGTGCTGTTTTTGAATTACATTTTTTTTCCCGGGTTATAAAAGCTTCATACAAGAAGTTTCAATGTTGGTGTACAGTGTAAAAAATATAAAGCTGAAATGCATCAAAAACTATTTAAAAATTGATCCTACCTTAAAGCAAACCTCTGAGCAAAGGTGTACTTTAAAGAGACCTTGTCACCATCACCTGCCTATTAAAGTAGAACCACGGCCTCTCAAAAAAAAAAAAATGCAGCAGTACTTAAAGTGCTATTATATATTATATTTTGCTGAAAATTTTTTTTTTATTATTTATAAATAAAAACTATAAATGTGCTAGTGTAGCTTTTATTTTTCCTTCCTTCCTGTCCCCTTTTTATGTGCAGCCATTCTTTGTAGCAAAATTGTATCTGTTGAATCAGTGTGTAGAATCTCTACTTCCAAGGTGCCTTTGCTTCCTTGCATTCTCCTGTGAAGCCTTCTCTGTGTGCGCGCTGCCCGCTGTATTCCTATACTGCATGCATCCACACGTACAGAGAGTAACAGAAGCCTACAAAATGCCACTCCCTCACTCCTCCCTCCTCCTAGCAGGTTGATTGACAGCAGCTTGAGCTCGTACTGTCCAAATGACTAGTTCCAGTGGCGCATTTCGTTTTCTCACTTTCTGAAGTTCCCAAAGTGTTGAACAAAAATATTCAATGATCAATATACTGCAGAATATTTAAATCTTTTGCCGCGTACACACAATCGGACTTTCCGTCAGACTTGGTCCGGCAGACCGGAATCTGTCGGACAATTCGATCGTGTGTGGGCTCCAGCGGACTTTTCTTTCCCAAAAGTCAGACGGACCTAAAAATAAAACATGTTTCAAATCTTTCCGACAGACTCGAGTTCGGTCGTCTGTGTGCTAGTCCGACGGACGAAAACCAATGCTAGGGCAGCTATTGGCTACTGGCTATGAACTGAGTTATTCTAGTCCGGTCGTACGTCATCGCGTCGAATCCGTCAGACTTTTGGAGTGATCGTGTGTGGGCAAGTCCGTTCCTTTGAAAGTCCGGCTGACCTTCGCTGCAAAGTCCGTCGGAAAGACTGTCGGACCTAGTCCGTCGAAAAGTCTGATCGTGTGTACGTGGCATTACTCCCTAAACAGATCAGATTCTTTTAAAAAAGTGTTTAACCACTTGGCATATGGGCCAATTCTGACACTTTGCTCCTACATGTAAAAATCTATTTATTTATTTTTTGCTAGAAAATTACATAAAACACCCAAATACTATACAGTATCCAATAAAAGTGAGTACACCCCTCACATTTTTGTAAATATTTTATTATACCTTTTAATGTGACAAAACTGAAGAAATTATACTTTGCTACAATGTAAAGTAGTGAGTGTACAGCTTGTATAACAGTGTAAATTTGCTGTCCCTTCAAAATAACTTAACACACAGCGATTAATGTCTAAACCGCTGGCCACAAAAGTGAGTAAACCCCTGAGTGAAAATGTCCAAATTGGGCCCAAAGTGTCAATATTTTTTGTGGCCACCATTATTTTCCAGCACTGCCTTAACCCTCTTGGGTATGGAGGTCACCAGAGCTTCACAGGTTGCCACTGTAGTCCTCTTCCACTCCTCCATGATGACATCATGTAGCTGGTGAATATGAGAGACCTTGCGCTCCTCCACCTTCCGTTTGAGGAAGTCCCACAGATGCTCAATAGGGTTTATGCTTGGCAAGTCCATCACCTTTACCCCCAGCTTCTTTAGCAAGGCAGTGGTCCTCTTGGAGGTGTGTTTGGGGTCGTTAGCATGTTGGAATACTGCCCTACGGCCCAGTCTCTGAAGGGATGGGATCATGCGCTGCTTCAGTATGTCACAGTACATGTAGGCATTCATGGTTCCCTCAATGAACTGTAGCTCCCCAGTGACGCTAGCACTCATGCACTCTTGCAGCCCCAGACCATGACACATTTGTCTTTGTACTCCTCACTTGGTTGCTGCCACACACGCTTGACACCATCTGAACCAAATAAGTCTCTTTTGGTTTTATCAGGCCACAGGACAAGGTTCCAGTAATCCATGTCCTTAGTCTGCTTGTCTTCAGCAAACTGTTTGCAGGCTTTCTTGTGCATCATCTTTAGAAGAGGCTTCCTTCTGGGACAACAGCCATGCAGACTAATTTGATGCAGTGTGCGGCGTAAAGGTCTGAGCACTGACAGGCTGACCCCCCCACCCCTTCAACCTCTGCAGCAATTCTGGCAGCACTCATACATCTATTTCCCAAAGACAACCTCTAGATATGACGTGCACTCAACTTCTTTGCTCGACCATGGCGAGGCCTGTTCTGAGTGGAACCTGTCCTGGTAAACCCCAGGGGATATGTATCAATGCAAAAAAAAAGTTTTAAACACGGCCGTTTTTTCAGGAGCAATGATTTTAATAATGCTTAAAGTGAAACAATAAAAATGAAATATTCCTTTAAATATTGTGCCCGAGTGGTCTCCTTAGTCTGACTGTAAAGTAGCGCATCTTTCCCGTGTTTATAACAGTACCACAGCAAAATGATATTTCTAAAGGAAATAATGTAATTTAAAACTGCTTGCGGCTGTAATGTATTGTCGGGTCCCTTTGGGTCTGGTATGGATATTAAGGGGAACCCCACGCCAAAATGAAATAAACAAAACAAATGGCGTGTGCCCCCCCCCAAATCCATACCAGGCCCTTCAGGTCTGGTATGGATTTTAAGGGGAACACTGCGCCAAAATTAAAAGAAAAAATGGCGTAGGGGTCCCCCCAAAAATCCATAGCAGACCCTTATCCGAGCACGCAACCTTGTAGGCTGCAGGAAAAAGGGGGAGCGGGACGAGAGAGAACCCCCTCCTGAACATGCCCTCAACATGGGGAGGGTGCTTTGTGGTCCCCCCAAAACACCATGGGGACAGGGGCCTCTTCCCCACAAAGGAAACATGCATGCTTCAAACATGGATAGTGGAGCTTGGCATTAAGACCTTCCCACTCATCCCTGTTGGTTCATATCCATTATGGGTGTCCGCAGTTGCCATTAGGAATGTTCAAGCAGTAGCATAGTCCATGGTGGACAAGCTTTGCTACCTTTGGGAATTATCTGTCAGATAGTCAGATGAGATGACATCCCAAGATTTGACCAAAACAGATTTTGGAGGTTGCTGAAGGTATACAGGGGCCTTCAGATGCCTGTACCACTTCCCTGCAACAGGTTTTTATTTTTGTCTCCCTGGAAAAATCTCTTTAAAGTCAAAAAACACTTTAAAGATTTTCTAGAGAACAAAAAAAAACATCTTTTCATCTATGATAATTACAGCATAAAAGTGTATCAAAGCAAGAGATAAAAAAAAAAAAAAGAAATGCAATTCCAAGCAAATGTATACCTATAATTATGTGAAAGCTTGCAGAAAGCACTATGCTAGTTTACTTTGTAAGTGCACACAGAAATGTATTTATTTTACAGTAATGTTTTAATGGTAAATGTGATTTTTTATTAATTCTAATGGAATGTGCAATTTTAAAGGAAGGAAAAAAAATAAGCTTCAGATCTTGCAATGAACGTTTCGTAAACAAATGCATCTATAAAATGCTGTGGGGATGACGCAGGACTTTTCACACAAAGAGAAGGTGCCCTGAACAGGGATATAATTAAGAAGCACTGTAATAATCTGAGTCTCAGAAAAGGTTGTTTATTTTAGGATTGCATCTTTAATTATAACCCAGTGATCTGGATATCTGTGCTTGATTTCCCACAACTGGATTTAGCTGTTGGTCATGTTTATTCTTAAAAGAAACAGTTTTCAGTTGAAGATGACTGGGAGATGTAATGTCTGTAACCTCTTGGGGCAGGGGCGGACTGACAACTCATGGGGCCCCCGGGCAATAGGAGATTATGGGGCCCCCAGGCAATCAGAGATTATGGGGCCACACAGTATACACACACACACACAGTATACAATCACACAGTATACACATACATGTACACACAGTATACACAGACATGTTTCTATTGGCTGAGAAGGTACTGGAGAGGTGGGGCAGCTATAATCTCTGGATTTTTAGACCAAAAGGACGTCGGTAAGAGACATTTCAGAAACAGATGTAAAAAAAACACAGATTTTTACATACTATCCCTGGTTTTACTGAGGCTGGCAACCCTGATGGGGCCCCCTAGTGGCCCGGGGCCCTCGAGCAGTGCCCGAGTGGCCAAATGGTCAGTCCGCCCCTGTCTTGGGGTCAATTAAAGAACATCTTTAGGGCACATGCATACTTCTCTGTTCCTGTGCATTGTATTATGGCCTCTTTCACATGGGTGGCCAGGGAGCGGTAAAAGCAGGTGGTTTTTACTGTCCCCCAACTGCTTACCTACAAGCGGACAATGTGCCCTTCAGGTTAGTAAAAAGCAAGAAAAAAAAAAAAGGCAGCAGGAGAGAGCAGTATCACCTCCTGAACAATTGCAAACCTCCTTTCACCATCCAGAGTGATCCATTTTCAGGGGATGGTGAACACTGCTGCTAGTGTGAAAGAAGCCTAAAACTTGTGCATTAATGCATGTTGTGTTACACATTCACATGCATAACCCAACTCATGAGAATTTACCAAAACAACAGCCATGCAGCATTTTTTCTGCTGCAGCACACCATGATACACATTTATATGGTGGTGATCTGCAAAGCATGTGCTTCGGAGCTGAATTGGCTGAGTGCTATAGAAATGCAGCATGCTAGTGCATGTATTGTTATTGCAACTCATGAGCCTCAGTTCCCACTACGAACCACATGTGAATCACTCAGGAACTGCACCACATTCCTGTTCAATTCACGTGCGATTGAGTGCGGCGCGATTTGAGCCCATTCATTGTGAATGGGCTCCAGTGCCGATTCTGACCTCCCTGGGGCCCTAAGCAAAATTCTGGTAAGGGGCCCTCTACTTGACCCGTGATGCCGTGAGCTATGTAAACTATTTGCCATTGCCACACAGTCACACCTGACACTTCAGTGCTCCCAAAACAATCCTCCCTCCTTTAAACAAAACAGTCAAAGAATAAGTACAACAATATAGAACAGAATGAGGTCCTCAGAGAGCCCCCCTTACATCAGGGTCCTCAGAGAGCCCCTCCTTACACCAAGGTCCTCAGAGAGCCCCTCCTTACACCAAGGTCCCCAGAGAGCCCCCCTTACACAAGGGTCCCCAGACAGCCCCCCTTAAATCAGTGTCCTCAGAGAGTCTCCCCCTACATCAGGGTCCCCAAAGAGCCTCCCCCTACATTAGGGTCCCCAGAGATCCCCCCTTACATCAGGGTCCCCAGAGAGCCTCCCCCTACATTAGGGTCCCCAGAGATCCCCCCTTACATCAGGGTCCCCACAGAGCCTCCCCCTACATTAGGGTCCCCAGAGAGCCCCCCTTACATCAGGGTCCCTAGAGAGCCTCCCCCTACATTAGGGTCCCCAGAGAGCCTCCCCTTACATCAGGGTCCCCAGAGAGGCTCCCCTTACATCAGGGTCCACAGAGAGGCTCCCCTTACATCAGGGTCCCCAGAGAGCCCCCCTTACATCAGGGTCCCCAGAGAGCCCCCCCTTACATCAGGGTCCCCAGAGAGCCCCCCTTAAATCAGGGTCCCCAGAGAACCCCCCTTACATCAGGGTCCCCAGAGAGCCCCCCTTACATCAGGGTCCCCAGAGAGCCCCCCCTTGCATCAGGGTCCCCAGAGAGCCTCCCCCTACATTAGGGTCCCCAGAGAGCCCCCCCCCCCCCTTACATCAGGGTCCCTAGAGAGCCTCCCCCTACATTAGGTTTCCCAGAGAGCCTCCCCTTACATCAGAGTCCCCAGAGAGCCTCCCCTTACATCAGGGTCCACAGAAAGCCCCTCCTTACATCAGGGTCCCCAGTGAGCCTCCCTACTTACATCAGGGTCCCCAGAGGGTATCCCTCTACATCAGGGTCCTCAGAGAGCCTCCGCTTACATCAGGGTCCTCAGAGAGCCTCCGCTTACACCAGGGTCCCCAGAGAGCCTCCCCTTACATCGGGGTCCTCAGAGAGCCCCTTCTTACATCAGGGTCCCCAGAGAGCCCCCCTTACACCAGGGTCCCCAGAGAGCCCCCCCCCCTTACACCAGGGTCCCCAGAGAGCCCCCCCTTACACCAGGGTCCCAAGAGAGCCTCCCCTTACATTAGTGACCCAAGAGAGCCTTCCCTCTTAAATTAGTATCCCCAGAGAGCCCCTCCTTACACAGGGTCCCCAGAGAGCCCCCCCCCTCTGACATTAGTGTCCCCAGAGGGCCCCGTCTTTACATCAGTGTCCCCAGAGGGCCCCGTCTTTACATTAGTGTCCCCAGAGGGCCCCGTCCTTACATTGGTGTCCCCAGAGGGCCCCCCTCTTACATTTGGGCCCCCAAACAGCTGACACCCCCCCTTGCAGAGGTTCCCCTGTACCTGGCTGGTGGAGGTGGGAGGCGGCGATCGGCAGCTATATGGTGTCCACAGGCAGGGGGATCTCCCTGGGGCTAGTAGTTCTATCTCCGAATGTATACAGCGGAGAGGGTGGGGCCTCTGACCCGGGCATCAGCAACAGTGTTCAAGCAGAGTGAAAGTGAAACTGATACCTGCCTGGGTCAGAGGCCCCTCCCTTCTCCTCTCCACTGTATACACTGAGAGTACTACAAACCCCAGGGAGATCCCGCCGCCCACTCAGGCACCATAGAGCTGCCGATCGCCGCCTTAAACCTCCTCCTACCTCTCCTCACTGCACTCTAAACGGCGAGCCAGAGGTGCAGGGGGGATGCTGGGTCTTGGGGGCCCCCCACAGCGGCGGGGCCCTAAGCAGCTTGCATAGTGTGCCTATAGGGCCGATCGGCTCTGATGGGCTCAAATCGCATCGCACCAAAATCATGCATGCCCCAATTTTGGAACCGGACCGAACCCGGTTCCCATTGTACTTTTGTACCATGCGATTTGTTGTGGGCAAATGCATTGCATTTGCGATCTGCGTTTGGGGTGTCATTAGGATTGCACTGACACACACCCTGGAATGTTATAGAATGCACCCAAGGAATAAGCTTACACTGTACACTTGGCACCAGAGACTCATATACAGACCAAAAAGTGGTTTATTGTATGTTAATTTCAGTATAACACAGGGCCTACAAAATGAAACATCTTTTGATTTTCATTATATCTTACAGTTGTATTATTGGATACTTGTTGCATGAAATGACAGGTTTATTTTGACAAATAATAGACATGACAACTCAGTTTTTGATGTTGGTTTCCATAGAAATCTATCGGAGTCCTTCATTCGAATTTTACATAACAACTTAGAAAAATAAGTATTTTTCTTGGACAGGATTAAAGAAAGAGAAAATCTGTTGTCAACACTGGGATTTAATCCAGGGCTATATTCCATTTAACAATTTAGATAAAAGCCAAGGCAAATGACATTAAGTATTTTCAATTAGGGCCCCTTTAGCACTGGTGCGCTTTTACTGCGATTTTACAGGGCAACAAAAGCAAATGGAAACTATTCCCCTTTAAATCCGATGTAACTGTTTACATCCCTGCACTGTGAGTGTGCTGCGTTTTGAAAAGTCCTGCATGCTACATCTTTGGTACAGTTTTTCAAAAGTTCACCAAAAAAGCACCTGCTATTAAAAGTCAATGGGAAAGCATCACAAGCACATTGTGTCTGCATCTTTGGTCGTTTTTCACACGTTTCACAGGTGCATACTTGAAGTCAGGAAACCAGAATCCGCACAAAAAATATGTTTTGATCTTGACAAACCTTTTGACATAACTTGTTGTGCTTTATCTGTGCACACTGTTATTAATTACTACTGTTTTCAGCCTTTTGTGAGGATTACCAAACCCTTCCCCACTGTCAGGGCCCTCTGCTGTGTCTGGCAGTAACCCTTCTCACTGAGCTACCTGAGATGCTGGACAGCTTTGTACCTGATCCATTGGACAATCCTTGCCTTGTTTTCTGCTGAACCTTGAACCTTTTGCTCCTCCCATGAACTTCCTGATTTAAGCCATATCTCTGCACTTCCTGTTTGCCAGATTATCGTGCTATCTCCAGCCAGTATCTTGCTCTAGTGCTCCCAGCTGCTGTCCATATTTGCTAATGAAGATAGATTGAAAGATTGATGCAAACCTCAGTTGTGTGGATTATCCTGGAGCGGTGGTTCCCCTACCTACTAAATGTTCATATTTGCTACCGCTCATTATTGACACTTGGCTTGTTGACTACGCTTCTGCCTGATCCTAACCTGCAACTACTCATTACTGACCTTTTCTCTTGTTTACAGACTACACTTCTGTTTGATCCCTACCTGCTTATCTGCTCCTTTTCCCCCGGCTTGCTTATTTCCTGGTGGGGCGATCCCGAGGACCTAGTACTAACACGCAGCAAAATCTGTTTCCACCATCAGAAGCTCTGGTGAACACCAGTTAGTACTTGGACTCTGCACCTCATGTGAGCCCATATCATCCGCCAGGGTGACTTGCCTGTGTACCTATCCTGCTGGTTACTGTGTGAGCTTCCCACTGCTATAACAACTGGTCTTAGAGCCTGGCCCCTAATCTTGACACCCTCTTTGCTAAGGTGAAGATAAGAGGGGGAGGTGTCTGTAGTCTTGTCTTGTTTTTGTTGCCCTGATACAGTCCAATGAAAAAACAGTGTCACTCTAGGACAGGAAGTATGTTTTTGGCAGAATCAACAGATAAAAATAAAGAAAAAAGAATGAAAAAGAAAACAAATGCAATAGACGTAAGATATACCTGTGCTTAAATCCCAATAGCATTCACATGTATATAATCCATTAGATAATAAAGCAGTGTGACCACATGTTAACACAAAATTCTGGCTAAGCCCTCTACACAATACTATACACCCTTTCTAGCAAACATTGTAATACAAAAAGTAGAGACTAGCCAGAGAGGGATTATTTGACGGGGTTGGCCAGATTAAACATGCATAGCAATGTATATATGTGAAATAAGCACCTGTGCCAAAACAATCAACTTATGATACTGTATCTAATGCAGCTGCTCTCACCGGAATCAAATGACCCCCCCTTGTTGTATAACAAGAGAAGTCAGGTTCACTTTGGTGGTCACCTCAGGATCTATTCAGATCTCCTAGTTGGCATCTTCCATGGATATTCTTTCCTTTCTAGTACTTATATATCCCGATGACTCAAATGGCAAAAGAGTTTAAAAGAGGAAGAAAAAGAGGAGTCCTTTCATACTGTAAAAAGCGATTGGTAAAAAAATGAAATCCGCTTCCATAAAAAACTGTCGGTCTGGTAATGCAAAGCTATGAAGAAGCTGCCCAGCTCTTGGTGTGCATTCCACCTGGACCGGAGATGATGCACCGGAAGTTCCGCTTAATGCATTTCGTCATCAATACGTGCCTTCTTCAGAAGAAGGAAGTCACAGTGTGCATATTCATCTTAAATACAAAACTATAACCAGGTACCGCACCTTACACACAAATTCAATGCATTAAAGGCAAAGACATTCAGGGAATTTTTCTCAATACATAAGGAATCTATAAATAACAAATTATGTATAAAAAAAACAATGCCCTAAACGATGAACTCTAATCCTTAGTGCCATCTTGTGGACTAAGAAGATATTGAAATATCCATTGTGAGTAAATCGGTTAAATGGATAGCATATCAAACATGAACCTGCCAACTATCTGTTAGTAAAATATTTTTCAATAATTGTATATAAGGAAATATATACATATGAGTCATTGCAAAACAAACTACAGCTATTAATACAAAAATAGAAATTAGCTTTATAGTTGTCTCCTCATTTTATATTTACTCTTATAAAACATTAGTTAATTTCAATATTAATACTTAAAGTGGTTCTGCACACATTTCATTTAGTAAATCTCTTTGCCTTCCAAATCAGGCAAAGAGTACTAAATGAAATGTGTTTTTTTTTTTTTTTTCACTTACCTTGTAATCAATGACTTCCGGTCCTCTGTCTCTGCGGGGGTGGGCGGGGTCTGTGCGGGGATCCTCGTCACGACGCACTGTCTACTGGGATCTGGTGTCATTGATCCCAGGTGTCTGTGCGGGCATCTTCCGAAATCTCGCGAGATTTCGGCCACATCTTCCGAAATCTCGCGAGATGTCGGCAGATGTGCCGACATCTCGCGAGATTTCGGAGAACGTGAGCTGCACTTTGCCGTTACTGCGCACGCGCGAGCTCGGCGCAGTAACGGCGGTGCATGCTGGGCCATCTAAAGTGCCTGTGGGGTTTCACATGCCCACAGGCAAGATGGCCCCCAGCAGAAAAGCAGAATATAAAGAACTTTATCGGAGGAAAACCGGCTGCGATCGCGATGGAAGATGGAACAGGTGAGTCCTCCAATTTTGCTATTAATCCTTAGCATATTCCCCAAAAAAAAAAAAAAAAAAACCCAGTGCAGAACCGCTTTAACTCCATAATGTTTATTCTTCTTGTATTGATATTCTATTAACCCTTAATTTGATATAAAGCAGTTGATATCAATGTCAACATTTAAACCTTCTGGGCTAAATGTGCCTAGTTCATGTATCCAATGTGTCTCGTTCTGCAACACTGCTCTCTGCATATCTGTACCCCTCCAGTGATGCTCTATATCTATATATACAATCAAGAGCATGAAGAAGGGACAGGCATAAACATCCAATAGAAGTAGCATGTGGGAAATTTAACAGCAATCTAAACAATCAATATGGTGAGCTTCTCATATCTATAGTTGAGCCTGTGCCCTTCACTAGATACGGGACTGTGGTAAATCCCCAGCTTAGAAGATAACAGTCACCAGACTGTAGGCTTGATGTAAGCGAACAAGGAAGAGAATAGTGAAGACTCCAGATGGACAAACTTATAAGAATAGGGAGAAAATAAAAGAGGAGAGGAAAGGGGAAGGAAAGAGGAAAAGAGAAAAAAATATTATAGTATAGCCAGAACCTGCCCCCATCTACTAGGTGGGCTCCCCATGGATAGAGAGACCATGATAGGTTGTCTATATTTCCCCTAGGTAGTTTGAGAAAAATCCCTTTTTTTAATTGCAAAGTTTGCTAGAAAGGGTGTATAGAAGTGTACACAGGGCTCATCCAGAATTTTTTAAGAAAACTAATACAGCCATCAAATCTAAGGACTTCTTTGGGAGGTTTGCTTCAAAGTTAGGTTCAAAGCATTGACCATTTTTTCCAGTGTGGATGAATGGAATGTTGTAATGAAGTACTTAAATTACCTTTGCACCAGGTCCACCAAGAACAGGGTCCTACCAAGGCTTGCAATTTTGGAGCTTGGATTATGATGCAGTAAATAAGTTAATTTCATAGTCCCATAATGCTCCAGGAAGCCAATTTAAATATCTTACAAAACATTCTAAATGTTAGATCACTGTCACAGGGGATAATGTGAACCGGACTGGAGTGGGGTACAAATAGGTAAGTACACACATCTTTTTTTAAACAGTTAAATGATAATTGTACAGAAAGTACAACTATCCTTTAAAGCAGCCTTTCTCAACCTTTTTAACATCGAGGGACCTTTGATCTTCCAGTCACAGGGAACCCTCTTCCAATATAGTATATATCTCCAGCTCTGTCACGTACCTGGATCGTGAGCCTGACGTGTAGAGGAGAGCCTCTCTTGCCGCACCAGCCTGTAGGCCCTGAGGTTGAGACAGTAGCCACAGAAGCACGGTGACGCAGGAGTGCCTGGGTTCAGTCCAGTATTGGTATGGCTGGATGCTCGTGGAAGGAGATGCAGCAGGCAGACCGGTAGAGCTGGGTAGACCAAGACCATGGTGGACTGTAATGAAGCAGGAACTGGTGTGATACACAGGGCATGAATGCAGCAGCCTGGAGGAGCAGATGCAGAGTCAGGCAGGCCGGGTCGGTAACGTTCTGGCGGATCAGGCAGAGCAGCAGGCAGAAGGGAAGTCCAATAAGCAAGCCGAGGTCAGGGTATCAAGCAGACAAGGTTAGTAGGAGCAAGCCGGGTCAGAGATCAGAAGTCAGCACAGATAACGGATTTCAGGATACGCAGAAGCTGCAGACCGAACAGCAAGAAGTCCTGGGTGCAATCACCTTAAATAGCCCCATTGGCGCCAACATTGGTGACAGGCGCACGTGTGCGCGCACGTGTGCGTGCGCTTGTGAGCGCCGATGTGCCGTTAATGTGTGCTTCTGTTGTGCAATTCCTGCTGCACGGCCACGCCTTTCCTGACAAGCTATGTACACTATTGTGATTTTCAAATGTACCGTACTGTAGTGGTCACTGGGGAGATACTCCACCTTACAGATAGCTAAAACATCATTGTTATCATTAATTACTTACTTGAGAGGCAAAAATAGCTAATTGCTCAAAGAACCCCTAGCATCCTCTGGAGGAACCGTAGGGTTTCACAGCACCCTGGTTGAGAAAGGCTGCTTTAAAATGTTCCTCGGGTAAAAACAAACATGTTTAGTACATATCTCTAATGCATACATTTAAAATGCTGCAATAGAAAAATACTCATTGATGTTCCAGAAACCTAGTTCCTAGTTGGCTCCTAAATTCCTGTGTGGGCTGAACTGGAATTCCAAGCAGTGTTGTGGTCCCTGCTTGAGAGTTGTCCTACCTAACAAACTTCTGCTTATCCTCCACCCCTTTCTGTACCACTCTACATGCATATGTTGATCGCTTCTCCCACAATGATGGTACCTTGTCTCCCAATAGCCTATTCACACACTGTGAGGGCTCCTGTGCCATGGAGTTCTGGAGGCATACCTTCATCAATAGGAACTGAGCTTCCAGCAGCTGCCCCTGCAGGAATTTTACAAGCCTGGTCATATTGTCATAGTAGGTTTTAAAAGCTGTTTTTCAATACCGAAACAAGGTAAACCCTCTAAAGGGAAGAGGGAGGTTGCGACTAAATGTTAGTAATACTTGGAGATACACTTTAAGGACCTTTCCCTCGTCATCAAAACTTTTGACTAAGTATCTGCTAACATAAAAACGTATACAACATAATAGCAACAAGTGGATGATTAGAATATTGTGACATAATACATTTTCTTCACAGCTAACATCCAGGATATGAGAGGAAGCATTTTAAAAGAGGTATGTGTTTGAATTCAGCTCAGCAGCGGAACTATCACTTTGAAGACCTTACAGTGTGTTCGTTTGTGTTGCGGAAGCCTTTTCCCCTTTCAAGCATTGCAAGGCCAAGACAAGATAAAGTAATTGTCTGCTTCCAAAATGTAAAAAGATGTAACTGGCAACAGCTACGACATGAAAGGGACCAGAGTACATGTCATCCTGTTTTACAAAAACTTTTTTATTTTCGTGGTTCTGGAGAAACAGATATTGTATATGGGCATGTTCCCTTCTGCTCTTGATATTTTTCTGCAAAACAAATTCTAAATGTGGGACTAGCAGAATAGAAAGAGCACATCTGTCATAGAATAAAAAAGGTACATTGAATAGAATATAGAATAGACACAGTTGAATGTACATTTTATTGTCTATCTTTTATTTGGAAAACTCATCAAACGTATTTAGTATAACAAGGCAAAGATCTATAATCATACACAAAGAAATGCACTCTATAGCACCATATGAATTTTCAAACAGATTATAGAATGATGAAATAAAGAGCCTGCCTACCCAGGACTCTTATTAAAACATTCATCAGGGACAGACATACCATTTGTGCGGGCTGTGCTGCGCTCTGGGATGTAGGAGTCCATTTATAGTAGATGTGGCTCAGATGGGTACTATACCGTGGATATGGCCCACTTCTCTGTAGCTGCCAATCAAAAAAAAGTGAATACCTCTACTTGGCTAGTGGTGGAATGGTGGACTGCAAAAATGGTCCTGTTACTGGGGCCCCTAGGTGATGCTGTCCACCACTGTCATTCAGACATTTGGAACTACACTCTCCTTTATTCTTCAGGGAAAGGCAAGACCTCTACCAGCTCCTACTTCTCACAGCTGTTACAAAGAAGTTTCAGCATCCCAGCTGGATGTTTCAGCTATTTTGTATGTAAAGCAGCCTACAACTATTTGTGCACACCTGACCGTCACACCTAGATGAACTTGTTTGACATCCCATTCCCAACCACGGCCATTAACATGGAGGTGGCACCTCTTTGCAGCTATAAAAGCCTCCACTCTTCTGAGAAGGATTTCCACAAGATTTTGGATTATGTCTGTGGGTATTTGAGCCCAATCAGCCGAAAGATCATTTGTGATGTTGGATGAAAAGACCAGCATTCCCAATTTCTCCTAACGCTTTTCAGAACGGTTGTGTTCAAGGCTTTGTGCAGACCATTCAGGTTTCTTCACATCGAACTCATTAAACTATGTATATTTGGAGTTGACTTTGTACACAGGGGCACAGTCATTCTGGGTTAAAAAGGGCCTTTCCTAAACTATTTCTAAAAGGTTGGAAGCACACATTTGTCTAAAATGTCTTTGTATGCTGTACCCTTCACTGGAAACATTCTCACTCAATTATTTGCAGCTGCAGCCATGACCACTACACGTTGAGGACATTTTAAAACACCCTAAGGATGTGAAATGGTTATCCCCTTCACTCGGCCTGTACACATATATGTCACTAAAGTGGGTCTTCTTCCATGAGGCCGCATATACTTATGTCAAAGTTGCAAAATTGTGTTCAGGCATTAACATTTGTTTTGCCCCCAGTCACTAAGGGGTTAAAGAGTGAAGTGGTGGATGCTGCTGTTTATAAACATGACTGTGTTAAATCAGGTTAGTGAGTCTCCAAAACAAGACATTCAGATGAGATAGTAGATCCAGATCTTTCTAAAATATAAGTAGGTGCTTTATTCATACACTGCAGTGGAGAGACACAACACACACAGCTCTACCAATGAAGAAGGAAGTGTCTCTGACCTACAAACATCAAGTTTAACAATATATACTTAATGAATATGCATAAGCTCTAGGCGTGTTATAGGTGTGACCGTATAGTTTAGTTCAATCAGCATTCATACCTTCTTGATAGCAAGGGAACAGTTAAATGGGTGTATACATCATGTGACTGGCAAAAAAATAGATTTCCGCAGTATCTGGTGAGTTCAGACTGGTTTTGGTACAAAAGTCATTTTGCGCAGCTTTCTGGGTTCTTATCAGTAGTCTGTGTCGTCACAGGCGTTCCTTAGTCTCGATTTCCCAGGAATTGAAACAAAACAAAAAAAAAAACACCTAGGGAAAGTAAAAAAGTGCATTACCAAGTCTTAAAGTGATAGTCTCCCTCTCTCTCTCTCTCTCTCTCTCTCTCTCTCTATATATATATATATAACTCAACATTATCAGACCCCTATAATTCTACTCAACTGCATAAATAACTTTTGCATAGCCATTGCACCCATTAATACCTGTGAACTGAGCAGTCTGAGCAGCTCGGTACCATGTGATGACTGTGATGGCCAATTACAGTCATTACAGATATAAACAGGGTAGTGTTTACATCTGTGAGCCCTCTTCTTCCTCTCACAGCAGAAGAAGGGTAGAAAAGAGGAACTAATGAATGACGATCATGGTAGCAGCAGCAGATAAATTTTTTTTAACTCTTTCATCCCCGTCCTATCCATACCTAAGCGTGCATCTTTGTGAGAGGTCGTGTTTGCCTCCATGTGATTATTATTATTATACAGGTTTTATATAGGGCCAACAGTTTGTGCAGCACTTAATACACCTGTGATGCACAGGTGTTCGATGTATTCATGTACAGGCAGTCCCAGCCATTGCTCTCAATTTGACATCCGCATGGGTGTGTGTGGGTGCATGTTCCTGAACGCACACTATCTGCATTCAGGGAAAAACACACTTACATGCACCCTCGCGGATGTCAGATTGGGAAACATGACTGGAAAATAGACATGAATGGGACTACCTGCATGTGGATGCATGAAATACGTGTGCATCCCCTGCATGCAAACATGGTCCTTTGCACAGATGTACCCTTAAGTACACAGGTGTGAACCAGGCCTTGCAAGCTTCATGTTTTAACAACCTCAATACCACAAAAATTGGGGCAAAAAATGTGATCACTTTGGGGTGTCTACTTTCCAAAAGGTGATTTTGGGGGAGTGTGCATTTTCCTGCCATTTTTATTTTAACAGAACGCAAGGGAAACTGTTTTTTTTTTTTTTGTTTTGTTTTTTATGTTTGCTCTTTTTTCCTATGTATAGTAAAAAAAAAAGTGGTTATCAAATACCATCAAGAGAAAGCTCTATCTTTCTCAAAATATGATATAAAATGTATTTGAGTACAGTGTTGCATGAGTGAGTAGATGTCAGTCAAACTATAACAACACTGGATAATAAAAATTGCTAGTTAAGGAAGGGGGTAATACAGGCTGGCAATTAAGTGGTTACATAAAATCATCTATCATCACCTATTTGGAGATTTATTCAATGAAAATACATCCTTGGAGCTGGTGCTGAAATTAGTACAGAGTGATGAACAATGGGAATCGTATCCTTCTGTAATTATGACGATCCAGGAGAAACGTCCATCCTTTTCTTCTCTCTCTCTCTCTCTCTCTCCAAGCAAAACCTTCTAATATTGTCACATGAATAATATAAGTGACATGGAACACAGAGAGGCTACACGTTTCACTGGAAATGCAGCTTAGTACAATATGATTGGATTTTTTTCATGAAGCCATGAGCCGGAACACGCAGCAACACCAAGCTTTCTGAACTACATGGAAAAGGCGTTCAGCAAAAGCAGATAAAAACTCACACTGTAGAAAAAGTGCCTGGGAGAAAGTCAGCGCTGTCCTGAGAATGGCTTGTGAACCAGGAATAACACGATGCCCTCAGACAGAAAGGTTAATAGGGAAACCAGTTTGGCCTGTTGGTTTTCATCAGCTGTCAAATGTTAAATGTTAAAACTTAAATGTTAGAAAAGCAGAGAAATTCTTGGGAGTGCCTAAAAATGCTAATGTTTTAGGTGTGATTTGCTAAATGGAGAAAACAAATGTGCAGAATGTGAAATTCTATTTCACAGTGTGTATTCTTGAGAAACAATGGTGCTTCTTCAAAATGGCCAGTTAGGCCAATGAGTAGCAGATTAGAATGAGGCCACCATCCCTGATTAGCCATGTAACTATGGGTACCTGTGTGAGGTGTGTGCATTGGTGACTCTAGCAGGGTAATTTTAAGCATAACCTACTCTGGGTGCAAGGAAAAAAATATATATATACACATATATATATATATATATATATATATATATATATATATATATATATATATATATATATATATATATATATATTGGGAGGCTCTGTCATTGGGAGAGTATCGGAAAATGTTACACAGGATTTGCATTAAGGGTTAATGCAAGGTTTTGGACTATAATTTCTCCAGATTCTGTAGTTCTGGTTTGGAACTTTCAATCCTGTATCCAGAGTTGACCAGAGGCCTGCAATCTGTGTGGGTACACAGTTGTGCTGGTCTTTATATGCTCAGGGCTAAGGACAGCTCAGAGCTCCTAGAAAGCTTCCAGTTTGGAGACAGCTCCCAGTGTGGGAGATGGAAAGTCTCAAGTAGACATGTGCAGTTCGTTATGTTCTGAATTAAAATTCGGACACATTTTTGTTATTCGTAAATTTGGATGTATCTGAATTTCCGAATTAGAATAGTACCAAATATAAATGAATCCGAAATAACGAAAAAAAAAATGGACGAAATTCAAATAGTTTTTAAATACTTTTTGAATACCAGATTTATCGGCGTATAAAACGCACTTTTTTCCCCTTAAAATCAGGGGGAAATCGTGGGTGCGTGTTATACGCCGATCCCCGTCGATCTCCGCTGATTGTGAGCGGAGCGATCCCTACCGAGATACACATAGCCGAGTGCACTCGGCTCTTCTCTGCTCCGCTCACACTCACGCCCCGTCCCGCCATTGGACCTGTGTTATGTCCATCATAGGGCGGGACTGAGCATGACTGTGAGCGGAGCCAAGAAGAGCCGAGTGCACTCGGCTATGTGTACCTCGGCTCCGCCCAGTCCCTGCGATCTTGGCGGCGTTCGCTCGGCTCCGCCCAGGCTCGGCGCCAATTTTAAATGCAATGGACACTAGGGGCAAGGCTAAACTGGGGCAAGGCTGCACTGACAAGGCTGCACTGGGGCACGGCTGCACTGGGGCACGGCTGCACTGAAAAGGCTGCACTGGGGCAAGGCTGCACTGACAAGGCTGCACTGGGGCAAGGCTGCACTGACAAGGCTGCACTGACAAGGCTGCAATGGACACTGGGGGCAAGGCTGCAAATGACACTGATAAGGCTGCATTGATGGGCATTTAAATGTAAGTTTTTTTTCATTAAACTTCCCTCCTAAACTTGGGGTGCGTGTTATACGCCGGCTCTTGTTATACGCCGATAAATACAGTACTTTTCAAATTCAAATTGTTTTCAAATTTGAATTCGAATAGTTTTCCAATTTCCAAAGAGAAAAAAATAAAGAATTTTTTAGATTGCATTTTAGTGTAAATATGAGATCTGAGGTCTTTTTGACCCCAGATCTCATATTTAAGAGGTCCTGTCATGCTTTTTTTCTATTACAAGGGATGTTTACATTTCTAGTAATAGGAATAAAAGTGACACAATTTTTTTGAAAAGAAAAGTGTAAAAATAAAAAAATTAAAGGTAAAATAAATAAGGAAAAAAAAATGTTTAAACACATCCTGCCGAGCTCACGTGCAGAAGCGAATGCATACGTGAGTAGCGCCACACATGTGAGGTATCGCCTAGATCGGCAGAGAGAGAGCAATAATTCTACCCTCCTCTGTAACTCAAAACATGCAACCTGTAGAATTTTTTAAACGTCGCCTATGGAGATTTTTAAGGGTAAAAATTTGTCACTATCCCACGAGCAGGCACAATTTTTTAACGAGACATGTTGGGTATCAATTTACTTGGCTTAACATTATCTTTCACAATATAAAAAAAAATGGGCTAACTTTACTGTTGTCTTATTTGTGGTTAATTCATTTTTGTATACTTACCTGTCCTGTGCCAGGATCCACTGTGCCAAAGATCAGCTCCTATGTACTGAATGATACCAGCTTCAGGGCAATAGCACCAGAACCTGCTGTTGAGAATAAATAGATATATACAGTGCCTTGAAAAAGTATTCATACCCCTTGACATTTTTCACTTCTTGTCATGTTACAACCAATAACGTAAATGTATTTTATTGGGATTTTATGTGATAGACCAACACAAAGTGCCACATAATTGCGAAGTGGAAGGAAAATGATAAATGGCTTTCAATTTTTTTTTTACAAATTAATATTTGTGGCATGCATTTGTATTCAGCCCCCCTAAGTCAATACTTTGTAGAACCACCTTTCACTGCAATTACAGCTGCAAGTCTTTTTGGGTATGTCTCTACCAGCTTTTCACATCTAGAGAGTGACCTTTTTGCGCATTTTTCTTTGCAAAATAGCTGAAGCTCTGTCAGATTGGAAGGAGAGCGTCTGTGAACAGCAATTTTCAAGTCTTGCCACAGATTCTCAATTGGATTTAGGTCTGAACTTTGACTGGGCCATTCTAAGATCGCACATTCTGACAACAAAATTCATGTTTTTTTTCCGACGGTTGTTGGCTCAAACATATCTTGCATACACACGGTCACACAAATCTTGGAAATTCCGATCGCCAAGAGCACAGTGACGTACAACACGTACAACGAGCAGAGAAAAATTAAGTTCAATAGCCAGTACAGTTTTTCTGCTGAGTCCGAATTGTGTACACACGATCGGCATTTACGAGAACGGATTTTGTTGTCGGAAAATTTGAGATCCAGATCTCAAATTTTGTTTGTCGGAAATTTCAACGAAAAATGTCCGATGGAGCCTACACACAGTCGACCACACATTTCCATGTGTATGCGGCATAACACATTAATATGCTTTGATCTAAACCATTCCATTGTAGCTCTGGCTGTATGTTTAGAGTCGTTGTTCTGCTGGTGAACCTCCACCCCAGTCGCAAGTCTTTTTCTTAATATTGTCCTGTATTTGGCTCCATCCATCTTCCCACCAACTCTGATAAGCTTCCCTGTCCCTGCTATAGAAAAGCATCCCCACAACATGATGCTGCCACCACCATGTTTCACGGTGGGGATGGTGTGTTCAGGGTGATGTGCAGTGTTAGTTTTCTGCCACAGATAGCATTTTACTTTTTAGGCCAAAAAGTTAAATCTTGGTCTCATCTGACCAGAGCACCTTCCTCCACATTGTAGTGATCTAATATTATAATCGTTCCTCGTAGATGGTATATAGTTATTGAAAAGTACTGTCTTCCCGCAGCAAAACCCGATTCTCCCAGAGAGAGATTTTATTGACTTCCAAAACAGAACATTATTACAGATGGCAAAATCCAACAGAGTACATGACAAGGAATATCTTCTCCTAGACCCGTGACTCCAGACCCTTCTCTCATAGACATATCTTCTAGACTGCCTGACATCCTGACTGTCTTCTCATATACTGATCTGACACTGGGGGGGGGGGGGGGCCAACCAAATGTTTTCCATGAATACCCCCCCCCCCCGGGTTAGGCCTCAAGGTCTAATTACCATCAATAAATACTAGGTTAAAAGGCTATTCCTCACACACACACAACTTGCATAAGATTTACACATCAAAGGGTAACAGATAACATTGTCAACTTATATCTGGCCTGTTCACTAATACTGTGTGTGGAATATATATATCCAATACATATATATAATACATAAAGTCCCACATAAATCGGCCAACACATTACAACATATACCCCCACTTGGGTCGTTCTAACTACTAGAACTGACCCATAAATCAAGCAACAAACATAGCATTACCGACTTGAGGTATTGGATGCTTCACAATGGCTCATATGAAATATAAAGTTGAAACTGGTTACATCTCTCTTCACCAGCCTCTAAAATATCCCCATGAAAAAGTCATTAGATAATATAGCTTTAGACCATGACTTGAAAAGGGTTTGGTAAACATCCTTGGCCCATATAGCTGTAAGGCCTTATTATATCACATCAAGATCTTGAATATTGCACAAAAATGAGCTGATGTCACAGTTCATTCTTCAATTTTCAACTTCAACTTCATCACATCTCTCTTTGAAAGTAGACTTGGTGTGCTTGGTGTGCTGGGAGCTCCGATCCACATAAATCCAGGATTCCTCTCCAGGCTCAAGGTTTTCATTTTCTTAAAGATGCTTTTGCACAAACACCAGCAAATCCCGAAATTCTACTTCCATCTTTATAGTAAGAAGAACCATCCATGTACCAGCTCTCAATTTCAAGTTCAAAAGGTTTGGATACGGCTGAAAAAAACTGCTATTGCTGTACTTTGTAATTTGCTGTAGGCCGACTCCTCATTGCCTCCATAATAGAGCAGTTACTTGAATCATTCAGTCCATAATTCCACCTGAATGGTATACCAATCTATATACCAATCTATAATCCATATATCCATATAATCCATATATAATCCCCCACTTTCAGATAGAATCAGCTTGACATCAGCGTTTATCAGATCTTCTATCCAGACAAAGCAGCAGTGGAAAATCTTGCCAGTAAAGTTAGGTCTTTTTTCATCCATATGTCAATATTATTAATGACTGATTCAACAAAGTTTCAAATCATGACTGGAGTGATGAATTTCACTCACCCCTCTTATAAATTTAGGAAAACCACCCAACATACTATACTTTATGCTATGCCAAGCCATTGTGCAGCATCTCACCTTAGATGTCAAATATATTGATCAATATGCAATATGTAATATGCAACATGTTATGTAACACGAAAATTATTTTAGGTTTAAATGTTTCGCTCTGGTTTTAAGATAAAGTTCAAGAAATAAAACATAATAAAATAAAAAAATAAAAATAAAAATGGAAAAGGGTGAAAAAAAAAAAAAAAAAATAGGGCTTGATGAATAAAAATGGGAAAGGGTGAAAAATAAAAAATAAAAAATAAAATATAGGGAAAAGTCCATTGTCCAAGTCCAAAAAGTCAAAAAAATAGGTCAATTGCTTGATGAATATTGAGAGAGTCCATGATATTGTTTATTCAGCGTTTCTCCCCCACTAGCCAGTAATTTCAGCTTGCAGTTCACATGCTATTTACATGCAGTATCTCCAATATATCTGAAAGACAAAAAAACTCTCCAACAAAACTAATTAGCAAGATCCTTAAACATTCTTTGAAGTTAAAACAAAGGACTATTTACACATCCCCAGGTTGAAACTAAACCACCCCCACTGTTAGAGAAATGTCACTTGTATTCAAAAACAGATCTGGATAATGTAATCTGTTTAGCTGTCCCAGCAATGTGTAATGTTCTATTTTCATTTTATCGTACTCAATCTTTAGGTGGTCATATTTCTGTTTTAACTGAGAAAACGGTATCCAAGCCTCTGATACCTTTTTATTATGATGTTGGTCAGCTCTGTTTTTCATATCAATATCACCTATATTTGACCTGGTGTCTCCTCTTTGATTGTTATCATAAGACATTATCTTTTGATCTTTATGTTCAGTATTTGTCCTAAACAATGTCGCTAAATTAATTTTGACAGCTTGCTCATTTGACTTTCTCCATAAATTGTCTGCTTTCAACAATACGTCTTTTAAATCATGAGGATTTGGGGTAACTAGTAAAATATTTTGTCTAATCTCTTCATTCAAAGCATGTAGAAATATACTCATATGTAACAAGCCACCATGCTCAAATGCAAGATTATTACTGACCAATATTTCCATAATAGATTTTATCCTTTCTGACAGTTCGTAGGGAGATTCACTTTGCATTTGTTTGATCTTCCCATGAACAGTAACATCAGAACGTACACCATACAAAACACATAATAATTCCATCAATATGTCCCTTGTTCTCATTGGCTGAGTACAGATCTGCTTAATTCTCACCCAATGACTATTTCCTATAGAATGTTGCATAACTCTGTCTAAATCAGATGGGTTGAGATTGTACATATCTCTGACATTCTGCAAGTCACAAAACCATTTTAAAAATCTGTTTAAATCATGGCAGGGAACCATTCCTATTTCTTTAAGAATTGCATCTAATTCTTTTGGTTTCAAAGGCTTCATTACAAGCTGAACTTCACCTGCATTATTATTATTGTTATAAACTGTGGTGGTCACAGTGGGTGCAGCTGGCAATGAATTATCAGATTTAATATGAGGTTCTGTTTCATTTGATAGAATGTTTGTATTTGCATTTTGCTGCAGATTGCTGAATCCACGATTCGATGCATATCTGCATTCCTGAGATCTCTTCTCTAATTCCATAATTCTTAATTTCAATCTCTCATTTTCCTCTGATAATTCATTACAACGTTTAGACTTCTCAAGCAGAGCTTCCCCAATGGTGACTGCATGCAATTTTAAATTTACAGTCTCAGATTCTGATTGGTTTTGTAACCTCTGACAAACCTTGTTGCTATTATCAACTGCACTCTGTAACTGGGTAATTTCCTCAACCTTATCTTTCAAAGAACTTTCCATTGTTAAACAGCAAGATAACAAGCCCTGTACAATACAACCTTTTCTTTTACCTTCTGAAATTTTACTATCAAAAACAGCTTTTTCTAAAAATTCATTCATCATAGTCCATGTCTGCTTATATTTTTCTGGCACTTCATAAGGACCGCCATGACGCTTAATACATTTTAACACCCATCTGTTAACTTTATCAGAACTGACACTAGCTTCACACTGAGTAAGCATTTTTACTATATTATTAATAATTTAAAAAGAGAGAAATATTTTACTCACCGCATTAATTACTCCTTCAGCTTCCAGCTCAGGTCTTCTGGTACACGATACAGTCCTTTTCTTCGTTTCCAGTCTCCAGAGAATAATTCTGGGGTTCCAAACTTGTTTGATTTTGTAGATCAGACTCTCTTATGTCACAACCAGACATTAGAGTCACAGCACAGGTCTTGGGTCTCCATCAGACTTCTGTCCAACTCACGGATTGTTATCACTGACTTCTGTTACAAAGTCCTGAAAATGCTCTTCTGGTCTCTTGAACGGCACCAATGTAGTGATCTAATATTATAATCGTTCCTCGTAGATGGTATATAGTTATTGAAAAGTACTGTCTTCCCGCAGCAAAACCCGATTCTCCCAGAGAGAGATTTTATTGACTTCCAAAACAGAACATTATTACAGATGGCAAAATCCAACAGAGTACATGACAAGGAATATCTTCTCCTAGACCCGTGACTCCAGACCCTTCTCTCATAGACATATCTTCTAGACTGCCTGACATCCTGACTGTCTTCTCATATACTGATCTGACACTGGGGGGGGGTCAACCAAATGTTTTCCATGAATACCCCCCCCCCCGGGTTAGGCCTCAAGGTCTAATTACCATCAATAAATACTAGGTTAAAAGGCTATTCCTCACACACACACAACTTGCATAAGATTTACACATCAAAGGGTAACAGATAACATTGTCAACTTATATCTGGCCTGTTCACTAATACTGTGTGTGGAATATATATATCCAATACATATATATAATACATAAAGTCCCACATAAATCGGCCAACACATTACAACACACATGTTTGCTGTGTCACCCACATGGCTTCAAACAAACTGCAAATGGGATTTCTTATGGCTTTCGTTCTACAATGGCTTTCTTCCTCCCACTCTTCCATAAAGGCCAGATGTGGAGTGCACGACTAATAGTTGTCCTGTGGACAGATTCTTCCACCTGAGCTGTGGATCTCTGCAGCTCCTCCAAAGTTACCATGGGCCTCTTGGCTGCTTCTCTGACCAATGCTCTCCTTGTTCGGCCTGTCAGTTTAGGTGGACGGCCATGTCTTGGTAGGTTTGCAACTCTTTACATTTTTGGATGATGGATTGAACAGTGCTCCGTGAGATGTTCAAAGCTTGGGATATTTTTTTTATAACCTAACCCTGCTTTAAACTTCTCCACAACTTTATCCCTGATCTGTCTGGTGTGTTCCTTTGTCTTCATGGTGATGTTTGTTCTCTAAGGTTCTCCAACAAACCTCTGAGGGCTTCACAGCACAACTGTATTTATACTGAGGTTAAATTACACACAGGTGGACTCTATTTACTAATTAGGTGACTTCTGAAGGCAATTGGTTCCATTAGATTTTAGTTAGTATCAAAGTAAAGGGGGCAGATATTTATTTGTAAAAAAAATTAAAAACTATTTATCATTTTTCTCCCACTGCACATTTATGTGCCACTTTGTGTTGGTCTATCACATAAAATTACAAGAAAATACATTTAAATGTTTTGTTATAGCATGACAAAATGGGGAAAACTTAAAGGGGTATGAATACTTTTTCAAGGCACTGTATATATTTATACAAGCATAAATCCTCACAAATTCACACAGGGCAATAACTGCTGTTCTCACCCTAAATGCTGGCAATATGCTAGATTATAACTCACTTCAAATACTATAAAGCCACGGAATGTAAACGCAAATATTAACTGCTCTCTACAATGTATGTTGTTGTATGAGAAATGATGTAATTAGCCTTGCAAATAGTACTACAGTTTAACTGCGGTTATTGTTATAGATTGCGCTGTTCTATGGAAGATAATCAATTCTCGGATGGTTTCACCAGCAGCACTGAATATATTATAGCAGAGGCTGGAGGGATGGGGAAAGCATTTATCTACAATAGATGAAGTGGATCTCAGCTAAGAGGTTCGAGAATATCTTCAAAATAAATCCTTCAGAAAGATTTTCTGGAGCTATCACCAAAAGAATTTCAATCATATATACGTGAGACACAATATCGACTAAATATTATTTTATCATAATAAGAAGGGTGTGCTGATGGCTGTAAGGAAAAATAAACTCATTTGTATGAATGTACTCCATAAGGGTGGGTGTTGTGCCCAAGTCTGCATTTTTCTATTACTGGTTCAGCAGGAAGAGTTTTATTCTTGCCCATTAAAAATTCCAAAAGTCTCTCTTGTCATTTTAAAAGATAATACGTTTTCAGAATAGCGGAAGTGAAATTTGAGTCAGAACCTCATTACTTTCTCAGAAGAATCATCCCAAAAAGTAATATGCTTTACATACTCATCAATAACAAAGCAGAGGAGTCACTCACCTTGGTAAATGTTGGTAAATACATTTGAAAAATCCAAAGCATGATTTCAACACCATACAGCTTCAAAGGCCACAGTGTTTCACTCCTGCATGGGCCTTATTCATAAGCTCCATGTGAGTGCGAAACCCAAAAGGACTTTAAAGCTGTAGGGGGGTGTAATAATGCTTTGGATTGTTCAATAAATGTACTTTCTGGCTTTTACCATGGTGGTCAGCTCTCCTGCTTTGTTATGGATGGGTATGTGGAGCATTCTTAGCTATCGTCCGTAGGGACCCTGCATCCAGGGTCATAGGGATTTTGAGTCGGCAGCAGAATACGTTCAGCTCTCCAAAAAGTAATATGCCTACAGAACTCTGCATAAAATAAGGGACTTTAAATTTACCATTGAGGAAGATTATATACCAAAGTTATACATGTACTTAAAGCGGAGCTCCACCCTAAAGTGGAACTTCCACTTATCGGATTCCTCCCCCCCCCTCCGGTGCCACAATTGGCACCTTTCAGGGGGGAGGGACTAGCTAGCCGCAGCTGCCCGCCCCTATCCGAGGATGCCCGCCCTTATCCGAAGATGCCCGTTGTGGGAAACACACAGTTCCCAGGACACAACGGGGACCAATAAAGACGTGCAGCGCAACGCGCGCATGCGCAGTAGGGAACCGGGCAGTGAAACCGCAAGCTTCACTTCCTGATTCCCTAACAGAGGATGGCGGCGGGGGCAGCCGAGAGACGAGCAATCTTCTGCCGACATCGCTGGAACCTGGAACAGGTAAGTGTCTATTTATTAAAAGTCAGCAGCTGCAGTATTTGTAGCTGCTGACTTTAAAAAAAAAAATTCAGGTGGACCTCCTCTTTAAAATCAAAATCCTTAGCTATACACATTGAAAGGCAGTGGGACAGAAAAAAAAGTGATGGCTCCACCTGAGGTCACTCACCATTGGCTCTTCTTTATCCATCCTCTTGGAATTTATGATCTTGTCTGTGTGCTGGGAGAAGTGGGTCTTTTTAGGGACTCCCCGGGTGGCCTAGTAGGATACCGGAAGATGTGACTTTTTCTATGTTAGTGATGTTCAAATTTTCCCTCTTCGTCTTCATGGGACTTTTTATGACTGTTGAATACAAATGTTATTCACCTGCTTGTAATCTATTACGTTTATAGACCAAATTATTTGTATATGCGAATTTCAACTACTCAATGTTGAAGAAATAGAGGTGTCACCAGGGGCAGACTGACCATTCGGACACTCGGGCAGTATGTCCCGAGGGCCCCGGGCCACTAGGGGGCCCCATCAGGGTTGCCAGCCTCAGTAAAACCAGGGACAGTATGTAAAAATCTGTTTTTTTTTTTTTTTTTACATCTGTTTCTGAAATTTCCCTTACCGACATCCTTTTGGTCTAAAAATCCTGAGATTATAGCTGCTCCACCTCTCCAGTACCTTCTCAGCCAATAGAAACATGTCTGTGTATACTGTGTGTACATGTATGTGTATACTGTGTGATTGTATACTGAGTGATTGTATACTGTGTGGCCCCATAATCTCCTATTGCCCAGGGGCCCCATGAGTTGTCAGTCCGCCCCTGGGTGTCACCAATGCCACAGGAAGAAGGTGTTGAAGTAAATATTAGTTCAGCCTGAATTTCCACATGACATTATTTGATATCAGATGTCAAGATCTAATACATACTCTGGATGTATGTTTTATGACAATTTTACCTTTTTTTTAAAGTAATAATAATTTTTTTTTATTATAAGCACACATGCATTTGGTATATAATCTTCCACATTGGTACATTTAAAATCCCTTATTTTATGGTGGGTGCTGTTGAAATATTTAAAGAAATCCTGCCACCAATTACAGGTAAAAGCACAGAAAAATTAAGAATTTAAAGCACTTACTTGCAGAATTTTTCCTTCCAAATTCTAATAAATTGCCTCTGAACTTGCTAGGGATTTGATACTCCATAAAGAGTCAGTTCCCTAGGACAGCCCCCCTTGCACCTCATAGCCCTTTCTTCTTCTGCACGATTTATCAGGGAGCATAGATAATTTCTAAAAAATATTAGATAGGCACCTAAACGACCACAACATACAGGGATATACAATGTAATATTGACATAAAAGCACGCACACACAGGTTGGACTTGATGGACTTGTGTATTCTTTCTAACCATACCAACTATGTATGTAATAAAAAAACATCTGTAAACTTTATCTGAAGAGAAGTTGATTCCTTTTAATGTCCCTCAAGTATTTTAACAAGTTTAAATAGCTCTAAAAAATACCCAACAAAGACTGCCCATTGCTAAATCTACTTGCGATAATTAAGAAAAGGCAGGAGAGCAGATAATCATTTTTAATGAATAATCTCCTATTAAACCAACAATAAAGGGAAAGGGAACATTTTTTTAAAGAAAATAAAGCGATAACCCTAAGCAAGCAAACTAAGCAAAAAATAAATATATGAAAAACATTACAGATAGCTTGACAATCAAATTAGTTTATGGGTTTGAGGCTAGTCCACACTAGTTTTACCCTAAAATGATCCCTTTTAGCCTCCAGGGTAGTGTCCATTGTGTGATGGCGGTGGGGGGGGGGGGGGTGGGGGCTGTCAGCGTTTCCTTATTTTTTTAGGCCTCATGTACACTGCTGCTGGTAAACGGACATAAGATAACGTTAGATGAGTTCAGGGGCAGCTAAAAAAAGCAGCCAACTGCCTCTGAACTCATCCAACGTTATCTTATGTGTACATGTATACAGGTTCGTTTAATGATGTTTTTAGGCAGTTGAGTTTAGAGGCCTTTTTTGGAAAGCAAAAAAATGAGTTCAGACGCTGAATTTAGAGGCATTTTTAAGCGCCAAACGCTTCTAAGCGCATCTAAACGCGGTAACTCGCGTTTAGCCGTATTTCGTTTACAGGCGTTCTTCATTTTCGGCAAAACTGACATTTTAAACGTGGGTTACTATCTGTCAAGTTAAATCGTTTAGGAGAGGTTGTAAAAACATCCCATGTACATTAAGCTTAAATCTATTGAAAAGTAAAAATCACATTTTATTCATTCCTATGCAAAAAACAGAAAGTGGCTTCAGGTGTACTCTTGTGTGTTGCAGAAAAATACAACCCCGCTGAAGGCAGCATTGTAATATGAACAGGGCACATAGAAGACAATCATTTTGTATACTGTACTGGAGTTGATTAAGGGCAGAAGAATGCCAGTCACCGCACATGATGGGAACAAGCCATTTTTCTGATTTATAAGACATACAGTACATTTGACATTTAATACATCAGATCCATAACACACTGTAACAATTTTTTTTGTTTTAAATGAGAAAAATCAAATGATTAACTTTATTCTAAAGAAAAACAACAAATGGGGAAATATCACTAAACAAACTAGATATGTGACATTGCAATATAATCCATATAGATGATAGAGACAGGAAAATATTCCGCCGCCTTCAATTGGCAGAGTTATGAAGCAATCGACTTACTCAAAATCAATCTTAAGCAAATGAAAGTCTTCAGCATTTCTATACAGCTCAATCACAGTTGTTCAACTGATCGATAAAATGATCAAGAAAGACTCTCTAACTTCCCCAGTGATTTTAGATAGGACAAACTAAGACAAATCTGCTTCTTCAGAATGCAAAAAGGTTTGTAGGTTTCCCTGTTGTAAAACCTATAGGGAGTACTTACATATCTGTATTAAACAACAAAAAGTAATATACGTAAAAGCAAGAAGGTCAGAATGTGACATTTAAAATGACTTTCAAGTAACTATTAAATTTATATGTCAAAAATATATGTGCTGCAAATACGCGATGGGTTCACTCTAAAGCAGTGTTTCTCAACCTTTTTTCAGTTGAGGCACCCTTTAAAAATATAGACAATCTCAAGGCACCCTATAAAATATGGAGAGTCTCAAGGAACCCCGATCTAAAATGTAAAAATGTATTCTAATAGCTTTACATAATACAGCAACATCCACATGTAGGACACCCAATGTTAGAGGGGATTTATTCTTCCAAAGAAAATGCTCTTTTGCACACTGGTACTGACTAGTTTTCCAATGTTTCCTTTCTCCCTCAATTTCTCGCCGTCAGTCAGCTAATGTGACCCAAGTGCTGAGGGAGAGGGGCTCAGGAGGGTCAAACAAGGATGCCACGGAGCCAACAGACATCCTCCCTATTAACTGATGATGTCATTGGTTGTTAGGATGCCAGTGTCTAGAAAGTTATAATGGTGCATAATGAGAACCCGGGGCTTTGTGTAACTAAAAGGCAGGCTTGATCTACCTGTTGGCTTGTATATAATTTTTGATCAATCTTTAGGCATTTTGCCAAGGCACCCCTGAAGAAACCTCAAGGCACCCCTGAAGAAACCTCAAGGCACCCCTAAAGAAACCTCAAGGCACCCTGATTGAAAAAGGCTCCTCTAAAGCAACCCTGCCATTATATATAAAAAGTCCAAACAGGAACACCTAGAAAGGAAGGCTGTAAATACTTACCTTGTCAGAACATCACTAAGTTCATAAGAAGTGTTCATGTGAAGTCTGCAAGGAAACTGACACTTCCCGGGGTGTCAATCTCATGAATCCTTTGCAGTTCTCTTTTGTTCTCAGTTCACTCCTCTCATTGCAGGACACAGTAGTGAGAAGGAACCAGTGAGAGCTGTGGGTGAACCACGGATCAATGCTATCAGTTTCCCTGTGGACTTCACATGAAAATGGAGTGGCATTCTGGTGGTGTGAGCAGTACGAAAAGTAAGCATTCACAGTTTTCTTGTAAAGCTGAACTCCAGGCAATGTTTTTTCCCCATGCAGTGGGGCTGTGCCCACACTGCATGGGTATCTACTCATTATGTCAAGGGGAGACCAGAAAGTCTTATACTCAACCGATCCTCCACTCAGACGGAATACGGCATTCCCCCAAGATTAAGCTGTAGACTGTTCCTGACGTCTTTACGTCCAGAGCATGTCTATGGGTGGATTGACATCCGGAACAGTCCACTGCACAAGACCGCATGGGGGGAGGGGGGTTTGCAAGAGCCGCAGGGTCTGGTCTTGTGCTGGGAGGATTGGAGAATAAGGTGCGTTTATCAACCCTCTCCAATCCCCTAGACAAAACAAGCAGTTAACTTGTGCAGTGCCAGCACAGCCCCACTGCATGGGAAAATAAAACATTTGCCCAGAGTTCAGCTTTAAAGGATTTGAATGGATGTTTGAACTTTTTAGATTTATTAACAGAGTCAGTTTAACCTTAAGTTTTTGTACTTCATCATGATATAAAAAAGAAATACCAAGTGTACATAACCCAATATTCTATTCTGGCTACCTTGCTGGACATTTCTGTTAAAGCTGAACCTCAGGCAGATATTAAAAACACAAATTATTGCAGCTTTGTATTCCTTAATTCATCAATACATGTATTTTTTAAACATAAGCAGTGTAAGTACCTGAATGTGACCTGTTATCAGCCTTTTGCAGTCTCTGTATGGAAGAGCTCAAACTGGGAGATAAAGAAGCAGCACAAGGAGCCAACCTGTTCATGTGCTGACTAGAGGCATGCTAAAAGGAGGAGAGAGGAGAGTGACAGAGAGATGAACTCATCACTGTGTTGCTTCTCCTTTCACTGTCCAGTCACAGAATGTGGCGGGTCCAGGACAACCTGAGTTCAGAGAAAGTGGGTTGATCGCACATTCCGACAACAAAATCCCATGTTTTTTTTCCAACGGATGTTGGCTCAAACTTGTCTTGCATACACACGGTCACACAAAGTTGTCTGGAAATTCCGAACGTCAAGAACGCGGTGACGTACAACACATACGACAAGCTGAGAAAAATGAAGTTCAATAGCCCGTGCGGCTCTTCTGCTTGATTCTGAGCATGCATGGAACTTTCTGCATCGGAATTGTGTACACACGATCGGAACTTACGACAACAGATTTTGTTGTCGGAAAATTTGAGAACCAGCTCTCAAATTTTGTGTGACGGAAATTCTGATGGAAAATGTTCGATGGAGCCTACACATGGTCGGAATTTCCAACATAAAAGCTCCCATCGAACATTTTCCATTGGAAAATCCGACCGTGTGTACAGTGCATACGGGTGTACATATCCTTTAAAGAAAATTAAAGATACACCACAGTCCACAGGCCAACAGACTGAGGACATCTAGCTGCAGAAAAAAGCACTGCAGGGGAAATCTCGGGACTGAAGGTGAATGCTGCAGCATAAGCTGGTTTTATTTTACTTTTGTTATCTTGTTCGTTTTGGCTGTTGTTACGCCTTCAAAAAGCAACTCATGCAAAAACAATTTATACATGAATCTACAATGGTGGAGTCTAAGTGATGTGCAATATAGTGGCAGCGGAAGACCCTTGTGCATACTGCCATATACTGTACCATACACTGTCTTGATTGCAATCAATGTCATGGCTTTAAACAACTTACGGGGACTTATTAGTGTGATATCCCCATTGAGCCATTACAGCATTTTCAATATTTATATGATATAATTAGCCATTTCTTTTATTTCTTGCTTTCCATTAACATTACAACATCAGTGCCCGGGGGCACATGGGAGGCAAAACAGCTTCAGTAAAATTAATGTAGGATGACAGTGCTCTAAGAAGTGACAGCTCCAAATATAACTGATGAGCAGCATTATTCAACCCCAGGCTTGTGCAAATCACACTTCAATGGCCTTTTTCTTCTAAGTTCTACTCTTTAATTGCACAGATCAGCTTACAGAGGCTGCTCTGTCTTGTTTTGCTGTTCTGTGGCTTCAGTGCTAGTTTTTGACTGGATGCCGAATGAACTGAACAGAGAGTGTTTAAAGCGGTAGTAAACCCAAAACCAAAAATGTAATATATTGCAGCTTAGATGTGGTGACTACATTATTTTTGCACTGTTTTTCTTTAGACATTTTTCCCATCTGTTTTCAGCTGGTGATCTGGCCAGTAACAAACAGTGCCTTGAAAAAGTATTCACACCCCTAAAAATGTTCCACATTTTGTCATGTTACAACCAAAAACATAAATTTATTTTATTGGGATTTTATGTGATAGACCAACACAAAGTGGCACATAATTGTGAAGTAGAAGGAAAAAGATAAATGGTTTTCAATTTTTTTTACTAATAAATATGTAAAAAAGTGTGGTGTGGATTTGTATCCAGCCCCCCCCCCCCCCTCTGAGTCAATACTTTGTAGAACCTCCTTTCACTGCAATTACAGCTGCAAGTCTTTTTGGGGATGTCTCTACCAGCTTTGCACATCTAGAGAGTGAAGTTTTTGCCTATTCTTCTTTGCAAAATAGCTCAAGCTCTGTCAGATTGGATGGAGAGCGTCTCAACAGCAATTTGAAAGTGTTGCCACAGGATCTCATTTGGATTTAGGTCTGGACTTTGACTGGGCTATTCTAACTCATGAATATGTTTTGACTAAACCATCCCATTGTATCTCTGGCTGTATGTTTAGGGTCGTTGTCCTGCTGGAAGTTGAACCTCCGCCCCAGTCTAAAGTCTTTTGCAGACTCTAAAGCCTCGTACACAGAATCAGACTTTCTGATTGTTGGCAGTAAATCCGACCATGTGACAATTGTTGTCAGTTTTTTCGCAGAAAAATGTAGGCTAGCATGTTTTAAAATTTTCCGCGAACAAATGTGTGTTGTCGGATTTTCCAAGCATGTGTACACAAGTCCGTCAGACAAAAATCCAAAGTACAAACACGCATGCTCGGAAGTAGAAGCGGTCGGTCTTGTAAACTAGCGTTTGTAATGGAGAATTAACATTCGTGACGTGGCAAATTATGAAATCTCGAAATGCAGCGCACAATTCTCTTCTTCTTTAAGGGGATAATAATGAAGCTGCTTTGCTGGTAAAACTGATGAAGTTATTGCAAACTAATTTTCAAAGGCTTTTTTTTTCTAGTGATACCAAGAATAATATTATTATGATTATTTTTAATTTTTTTTATTTTTTGGGACAAGTTACCACAACACCATTATCCTGTAGTTTTTAAGATCAAAGATACAACTATGTTGGTGTCCCTTGTCAATTTTACATTGTATTGTTTTAAATGTAACTGCCTACTCCCAAACTGTCATTTGAAGTAAATTACATAGCCAAGTATTATTCTACACAATTTTTTTTATTGTGCATTAAAAAAAGAAAACAAATACAATTAGACATGCTATCTGCCTTAACCAAAAAGTGCATTCTATGCATCCAAAAATATAAAAAATACCAAATCAAATCATTATTCAACCAAAAAATGTATGTAAAAGCAATAACTCCAAGGCCAATAATAAATAACAAGTTATCTCCTCCAATTCCGCAACATGTCTGGTTGCTGAACAGCCGTTCAGAAATGAACTGAAAAGCGCGAAATGAAAAGTGCGAAATGAAAAGTGCGAATCAACAAACTTCTACTAAAACAAAATTAGCAGAAGGAGCCCTAAGGGTAGCGCTAAAGAGCTGAAAAACAACGTACTACGAAACTACGTTCGTAATTGTTGGCCAACAATTGTGTGGCTGTGTGTATGCAAGACAACTTTGGGCCAATTCCCCTTCAGACAAAAGTCCACGGTTTTGTTGGCCAACAATCCGATGGTGTGTATGAGGCTTAAGATTGCCCTGTATTTGGCTCCACCTATCTTCCCATCAACTCTGACCAGCTTTCCTGTCCCTAATGAAGAAAAGCATCCCCACAGCATGATGATGCCACCATCATGTTTTACAGTGGGGATGGTGTGTTCAGGGTGATATGCAGTGTTAGTTTTGCGCCACACATAGCATTTTGCTTTTAGGCCACGTTTGCTGTGTCCCCCACATTGAAAATTTCAAGGGGTATGAATACCTTTTCAAGGCACTGTACCTCCTGTATTAGAGTAAATACATACTGTGTGAACACCCAAGTGTGTTGTGCTGTGCCTTTAAATATTCAAATCCATGATTGTTATGAATAAATGTGAATAATAAATCATATCATGTGAACAACATAAAATATGAGGAAAGACAAAAATCCAACTATCAGAAAAAACATGACTATGAAAGGACAGACTTTTGCTGTGTTCAATCACTTCTGTGCTCCTCCACCACAAATAATGCGCCAACTGCTTAGTAGATGGATAGAACCCACAATATAAGAGGTCTAATTGCACTTTAAAGGTAGCCAGAGAAACTCTAGGATGGTCCACAGAAGTCACTTCTGCACAATGGCTTCACTCAAAGCATTTACACTGGGGCTTTTACTGATTAAAATTTTCATGTTCGATTAATCAATTTTTTTAAAATCGATTAATCGACTAATTTCAATTAATTATAATGCACATACAGATCCAACTACTTTTAGCTGATCTCCTTGCATTGCAACTCTGCATTAGTCAGTGGTAAATGTGGTATACACTATATACAATCACCCGACACTAGTTAGTTTCCACAATCCATGACTTAACTTCACAGTTCACAAATACGTTTTAAATTCAAACTGTAGCACTGACGTAAGTAATTTTTTTTCCTACAGTAGCGTGACAATCCCTCCACCTCCGGTCTAACTAATCACTCTCACCTTGGCATGGACCCCTGTGCAAACAGGTGGTCATGCAAGCGGGTATCAAAAAGGTTAACACAGACCATAAACTTCTCTCACGCCTCCTTAGATCTCAGCAAGGACGCCAGGTCATGGGTAGAAAGAAAAGATCTAAGTGCTCACCGCTTAAGTATAAGATTAAATTTTTGTGTTCAAGCACAAACTACTCACATAAAGATGATAAAAACACAGCATGTAAAGCTGACAATCGTGTTAGTTCCGTAGGGCAGCAGCGGGTGACGTCATGCGTAGCTCCTCCCCCGTACACGTTAAGTTCAATCAGAACTTTGACATCACTGGACTCCTCCCCCTTCCCTTCGTTAGCAGAAGGAGTCACTTGGGGATGGGGGAGGAGTCCGGTGACGTCGATGTCCGTGATGTCACCAGTCCGACGGAACTCCCTGAAGACCCGGAAGCCAGTGGAGAGGTGAGTACCGATCAAAAGAATATTGATCTATCAAAATAATTTTGATCTATCAAAAAATTAATTGAGGAATTAATCTTTAATTTCCACAGCCCTAATTTACACCAAGGCATAAAAGACAAACACAGGCACTCCTATGAAAAAAAGCATTGGGGAAGCCTAGTGCTGACGTCAACATGTCAGCTTGGTGGATTGGAGTTTGTATTTTCAGGCTTGTCTCTTTTTGCAGTATGTGACTGACTTTCTAATACTGTGTATAATAAAAAGCATTTTTATGGTTTTACTATATGGAGCCCCTATGTTTCAGTGATCATTGTTAGCACCCATGTCAGTGGTAAATGGTTTGTCCTATCCCTGTAACTGATACATCTGCTGGACAGCTTGTTCTTTTGAAAAACAAGAGACTTACTGGCCAGATCACCAGGTGAAAATAAAGGAAAGAAAGTCTAAAAAAGAAACGGATGTAACCATTACCTATTATCTAAGAATTGGTAAGCTGCATTATACAGTAATAAATATTTTCTACCACTTTAAGGAACCCAAGTGGTGAAACTTTCAAGGGTCAGATACACATCAGCTAGATATGTGCAATTAGTTTAGTTCTGATAGTAAATTTGGACACATTTTTTTTTTTCAGAGATTCGGATGTATCCAAATCTTGGAATGAAATAGTAACAAATTTCATTGAAATTCGATTTGTTTATTCGTTTTCTAACGAATTCCAAATTTTCGGAACAATTCGAATTCGGATTGGTCAATAATTTTAAATGAAAAAATGTAAAACATTATTGACCGATTCGAATTCTGTGTGAAGAATAGCTGGTTGTTAAGAAGTGGGCCGCCACATGCTTAACAACTGAAGAGTCATCAGCTGTCAGCGGGCTTCCCCAATGAGAGCTGAAATGTAAACAAAAGAATGCTGGCAATAGAAAAGTCAGAAAAACCCAGCCAAAATTAAAAAAATATAACGGTGTAAAGTCCCACGCAGGCCGGCAGGTCAGGCTCTGTCTCCCCCACCCCAAAGCACCTTGTGCCCATGTTGATGACATTTCCTAAATAGGTAAGAGTTGGAGTCACCCAATGATGTCAGAGGGCGACCCTGCCCCCTTGTGACATCACCAACCAGGGTGTGCTGGGTCGATGATTTCACAAGGGGGTGGGGTCACCCGATTACATCATCAGGTGACTCCGCCCCTTACCTGTTTAAGAAATGTCAGACAGAGGAGCAGGCAGTCAGCGGGGAGACATCAACAAGGCTGGAGGTTGTTTTTTTTGGGTCCGGCGGTGCAGGTGATTGAGGATGGATCTACATTGGAGGACATTGTTTTTTATTTTTTCATAAAGGAATTGTCAAAAATCCTTGTACTACTGTCAGAGGTACTCACCCGGGCCGATATGCTGAGAGCTGCTCCCCTTGCGACTAAGCGCACGATGCCTCTGGAGTGGGTACAGAGGACACCGGGCTCAAAGATGCACGGGTTGCCAGCAGGAGTGTAGCAGGTGGTGTGCAGTAGCGTCGTTGACCAGGAGAGGCTGAAGCTGCACTGGGAGTAGACACCTGGCAGAGCTGTGATCAGGTAGAGGTTGCAGAGGTACCCAAGCATATACTGAAGGAGGACCCTCGGGAGCATGAGAGAACTGCAAGTCCAGAACACTGAGCAGGAGATAGTCCAGCAAGCAAGCCGAGGGTCAAACACAGGCAACCAGGCAGTAGAAGTATCCAAAGGCAAGCCAGGGGTCAAACACAGGTAAGTAACTCAGAGAATGTCCAGGAGGCAAGCCGGGGGTCAAGCACAGGTAATCAGGCAGTAGAAGTGTCCAGAAGGCAAGCCAGGGGTCAAACACAGGTAAGTAACTCAGAGAATGTCCAGTAGGCAAGCCGGGGGTCAAGCACAGGTAATCAGGCAGTAGAGGTGTCCAAAAGGCAAGCCAGGGGTCATACACAGGTAAGTAACTCAGAGAATGTCCAGTAGGCAGGCCGAGGGTCAAGCACAGGTAATCAGGCAGAAGAGGTATCCAGGAAGCAAGCCAGAGGTCAAACACAGGTAAGTAACTCACGGAAGGTCCAGTAGACAGGCCGAGGGTCAAGCACAGGTAATCAAGCAGTAGAGGAACCCAGGAAGCAAGCCAGGGGTTCAAACACAGGTAAGTAGCGGCAGCGGTAGTCAAACGGATTCCGGGTCGGCACTGGTAGTCAGGTAGATGCAGGGTACAGGGTACCGGGTACAGGATACAGGATACAGGATACAGGATACTGGACTGGAGACAGGACTCAGAAGAGACAACAAACCAGCAATTTGAAAGCGGACAGGGAAGGCCTTTTATAGGCCAGGTAAATGGTCAGGTGGGATACCCGGACGAGTGCGCATGCGCACTCGTCTTCTGTCAGCGCCGCGCACAGCGGTGAGGCGTACTGGCTGGGTTGTGACAGATACCCGAGTGCCGCGGACCCGCGCATGCGCACCTGTTACCCGGCGTACCTGTAACCTTCGTTGCGCCGCTCTACCGCGCGTGCGCAACCCTGGAACCCGGCGAAGAGGCCTGGTATTTCCCTGACAGTGCCCCCCTCCTAAGGGCAGCCTCCGGATGCCCACTTCAGGATGTCTTTGGTGATATTCTCGGATTAAGCGAGGGGCATGAATGTTTTCGGATGGCTCCCAGGAGCAGTCTTCTGGGGGATACCCCTTCCATTTAACAAGATATTGAACCTGACCTCTTCTTCTTCGGAGATCCAGAATTTTCTCAACCTCGAATTCTTCCTCTCCTTGGATGGTGATGGGAGGAGGAAGTGGCGTCTGCCTATCAGGGAAAGAATTAGACATGTGCACACTGAAATATTTAGTTTCGGAATTTCGTTTTCGTCCGAAAAATAAATTTATTTAGTTACTCCCGAAATTCGTTTTAATTTATTTCGTTTTTCGTTAAAAATTGCATTCGTCCGAAAATCCAAATGAATTAAGGTCGAATCTGTCATTGAAGGCTTATGGTGTCTGTCGAAAGTTCAAAGAAGATTCGACGGAGCAGCTAAACTGTACGACTCTGTATAGTTTAGCTGCAATTCCACCCAGTTCCAGCAGCAATCTTTCCTCTCTACGTCGAATCTTTCCTCTCTACGTCGAATCTTTCCTCTCTACGTCGAATCTTTCCTTTCTACGTCGAATCTTTTCTCTCTATGTAGAATAATCTTGGACTAATAGAGTTAAGGTTAGGCACATTCGACCACAGGTTCAATGGACACAGATTGTTATTGTCAGCGTCGAATCTCCTATCTATATTAAACTGTTGTCACAACGAAAATAAAACATTTGTTTATGTCGGATCTTTCGTTTTTCGGATTCTGCACTTTCGTTATCGTTTGTTAAAACGATAACGAAAATACCTGAAATTCGGACGAAAATGCATTCGGACGAAAACGAATGCACATGTCTAGAAAGAATTGGCAATTACGGGCTTCAGCAAAGAGGCATGAAAAACTGGATGAATCCTATAGGAACTGGGGAGATCTAGTTCAAAGGCCACTGGGTTGATCACTCTCTTGACCTCAAAGGGGCCGATGAACCTGGGACCCAATTTCCGAGAAGGACAAGGGAGTTTTAAATTAGCGGTTGATAACCAAACTTTCTCACCAATCTGGAAAGGCGGGCATTCCTTCCTGCCCCGGTTGTACTGTACCTCATAACCCTTCTGTGCTTCCTTCATGGCCTGTTGGATCCGGAGGAAGTTGTCTTGGATACTTTTGACTAGGTCCTGTGCAGCTGGAGTAGGGACGTCTGGGATGGAATCTGGAAGAAAAGAAGGGTGATAACCGTAGTTTGCCCAGAAGGGCGTCTGATTAATGGCAGAATGCAAAGAATTATTATAGGCAAACTCTGCGTAGGGTAGTAAGCCTGACCAGTCATCTTGGGAGTAAGAACAAAAACACCTCAGGTATTGCTCGAGGGTCTGATTAGTACGTTCAGTTTGACCGTTGGATTGGGGGTGGTATGCTGAAGACATGGAAGTCCGGATCTCAAGGGATTTGCAGAGGTCTCTCCAGAACCTGGAGGTGAACTGTACCCCTCGGTCTGAGGTGATGTTAGCTGGAACTCCGTGTAACCTTATAATCTCTCTGATGAAGATGTCAGTGGTAGCAGAAGCCGAGGGGGTACCTTTCATGGGTAGGAAGTGAGCCATCTTTGAGAGACGGTCAATGACAACCAGAATCGTGGTAAAGGAATCTGAGGAGGGTAAGTCCACGATGAAGTCCATGGAAATCTCCTTCCATGGACGTTCCGGAACAGATAATGGACGTAACAGACCCCAGGACTTAGTGTTGGACCCCTTGTTCCTTTGACAAGTGTTGCAAGAGAGAACGTATTCCTGACAGTCTTTTCTCCAGCCCGGCCACCAGTAAGATCGACTTACCAAGTCCACTGTTTTCTGTACTCCAAAGTGGCCGGACATCTTGTGGTCATGAAGGGTTTGCAGGACTTGGAGTCTGACAGGAGGAGGAACAAAGATTCGGGCATGGGCCCAGAGCAGATCCTGCTTCCTTTCAAGAAAAGGTAATGTGGGAGATGAGAACTGGTTGGAAGCCTGTTTGAGGGCTGTGGTCAAGTCAGGCTGAATGGCATGGAGGAAATTGTGGGCGGACAGGATAGTAGCAGGTTCTTTAGAGGATTCAGTGTCCAGAAACATACGGGATAAAGCACCCGCCTTGCCATTCTTGGAGCCAGGACGGTAAGTGATGTGGAAATTAAATCGGGAGAAGAACAAGGCCCAGCGGGCCTGTCTGGGTCTAAGGCGTTTTGCAGCCCTGAGGTACTCCAAATTGCGGTGGTCAGTGAAGATGAGGATGGGTTGGGAAGCTCCTTCTAGCAGGTATCTCCATTCCTCGAGAGCGAACTTAATCGCAAGTAATTCCCGGTCGCCTACATCATAATTCTTTTCAGGGGGACTTAGTTTTCGGGAGGCAAAGGCGACCGGGTGGAGGAGGGCCTTTGGGCCACTTCTCTGCGATAGGATCGCTCCCAAAGCAGAGTCTGAAGCGTCCACTTCTAGGACGTAAGGGAGTTCAGGGTCAGGGTGCTGTAAGATGGGTGCAGAGGAAAAGAGTTCCTTGAGCTTCTCAAAAGCGCTCTGTGCTTGGGGAGTCCACTGGAACTTGACTTGCTGGCGGGTCAGTTGGGTGATTGGGGATACAATGGCAGAAAATCCCTGAATGAACCGTCTATAAAAGTTGGCAAAGCCGATAAAACGTTGGACTGACCTTTTGTCTGTGGGGGCAGGCCAATCCTGGATGGCCTTCACCTTTTGGGGGTCCATCAGTACTCCTCCGGTGGTTATGATAAAGCCCAGGAACTGGATGGTATCAGTCTCGAACTCGCATTTCTCTCCTTTGACGTAGAGCCCGTGTTTGCGGAGAATGAGAAGAACTTTCCGGACATGTTGACGGTGGGCTTCTAGGGAATCGGAGAAAATCAAGATATCATCAAGATATACAATGAGGAAGTTATCCAGATACTCACGAAAAATGTCATTGACAAGGTGCTGGAAGGTAGCTGGGGCATTACAAAGTCCAAACGGCATGACCAGGTACTCGAAATGGCCGAATCTGGACCTAAAAGCCGTCTTCCACTCATCCCCAGAGCGTATTCTAACTAAATTGTAGGCCCCACGAAGATCCAGCTTGGTAAACACCTTGGCAGTCCTGAGCCGCTGAAAAAGTTCGGGAATGAGTGGGAGTGGGTACCTGTTCTTGATAGTAATTTTATTGAGTTCCCTGTAATCCACACAGGGTCTGAGGGAACCGTCCTTTTTTTCAACAAAGAAAATCCCAGCCCCTGCTGGCGAAGAAGATGGTTGGATGAACCCTTTAGCAAGATTCTCGTCAATATATACCCGTAGGGCTTCAAGCTCAGTTTCGGACAAGGGAAAAATCCTTCCGAAGGGGATCTCAGCCCCTGGTAGGAGATCAATCGGACAATCATATGAACGATGAGGGGGAAGAACTTCGGCCTTTCTTTCATCGAAAATGTCCATGAAATCTTGGTAGGGTGTTGGGACGTGTTGCAGGTCCTTGGCACTGGGTTGCATGGCAAGATGAGTAAGAGGTACTGCGGGTTGGTCCGGAAGGCAGTGCTGCAAGCAGTAAGGGGAGGAGAACTCCACTTCCCTGTTGACCCAGTCAATCCGAGGGTTGTGAGCCAGTAGCCAGGGGTACCCCAGGATGATGGGGAACATGGGAGAGTGGATAATGTCAAAACGTAAAAGTTCCTGATGACCTGATTTGGTGCAGGTCAGGATGGGAGCGGTTTCCTGGGTAACCGGTCCTGAGCAGGGTGGAGAGCCATCAGCCAGCTGGATTTGAAGAGGTTGTTTCTTGGTAGTTAAAGGGAGGTTCAGGTGTCGTGCCAAGGTCAGGTCCATGAAGCAACTGCAGGCTCCGGAGTCAAGGATGGCTCCCAACTGGAAAGACTCTCCCGCTACCTGTAGGGAGAGTGGAACAGACAGATGAAAGTGCGGAACTCCAACAGAGTGTGAACTTGAGAGGGACCCAGAAGAACACTTACTGGGTCTTATGGGGCATTTCTGTAGGTAGTGCCCCGTGCCCCCGCAGTAGAGGCAGAGGTTGGCTTGACGACGACGGAGCCTTTTTTCGGCAGATAGGGGGGACCGTGCCAGGCCCAGCTGCATAGGTTCCCCATGAGGAGGGGAGCGAGAGTTCCAAGAAGGAACAGGTGCCGGAGGGACCCGGGGCATCGTCCAGGTGGGACGAGGGCTCTGCAGTCTTTCTGCTCGTCGTTCTCGTAATCGACGGTCAAGCTTAATAACAAGTTGGCAGAGATCTGTGAAAGTACTTGGGATCTCTCCTCGAGCCAGTTCATCCTTCAATACCTCGGATAGCCCTAAACGGAATTGGTATTTTAGGGCTGATTCGTTCCAGTCAGTATCCGCTGCCCATTTGCGGAAATCCACTACATAGTCCTCTACAGGTCTTCTCCCCTGGGATAGGGTATGCAGGGTAGATTCTGCCGTACCTGTGCGTTGGGAGTCCTCGTAGAGTGCTGCCATAGCGGAAAAGAAAGTCTCTACAGAATTCAACTGGGGGCTCTTTTGTTCCATCAAATGGTGTGCCCAGGATTGCGGGTCATCAGAAAGGAGAGAGATAATGAACCCCACTTTGGTGGATTCCAACTGGAAGGTCCTGGGTTGTAGGGCTAGGTGTAGCAAACAGGAGTTTTTAAAGGAGCGAAATTTCCTTCGGTCCCCGGAAAAACGTTCTGGTGTGGGGACCCTGGGATCAGGATGGGACACATCATAGGCAGGGAGAGCACCTCCAGGTGTTGACAGAAGAGTGGAGGTGCTGGCTACAGGGGGTGACTGGTCCGCTTGGTTTGGAGATAAAGTCAGGTGCTGAAGACGCCCTTCGATCTGAAAGTATCCATCTTGGAGGCGTTGTACAGCCTGGGTAAGGGTTGTCACCTGCTGGCATAAGGCCTCAAGGGGTGAACCAGCTCTGTCGGCCTCGGACATTGGCTGGTTTGTACTGTCAGAGGTACTCACCCGGGCCGATATGCTGAGAGCTGCTCCCCTTGCGACTAAGCGCACGATGCCTCTGGAGTGGGTACAGAGGACACCGGGCTCAAAGATGCACGGGTTGCCAGCAGGAGTGTAGCAGGTGGTGTGCAGTAGCGTCGTTGACCAGGAGAGGCTGAAGCTGCACTGGGAGTAGACACCTGGCAGAGCTGTGATCAGGTAGAGGTTGCAGAGGTACCCAAGCATATACTGAAGGAGGACCCTCGGGAGCATGAGAGAACTGCAAGTCCAGAACACTGAGCAAGAGATAGTCCAGCAAGCAGGCCGAGGGTCAAACACAGGCAACCAGGCAGTAGAAGTATCCAAAGGCAAGCCAGGGGTCAAACACAGGTAAGTAACTCAGAGAATGTCCAGGAGGCAAGCCGGGGGTCAAGCACAGGTAATCAGGCAGTAGAAGTGTCCAGAAGGCAAGCCAGGGGTCAAACACAGGTAAGTAACTCAGAGAATGTCCAGTAGGCAAGCCGGGGGTCAAGCACAGGTAATCAGGCAGTAGAGGTGTCCAAAGGCAAGCCAGGGGTCATACACAGGTAAGTAACTCAGAGAATGTCCAGTAGGCAGGCCAAGGGTCAAGCACAGGTAATCAGGCAGAAGAGGTATCCAGGAAGCAAGCCAGAGGTCAAACACAGGTAAGTAACTCACGGAAGGTCCAGTAGACAGGCCGAGGGTCAAGCACAGGTAATCAAGCAGTAGAGGAACCCAGGAAGCAAGCCAGGGGTTCAAACACAGGTAAGTAGCGGCAGCGGTAGTCAAACGGATTCCGGGTCGGCACTGGTAGTCAGGTAGATGCAGGGTACAGGGTACCGGGTACAGGATACAGGATACAGGATACAGGATACAGGATACTGGACTGGAGACAGGACTCAGAAGAGACAACAAACCAGCAATTTGAAAGCGGACAGGGAAGGCCTTTTATAGGCCAGGTAAATGGTCAGGTGGGATACCCGGACGAGTGCGCATGCGCACTCGTCTTCTGTCAGCGCCGCGCACAGCGGTGAGGCGTACTGGCTGGGTTGTGACAGATACCCGAGTGCCGCGGACCCGCGCATGCGCACCTGTTACCCGGCGTACCTGTAAACTTCGTTGCGCCGCTCTACCGCGTGTGCGCAACCCTGGAACCCGGCGAAGAGGCCTGGTATTTCCCTGACAACTGTCTTTATTCACTTTTTACACTTTTTTGGTGAATGGGTACCCATTGGGTGAATGGATCCCCTCCTTCACATAGGGAGGGAGTGTGGGGGCTTGCAGATTGCAATAACACCCCGCCTGCAGACCCCCACAACCACCACCCTGGGTTTTGGGGAAGAGGCCCCTTGTCCTAAAGCACCCCCTCTTGTTGAAGGCATGGGGCCTGGTATGGTTCAGAAGGAAGGGCGCTAGCTCACCCCCCCTTTTTCTGACCTGCCGGGCTGCGTGCTCGGATCAGGGTCTGGTATGGATTTTGGGGGGACCCCATGTAAATTTTGGCACCGGGTTCCCCTTAGAATCCATACCAGACCTTAAGGGCCTGGTATGGATTGGGGGGAACCCATGCAGTTTTTTTCTGACTTTTCTATTGCCAGAATTCTTTTGTTTACATGTCAGCTCTAAGAGGGGACCCCGCAATCAGTTGTTAAGGACACGGCGGCTGGCTTCCCGGCCCGCTCCTTAATAGCTAGCTATTCTTCACACAGAATTTGAATCGGTCGATAATTTTCCGACCAATCCGAAATTTTAATCGTTCAGAAAATGTGTAATTCATTAGAAAATTAATAAACACATATTAAAATAAATGAACTAAACTAATTCTGAAACGAATCAATGAAATTAAATTAGTAACATAAGAAATCTAATCAAAATGAAATTAAACAAATTTTTTCGTTCTGCACATGTCTAACATCAGCTGGTAATTTTGTGTTCTGAAAAGAATGCCCATGAGATTAGAGTCAATTCATTTATTAGGCTGTATACTTGGTAAAAATTAGTGCCTTGCAGTCCCGGAAAATGCATTGCTGGCCTGTATATGGTGGATAGAGTGACCAGTGCTGTTGATCCTATAAACTAAGCTACACCATGTCCACAATCTAAAGGTTTATCTGTAGGGTCCCATCATACACTATGAGACAGCCATATTGGGGGTGGGATCATGATGGATCCAAACACAAGTTACAAAGAAAAAATAAGAGTGCTAAGGCTTTTATCATTGTTTGAAATGCTGCAATGTGTCTTTAATTTCTTTAAAGGGTATGTAAATCTAACAATGATTTTCTCTTATTTGTTTCCCTTTTTTGTCTGTTAAGGAGAAGAAAAAGAAAGACCGCCGTTCGCTGCAATATTTAGCCTGAATCCAGAGATTTCCCCAACAGTACTTTTTTTGCTGCTAGTTTGTTGGCCAGCATCATTCAACCCACTTTCCCTGAGCCCAGGTTGCCCTGAACCTGCATCAGTCTGTGACTGGACAGTGAAAGAAGAAGCAGCACAGTGTTGAGCTCATCTCTCTATAAGTCTGCTCTCTCCTGCTATTAGCATGCTGCTTGACAGCACTTGGATCGGCTTCTTGTACTGCTTCTTCTTCTCACAATTCAGCCATGCTATACAAGGACTGCGAAAGGCTAATAACAATTTAAATGCAAGTACGGTACTTACACTGATTGCATTTAAAGGCTAAATTCACCTTTTGGAGCATGTTACACATTACACCCATATTTAGGGAGTAACATATTCCAACACATTTCAAAATTTTAACCGTACAGCTGCATCATTCATTAACATGAATCTGTGAATGAAGA